>CM076572.1:1278352673-1279022143 GCA_034641835.2 Pinus albicaulis
TCTCAGCAGTTTCTTTCATTTTGTTCAAATCATCTGGAGTACTACAGCCAAAAGGTCAAATCATATCCGAAGCAGATCTTCATTGCACCAGGGAGATGACAAAGATTAAATATACAACATATCAAGCGGAATGGGCCTCGGCCCTGCATTCATTGTTGTGTTTAAATGTAACATTTAAAATCCACCTACCTCCTCGGTCGATCGTTTGTGTCTCTTCTGCTATAAAGCACAGAAGGATATCATTGTAATGGTTGTTGATGCATTATCAGTAAATTGCAAGCATTTTTGTCCTGAGCCAAGTTCCCGGTGTAATGATTGTATGATAGGCTGAGAAATGTGATGTATTCAGGCTGAATGTAAAAGCTTTGGGCAGTGATGTACCTGATTGGTATTGTGTTTAACATGATAAGCAGTTTTCATTGGATCCTGATCTACAACAGTTGGTGATGTTTTTCTCCTCTCTACGTTTATTTCCATTTCATTTCATGTTCTTCTGACTGGCATCTGAACGCATGATATAATATTTACCCTTGTTAGGTACCTTATGTCCCAGCTCTCTTAGTCTTTAATGTTTTCTACTCATATGTGTATCTGAATATTGTTTTTAATTGACTAAACCAGTGTAGTGGATGATTATTGCCTGCTCTCTGATGTGCAAGTTAATAGGATCAATGTTCAGATGTTTTTGTTAAGATTTAACTGAAAGAGGTTAGGAACATTGGGAGGTGTAAAGCCTGTCGCTGCCTCTTCATAACCTACCCCTTCCATGTAAACCTTTTCAAGATCCCTCGTGTTGCCTATGGTTTTTTCCAAGCAGACCTGGAGTTAAATGACCTATGGCCTGATCTATAGACAGAATCAGATGGTTCTCCATCCTTCATTCTCATTCTTTAATGATCCATCCCACCAATCAGTCTTTGAGATCCAAATTCTCTAGATGACTAGCCCAACTAAAGCTTACACATTGAACATAAGTAAATCCTTTCTTGACTCCATTTCCCAATGGCCTTGATGTTTCCTGAGTTATCTATCCTTGCCTGGATTCCTTCTTTACCTATCCTTGTCTTCTGGCGAAACCTTCCTTCCTGATTCTCAAACAACCAAACTCAAACAATCAAACAAACAACCTTGAGCCTATAACTAGCCTAAAATCACAATTGAGAACTTCAAAGACATATATCCTTTGATAATCATAGAGAGATCCCTCTCTGGACCTAGGAGGGCTAGATTCCGAGGTCTAAAAGTGGTTCTATGTTGTCTCATCTTTTGGTATTGCCAACCTTGCCAAAACATGGGAACCCCAACATAATGGCGACTCCACTGGGGATTTCTGAGTACTTTCATCTTGTTGCATCTCCAAGCCTCAGAAAACCTAGAAGCTCTAGTTAGGTTGGCAGTGAAACACTTATCCTTCCTATTCCACTTGCCTCTGCTGTTTTTTACCCCTTACTCTCAGACAGAGCCTGGTAAGGGCCAGGTAGCCTCCGGATCTCATCCTCTTTAGGAGGTGACACGTCTGGTAAAGGCCCTCCCAGTCCATCTCTGGTTTGAGTTTGCTGTGTTTTGTGGGATATTCCTAAAAAGGATATTTCCTCATCACTGTGGTGGACAGTGTACCCCCTAGAAACATCCTAAACCTTCCACCTGGCGACTCCATTGTTCCCAAACGAAAAGACTCCACTGGTGATTAGTAGGCCTGCTGATTACCTTGGTTTCACATAAGAATCCACTGGGAGACCAAATTCAAAACATAATGAAGGCTCCACTGGGAGACCAGCCCTGAGACAACATCAACCACAGCAGAAATAACTAGTAGGGTTAAGCTGCTTGGATAAAAATTACACTCTGGCTCACAGAATCATTCATACAAGAGCTTTCCCTAATCCAAACCCACCTGAAATAGTTGATAATCCTGAGAAAATCCTTAAAAGAACACCTGCAAGTAGGAGATCAACCATTTCTAACGACATTCATAGAGCTAATTCTGCACCCGAAGATCTTGCAGCTCCATTAGACCCTTTCTTCGACCTAGACCTTCAAAACAGATTACCTAGAACTAGGTCATTTAGTGTTTCAGACTAGCTGGGCCCTAGGGACAGTGAAACCCCTCCTTCCACACCACCTGATCTCCACTTTCTCCAAAACTTGGGGCTTTCTCACCCGAGATCTGCTCAACAGACTTCTGTTGGTCCAAACATCCCTGTCATCCAAATACCAGCTGCTCAAGCCAACCCTATACCCCACCAGAACATCATCATGGCAGCCTGGTATGCACCTCTAGTCCTACCTCAGCCTCTACTGCCCTTACCAAATGATTATCAATCAAAGATCCCGCACTTCCCTGCTAAAGAGCCTACAATAGCACAACAACATGTAGATAAAATGGAGGACTCTTTTGACTATATGGAAATTGATGATGAAACAATAAAAATGAGAATTTTTGCGCAGAGCCTGGGGGGAGAGGTTAAAAAGTGGTTTAAAAACCTACCTGCTGGTAGTATCCAAGATCTCCCTACTTTATACCAGACTTTCATCAACAAATGGGAAACTAGAGAAAACCCTCACCAGCTCCTAGCAGAGTACATGTCCCTTAAGAGGAACGTAGGAGAGACTATTCACGATTACACCACTAGGTTCAACAGCATTTACAACGCTCTTCCCCCACACATGAAACCTCCACAAGGAATGGCCCTGGATAAATATCCTGATGGATTTGATGCTAACATGGCCTATGAGCTTAGAGATAAAGAATATACCAAATTGGAGGATATGCAGAAAGGGGCAGTAAACATAGAGGCAAATTTGATTGAGAAAAGGGCCAAACTGAGAACTGAGAAGAGAGTAACATACAAGGATGACACTATGGCCTCCACTTCAGATCCAAATATTGAAAAATTGTCTAAGAATGTGGATAAGCTATACCAAATGATGGAAAATATGGTTGTCACTCTGAACAGGAACCAAAATCAAAACTTTAGAAGAAACAACAACCCTCCCAATAGACAGAAAGAGTCAGATCAACAAATCATTCCCCCGTTTCAAAAATTTCTTGATGAGGATGAGGGAATCATTTAGGAGTTTGAAGGGAATAATATTAACATGTTTGAAACAGAGGACTCAATTCTGAACTGTGACTCAGAGGAAGATCAACCCTCATCTTCATGTTGGGATGAGGAAATATTAGAAACTGAAGAGTACATACTTGGGTTCCAAAATGTCATGTTACAGGTCAGAGAGAAATATGAGCTCAGGAGCAAAAAGAACCAAGACACTTCCAAAACCAAAAATCTCGAGGTTACCATCAAGAAAAGGCCTGAAAAACCTTCTAAAGTAACTGCTGTGAACAACAATTCAACAGCCAAGAGTTCTGAGAGTAACAAACAAAAGGACAACCAAAGCATGGAAAAACAGGGTCAACAAACCAGTAGCACTAGCACCTCAGTTAGTGCTCCTGATAAAACTGTTTCTACACATCTACATAATGAGAAAACACAAACTGATTCAGCCACTAAAACAGTGGCAAATAAAAAAGAGTTGAACACCTCCAAGAGTCAATCCACCTTCAGTTTAGAAAGTGAGATTGCAAAAATCAAAATATCTCTACCATTATCTGAGCTGGCCTCTCAGGATGTATATAAAGGCCAAATTTTGAAAGCATTTAATTTAGGGGAAAACACTGATTCTGTAAACTTGAATGATGATCAGCCTGCCCTCTTGTTTTGTCCTAAGATTGAAGGAAAGTTTCAGGAACGGGTAGTACCACCTTTCCATATTAGTCTCAACATTCATGATAAAATACTCCACAATGCAATGCATGATTTTGGAGCCTCACACAACCTGATGCCTAAGGTAGTTATGGAGAGGTTAGGCCTAGAAATCACCAGACCCTATAAAAACTTGTATTCTTTTGACTCGAGTAGAGTAAAATGTCTTGGCCTGATCAAAGACTTGTGTGTGAGTTTGACTCAGATTCCTGCAAATGTATGGTCATGGATGTAGTGGTAGCAGACGTGCCACCCAAGTATGGCATGTTATTATCTAGATCATGGGAAGCCAAGCTGCAAGGCACCATGTAGATGGATGGCTCATACGCCACTATCCCTATATTTGGCCAATTAAGAAGACTGTATAGAGAATCCCAAATGAAATTCCTAGTCAGCAGCCCCGAGAAACCTGAAAATTCACCATTATATTCTGTACATACCGACCTTGACTCCTTCATCTTTTGTAATGATGAGTCCTTAGAAGAGCCGGAGTCCGAGAATAGGAATACAAATGAGAACACCGAGCCTATGGACCTCCACATAATGGCAACTCTGGAAGAATATGATTAGGAAAACCATGGGAAACACACTGAAAACGAAGAGGAAATCAGCAATGAAGCCTGTAGGATCTGTGGAGGACCTCTCACTCCGAGTGAAACAGAAACAAAACAAGAACAGCAAGCTAACCACCTCCCTGACATCCATGGCCTCCATGAACAAAAAGATAGTTTACAACCTAGTGCAGACCTCCCAGCTCAACCTAATGGTGAACCCAGCTATAAGGGATAAGGTGAAGTGGAAGTAAACAAAGAACCCCTGTGGGAAATTAACTTTGATGGGTCTTGTACTAGACAAAGCGCTGGAGCAGGAGTGTGGATGCGTAACATCGAAAATGACCACGCAGAGAGTCACGTTATCAATCTGCATTTCAAATGAACGAATAACATTGCAAAAAATGAGGCTCTAATCTTGGGCTTAAATCTGTTGAAAAAATTAGGAGCCCGTAGGATAGTCATGAGAGGAGACTCTGAGTTAGTGATCAAACAGATGAATGGTCAGTATTTGGAAAAAGACCCCAGGCTTAGGCATATAGGAATGATACTATAGATTTGCTGAAAACGTTTGTTGAATATGATTTAGTATCCATTCCTAGGGGTCAAAATGCTATTGCAAATGGAATAGCGTGCCGAGCTAGCCCATATCCTAAGGCCCCAGTTGACCAAGAAATCATCATTCAGACTAAATTCAGGCCTGCAGTGCCAGACAATGAAAGATACTGGTAGGTCTTTGAAGGAGACAAACAGATTGAAGATTTCCTGATGGGCAGGAATGAGTTTGAATTTTCTGATTCAGACTCGAAATCTGATGACAGCTGCGCAAGTGAGGATTCCCCAGATGAACTAGAAACACCTTGTAGTATAGAAATAAATTCTTTTCCTGAAGAAACTAGAGATTCATCCATAAAACGTGAAAACGTAGATAGAGAAGAAATGGAGGTGCTGCAAGCCAAAGACAAGAACATACCAAGAGGCTTAGCACCCTTAGAGGACCTCTTTGATTTCGATGATGTTGCAAAGAAGCCCACAATAGAACATGCAGAATCGGATGTAGAAGAATGCAACATAGGCACTGAAGACAAACCCAAAATGATAAAACTGGCTAAGTCTATACCTGCAGACATGAAGGTAAGATACATTGACTTGTTTAAGGAATTCATTGATGTGTTTGCATGGAGTTACGAAGACTTAAAGGCCTATGACACCAACATCATACAACACAAGATACCACTAAAGGAAAATCAGAAACCTTTTAGACAAAAACTCCGTAGGATTAATCCAAAACAATTGCCTGCAGTAGAGAAGGAAATTAAAAGGATGTATAAGGCAGGCATAATTGTCCCTGTAAGGTTTTCTGATTGGGTTTCAAACTTAGTGGCTGTAAGGAAGAAGACAGGGGAGATCAGACTATGCATAGATTTCAGAAACCTGAATAGAGCCTCCCTGAAAGACAACTACCCCTTGCCTAGAATGGAACATATCTTACAAAAGGTAGTGGGCTCTAAAAGAATCTCCCTGCTTGATGGTTTTTCAGGATACAACCAAGTTCTGGTACTCCCAGAAGATCAACTCAAAACAGCTTTTACCTCTCCCTGGGGCACCTTCATGTATGTGAAAATGCCTTTTGGATTGATGAATGCTGGAGCTACCTTCCAGAGAGCAATGGATATTGCTTTCTCAGATGAGATTGGACACTTCATAGTTATCTACTTGGATGACTTAACCGTCTTTTCCAAAACAGAAGAAGAACACTTAAAACATCTGAGGAAAGTTTTTGAAAAATGTAGAAGGTATGGTCTGTCCCTAAATCCTAAGAAGACTGTTTTCGGGCTGCAAGAAGGAAAGCTTCTTGGCCACATTATATCCGAGAAATGGATTAGGATAGACCCCCAGAGAGTTGAGGGAATACTTCAAATTACACATCCAAGAAACATCAAGGAGCTACAGTCCTTCATTGGGAAGATCAATTTCCTCAGAAGATTTATCCCCAACCTTGCTGAGCATCTTAGGAAAATGACTGAAATGCTGAAGAAAGATGCTGGAATTAAGTGGAATTTTGAAGCCAAGAAATATTTTGAGTCAGTAAAGCTTGCACTCACCCAGGCCCCTGTTCTTATCAGCCCTGACTTTTCAAAATATTTTATGATCTTTTCATTTTCTTCCCCACACACAATAGCTGCAGTTTTGTTGCAAAACAATTCAGAAGGTAATGAACAGCCTATAGCCTTCTTCAGTAAAGCCTTAAGAGACGTACCCTTAAAGTACAACATCATGGAAAAGTAGGCCTATGCCCTGATTAAGGCCTTAAAAGACTTTAGGGTGTACAGTCTGCACTCCTACACCATTGCCTATGTGCCAAATATAGTGGTCAAAGATATCCTATTCCAAGACCCAGATGGGAAAAGGGGCAAATGGATTGCTACAATTTTAGAATATGACATTGAAATCAAACCCGCCAAGCTGATCAAAGGTCAAGGCCTGGCCCAATTGATGGCTGAATCTAAGCTACAGGCCCTTGATATTAACATGATGAATGCCCTGGATGAGCAGGAAGGATTGCCCCATCCAACTGTTGAGGAGTAGTTTCAGAACTCTCCTTGGTACACTGATATCCTTTACATGCTCACACACCTCAATGCCCCTCCAGAACTATCCAAAACAAAGGCCAGATTCATAAAAGTCAAAGCTAGAAATTACTACATTATGAATGAGAGTCTATATTGGAAAAATCCAAATGGTCTTTTGCTGAAATGTTTGCCTGAAACTGAAGCTGAAAGAATCAAACAAGAATTCCATGCTGGGGAGTGTGGAGGCCACCTGAGTTGGAAGGCCACTGCAAGTAAGATACTCAGGGCTGGGTACTATTGGCCTACACTCTTTAGTGATGTTCATAAAATGGTCCTTACCTGCCACAAATGCCAAATTTTTGAGGGCAAAAGAAAGCTCCTTCCCCTCCCTCTGCAACCTATCACCATAGAAGGTCCCTTCATGCAAGGGGGCTTAGACTTCATTGGAGAAATCCACCCCTCTTCTTCTGGGCAACACAAATGGATCCTGACTGCTACTGATTACTTCACTAAGTGGATTGAAGCCATACCCACTAGGAATGCCACTGATTCTGTCATGATTAGGTTCCTAGAAGACTTCATCTTATCTTGGTTTGGCTGCCCAAGGAAAATAATCACTGACAATGATGCTGCTTTCAGATCCAAAAGAATGATTGATTTCTGTCACAGGTACGGAATTGCACTTCGACATTCAACTGCTTATTACCCCCAGGGTAATGGCCTAGCTGAATCATCAAATAAAAGCCTGGTTACTATCATTAAGAAGCTGTTGGAAGAGAACAAAAGGTCATGGCATAAAAATTTGATACAAGCCTTGTGGGCAGACATGCTCACTACAAAGAAATCCATTGGCATGTCACCCTTCCAGCTGGTTTATGGTACATAAGAAGTTTTTCCTACTAGCCTTGGGATACCAGCGGTAAATCTTATCCAAGAAATCCAATCAGAAGAGGACAACATGATAAGGAGAATTAATGAAAAAATCCATCTTCAGCAAACAAGGGAGCAGGTTTATGACAGAGCTGTCAAAGTGTAGGAAAACATGAAGAGACAGTTTGACAAAAGAACCAAAGCAGCAAATTTCAAAGTTGGGGGCAAGGTCCTGAAGTGGGATTCAAGAAGAGAGGATAAAGGTAAACATGGCAAATTCGACAGCTTGTGGCAAGGTCCCTTCATCATTCAAGCCATTGTGGGTCCTAATGCATTTTTCTTGCAAGAACTTGATGGTTGCGATTTGTTTGGGGGTCCTGTCAATGGCAGGATGCTCAAACACTACTTCTGCTAATTCTCCATTTCCAGTTTCATTTCCATTGTATATACCGTTGCAAATTTTCATTTTCAGCAAAAAAGAGAAGAAATTGTCCCAAAAATCAGAATGAAAAGAGAGGTTCAGACATGCTCAAAACATGAACCTCTGAGGCAAAAGGATTGGCTCTAATAAACTCAATATCTGAGCCAGAGGGAAGAAGAATAGCTGGTCCTAACAAGCTCAAAATCTAGATCAGTAGTGAAAGAATATCTAGCCCTAATATGCCCAAAATCAGAGCTGGAGAAAAGGAAAGAAGTGACTCAAATATGCTCAAAACCTGAGTCACAAGAAAGAAAGAAGGATGTTTCACAATTGCAGAGTTCCATTCCTTCTCAGTTTTGTTTTCTTCAAGTTTTTGCCCAGCAAGTCAGACAGTCTAATCCTGGCTTGGCTGTGTTTAAATTTCCTGTCTTAGAATGTAGGCGAAGAAACCTGTTGGACAGTTTAATCCCAACAGGTAGTAGATTAGGTAGAGAAATAGATGAGGCCAACAGTCTAATCTGGCCTCATGGAGCAATAAGGGTAGAATTAGAATAGGTTTGTTTTTGTTTTTCAAAATAAAATGTAAAGGATCTGCTAGTTCGAATGCACCCAAGGGAAAATTGTTAGAGCTCTAGTTTGGGTAGAACTCAAAATCCAAGCCAAAAGGAAGCAGAATAGCTGATCCAAACAAGCTCAAAATTTGGATCAGCAGAGGAAAGAAAATCAGCTCTAACATGCCTAAAATCAGAGTTGAAACAAAGAAAGAAGGATATTTTCAAAACTGCAGATTTCATGCCTTCACAGTTTTGTTGCAATTTGCTACAAAGTTTTCACTCCAGCAAGTCAGACAGTCTAATCCTGGCTTGGCTGTGTTTAAATTTCCTGTCTTAGAATGTAGGTGAAGAAACCTGTTGGACAGTTTAATCCCAACAGGTAGTAGTTTAGGTAGAGAATTGTATGAGGCCAACAGTCTAATCTGGCCTCATGGGGCAATAAGGGTAGAATTATAATAGGTTTGTTTTTGTTTTGCAAGATAAAATGTAAAGGGTCTGATAGTTCAAATGCACCCAAGGGAAAATTGTTAGAGCTCTAGTTTGGGTAGGTAGATTGGTTGGGAAAATGTTTCTGCTGATTTGTGTATCCAATATATTGTGGCAGCTAATCTAAAGAAAGAAGAAAGATGGCTTATAGCAGCAGGAATCTGGCCTCACCAAGAGATCATTTTCTGAATTCTTGACTCCTTCAAGAAGAAGCCATCCCCATGTGGAGCCACTGTTAGCCCCCCTATGAAATTCTTGACAAGTCAGCTGGGGGCTAGATTGTTTTGAGCCTTCAAGGAATGCCTTTCCCCTGAAAACCCATCCTCCTTGAAGTCTCTCAATTGCTGTGCCTAATACAAATCCCCCTCTGCTAGTAAATTTCTAAAAAGGGCCTATTATTCCCTCCTTTACCCGTGCAACATACATCAATTCCCCTTCTTTCCCTTTGTCTGAATTCCCTTTCTTTTACCCTCATTTAGCCTCTTTTTATCCCCCCTTGTCTCCCCTTCTATTTCCTCGTTTACCCCTCAAATCCCCCCAAAATCCCCTTAAGTCCTTCCCTTACTCTTTATTTCCCATTTTTCCCCTTATCGTTTCCCTTTAAACCCCTTAAAATCCATTAAAATGGGCAAAAAACCCATCTTCCGACCTTATTAAAGGCCTAGCCCCTTTACCCCAAGCCCCTTTCAAACCACTTCCCCACATGGCCTGGCGCTGGGACCAAGCGCTTAAGTCCCAAGCGCTAATCGCAATCGGAAGTCGGGCGAGTGCACATTTTCTTTGTTATATCAAAAAAGTTTCGATGCGATTACTTGTTAAACAAAGTCTCGCGACGCGTTTTGGTCCGTTGATCTGTCGTAAAGATTGACGGCGGAGCGCTAATCGCAGGCCCCCCGCCCATCGCAATCGCAACCTGTTACGTGTGCCCTTTGATCAGTCCATCGCAAGTAATTGCGATGCGATTGATCGCAAGACCTTTCCTCCGATCCCCGATCAATCGCAAGTGTTTCCACCCGATCCCCGATTGCGATCCTCCGACATTATCCTGACCATTGATCTGTCCCGCCGATCCAACGGTCCAACAAAAATCTCACCCTCCGCCCGATCGCTGATCGCAAGTCCTTTTGTTCCCCCCCCCCGATTAAATCTTCGTCGTCCATCTCCCTGCTGATCCTACGGCTCAGCGCTAATCGCATCGTCGTTCCGCCGCCCCTCTTCTCTCCCTCTGATTGAACGTGAACCGTTGATCTGATCCCCGATCCAACGGTCAGCGCTCAATTGCGCTCTGACCTCCGATCACCATCGCATGTCCTACCTTCCCATCCCCGATTGCGATTGCTCCGATTTGATCTCGTCCGTCCGTTTCCTCCCAGATCCAACGGTCATCGCTCGTCCTCCCTGATCGCAATCGGAAAATTTTATGTGTGTCACCCTTTGGTACCCCCGATTGCGATGGTTCCGATTCAATCTCGGCCGTTGATCCTCCCCTGGATCCGATGGTTCAGATCTAATCGCCCTCCGCCTCCGCTGGGTCCCACTCTTACATTCATCTCCGTCGCATTTCATGCGTTTTGTTTGTTTTTATTGTTCGTTTCATATATTGTTACGCCGCTCAATCTCCACCGTTGATTTTCATCTCCAGGCCTGAATCCAACGGTCTGCGCTGCATATTTCTACCAAACCCTATTTTCCACGCATTCCACCACTCCACTGCATTTTCATCGTTATTTTACACAAATAGCATTGTTTCCACCACCGCCGCACTACCATTTCGTCCACCCTGCATCCATCGCTCCGTCCACCGTTTTCTTCATAAGTTATGCTGTGTTGCAGAGTTCCTAGAGAATGAGACCTACCGCTTTTTGGTGTACTACCTCAATGGCGAGCAGCGCAGTCAGGATCAAATCTAATGAGCTAGTACCATAAGAAAAATCAAGGAATGGGGCTGTCAGGACTTACATTAAAGGAAAGCGGAGTTCAAACGCTGAAAGTCCTGTCGGCGCCATTTAAAGATCGAGCTAACTCAACAGAGGCAGTAATGAAGCAGCAAGGAGTTTTAGTACAGGGCAGGGGGATTAGTGCACGTCAACAAAGATCTTGAGCTCTAAACCAGAGGTTTAAAGAGGCAAAGCATCATTTTGAAGGCCCCGGAGATCGATCTGGAGATCCTGAACATCATTAAGAGGTAATATCAAGGTTTACTTATCAGCAGAATTTTTTTCCATAAAGGACAGGTCTCCCATACAGTCTTTATTATGCGTCGTGTCCTTGAAGGAGCTTTTCACCCCAGCTATAGTTCAAAACAATCTAACGTCTATGAGGCAGAACTCTCAGCAGTTTCTTTCATTCTGTTCAAATCACCCGGAGCACTACAGCCAAAAGGTCAAATCATATCCGAAGCAGATCTCTATTGCACCGGGGAGATGACAAAGATTAAATATACAACATATCAAGCGGAATGGGCCTCGGCCCTGCATTCATTGTTGTGTTTAAATGTAACATTTAAATTTCACCTACCTCCTCAGTCGGTCCTCTGTGTCTCTTCTGCTATAAAGCACATAAGGATATCATTGTAATGGTTGTTGATGTAGTATCAGTGAATTGCAAGCATTTTTGTCCTGAGCCAAGTTCCCTGTGTAATAGTTGTATGATAGGCTGAGAAATATGAAGTATTCAGGCTGAATGTAAAAGCTTTGGGCAGTGATGTACCTAATTGGTGTTGTGTTTAACATGATAAGCAGTTTTCGTTGGATCCTGATCTACAACAGTTGGTGATGTTTTTCTTATCTCTGTGTTTATTTCCATTTCATTTCATGTTCTTCTGACTGGCATCTGAACGCATGACATAATATTTACCCTAGTTAGGTACCTTATGTCCCAGCTCTCTTAGTCTTTAATGTTTTCTGCTCAGATGTGTATCTGAATATTGTTTTTAATTGACTAAACCAGTGTAGTGGATGATTATTGCCTTCTCTCTGATGTGCAAGTTAATAGAATCAATGTTCAGATGTTTTTGTTAAGATTTAATTGAAAGAGGTTAGGAACATTGGGAGGTTTAGAAGCCTGTCTCTGCCTCTTCATAACCTATCCCTTCCATATAAACCTTTTCAAGATCCCTTGTGTTGCCTATGGTTTTGTCCAAGCAGGCCTGGAGTTAAATGACCTCTCGCCTGATCTATAGACAAAATCAGATGGTTCTCCATCCTTCATTCTCATTCCTTAATGTTCCATCCCACCAATCAGTCTTGGAGATCCAAATGCTCTAGATGACTAGCCCAACTGAAGCTTACACATTGAAAATAAGCAAATCCTTTCTTGACTCCATTTCCCAATGGCCTTAATGTTCCCTGAGTTATCTATCCTTGCCTAGCTTCCTTCTTTACCCATCCTTGTCTTATGGTGAAACCTTCCTTCCTGATTCTCAACAACCAAACTCGAACAATCAAACAAACAACCTTGAGCCTATAACTAGGGTAAAATCACAATTGAGAACTTCAAAGACATATATCCTTTGATAATCATAGAGAGATCCCTCTCTGGACCTAGGAGGGCTAGATCCTAAGGTTTGAAAGTGGTTCTATGTTGTCTCATCTTTTGGTATTGCCAACCTTGCCAAAACATGGGAACTCCAACACCTACAAAAGAAGAATCAATAATTAAATAAAGGAAAGGAAAAAGATAAAATCATTGACAAAACAGAGATTGAGGTCCTTAAGGAGCAGTTGAAGTTAGCAAATGATGAAATATCAGTCTTGAAGAAAGAAGCAAAGAAACACAAGGTGCAAAAGGTAGAGTTTGAGAAGATGAAAGAAATTTGGGAAGAGCAGGTCATAAGTGTGTCAAAGACCTTGGAGAACATAGAACAATTGATCAAATGAACTCATCCATTGAGAGGAGAGGTGAAACATATCAGAAAAATGAACCTGCACCTTGTTGGGTATGTGTTATATTCTTTCCATGACTAGTCACATGAGGGGGGGTAATAGTAACCCCTGTACGTTGTTCCAAGCACAGTAGGGGGGTCACAGGGGGGATGGCAGCGCCCCGGGAAAAAAAAATTGGGCCTTATTTTTTGGTGGGCAGACCCGCCCATTTTTTTGTGCATGGGTTTGCACATGGTTTTGGGGGATGAAGGTTTGCGGCCCCTGGTATTTTGTAGATCCAGTCAAGGGAACTAAAGTTATGTTCTAATCAAGGGTTAATGGATTGGGGTTTATGTATGCTTTGGCATGTATATATATGTGTTGTAACACTAAAAGGAATATAATGAAAAACAAGCTGGTTGTCCCGATTTTGGATCCAGTGGAAAATCTCTGTGTTTATCTGTGTTATATTTTATGCTCTCGCTATTCTTTAATTTCTGTTTTAAGATTACTTTGTAGATAATTTTTGTACAGGGTTAATACCTACACACATATATTCTAAGAACAGGACACTAAAATACAAAGTCAAATACCTACAAGAATAACTGGAACTGATTCATGAAGAGCTGGAGAAGAAGGGTTTGAAGATCACTGTGGTTGAAGAGCCCATTTCTCAATGTATCATTAATGAAGAGGAAACACCACAAGGATATTAAATTGATAATGATTATGTTTTATAAGGTTCATGGCATGTTGAAGACCAATTTTTTACAGCTAGAGGTCACTTTTTTGAGACAGTGTTGAAATCTAGAAATTATGTAGTTTTTCACAATTCGTAGCGTTTCCTAGGCTTAAAGCCAGGAAAATGCTACAAAAAATTCTATAGCAGCCTATTTTCTTCCAAAATTTTTTTTTTTTAGTTTTTAAGGAGGAATTTTAATTGTGGTAATGTTTCATGTCTAGGTTGACACGATGGAACAACAAAAGAGCAGAGTTTTTGGGTATAGAAGCTTAGTTTTCAATGCTACGAAAGCTCACTTAGAAACTATCATGTTTTCGTAGCGAGCTACTTTTGAAGATTTTGAAGCATCCTAATGGCAGTCTTGGACAATTGGACTCCTCCAACAGGTCAAGGGACCTTAACATCAAACATTTATGACTTGAAGAAAGTGTTGTGGAGACAACTCATCAGCTAAAGCTCTCGTTGAAGATAAAAGTCTTGCATTCCTGAACATTAGGGTTTTGTTAGACATGTCTAGGAGATTTTTTAATATGTAAAGGTGGTAATGAACCTATCATAGCCTTTTTGATCATATGATGCTTATTTGTAACTGACATGTAACTATTTCAAAGATAAGGTAGATCGATGTAATAAACAAGATTTTGAGTCCTACTAGGAAATGTATTCTTTAGGGTGTAGCTGTCATTTTCTTGTTAGAAGATATGTTTTTCAGTTATGTGATGTGTCAAAGGAAGAATTCGATGAATCTAGCCATCAGGTAGATCATCCTTGCTGTAAGAATGTCTATTTAAAGGTAAATCATCGAATTAGTAAAGGGTTGGAGACTTTTTGCACCAAACTGCTGCTTTATGTATTTTGACTCATATCAGTAATACAGAGTGACTTTTTTCTTGACAGACCTGGGATTATCATGGGGTTTTATTTTTTTATTGATCTACATCTTATGTTTTACTACTTGCAGTAGATTTCATCACTATTACTCAGAATTCATAACTCTATTCTCTGACTTCCTTTAGTAATGAGATGGCTTTGTTTTCCCATGTTTTATGAGTGAGTTTCCTTTGTTAAAGACCCCTATCTGCCTCAGCTTCCATGTCAAGAAACCTTGCCACTGAATCTACTGATTTTTTGACTCCATAAGCCCAATGGTAGCAAGCTTGAATTATTTTCAACCTATATACATAAAAACAAGTTATTTTTCAAATAGAGTTAGCCATCTAGTACTATCATAATCAAATATCATAAACCACTTTGAGAGATCCCTCTTAGGCCGAAGAGGCTAATATTCAGTCAAAATATGGTTTGAAATAGCTACATAGAGTTGTATGATCAACAACCAATCAAGTGCAATATTATGATAACATTTGGGTGCATATGCCAAGAACCTGAAGATATACTTTTCCCAAAATTTTGAAGCTGAACTCTTGCAAGTAGTAGGATCTCAGAAGTTTTTCGAGGCTGCAACTACCTTGGTGACTCCATTCAAAATTCTCATGATCAAAGGTGGCTTCAAAAAGGAGATATACAAGGAGTAATCCTGACCTAGATCCACCTAAAATTATGGATAATCCAAACACAATTTCCAAAGGCATTCAAGGTAGTTTTGCACAATCAGGAACTCCATTACACACAAAAGCCTTGTCCTCTGATGTTTTAAGAAGTCCCGAAGATAAAATGTTTGATGATAAAATTTAGGAAGTCTTGTTTAGGTCTAAAAATGAAAAAGAATTGATTGAAATTGTCTTAGACCTACATAGAAGAGGTATTTATACTTCAGCCTTAGTGCTCAAAAGGATAAAGAAGAGTTTTTGGAAGTAGTCACTTCAGAGTTATTGTTAGAGAGATAATCTTTGGATAGGTTGAAGGAACTAGACCCATTTTAAATCTTACTTAGAAGAAAATTTGATGTCCCTTTGCCTTATTGGAATTCAATTGTAACTGGAGAACAAAGACCAACCAACACACCTTCTAACAGTTCCTCTTCCTCTACTGTTGTTGTCCTGAAAACTACCGCAATCCCTGTCATCATGGCAGGAAATGTTCCACCTACTAGGTATTACCCTCTTGTTCTTCCAGTTGTCCTTAATGCCATTCCTAGCAAATATTCTGCTAGAATCAAAACCTGGGGAAGTGATGAAGATATTACAGCTAAAGAACATGTAGACCAGTTCAATGACTTCATAGGCAGGGACGAGGTTGACCATGAGGATTTCAAGATGAGATTATTTTCTCAGAGCTTTACTGGTGAGGTTTGGAAGTGGTTCAAATCCCTTACACCAGGAAGCCTTCTCATCCGAATGGAAAATGGCATCCACCCATGGTATTCATCCACCATGTTATCCATCCACCCATGGTATTGCAAAATGGAATCAACCGATGGTATTCATCCATGCATGGTATTTATCCACCCATGGTATTGTAAATGGAATCCACTCATGGTATTCATTCACCCATGGTATTTTCCCATGGTATTTACCCATGGTATTAACCCACCCATGGAATTTACCTGTGGTATTGTAACAAAAAAGGCTACAAGTAAAAAGTCAAATTTCGTAAAAGGAAGCCTTTGACTATGACTTTTCTATCCTGCGCAGAGAAAGATAATCCCATTCACTAGCTGAAATGAAAAATGATGCTGTGAAGGTGGAGGTCAATATGATAGCAGCCAAAAAATCCAAGATGGGAAAGACAAAATTGAAAGAAGAAAACAAACCTTCCACCTCTGATGATAAATTCAACTCCATGATTAAGGCAATGGAAATATTGATGGATAGGCTTGCCCTTGGGAATGCCTCTGCTCCTCCTGCACAACATGAACCTCAAATTAGAAATCCTCAGTTCAGAAGACCTCAAAACCAACAGAGACCAAGGGAAAATAGAAATCATCCTGACCCTTAAGTAAGGCCTTCTTTTCAGAAAAACTTAGTTGATGAATAAGATCAGCCTAAAATACTAGAAGAATCTATTCATTGCTTGGATGAAAACATGTCAGGGATGTTTCTGACTAAGGAAGAGCATGATGAGTCAGATCATGATGCAAACAAGGGTGAGGAACCATCTGATTACCTTAAAGGATATCAACATGAAATCTTTGAGATGCATGTTAGGTCCCTGTAATTTGTCAGATTGGCAAGACCAAATTGAAAAAGGGTAACATCAAACCAATCTTTGGATTCCTAGGGCCTAGCCTTCCTGGAATCATAGAGGGCTCTCTCTATATTTGTGTGAAGGATGAAACTTGTATGATTTTAGGGTTTTTATTTTAGGCTAGTTATAAAGATAGGGTTTGTTTGTTTTGTTTGGTTGGGTTGCTTGTCAAGCAGAACAGATAGAGTAGGAAAGATTCAAACCATTGGTCTATAGAGTCTGCAAAGAGTTATGAGAAGTAGAACAATAGGTCAAGGGTGTTTTGTAGGGAAAGTTGACAAAGCTAAATGGATCATAAAGCTTGGGTTAATGTGAAATGAACATAAATGGTGAATGAAGTATGTTTAAAGGGTAGTTAAGAATCCTTTAAAAAATACTAAACAAGGAAAGTATTAAAGAAAAATATGCCTAAAGAAATAACCAAAAATAGGGGATACCAATAAATTCTTTGACCAAACCCTAGAAAATAAACATTAAGACAACAATCCAGTGAACCATAGAGAGCAAGAAACTTGTAAGTCCTCTAGTGATTTCACCTTCAGGAAAAGAAAAAATTTAGGATAACATATAGTAAAGATCAAAGAGTAGGAAACTCCTAGTTTCCTTAATCAAACTACAAACACCTTCAAAGCAACCATTTAAGATGAAAAAAGGGCAAGGAAAACCATGAACCTCTTCATCCAAACCCTAACTATCAATACTTCAAAGAAAAGACCTCAAAAAAAATGTTTTAAGTCATACCAAAGGCAGGGCTAACCATAGACTACTTTGATATTGGCTCCATTAAATCATTCTTAAGATAAACAAGATGAGTGAAACTAGAGAGAAATTAGGAATTCTCTAACTTAACCTAGCAGAGGAAAACATACAAGTAATAGAAAGCAGACAAAGCTAAGGTGCCTCCAAACAACATTTCTTAGCCTAAACTTTCTGCCCTACTACATGAGAAGTATGAAAAAAATGAAAACGTAAGCCGAAAAATACTAAATAAGAAAGACATCACCGTTAAATATTCTCATGAATCCTACAAGTGTGCTTGCTCCATTTCCATGCAAATAAAAAACATCCACAAACTCCAAAGCCAATTTCTCCAAAACCCCAAGTCTATGTATTGAGTTCAACAATCAACAACCAATAAAAATAATGAAGCCTCCATGCAGTATTTAACACAAAAAAGAGGATCAAAACCCTAGCCAGGGTTTGGAAAATGTCATTAATTACATATTTATGTCATTTTGTCCTATGAGACCATGCAAGGCCCAAGGCACAAATATCCTAACTTCATAAATGCAAAAATAAATTCAAACATAACTCCTTAGCTAACTTTGGATTGATTTTCCATCGAAGTCCTCAAAAATATCTTTTTTCAATAACTATGTGTCTTTTTTTGACTTTCCAGGCAAGGGCACAACGTGAAGGTTCAAGGGTGCAGTGCCATAATCGGGAAAAATTTCCTCTTTTGCAGCTGATATTTGGAGGCCTTCCCAGTGTCCAAATGAGCTCCATGATAGCTCATTGGAAAGATTGTCCAGTAAAGTTTCAAAAAATACATTTAGTTTCATAATTGGATTCCTTTTACCTTCTCAAAAAAAATTCTCTCAATACTGCTCAAGGTGGAGCACCAAGCCCGAAAATAGGGTAGAAAGGTGATTGTTTGCATGTTTTTGGCACTTTTGGAGGACCAATTTTGCTCCAAATGAGCTGAAAATTTGTGAGGGTGATTTCATTGGCCTAAGAATCCTAAAAATGTAAATTTTTACTCCAATTTATGCCCCAAAAAAGAGCACAGCGCCAGTGGCACTGCACACTTGGCCCTTTAAAATAGTCAAAATTTCAAAATATTCAAAATTGGGCCAAAATTTGGATCTGTCTCACTGATCATGTCTAGGATGCTTGTAGGGATGCATTAGAAATAATTTAAATATTTTCTTTGTCTTTATCCTCTTCTTCATCAATGACCCTTTCCTTACCTTTGTTAAGTTGTTTGGTTTATGTAGAAGGCATGGCCCTTTGCCTCTTAAGGGTAGCAAACACATGCCTATCTCCCCTCTGGTAGGTCAAAGGAAAAGGCTCAATGTTAGTCATATCAGTGCCATCTATCTTACTACCATCATGGTTCTTTAACCTATTTCCATCATCCTCACTGCTTTCTGCCTGATTGCTCTCTACCTCATTGAAATGTGCCTCACTACCCTCACTGCTATTTCCCTCACTGATTGATTTCTCATTGTTTGATTCCTCATTGCCATCTCCCTTACTGTTTTATGCACTAGTACCATGAGATTATGGAGAGGGATTGTGAGAGGGTGATGAAGGAGGATCATTTATGAGGTGATGGTATGTGAGTGGATGACGATAAAAAAAGCATCTTTGTAAGTGAATGAGATGAGTCAGTGAGGGTATAGGTGTATGAGAAGTGAGAGGCTAAAAACTCAATGAAAACCATCTACTGATATGTTAAAATTTGTTTTTGAAACACTTTTGGGCTAATTTCAAATTGAGATGAGGGAGGGAAATGGAATGTCAATCTTTTTGCAAGTGAAGGGACTGAGTGTTAGAGTCTAGGTGTATGAGAATGAGTGAGAGGCTAAACAACTCAATGACAACCCTCCAAATTTTTAAATACCCTTTCTATCAGTGACACTCTATCTAGGAAAATCAAATGACGTTCAAACATTGTTTTCAAGCTTTGAAATTTAGGGTTCGACCTTAGGGTTCCATTCCATTGATTTAGAAAACACCACAATTTTTTGAAGATGAGTGTATAGCATGTACTTACCTCTCAAGATGCTAGGAGGACCTTCGGCAGATATTTTTAGGTGTTTAGGGGTGGCTTGAGTGGTTAAATCACTTAGAGGACCTTCCTGGCCAAGGGCACAATGCCTAAGTTGAGGGTGCAGTGCTCAATCCTAGGCGCACAACGCCAGTTTCTAAGGGCACAAAGCATTTTTGCAAAGCGAATTTAAAGGCATTCCCAGTGTCCAAACTGGGATGATGATAGCTCATTGGAAATATTATCATATCTAATTTCCAAATATACTTTTTTATTGCTGATTGGAGTTGATTTCACCTACCAAAAGTTGATTCTCCCAATACTGGTCAAAAAGTGTTGAATGATGGTGTAGAAATGCACAGTGCTGGTGAAGGCAACGTTTGGATTCCTTCCTCAGCTCCAAATTGATCTCATGATAGCTCAATGGAAACCCCTTCAAATATAGTTTTCATTTGAATCATCAACAAAGTCATTTGGACACTCCAGCTATGAGAAAATGGGAGTTTCCCAAGGTCACTCCAGAAGTGCAGCAAACCTCTTGTAGAACTTGTAAATTTGACATTTCTCCCAAAACATGATACTTTTGTAAAAAAGGAAGGAGGTCTTTCTTCCTTGACCTATGGGGGACAAAACCCTCTCTCAATTTTGTTAATTTCATCTATGTTTGGTCATAAACATAGTTTGAAGCAAAACCAGCTCTATGAGTGACAAATGGCTTAACTCTTCGGATGAATCCTTGGAAAATGATGGAGGCATGATAATTTTATTTTGACACCTTTAGGATTATTACACACATCAACAACTTGAAAATAATCTTTTTCTTCCACTATGTAGTTCAACTTATCTTTTTACCTTCTTTGGCCACTTTCCCAAAACCCTAGGTGTCTGGAGTGCTTTACAACAATCATTAGTGTTGTCTTCTAAGTTCTCTATAGCCCTTTCAAGTTCATTCATTTCTATCCAATTTACCTCACCTTTTTCCATATTTCTATCAATATTTTTTATAGACTTTCTTCATGTTTGGCTTTGTGTGTCTCCTCTACGTTGGTTCTACAAGTGGTCAATGTTTTGGCACTCAACTGGGCCATCAAGCTCAAAACTCTAGTTCTCTTTAAGACCAAATTGTTTCCCTTTCTTATGATGTGAGTTGTCTTGACATAGGAGAAGACCATCTACCTTACCAATACCTTTTACTGATGGAAACTTTGACACTCCTATAGAAGTGTTAAACTCTTTGCATTTACCTTTTACATACTTTGAGCTGATACGGTGGTCTTCTTTGGAAATTTTAAGGTCTTCCTTGAATAACCATGTTTTGACATTCTATTACATCTGATCCATTTTCTAGCAATGGAAAAGTAGTGTTTGGAAAACCAATCATGACCTTAAAACATGTGAAACCCTAATTGACCTAGTGTGAGGGTTCTTTGACCTGACCTTGACTGAAAATTGGTTTGGAGGCTTCAAGTGAAAAAGAGAGTATTTTTCAAAGTGCTATATTGAAGATACAAAATCCAATGTACTTGATTTATCTAAAGAGCCTACAGAGATAGTTTTGAGACCATCAATACTTTGAGGAATATTGGGGAATGATTTGGCTTATAGGAAACCCTAGAGGGAAAGTGGAGTTATGGGCAAGGGAAAATAAGGTAATGAGGTCATAGGCAGGAAAGAACGATAGAGATGAGAGGCATAAGCCTATGAGAAGTTTGTAGGAGTGACAAGGTGACCATGATAAGGCAAGCTGATAAAATAGTGAAATTTTTTTGAAAAAGGATAATGAAAGAAGTGAGATTTATAAAACTCTCAATATTCAAGGAATGTTGTTTTTAGAAATCTAAAACCATCCTATAGTCATCTACAGATAGTAAAAGTTACTGATGACTAACAGTGGCTCCACTTGGGGAGGGCAGCTCCTTTTGAGGAGGTGTCTAGAACCTCAGAGTTAAGATCTCTATGTTTTGAAGATCAGTACCTTACTTGTAATTGGAAGACCTCTCTTCCTTCACTTACCGATTTACTCATGCTCTTTGAAGTTGTGATCTTAAAGATCAAAAAAGACATGATTTCTTCAATATCAGTTCTACCTACCCAACATACTTTGCCTAACATTTTTTCTTCTTATGGGTGCACTTGGATTGGCAAACCCTTGACATCATTTTCTTTTGAAAGCATAAAAACTATCTACTTTTACCCTTATGTCATCCAAAGGCTCAGATTAGACTGATGAGCCTTTTATTATATACCTAATATACTTATTCTGTCAAGGTTAAGTTTTTTGACATATTTTCATTCTCTAACCTACTAACATGAAATTCAAAGCATGACTAAACCAAGATTAAGCAATCTGATTTGTCATGAGTTGTGGCTTTTTGGAGAAGCTGCACACAGACTTTATTTTTGTACAAGAAAAAACTAGAAACTTGAGGTTTGTGATTTAGAATTAGTAATCCATCCCTCTCTTTATCTTTTGGTTCATATTTGAGCATTGAAACGAAATATCTTTTCCTAATCTAATATACTGACAAGCCAAGTTTACATGGTTTGGAAAATCTTCTTTCACTAACCTATCAACATAAATTTAAAACATGTTCAATCATGATTAGGATGAATGACTGAACAAGGCTTTTTTTTCTCAAAAGTAGTGGCAATTAGGCTTTCACACTTTCAACAATACTCTTTTTTGGTATGGCGTTGTACCTTTTCTTTAAACCTGCCCTCTTTTTCTTCTTTTATTTCTTTTTCTCCTTTTCGTCAAAATAATTTGAAACTAAAAACTAGAAAGATTGCTCATAGTGCTGAGCTTATTTTCATACCTATTTATCCTAATCTAATGAAATTTCTAATTCCCTAAATGATGCAATAATTCCAGTGCAGCCAGTTGAGCAGCAGTAAAAATGGGTGAACAACTTGACTGCTTGTCAGAGGAAACATCAGTATACCTTGATCATGTGTCTTCATAACCAAAGTCATCTTATGTAGTGGAAAATTCTGATGTATGTCATTCTTATAAATAATCCATGTCTGGAAACTTTAGCCAATCAGTGCCTTCATGTAATCTGCTATAGGATCAACAAAAGCATGATGTAAACTTTTTGCCTTTAGTCCTTTCATGACTGGTTGGTCATATGTATCCAAAATATCAACTCTAAGAACCTCATCTTCAGTCTGGTTCTTGAAAGCACAATCATCCTCAGCCTCTTCTTCTTGATAATCTGATTTGGCAGCCTCATAATGTTGTGCTATGTTGTTCTCCAGTATGCCTGATATGCCTTAACTGAGTGGATTGAATTCTGTCTAACATACATTATTAGGAGCATATTTTGGCAATAGGTCACCTAGAAGAGGCAAAACAACATTAGTATCACTCTGTTCAATAGTTTTTGTATGAGAAAATGCATCAATGGATAGGTCAACAGTAAAACAAATAGAAAGATATTATTTGCATAAAATTTTAGAGGCTGGTTTTATGTTTAGGATCTGATTGATTTCTTCCTCTATTAAAGGAGGAGGTATTTTTTGTTTTCTTTGGATCGAGTCATAGCTATTTTCTTCCTCTTGCGTTTGATCATGAGGTTGAATTTCTTCTTGATTCTTACAAAAAATTGCAGATGAATAATCATTTGTCTCTTTGGAGGGATCTTGTGGATTTTATTTTATGTCATGATTGTTTTCATTCTCAACCAACTTCTCCTGATTTTCATGATAGTTAATTTGAGCATGAGATTCATGAATGTCCTCTGATAGATCGTCAGGATGCCAATTTCCCTTCATGATCTGAAATGAATTAGAGCATAAGGGTAAAGACCCCAAGTGTGTGGAATCCTCCTCTGTTGTGGATTCTGAGATTTCAAGATGGCTTAGGGGGTGTTGGCTAGAGGGGTCCTAACCTAGGTTCAGAGGTTAAGGTTTTCCAACAAACCCCCATACTACTAGCCCTTTCGGCAATGGCTTGCTTGTGCAGGCCAAAGTCTCACCCGAAGCAGTATGGGAGGGTGCTGGAACTAGGTTTCTGCACCCTGGGAGAGAGCAGGTAAGTCAATCTGGTCCACAATTATCATATCTATACAACCAGAGGTTGTTCACAGGAGTTTCAATAAATAACCAGAATAAAGTTTATCAAATCTAATTAATAGGCTCGCATCCACATGTGTACTATCTAATATAATCACAGAAGAGTATATTCGCAGCAGTTTAACAGGTCATAGATACATTTACCATAAACATAGACAGTTCACAGCTTACAAATAGATACATCATCATATAACTCAAGTCCACATCAAACATAACAGATCAGGTCTAGATAACATCAGATATTTGAAATACTTCCGCACATCTATATTATTACCCAAAAGTCCTCTTACATTCCCCAAATTACCACCTGCGCACACAGCAGGACAGAGGATCTCCGCGCACACAGCCAGCAGGAGTCCTAACCCAAACAACCCTACCACAGATCTAACAGTTCATACTTTGCATCAATCTCTACTCATTCCTACCTATGACTCAAAAAAGGTTCATCTATTTATAGTGATTTAGCCTATGCATCCAATGGTCCACAAACCGTGGTTTGTGGACTCTTGGTCTACCCTTGACCCATTTAGAATGTGTTAGGGGCTTTGACCCACCCCAAAACCCCAGCATTAGACTAAAAAATACAAAATTATACAAAAATGGAAAAAATTCATAGCCTTTGGGAGACCCTGCTCCAACAGTCCCCCAACACAATCTTGTGACTCGTCCCGAGTCACTGTGCCGGTGAGGCTTAAACCTATGCTTGCAATACTCTAATCACCTCGGCTAATGGATGTAGCATGCCTTCACTTTGGACAACTGCATTCCGTGCAATGTTGACCAACTTTCCTAATAATGGTCCCTCAGTCATGGCGGTAACACTCGCCAAAGTTTGGTTCAATTGCTTAATAGCAACATCGACATCTTGTGATAGTTTGAGGGATTCACCAGCTCGCGACTTCAGTCGATCGCCAAGGATCTTCTTCTTTTGCCACAGGTCCTTGATATCTGCCTGGAGCGCTTGGCTAGTGCGCAGTCATTGCAAGTGCTGAGTAGGCACCAAAGTGGGCAAGGTGGCTTCGATTGTCTCAAACTCCTCTTCTTTTTGTTGTAGGTCATGGTTTATCCCTTGCAAGATTGGATCGTGTTGGACCTTAGTCCATAGCTGCATGGCGGTCTCCAACATCTAGGCTCCCTGCACGATCTTCCCTGTGGTAACATTTGTGGCCGCGGTGACCAGCGCAGTTCACTGGGCCCGGACCTCCGGAGGTGTTTCAAGCTATAAATTAGCCTGCAGATCTATGATATGCTGCTCCATGCGTGTCTTAACAACCTGAACTTCATCCCGGGAGGCCTTGAGTGTTGTGACCAGTATTTCTAATTTTACCTTAGGGGTGGATGTGGCTGATACCTTTGCAGGAACATCTGCACAAAGTCGTTGAATAGTGTTTCTGAGCTCTATGTGCTTCGCAGTGGCGAGACACACCTCAACATCCTTTGCAATGATGGTTTTCTCAGCTATGTCGAGCTGTTGGTGCACTTGTTGGTCTCGATGGTGTATTTCCTAAAATATGACAGTGTGGAGGCCCTGCAAGGCCTCATGGGGTAGCCGAGCTAAGTTTAGTTGTACTTCTACACTGGTCTGGACTTGGGGTCCTAGGTTGGGTGGATTGAGCAACAGAGTTACGCCAAGGAGAGAATAGAGGCGGCTATCATCTGTAGCTAGTGTTGCAATACTAGCGATGGAGGGTGGTCATACCAGGGTCACACTAACTGCAAATTTTTTGTCTTTAATTTTAGCACTCGCAGCTAAACCTGAATTGCGTCGACCGCGACCCATTGCTATTCTTCGAAGGCGGCCCATCTATCCTTGTAATGATCCTTTTTCAAGATTCTCAAGATTCTATTTTAGAGATGGAATATAGAGGCATTTACTAGATATGTCACCTTTCAAAGAAAGGATGAGATCCAGAGGCTACCTGTCCAACTGTAAACTCTGTCTATAGAACTTGGAATAACCCCTTTTTCGGAATTTCAACAAGGTGTTCAAGGAAAACATTGTATAAGTAAAACTGTGCAAAAATAATGTAGATCAGGGCTTTTTTCCCCTCATTTATGCTATATGTGACTTATATATGGAATTTCATCAGAAAAAAATCAGTTTAGGCACATTAAACAAATCTCCCAAAAAGTAGACTAGCTAAAAAGCACCGAAAGGGGAAGGCTGCAGTCAAATGCAAGCACTGCTTCAGGAATTGCACAATTTTAGCTAATGTTCGGTGGAGATCAGAAAGAGAACTGATATGTCAGTATTACAGCAGCAAATAATCATTATGATAAATCCCTTTCATTATACAGTAGAAAGCATGAGCCAATACAACAATAAATCTTCAAAAAAGAGAGGAGGAGCACATGTATATTTACAGAAATGCTTCAACAACATTACTTTTCAGGAGGTTCATCAAATGTAAGTTACAAATTAGATATATAGCAGATATATGGAAAAAATATAAGATCTATATCAGATCTAGAAACTCTGTAGTTTTCTCTACAATATCCACTTGGAATTTTGACAAAAGCATGCATGAATAAGAGTAGATCTGAGAAACAAGTTGCAGATCTGGAAACTGCTGCAGTAAATTTCTGAATATAGCATTTCATTACAATGGATCAGATATGAATAGAACATAGATCAGCAAGCCAATCCATGGATCACCAAGTGGAAGGCAAGCCCAGCACAAGAGATCTCTGATCTAAATTATGAGCAAGACAACTTGCAAACCCTCATACATAAATAACGCAGTTTTCTCAGTGGGACAACATTGTAGCTCAAATGATATAGAAAAATACTAAATAATTACAGATCTGAAGAACAAGACATGGTACTCTCTTCTAGGAGGTCAAAGGACCCACTCCATGGAGAGAGACTCTCAAAATACACTAGATCTCTGCAGATCTATATCACCACTTGCTGCAGCTTGCAGAGATAGCAAAACCCTCAATGGATAAGCGCTACCAATGTAAGTAGGAGCTTGGCCTCAAGCCTGATAGTGCTTCAATTTAGAAAAATTTCCTCCTTGAATCATCAAAGGAAGAGGTGAAACTCCTGCATAGGAATTCCAGATACAATCCTCCACTCAACAGCAGAGAATGGTATTTGTCTAAGCAGACAAATACTCAGAAATATGATCTATCAACAACCTTCTCTTTTTGCCCTCCTTTTCCTTTTATAAGATGACAAAGCTCTTGAAAACCCTAAACCACTTTTATGAGTTAGCCCTTTTCACATTAGAGGCTCCCTTCTAGAACTGCGCTGTCCCTTTTGGAGATGCAATGAACCTAGACAGCGTTGTTGATTTGGTCAAGGTTGACCCAGTCTTAAGCTCAAACCTCGTTCACACCTACAAGTGGTTATTTAAATAGCCCTGATTTGTCTTTGCTCACATGGGCATTGATTTATTTAGACTTTTTTGGAGTTTTACATGTCCTCCTTTATTCATTTATTCATGAAACATAAATTAAAACAAAATTGAATGTTCCTCTTAGCTAAGGCTAAGTGGGAACATTATAGTCCTCTCCGGCCAGAGTGACTGCATCAAAAATTTGTTCTAGGTCTCCGTCGGTCATTGTGATTGTTTCATCGCGTTCCGCTCACTGAGATCGCTGCTTTTTGTGGGGTGTTCACACATTGGTCGGTTAACCGAATGACATAGGTTGGAACAGAGGTGACTTGACACTTCCTCATCATTTTACATGCTAATATCATGGTGCCCAAATGCATACCTTGGTAACTTATAGTCTTGATGATAAATCCCCAAGTATTACAGTCCACATGATACTTTTGGCTCACAAGATCAGCAGTCTCCCCCTCATATTTCTTACCCATGTGCTCCACGAGGTTCAGGATGCTCATGGGGAGACCAGTAATCTGGTGCATGAGCGTAGCGTAAATGGGGATCTTGTCCTAGATCCACAGGCATCCGTCATGAATTAGTGCAAGAAATTGTCGTGAGAGCCAGTTAATTACATTGTAGTGTCCAAAGTGGGGCATCCTAAGCAAATTTAGGAGCCTGAACCCTGCTAAACCACGTACCCAACGTTGAGGGACAACTTTGAACCCATCGATGCCATGAAATCTATCAAGGTATAACTCGGGTGCTAGCTCACGAAATGCCTCAAAGTTGGCCAAATCATGATCGTCAAACTTAACTTCATGAAGGCGGCCAAAAGGTTTGCCTATGATGGGGACTGCCCCCGGGGTCAGCAGTATCTACAGGTAAGTGATCAAGCCATCAAGGTTCTTTGGTGTATGTGTCGATGTCTTGCATGGTCGTATGAAGGGGGGAAACCAATTAATCGGCTTGGCGGGCAGGGCCTCCTCCTGAGCAACCCGCGGGGATTTCGCGTTGCGCGGGGAGGTACGAGGCTTTCCCACAGCCCATTTCATAGGCTTTAGGGGCTTTTCTAAGCCCTGAGCTTTTTCTTTTCCTTTCCTAGTGGTAGGGATGGGTGTGAAGAGGATTTCTTCAACTTTGGATTCAACCTCTACCACTTCCTCAGTGTCTTGGTCTATTGAGGTTACTGGCTCTGAGAGTTCGGCAGGGCTCATGGCCATCATTTCGGTGCGAAATATGAACTCAAAATTACTACTATCAGAGGGGGAAGGCTGCTCAAACATGAACGAGATGCTAGAGGCATAGAATTTCTTATAGCACAACTTCGTCCAGGACAACCAGGTTAAGTAGAAGCTATTAGAGCAGTGCAAAACCTGTGTCTGATCTATCTCACCTATTTTATAGCCTTGGGTACCACCCAATGGTAGGGTAGACTTCGCGCGAGACTTACCATCAAGTAAACGGTAAAAAATATCCCAAAATCGCTCCATTAAATACCAGCCGCCCGCTCCATCCAATGGTAATTTGTTGTTTTTACCCGATTTGACTGTTTCAACGACTATTTTTCACACCCATGTTGTGCTCAGCATACCCCTACAATCCTAGCATACCACTACGCTCCGAGCAATCCTCCCGCGTTCCCGGTGCACTGGCTTCACTCTGCTGGGATTCCTTCCAACTAAAATTTTTTGTTGCCATATCCCATCCTTCAAGACCTTCTGAGTCGTCGTCTTACCTACGTAGTGACCCCCTATTACATCTTGATAGCTTACATACTTCAGGACATCATTGCATAGTACTTCATGAGGTGCAATGCTGATAAAGTCCACCACTCGATGCGCCAACCCCTTTCTTTGTCATACCAAATATTCGACAGGTACTATTCCTGTTGTCAGGAACGGAGAGATCTTAGTGAAACATGCATCCATAACCCTACTTGTGAATAGATGTGTATCAGGCAATCCTTCCTTGCCCGTCTCAATTCGGGACAAGTGATCTTGCTCCGTACTCAACTTTCCTGGCTTGATGATGATTTCAACATCATATTCCTGAAGCAGTTGCCACCTGTAGAGTCCCCCCCCCCCCCCAACACAGTCGCATTCCTCAGGCATTCTAAAACCCAATGATCTACAATCATTGTATAGTGGCATCCTAATAGAGGGCACTGATACTTCTGTAGCTCGTAGGTCAGGGCCAACCCTTCCCTTGCCGATGTGGCATAACTATGCTTCACACCTGAGATTGTCCAACTAGTACATGTGATTGTGTGATTACTATTCCTGGTGCCAAGCTGCATACTACCTACCTCACGAGCGATTCCTAAAGTATCCTTATGAATTATCATCATCTGATTGGGGGAAGTGAGAATAGGTGCAGCGACCATCCTTTTCCTAAGTTGTTCAAATCTATTTTGGCGCATGTCATCCCAACTGAATAAAATATCATGCTTAAGCAGTGTTCTCACAAGTTCAGTGACCAGTGCGTATCCCCGACTAGATTTTCTATAGTAGCCCATATGTCCCATGATCTCACGTAGTAGCTTCGTAGTCGTGGGCTTTACCTGGGTGACTGGTATGATTATTGTATTAACAATATTCTCCCTTACCCTCTGCGTATGATAAGGCCATTGTTCTTTCGGCCGCGCATCTGAATTGAGAGTGATGTGCATACCGCCCAAGTTCCTCGTGACCTTATTAGGTCCTGAACACTTATCTGGATATTCCATGATTAGTTCTATAATCTTTCCTGTTGTCCCCTCATCCCAGCAGTTCCCAATCATAACCCGCTTGGGTGGTACTGCCGTATTGACGTTAACGCTTCGTGGTTTTAGTGGTTTCGTACTAGCTACCTCATGTATTGGAGGTCCCACAATTTTGTGTTCCTCCCCTGATGCTATGATCAAGAACTTGCACGGATCTGCGTCGCAATATTCCATGGTGGCCTTGTGGAGCTCAAAATTATCATAAATTTGTGCTTCCCATGTGGGGCCTCCTCTTACTGCGTCGGGGCTAGATTCACCAATCACAACGGTGTCGAGAGCTTGTAGAGCTCCCTCAAGCACCTCCAATCCTCCCGTTAACCCAAACGTCCCCAAGAATTCGTCACTTAGGGTTGTCCACTGGTGAGAGCGCTGACATAGCTCTGTATCAAGATACTAGGTAGCGAGAATTGGTCCCAAGGCATGAATAAACAAGTGAACCCATTCTTCTTTAGTAAAATCGCACCATCACTCCGTCCAAGCAGACAAGTGTTTGTGTGGATTTCCTGGGCCTTGGAATCTCTTAACGTGCACATTAGTTGGAGGTTCAAACCATAGTACCATCATATCCTAACATTCATCCCATTCCTGGAACGCCCCGTTATCTGTGTCCCACCAATTCGCAGGCATTCTATGCATAGCTCGGTTAAGAGCCTATAACCTTCATTCTCTGGGAACCTTAGCTTCAAAGGTTCGTAAAAATTCCTTTATACTACCGGAGCCATCAAAGCATGGTAATTATCTTACCTCAAAAGATTTGTATTGGAAGGCCCTCATAATTTGTGGGTAGCACAATGTAGAGATTTCCTGTAGTAGGTTTTTCCAATATTCTAATTCTTTGTCGGAGTCAGAGACGCATTTATTGTCCTTCTCCCAGCAAGGCATACCATTGGTCATGGGGTTGATCCAATATTCATCCTTCATAGTTAGCCTATAGATGTGATCCATTCCGTCTTCCTCCCACGCTAGCTCAATGTACCTTTCTCCTTCTGTGGGGTCTATTGGGATGATCACATGAGTTCCCTCTCTTTCAAACACCATGCTTCATTTCTTAAAGTTAATAATTCCATCCATATCAATGGCCCATGAGTGCTGGGTAAGGGTCCACATCTTGTACAATCTGAATGACCTTAAATTCAGATCATACCTTAGCCCCAGCAATATCTACGACCATATTTGACAATCTCCCCAATGGTATGATCTTCTGTTGATTAGCCATGCATAGCTGGATAGTAGACCATTCCAATTTAGGCTCTCCCATTCATTGCCAAGTCTTCTTAAGTAGTACATTTTCATCTGATCCTAGGTTTATAATTACCTGGTCCATCTCATAATCACCAATATGCGTAGTTAATCGCATTTCATGCCCAATGCGTCTCTTCTACTCATAAAGTTTGTGCACATGCTTAATCTTCAAGACTGGGGCTGATTTTCTAGTGCAACCCTCGAGTAGGGCTTGGAGGTTTTCTACCACCTGCTAGTTGCGTAGTAGCTTCATGCACGCCTAGAAGATTGGTTTGACCTCATCTTCGATTCCACTATTTGGAGCCAACGTCTTGTTTTGAGCACAATCTTGTCAAGCTGCGACAGAGGTTTCCTTCTCCTTCTAGGATTCCACACCTTCTGGTTTAGTAGCTGCTTTACGCATTAGAGACTCTGTCTCAGCTCTTTCCATAGAATCTCTGGTGGCCATACCGCTGTGTGTTATTACATTAATGCTTGGATCCTCTTCACGAGGTTCCGCCTTCACTCATTGTACATTATGTGTATGAGTCTGTTGCTTTTCCTGTACCTTGACCATCAGAATTGGGCAATCCTCGATCACATGGTGTAACTATCTGCACGATTGCCGAGTTGGGTTCCTGTAGTCCCTCGCAAAGTGACCTATTTCCATGCAATTATAGCAGATTAACTGGCCTCTGCCCATGCCTATGCTTCCTCCTCATCCCCCTCCCCCGCCCCTGGTCGGGAATCCGCCTATACCTGCGGGGGATATAGGTGATGAGGGGTTCGACTGTGCCCTATATAGATTTCCCCAGTCAATCATCAGATCATACATTCGGCATTTTTGTTTGTCATGTCCTACAAACCTACAAAACCTACACCACTATTGTTTTACTTCAAGGATATATGCGGCAAGGCAAGGGTAGTGGTTGGTATCATGCAGCCCAGCAAGGCGGCAGTCATCGCACCATAGTGTCGGCCCACTTGGTCCTGCATCTTCCCTAGGGTGCAGTGGGCTGGGTCCCCCAACTTGGATGTAGTCTACAAGCAGTGAAAATTATCTTTGGTGTGGCCATTCACCTTGCATCGTATGCACCATCTTTCGGGGCTGGCCTCTGTCCCTCGCTCCTTAAGTAGATTCTGAATCTCCATGTGCATTGCTTCTAGCTGGCCTTGTATCTGTTGTACTCCTAACTAGGTATCATCTCTTGGCATAGCTTCCAATTTCATGGCAACCTCCAAGGCCTTCTCCTATGTTTCAATGGCTTGGTGACCCATAGGTATGCGTAGGTGGGGCAGCAACATAGAAATGAACCACTCCATGTTTTTCCTGTCATCATACCGGAATCCTCCTTCTCTGATCACTTTTTTTAATTGTTGATCAACATCCCATATGGACTCAAATGGTCCTTGCTTCAAATCCTTCAAGTAATTTACTATCTAAGAGTAGGACTTAGGTTTCTTGAAATGTTGTTTTAACGCATTATTAATTTCTTCAATAGTCGCATTCGTGTGTTGGTCAATGTATCCCATGTACCAGTCTAGGGCTCTCCCTTCAAAAGCAAGGGATAACTGTGCCCATTTCACTGCATCGCTTACTACATTCTGTGCAGTCCATACCAATCTTGTGACAAACCAGAACCGATCCATGTCCTCATTTCCCATGCCTTTGAAGGTAGGTAGCTTCATCTGCGTAACCATATCGTTTTTCGGTGGGGGTGGAGGTGAGTTTTTACCCCTATGAGGGTTCGACGGTGGCGTCGACAGAGGGTTATGCGTAGAAACATTTCTTACTGGACTGTAGATAGATCAATCCCCCTCTTGTTTAGTTTTGTAGTACTTACCACTGTGCACTATGCCCTTGCTCTGGTTGGTGTTCATTCACATCGTATGGCTACACAAAATTATTTTTTCACACAAAAATATGTTAATTAGTAATGGAAAATTCCTCAAAAACTTACCCCAGAAACCCTTGAAGAACCTCCGCTCTGCTTCTCAGTAAGATACAAATTGATCGACTGCAAATTCAGTCACAAATCCTCCTATCACACTGTCCACCCAGTGATCTATCGTGCGAGTAATGGTGTTATCATTCTCTTCTAGCTACCGAATCTGTTCTGGGGTCCACTAGGTGACCTGCTCATCTTTCCAACACTTCTGAAATTCAACTAGCCTTGCGAGCCACTCCTGGAGCTCGATGGAAATTTTTACAAAGAATATCTTGTAGATATCCATGAAAATATACTTATTCTTCCACTCTTTTCTGGTCAACTTCTTACTGTGGTTTTCTTTTACTACGAATTCCTGAACTTGTTTTTCAAACTATTCATTGATTTCTTTCTTTCAACTTTCCAATATGGCCTTGGAATTACCCGATCTCTCTCAAAATGCTCCCAGTCCCAGCAATGGAACCATTTTTTGGCTCGAGGGGTCCTGACCCAGGTTCGGAGGTTAAGGTTTGCCAACAAACCGCTATACTACTGGCCCTTTCGGCAGGTGCATGCCAAAGTCTCACCCGAACCATTATGGGAGGGTATTGGAACCAGGTTTCTACACCCTGGGTGAGAGAAGGTAAGTCAAGTTGGTCCGAAATTATCATATCTATACAACCAGAGGCTATTCATAGGAGTTTCAATAAATAACTAGAATACAGTTTATCAGATCTAATTAACAAGCTCGCATTCATGTGTGTACCATCAACTATAATCACAAAACAATATATTCGCAACAAATTAATAGATCACAGATAGATTTACCATAAACATAGATAGTTCATAACTTACAAATAGATACATCATCATATAACTCAAGTCCACATCAACTGTAGCAGATCAGGTCCAAATAACATCAAATATCTGCAATACTTCTGCACATCTATATTATTACCCAAAAGTCCTCTTACATTCCCAAAATTACCACCTGTGCACACAGCCAGCAAGGTCTACACACAGTAGGATAGAGGATCTCCGCACACACAGCCAGTAGGAGTCCTAACCCAAAAAACCCTACCATAGATCTAACAGTTCGTACTTCACATCAATCTCTATTCATTCCTACCTATGACTCAAAAAAGGTCCATCTATTTATAGTGATTTAGCCTACGCATCCAGTGGTCTGCAAACCGTGGTTTGCATACTCTTGGTCTACCCTTGACCCATTTACAATGCATTAGGGGCTTTGACCCACCCCAAAACCCCTACGTTAGATTAAAAAATACAAAATTATACAAAAATGGACAAAATTCATAGCCTTTGGGAGACGTTGCTCCAACAGGGGGAGAAATTCTGGATATGAAAAAGGGTTTGTATCATACATTTCTTCCCTGGCTGATTCTTTAGGGCATTCGTCCCACAAAACAACTGTTGATTTATCTGTAAGGTTATCTTCTGCTTGGAGAACATAATCATCATCATACTGATCAAATTTTGAAAAATCATAAATATAAGTAATGTCATCAAACATACATATTATATTATCATAGTGTTTCTCCTTGAATTGATTTGCAAATTCCTTTTTTGATCTATGGTAGGTAGGATTAGAAGGGGAGTGCTTATGGCCAATAGATTCTTCTTTTCCTGGGATTGAAACACAGTGGTTTTCTTTTTCTTGTGAATGATTACGAGGTTGAATGTCTTCTTGAGCATTACACAAAAGTGATGTTGAGTCATTCCTTGTTCCATTAGTGAAAATTTGCAGATCTTCTTCCATTTTCTGATTTATTTCACTCTCAGTTGATTTTTCTTGATTTTTATGATAGTCTACTTGAGAATGAAATTCATGAATTGCTGCCAAGAGATCTTCAGGATGGAAATTTCATACATCTTCATCAATATCTACAAGGTCTTGTATGATATCCTAATATTGATCACAACAATTTCAGACAATGATAAAGATGGATAATTTTCTTTATAATTCCCATAAAATACCTTGTGGTGATCTTTTAAGGAAACAAAAATACCCAGTTTCAGACCTTCAGACCATTCCCTTGCCTTCCCTTCTAATGTTACCATGAAAAGCTTCATGAGGCAGTCCTCATGCCATTCAAATTTTAACCTCCATGTATGTATATGAAGCTTGATGAGATGTAACAAAGGGTCATCAAGCTTTTAATTTTGAAATGTAGGCAGATTTGTGTCCCAATTTATTTGAGGAATTTTGTGGGGGAATCCAGGAATGTGATCTCTATTCATTTGAGCATACCTACGTTGTATCCTTGGAATCATATTTTTCAATCAGTCAGAGGAAAGGGTCACTAGATATTTATAACCACTCTAGAGTCTTCTACTAGTGGAGTCTTTGGGTCTATTGAGAGTTGTGGAGTCACCAGGTGGAAGATTTCAACTTTCTTGAAACAGGCTGTTGTCCACCATCAACAATTGGATACCATCTAAAGATATTTTTGGGTTTTCTTAGTTTTTATGTAACACTAAGATTTTCAATAATTGTTCTCTAGTATGGTGACCATGGTGCTAGTATGGTGAGCCAATCAGATATCATTCTTGGCCAACACTTGATTTATCTAAGTTTGACCGGGGATTTATGAGTTCTTAAGGAATTTCTAAGCTTGTTACTCACTCAGTCCCCAGTGGAGTCGCCATTGTGTTATTGTTCAGGGCTGCTAGAGTTTTGGCTATCATGTTCTTCATTTTGTGTTTGGTTTGACTGTTATGGTAGGCCTAGCTCTTTCTCATTTTCATTTACTTGTTCATTAATGTCATCTTCATTGTACAAGATAAATGAGTCAAGGTCTGAATGGATAGAATAGAGAGGGGTGTTTTTTGGCCTATCTTGGTTGCTTACAATGTATTTCATGTGAGATTATTTGTATAGTCTTCTTGTTTGGTTAAATACTAGAATGGTAGCATATTTCATGTCTATCTAGAGGTTTCCTTGGAGTTTGGCTCCCCATGATCTAGATAAAAGCATGCCATACTTCGGTGGAATGTTAGCCACTACAATGTCCATGACCAGGCTCTTAGCTAGTATTTGTGCCAGATTGACATACAAATCTTTAATTAGGCCTAGACACTTAAATCTACTTGAATCAAAAGAGTAAAATTATTTGTATGGTTTGGTTATTTCGAGGCCAAATCTCTCCATCACTACCTTTGGCATGAGGTTGTGTGAATCACTCGAGTCTAGCATAGCATTGTGTAATATTTTGTTGTGTATGTTTAAACTAACATAGAATGGTGGTACAACTCCTTCTTGATATTTTTCCTCTACCTCAGGTCCAAACAATAGTTTTGGTTTTTCATCAGTTAGATTCAGAGTATCGGTGTCATTTCCTATGTTCAAAGCTTTCTAGACCTGATTCCTATACATATATTGAGTTACCAGTTCAGTGAGGGGTATGGTTATTTTGATTTTGGAAATCTCACCCTTGATACTGAATGGTGCTTGTGTTCTTGGTGGGTTCAAATCAGTTTTATCAGACATGGTCTTTTCTACAATTTTAGTTTGCTGGTTTTTATTTGGAACCTTAGTTAAAAAAGTTTTTTCAGGGCCACTAGTTGATGTACTAGGGCAGCTTTGGTCACCATTATGTTGGTTGTTTTTGTCTATGTTTTGATCAGATTTCTTAGCCATGGTGTTTGTGTTTTCTACTGTCTTCTTAGGAGTTTCTTTGGGGGTTTTCCTAACAGAAGTATCTAGTTTTCTTTTCTTGGAGGCATATTTGGTTTTGTTACTCCTAAGATCATACTGCCTATGAACATCCATTATAGCATTTTCAAATCCTAGCTTGTACTCTTCAGTATCTTCATAGTTTCTTTCAGTTTGGTTAGGGGAAAACAAACCTTGTTCTTCTTCTGTGAGAAAGAAATCATCCTCATTATTGGATTCTATTAGATTTCCATGATTCCATTCTGGCACCTGAGTCTCTCTTTCCTCTTCATATACATAGTTTTCTTGAAAAGGAGTTCTAGTTTACTGGTCATTATCTCTTTGTATGATTTGAGGAGTGTTTCTTCTGATGTTTTGGTTTCTATTTCTATTTTGAGGATTTTCGTGGTTTTCCCTAGGAGGTGCTCTTTCATTTAAGTTAATTCTCTCCATCATCCTTTCCATTGTCCTAACTAGGCTGTCAATTTTAGCATCAGATGTGGAGGTTGAGGCCACATGTTCCTCTTTGTATGTAACTCTCTTCTCTATCCTCAATCTAGCCCTCTTCTCAATTAGGTTGGCTTCTTCATTCACAACTCCCATTTGCATGTATTCTAAGGTTAGGGGATCTCTTTCTCTCAATTGATAGGCCATCTCGGGATCAAATCTATCTGGAAACTTTACTAAGGCTAGGCCTTGTGGGTGTTTCATGTGAGGTGGGAGTGCATTTTATACACTATTGAGCCAAGTGTAGTAGTCTTGGACACTTTCCCCAACATTTCTCTTAAGGTTATTATACTCTGAGAGGATTTGAAGAGGATTTTTCTTAGTCTCCCATTTTTTTATGAATGTTTGATAAAGGGAAGGGAGGTTATGAATGTTGTTAGGAGTTAATTTCTTGAACCATTTCCTTTCTTCTCCTCCTAGTCTTTGGGCAAACATTCTCATTTTTATGGTGTCCTATTCTATTTCTTGGTAATCAAAAGCATCATTCATCTTGTCTACATGTTGTTGGCTAGTTGTAGAGTTAGCTCCAGTAAAATGAGGGATTTTAGATTGGTAGTCCTATGGCATAGGTAGTAAAGGTTGAGGTAGTACTAGAGGGGCATACCATGCTGCCATGATATGAGGAAATGGGACCCAAGGAGTATTTACAAGGGGAAGGTTTGTAAGATGAGTTGGAGGATGAAATGGAGTGGTTTGGACAGTGGATGTATGAGTAGGTGTGGAAGATGTACTTGGACCAACAAGCTGATTTTGAACAGATTTGGAATGGAAGGAGCCAAAACATTGGATAAGCTGAAAATTAGGAGGAGTGGAAGGAGACACTTCTCTACTAGGGTTTTTCTACAAGTTTGTAGGCTCAAGGTCTATCTGGTCTATCCCACTTTGAGACTTAGTTCTGAATAGGTTCCTTTGATGATGTAAGTCAAATTGGGTATCTAGCAAGGCTGTGATATTTTTAGGGACAAAACTTGATCTATGAATTGTTCTAACAATAGTTGAGTCTTCAGTCCTAGAAGTTTTCCACAAGATCTTTTCTGGGTTATCAACTATGGTAGGAGGGTTTGGGTCAGGGTGAGATCTGGTGCTAATCCTTTTTTAAGCTAGATTTCAAACTTGCTGTTAGGTCCCTGTAATTTGTCAGATTGGCAAGACCAAATTGAAAAAGGGTAACATCAAACCAATCTTTGGAGTCCTAGAACCTAGCCTTCCTGGACTTAGAGAGGGATCCCTCTATTCTTGTGTGAAAAATGTAACTTTGTATGATTTTAGGGTTTTGATTTTAGGCTACTTATAAGGATTAGGGTTTGTTTGTTTGGTTGGTTGGTTGGCTAGGTTGTCAAGAAGAATAGATAGAGTAAGAGAGGTTTAGACCATTGGGCTATGGAGTCTGTAGAAGGTCTTAATAAGTACAAAAATAGGTCAAGGGCATCTTGGAGGGCAAGTATAACAAATCCAAATGGATCTTTAAGGCTTATGTGAGTGAAGTGAACATTAATTTGTGAAATAAGTAGGTTTAAAGGGCAATTATGAATCCTTTAACATGTACTATAACAAGAAAAGTCTTTAAGAACACCATGCATAAAGAAATAACCAATGACAGGGCATACCATTAGAATATTTGACTAAACCCTAGCAAGTAAACATCAAGACAATAGTCCAGCAAACCATAGAGAGAAACAAACTTGTAAATTCTCGAGTGGTTTCATCTTTAGGAAAAGAAAACATTCAAGATAACATATATTAATTATCAAAGAGAAGGGAACTCCTAAAATTCCTTAATAATACTACAAAGAACTTCAAAGCAAACATTCAAGAGGGACAAAAGGGTTGGGAAAGCCATAAACCTCTTTAGTCAAACCTTTTTTAGCAATACTTTGAAGAAAGACCTCAAAAACCATGTTTAAGTCATACCAAGGGCAGGGCTAACCATAAACTAATTTGGCATGGGCTCCATTAAATTATTTTTGAGATAAACAATATGAGTGGGATTAGAGAGCAACTAAGAATTCTCTAAACTAACCTAGAAGAGGAAAACATATAAGCAATAGAAATCAAACAGAACTAAGGTGCCTCTAACAACATTTCTTAGCCTAAAATTTCTGTCCTACTACATGAGAAAGATGAAACAAACTGAAAAAACATAAGAAAAAAAACACTAATTTAGAAGGAAATCACCATTAGCCATGCTCATGAATCCTGCAAGTGTGCTTGGCTGCATTTTCATCCATATCAAAGCATTCATAACACTCGAAAGCCAATTTCTCCTCAACTCCAAGTCTATGTATTAAGTCTAACAATCAACCAACATGTACAATGAGGCCTCCATGTAGTATTTAACTAGAAAAGGAGGACAAAAAACCTAAATAGGGTTTCCAAAATGTCATTAATACATCATAAATTCCATTTTTTTCCAAAGAGACCATGCAAGGGCCAAGGCACAAAATATCTAAGCTAATAAATGCAAAATAGCCTCAAACATAAATTCTGAGCTAACTAGGAGTGCTTTGCCTTAAAAGTCCTCAAAAATATCATTTTTCAATAACTTTGTGTCTTTTGTTGACTTTGCAGGAAAGGAGGCAACATTGAGGTCCAAGGGCACAACACCAAGCCAATGGCGCAGCGCTAGGCCAAGGGCATAGTGCCTGCACCGGAAAGTTTTCCTATTGTTTCACCAATATTTGGAGGTCTTCCAATTGTCCAAATGAGCTCCATGATAGCTAATTAGAAATATTGTACAATATAGTTTCCAAATATGATTTTTTTTTTCCATTTGGTGTCTATTTTCATACTAAAAAATGGATTCTCCCAAGACTTCTCAGAGCAGAGTTCTAGCTCTGAAAATAGGGGAAAAAGCTGGTTTTTTGGGTTTTGTGGCACTTTTGAAGGACCAATTCCGCTCCAAATGATCTAAAATTTTGTGTGGGTGATGTCCTTGGCCCGATGAACCCAAAAAATTAAACCATTCCTCCATAGGGTGCCTCAAAAAGTAGCACAGCGCCAGTGGGGTTGCACCCTTGGCCCTTCAAAATAGTCAAAAACCAAAATTTTCAAAAAGTTGCCAAAATTTGAAATTTCCTCACTAATTATGTTTGGGATGCCTGTAGGGATGCATCAGCAAGGATTTCAAGTTTTTCTTTGTCCTTAGCATCCTTTAGGGATTGAATTTTAGCAAGGGCTCTTTTGAGCTTGGCCCTTGCAATTTTGTTCCTTAATGCATAATGCTTGACCATCTTCTTCTGAAGGTCAATGTCTCTTTTTGTCCTATCAAGATTACCCTCTAGGTGCACATTGGCCCTCTCTAGCCAAGATTACCTATCATAATAAATTACCATGGAAAGCAGCTCACTTGGAGTGAGCTGCTCTTCCAAGGCTATCTCTTTCTCTTTTTCCTTGGATATGGCCTTCTTTAAACCAATGGTCATTGGCCTCTTGTTAGGAAGTTGTTCTTCCTCTTCTTCAGTGTCCTCATGAGTTCCCAAGACCTCATCTAGCTTTTCCTTGGCTCTTGTAGCCTCTTTCTGAGATCTTATATCTCTAATCTCATAGATGGCCTTTTCCTCCTCTAGCTGCTTGTTTTCAACCTCAAAGAATTTGATTACATTCTTAGCCCTACCTACATTGGATTGTAGGTCTCTGATTTGGGCATCCTTTCTCTATAACATCATGTTTGAGATTCTCTACTCATTTTCATCATCACTGTTAAGGTGAATAAACTGGAATTATTTTTCAATCTCATGATTATCTTCCTCTTCTTGATCAATGACATTCCCCTTACCTTTGTCAAGTTGCTTAGTTGATGTGGAAGGCATGGCCACTTGCCTCTTGAGGGCAGAAAACACATGCCTATTTCCCCTATGGTAGGTCAAAGAAAAGGGTTCAATTTTCACCATATTAGTGCCACATGTCTTACTACCATCATCGTTGGTATCATTGTTTCTCTCATGGCTTCTCTCATGGCTGCTCTCATGACTCTCTAACCTACTGCCTTCACTGTCACCATGGATTTTTGATCCACTGCTATCACCATTTCCTTCATCACTGTTGTCTTCTGCTTCATTACCTTCATCTTCATTGATATGTTCTTCACTGCCCTTACTATCATCTTTGCTACTTTCTTCATTTCTCTCATCACTAATGCTATGTGCCTCGCTATTTTCAGACTTATTAGAATCTTCTTGCTTATTGATTGATTTATTATTTCCCTCTCCCTCATTTACATTTTATTTCTCATTGTCATTTCCCTCATTATCTGATGCATTGTGAGAGGGTGATGAAGGAGGGTTGTCCTCAAGTGAAGGAGTATGTGTGGATGGAGAAACATGATCAGCAGGAGGTGATGGAGGAGTAGGGATAGGAGGATGAGATGATGAAGGCATATTATGTTGAGTATGGGATTGTGGATTGGTGAACACCTCATTGGCAATGAAGGTCTCCCATGGAATGCCCTTTTGCTGCAATTTATGCATAACAACCATATTGGTCAAAGAATGATGAAAAACGCTTTGCATCTGCTGAGGATAGTCTCTCTTTTGTACAATATAGGACATTTTATCAATGCTTTTGTAGAGTTAATAGGGTGGGTGCAGCATCCTCACCCTAGTAAAGTGCATAAGCATCCTAATGTGATAGTAGTAAAGCCTAGAGAACCTTCCCTCACATGTAAAAAACTTCATAATGATCCTCATCATGGGTACATATCTCTCCAGCAAATGTGAGAAAGGAACGATGGATTTGTAGTGGTCTTTGTATCTAGGCTTTAGGTAGGGTTCAAAGTACCTTATGTCAAGATTTGATTTCTTGAACCATTTCTCCCCTACACTAGGTATGCATGTGGCATTAGAAATAGCATTAGTAGATAAATCAAAAGTGACCCCTGCAAGGTTAACTTGTTTGTCATGCAAGTTAATGATGAATAAACTAGTTAGCTCATGGTGGTTTTGTACCTGCTGTACCCTTTCACAAAAATCATAGCAACCTTCATATTAGAAGCAGGAAATAGTTAAGGGATATGTCATTAGCTTTATGGTGTTGAGTGGTTCAAACCTATTTATTTTTGCACCTTTGTTCTCATGCCTCCTTGGCATTTGGCCTTCTCTACCACTACCACTGTCCTCTCTTTCTGACATTTTGAACACTCTATCTTTGAAAAACTCTAAGATTGCAAATGGAAATGAGATGATGGGATGGTAGAATGGAAGCTTTTACAAGTGAATGAGGTGAATGAGTGAGGATATAAGTTACATGAATATGAGTGAGAGGAAAAACTCAACGACCACCCTTTGTTTCTTGTTTAAACTCTACTCTGACACACCTTGCACTTATGTCAATTTCAAATGAAAGAGGGAAATGTAAGGTCAATCTACTTGCACCGTAAGGGACAGAGATTATGAAGGAAATGGAGTTTAGGGACATCTCAAATGAATGGGAAACCTCCAACAATGTAACCCTCTATTTGTCACTGACTCTCTTTAAAAGGTTAAACAGTGGTTTAAAGTTCAAATTTAGGGTTCCTTCTTAGGTCTTCAATTTCCTTTAATTATAAATCATCACAAATGCTTGAAGAAGGGCTTGATGAGCTATACTCACCCTTTAATCTATTTGGATGTCCTTTGGTAGGATTATGGAACAAATTTGAGGATATTTGAGAACTTGTAGGGCTTAGAAGCCTTCCTGGCCAGGGGTGCAGCGTCGAGGCCAAGTGTGTAGCGTCGGTCCTGAGTGCGTAGCGCCAAAGGCCTTCTTTACTGGGCTTGTCGGGCAAGAGCACAACACTCTGCCAGGCATGCAATGCCCACTTCTAGGCACGTAACTCCTTAATAAAATACACGGGAAAATTTTCCAAGGGCGTAGCGCCCTACTCCAGGTGTGCAGCGCCGACCTGAGGGCGCAATGCCACAAAAACTCTACCCGATTTGACTTGAAAAACTCACAGTTTCTTCTCTTGAATGCTTCCAAATTTTTGCAAGTGAACAATGAGTCACATAAAAAACAAAATGACGTTTTATAGGTTTGGGAATTTGATTTAAAATTTGCAACCCACTTTCCTAATGTCTTAAAGTCCTTTACACTTTCTTTCACTGATATTCTTTGACTTTTTCTTGTAGGTGACAAAAACACTAACTTGGCTTCTAATTTTGCTCCTTGAGAGTTGACATGTTCATTTGATGTTTTTTTGGAGGGCTACATACAGTAGCATATTCAAATATTTCTGTGTTTTTCATCACAATATTTAACTTGTCTTTCTTACCTTTTCTCACTAACCTTTTACATTGTTTGTATGCAGGCTAGTAAGATGATGAATTTGACTTTTCCCATTTCTCCTTGAGGCATAAAATTTTAATTTGACAATTTTGTGATGAGTGCACAGTGACACCTTCAAAATCCTTTGTGATTTACACCATAAAACTTAGCCTTTTCACCTTGGCTGGCAGTTTGCTGGAGTCATGAAATTTTTCTTTCCTTTTGATCCTAAGGATTTGACCTATTCATCTTGACACAGTAGGAGCCTTAAAAAACTTCCTTACTTCCACCTTGAACCTTAACCTCATATTTTTCTCATTTATACATGGAAAACACATAAAACACCTTTGGGAGGATTCTTGATAGCAGTACTTTCAAAACCCTCTTTTTCCTACACCATGGAGTTCAGACCATGTTTTTACCTTCTTTGACACTTCTGATTGTAGGTGACTGAAAACATTAACCTGGATTTCTCTTACTCCTTGAAGCATGATAAATTATCTTTTTACCTCTTTGATACTCAAACACAAGGCAACATTTTCAACACCTCTTTTTTTCTCACCTTGAAACTCAAATCATCTTTGTTTTGTGGGTGAGTGAAAAACCTTGAATTTACCTTTCTTACTGATATTCCTCACACCTTTTCTCTTTGAGGCATCACATATTTACCTTGGAAAAATTTTGGATGTTTGCGCACAACAGTTCCTTCAAAATCTTCCTTTGCTGTCATCATGGAGTTCACCTCTTCATTTCACCTCCTCTGGCCACTTTCCCAAAACCTTTGGTGTCTGGAGTGCTTTAAGATGATCATCAGTATTGTCTTCTAAGTTCTCTATAGCCCTTTCAAGTTCATACACTTTTGTCTAGTTCACCTCACCTTTTTCCCTATCTCATCAATCTTTTCTGATAGATTTTCATCATGCTTGGACTTGGTGTTCCTTCTCCATGGTCATTCTGAAATTGGTCAATGTTTGGCACTCTACTTGGACCATCAAGCTCAAAAGACCTAGTTTTCCTCAAGACCAAGTGGTTCCCTTTATTCTGCTGCAATTTGTCTTCATTTAGAATAATACCATCTACCTTATCAATACATTTTGTTGATGGAAACTTCAACAATCCTACAGAAGTGTTAAAGCTCTTTGCATTTACCTTTTGCAAACTTTGGGATGATAGGGTAGTCTTATTTGGAAACTTTCAGGTCATTCTTGAATAATAATGAGCTGACATTCTATTACATCTAATCCAACTTCTAGCAAAGGAGAAACAGTGTTTGAAACACCAAAGATGACCTTACAACTTGTGAAACCCTAATTGACCTAGTGGGAAGGTTCTTTGACCTGCTCTTGAGTGAAAATTGGCTTGGAGGCCTCAAGTGAAAAAACAGAGTATTGACAAAGTGGTGTAATGAAGATCCAAAATCCAATGTACTTGATTTATCTAAAGAGCCTACAAAGATAGTTTTGAGACCATCAATGCTTGAGGAACTTGGGGAACATAGGGGTGATTTGGCTATAGAAAAACCCTAAATGGACAATGGAGTTATCGAAAAGTGAAAAAAGAGTCATGAGTTTATAGGAAGGAAATAAGGATGGAGATGAGAGGCATAATACCATAAGGAGTTTCTTAGGAGTGACAGGGTGACCATGGAAAGGAAAGATTGATGGAATAGTGAAAAAGTTTCTATAAGGATAATGAAGGCAATGAGATTTCTGAAACTCACAATATTCTAGGAAAGTTGTTTTCAGAAATCTAGAACCAATCTATAGTCATCTAAAAATAATGAAAAATATTGATGACTAACACCTGCAATACAGAGAGGTTGAAAGTTTATGAGTGTTTTTGGAAAAGACAAACCTCTCTTAATACTTACTAAACTCACACAGTGAGTGACTAGGATTTTAAACTAATAGGACTGATTGACACAACCCCAGAGGAATCTATGATTACTAGTGGAGTTAGTAGGCCTACTGGAGGCTAGTGGAGTCATCAAGTGGATGATGCTTACTGTTTTAAGGATATGCTTGTTGTCCACCATCAACAACTGAATACCAATCTAGAGATGTTTTTGGGTTTTCCGAGTTCTTTATGTAACACTAAGGTCTTCAAGGAGTGTTCTCCAATTGACTCATCATTTTTCTAGTATGGTGAATCAATCAGATACTACTCTTGGCTAACACTTGATTTTCTAAGTTTGACAGGGGATTTGTGAGTTCTTAAGGAATATATGGGCTGTAACTTACTTAGTTCCCCAACGGAGTTGCTATTATGTTAGGTCCCTATAATTTTTCATATTGGCAAGACCAAATTTAACAAGGGTAACATCAAACCAATATTTGGAGTCCTAGGACCTAGCCTTCCTAGACTCAGAGAGGGCTCTCTCTATATTTTTTTGAAGGATGAAACTTGTATTATTTTAGGGTTTTGATTTTAGGCTAGTTATAAAGACAGGGTTTGTTTGTTTTGATTGGTTGGGTTTCTTGTCAAGTAGAACAGAAAGAGTAGGAAAGATTCAAACCATTAGGCTATGGAGTCTGCAAAAATTTATGAGAAGTACACCAATAGGTCAAGGGTGTTTTGTAGGGAAAGTTAGAAAAGCTAAATGGAACTTAAATATTGGGTGGGGTGAAATGAACATAAATGGTGAATGAAGTATGTTTAAAGGGCAGTTAAGAATCCTTTAAAAAATAATAAACAAGAAAAGTCTTAAATTACACTATGCATAAATAAATAACCAAAAACAGGGCATACCAATAACTTCTTTGACCAAACCCTAGCAAGTAAACATTAAGACAACAATCCAGTGAACCATAGAGAGCAAGAAACTTGTAATTCCTCTAGTGATTTCACCTTCAGGAAAATAAAACATTTAAGATAACATATATTAAATATCAAAGAGTATGTAACTCCTAATTTCCTTAATAAAACTACAAAAACCTTCAAAGAAACCATTTAAGATGAAAAAAGGGTAGGGCAAACCATGAACCTCTTCAGATAAACCCTAAATAGAAATACTTCTAAGAAAAGACCTCAAAAACAATGTTTTAAGTCATACCAAAGGCAGGATAACCATATAATACTTTGCCATTGGCTCCATTAAATCATTCTTAATATAAAAAGGCTGAGTGAAATTAGAGAGCAATTAATAATTCTCTAACTTAACCTAGAAAAGGAAAACATACAAGAAATACAAAATCAGATACAGCTAAGGTGCCTCTAAACAACATTTCTTATCCTAGACTTTCTGTCCTACTACATGAGAAAGATGAAACAAAATTAAAGACATCACCATTAACTATGCTCATGAATCCTGCAAGTGTGCTTACTCCATTTCCATGCAAGTGAAAAACATCTACAAACTCCAAAGCCAATTTCTCCAAAACTCCAAGTATATGTATTGAGTTCAGCAATCAACAGCCAACAAAAACAATGAAGCCTCCATGTAGTATTTAACCCACAAAGGAGGATCAAAACCCTAGCTAGGGTTTGGAAAATGTAATTAATTACATATTTATGTCATTTTTTCCTGTGAGACCATGCAAGGCCCAAGGCAGAAATATCCTAACTTCATATATGCAAAAATAAATTCAAACATAACTCCTCAGCTAACTCTGGATTGATTTACCTTCAAAGTCCTCAAAAATTTCTTTTTTCAATAACTTTGTGTCTTTTTTTGAATTTCCAGGCAAGGGCACAATGCCAAGGTTCAAGGGCGCAGCGCCAGGCCAAGGGCGCAATGCCAGAATCTGGAAAAATTGCCTCTTTTGCCACTGAGATTTGGAGGCCTTTCTGGTGTCCAAATGAGCTCCATGATAGCTCATTGGAAATATTTTCTAGTATAGTTTCCAAAAATACCTTTAGTTGCATGATTGGATTTCATTTACTAGCTCAAAAATGCATTCTCCCAAGACTTCTCAGGGCATAGCACCAAGCCTGAAAAGAGGGCAGAAAAGGTGATTGTTTGCATGTTTTTGGCACTTTTGGAGGACTAGTTTTTCTCCAAATGAGCTGAAGCGTTGTGAGAGTGATGTCCTTGGCCTAAGGATCCTGAAAATGTCAATTTTTACTCAAATTAATGCCTCGAAAAATAGTGTAGCGCTAATGGCACTGCGCGCTTGGCTCTTTAAAAAAGTCAAAATTTCAAAATCTTCAAAATTGTGCAAAAATTGATTTTTCTTGCTTACCATGTCTGGGATGCATCAAAAATAATTTCAAGATTTTATTTTTATTTATCCTCTTCTCATCAATGACCTTTTCCTTACCTTTGTCAAGCTGTTTGGTTGATGTAGAAGGCATGGCCCTTTACCTCTTAAGGGAAGCAAACAGATGCCTATCTCCCCTCTGGTAGGTCAAAGGAAAAGGCTCAATGTTACTCATCTCATTGCCATCTGTCTTAATGCCATCATGGCTCTTTAACCTACTACCATCATCCTCACTGCTTTCTACCTCATTGCTATGTGCCTCACTGCCCTCACTGCTATTTCCCTCACTGATTGATTTCTCATTGTTTGATTCCTCATTGTCATCTCCCTTACTGTTTGATGCACTAGTACCATGAGATTATGGTGAGGGATTGTGAGAGGGTGATGAAGGAGGATCGTTTATGAGGTGAAGGTATGTGAGTGGATGATGATAAGAAAGGCAGCTTTGTAAGTGAATGAGATGAGTGAGTGAGGGTATAGGTGTATGAGAAGGAGTGAGAGGCTAACAATTCAATGACAACCCTCTGCTGATATGTTTAAACTTTTATTTTGAAACAATTTTGGGCTAATGTAAAATTGAGATGAGGGAGGGAAATGGAATGTGAATTTTTTTGCAAATGAAGGGACTGAGTGTTAGAGTCTAGGTGTATGAGAATGAGTGAGAGCCTAACAACTCAATGAAAACCCTCCAGTTGTGTAAATACCCTTTCTATCATTTACACTCTATCTAGGAAGATGAAATGAGGTTCAAGCAGTGTTTTCAAGCTTTGAAAATTAGGGTTTAACCTTGGGTTCCATTCCATTGATTTAGAAAACACCACAATTGCTTGAAGATGACTGTATAGCATGTACTTACCTCTCAAGATGCTAGGAGGACCTTTGTCAGAGATTTGTAGGTGTTTAGGAGTGGATTGAGTGGTTAAATCACTTAGAGGACCTTCGCAATGCCTAAGCTAAGGGCGCAACGCTCAATCCTAGGTGCGCAACACCAGTTTCTAAGGGCACATCGCCTTTTTGCAGAGGGAATTTAGAGGCCTTACCAGTGTCCACTTTGGGCCCATGATAGCGCGTTGGAAATATTATCCTGTCTACTTTCTAAATATACCTTTTGTTTCCTGATTAGAGTTGATTTGACCTGTCAAAGGTTGATTCTCCCAAGATTGGTGAAAATGTGCTGAATGATGGTGCATAAATGCAGAGTGCTAGTGCAAGAAAAATTTGGTGGCCTTCCTCAACTCACAATGTAGCTCATGATAGCTCAATGGAAATTTATTCTAGTCTAGTTGTCGTTTGACTCATCAAGAAAGTCATTTGGACACTCCAACTATGAGAAAACTTGATTTTCCCAAGGTCACTCTAGAAGTTTAGCAAACCTCTTGTAGCACCTGTAAATTTGACATTTATCCCAAACCATGATACCTGTCTAAGCACTGAAGGAGTTTTTTCTTCCTTGACCTATGAGGGAAAAAAACCCCTCTCACTTTTTTTAATTGCATCTATGTTTGGTGAGAAACATAGTTTGAAGCAAAACTAGCTCTATGAGTGACAAATGGCTTGACTCTTGGGATGAATCCTTGGAAAATGATGGAGGTATGATAAGATTATTTTGACACCTTTAGGATGATTATACACAAAAATAGATTTAAAATCCTCTTTTTCTTCCACCAAGGAGTTCAACTTATCTTTTTAACTTCTTTGGCCACTTTCAAAAAATCGTAGGTGTCTGGAGTTCTTTATAGAAATCATCGGTGTTGTCTTCTAAGTTCTCTATAGCCCTTTCAAGTTCATTCATTTATATCCAGTTTACCTCACCGTTTTCCATATTTCTATCAATATTTTTGACAAAATTTCTTCATGTTTGGCTTTGTGTGTCTACTCTAGGTCATTTCTGCAAGTGGTCAAGGTTTTGGCACTCATTTGGGCCATCAAGCTCAAAACCCTAGTTCTCCTCAAGACCAAATTGTTTCCCTTTCTTCTGATGTCAGTTGTCTTGAATTAGGAGCAGACCATCTACCTTACCAATACCTTCTGCTGATGGAAACTTCAACACTCCTGTAGAAGTGTCAAACTCTTTGCATTTACCTCTTTCAGACTTGGAGCTGATAGGGTGGTCTTCTTTGGAAATTGTTATCACAAAATTGGATCTGATAGGTTGCTTAATAAGTCAACTTCATGTAACTATTTAAAGCCTTATCTTTTGACTGAGGGTTGGCCTCCTCAACCTGAGAGGGCTCTCTCAAGGGTTAATGATTTGGATAAAAATATAGATGGATAACTCTATGTGGGGTAATAAAAAAACAATGATAGATATAGGTTGAGAATCACATTAGCATGTACACATTGGGCTTATGGAGTCAAAATAGTTTCAGTAATCCAAAAAATCTACTTAACATGGAAGTTGAGGCATATCAGAGTTTTAGTCAAGAGATAAGCACACATGAAACTATAAAAACACAGTCAATTCATTTATATAGGAAGTAAGACCATCAAAAATATGAATTATGATTAATATATATAAACACCACTGTAATAGGATAATAAAAGAGATGAAAATAGAATAGGAACACACTAAAACTCCTTCTAAATCTCAAGTTGGTTAAGCAGAAAACCAGTCAATTACAATAAGCACAGTTTTGCCAAAAATGTCCAACCCTTTACTAATTCAACCTCTTGGCCTTTAATAGACATGTTAAAACATGAGATGATCTACATATAGGATATATACATCGAATTTCTAACAACTGACACCTTGCATAACCATAAGACATGGAATTTATTACAAAACGACACCTAATTTACTTAACAATCCTATTACAAATAGGACTCAAAATCCTTATCATTATCTATAAAAACCTTATCTAATTGAAATTAAATCATTTTCTAAGTTTATCATTACACGGTAAAATTTGGATGACGGGATTTAGCTCTTCAAGACCACTTTGTCTGACTTCCACAAAAGCAGGAAACAATACCCTGTTTTTTAGGCATAAATCCTTTGCATTATTTGAACATTTTGACCATCAATTAAAGTTCATTTCATGGTCCTTATATGTTGGAGATTATCTTAACATGTCTCATCACTTATCTCTATCCTCCATCTGTCCAAAACCTCTTCCAAAACTGTTCAAAAGAGTTGTAATGTATTGCGTTATGAAAACACAACAGTTTCGTAGCGCCTTTGTAACACTGCCATTAAGTTTTAATTCTCCAAAAAATAAATTATTTCCACTTGAATCATTTCAATTACCCTTTAATACATCTGCCTTATTAGTTATAGCTCTTTAATCACTCTTCAACCTTTCAAAAACTGACCAAAATAAGCAAGAAAAGGAGCTACAACAGTTTCGCAGCGCTTTTCTGTTTTTTCCTGAAAAATAGGTCTTGGAACAGAGCCTATATCTCCTAATCCATGATGTAGTCTGCGAAACTAAAGGAGGCGTTTGTAGGCCATTATGTATTGAATAAAAATGTCTCTTGGTGTTTTGAAACACATCTCCTGTTGTCCAGAAACTACCTTTGAAAAACATGTGTAAAACAGGAAAACTCTATTTTTTGAAAATAGGGCTTCAAAGAAAGCATTGTATCTCCCAACTGATAACACCTGTGAGAAACTTGAGAATTTTTTTGTAGTCAGGATTGTAATGAAGACAAACCACTTTCAGAATTCCAAAACACTTTTTCATTTGACCAGAAACTGAACTTAAAGTGGATTGCTAAACAGTCATGTACAGGACAGTTTCATAATAGTAGTTTCGTAATGCATGTTAATTTATCAATATCTGCCACCTCCTAATGAATGTGAAGAAAATGAGAGAGGTTTTTGTATTTAGATTTGTTATTAATAAAAACCTCCTTCATTGTTCCCAAATTATTTTTCCACTACTCAGAAGCCACCTTTGAAGTTGACTTCTCAAAACCAAAAAACAAAGTTTTTGCTTCATAACTTTCAGCAGTTTTGTAGCGCTTTCTGCCTTTTTCACACTGGATGCATTACGAAAGTATGGATTCTTAGCTTATTAGGTAGTTTTGGCATAAAAAATTTGGGAAATGAAATACAAATGGAAAATGAAGAATGTTTGACATGAAAGAAATTTAAAGAAGGCTTTATTTGAACCTAAGGATGAGCTTTAAACTATAAAAAATCTAAAACCTTCCCTTGATCAAACCTAAAATGAATCCTACAACCCTATTTTGACTCATGAACCTATTTTATCCTGAAAAAATGATTTCTGAATTTTTTGAGTGAAAATAGTGGCTCCACTTGGGATGGTGTGCCCCTGTGGTAAACCAAAGAACCTGTAGTTCTAGTGCCATCCATCTTCTTCTAAATAAAATTTATAAAATTTATGAAAAAATCACCAAACTCTTATGGCCTTCTCCTCGGGCTCAAGCTTGATGATTACTGCTGAAAAACCAACTTTGTACCTACTGAAAATATGCTCAGTCAACTTTGAGCTTATTCACACACTTCTACCTACCCTAATAGCTACAATCTCCATTTTTAGCTCAAGCAACATGAAACTTCCAACGAAGCCAGTCATTGATCTGATCTAACACTTGAACCTATTGACTGCACTTGAACCAACAGTAAGCATGATACTGAAATGACCAAGGAAACATAAAATAAATATGATCCTCATAATGAAAATATAAATGAAAATATGGACTGTAGAACTCTTCCATGTTGTGAGCTATAGGATAAAAGAAGACATGATCTGTTTGATGCTTCTCATGACATTTTTCAACTTTGGACAACTCATGTATGCTTTTCTCAGCTACACAAGACTTCAGTTGCATGCTATCAAACTGCTGTTCAAATTGATTTTCAAAAACAATGTATTCTTCCTTAATCTCAAAAGAGAAAGGAAACGACACCCTCTCTTTGTGTTCTAGAATGGAAAGCTTTTGAAAAGAATGATCATGATCATGAAGAATATATGATTTAATTTGACCTTGTAAAACTTCAATGTCTTTCTCAATGTTCTTAACAACTTCATCCAAAAATTGAATCTTATCTTTTGACTTACATTCAAATGATCTTAGATAATAAGACAAGGATAGAGAAAAATTTTCATCTACTTCCTCATTAATATGATCATCATTCCATTTTTTAAAGCCTTGAATTGAATGGGAGTATGCCACCAACTCTGTTCTATCTATCCATTCTTCTAAAAACATAAGCCAAAAATCTGCAAATGACTTAATAGATCTGACAGGAAAGCTTTCAATCCACTGTTTACATTTTCCTTGAAATGAATCATAGAAAAATATGATGCAAAAATCTTCATGTTTGACTCTAATAATCTCAGTAAAGTCACAGAAATCTGATATACTCTTCAATTTGAAACTCAAATCTTCTCCATTGAATTTTGGACCATTCCTTAAAAATATGCCTCCTCGGGAAAATGATTTGGGAAACCATGAATTCCTAAAACATCTATACATGCATAGCTTGAAAAAAAAATGGAAACATCTGAGCTCTTCATATGTCCAGTGGAATCACCATGAATCTATGAATTTTGAATTCTTCAACAATGGATTCGCCAAGGTAGTTGCAGCCTCGAATAGATTCTGAGCTCCTGCTACCTTCAAGAGTTCAGCTTCATATATTTCGGGAGATATATATCTTCAAACTCAGGAAGACACACAAAATTTTTTATCACAAAATTGGATCTGATAGGCTGCTTAATCATTCAACTTCATGTAACTATTTCAAACCTAATCTTTTGATTGAGGCTTAGCCTCCTCAGCCTGAGAGGTCTCTCTGAAGGGTTGATGATTTGGATAAAAATATAGATGGCTAGCTCTATGTGGGGTAATAAATATAAAAATGATATATATATATATTGAGAATCACATAAAAATGTACACATTGGGCTTATGGAATCAAAATAGTTTCAGTGATCCAACAAATCTACTTAACATGGAAGTTGAGGCATATCAGAGTTTTAGTCAAGACATAAACACACATGAAACTGTAAAAACATAGTCAGTTCATTTATATAGGAAGTAAGAGCATCAAAAAGATGAATTATGAGTAATATAGATAAACACTAGTACAATAGGATAATAAAAGAGATGCAAATATAATAGGAACACAGTAAAACTCCTTTTGAATCTCAAGTTGGTTAAGCAGAAAATCTTTGTATTAGTTGAAAACTAGTCAATTACAATAAGCAAAATTCTGCCAAAAATTTCCAACCCTTTACTAATTCGAACTCATGGCCTTTAATATACATCTTACAACATGATATGATCTACCTCTAGGCTAGATACATCGAATTTATAACTACTGACACCTTGCATAACCATAAGACATGGAATTTATTACAAAAAGACACCTAATCTACTTAACAGTCCTATTACAAATGGGACTCAAATTCCTTATAATTATCTATAAAAAAATTATATAATTTAAATTACATTATTTTCCAAGTGTATCATCACATGGTCGAATTTGGATGATGTGCTTCAGCTCTTCATGACCACTTTGTTTGATTTCCACAAAAGGAGGAAACAATACCCTGTTTTTTAGGAATAAACTCCTTTGCATTCTTTGAAAATTTTGACCATCAATTAAACTTCATTTCGTGGTCCTTAGATGTTTTATATTATCTTAACATTTCTTATCACTTATCCCTAGCCTCCATCTATCCAAAACCACTTCCAAAGCTGTTCAAAAGAGCTGTAATGTACTACACTACGAAAACATAACAGTTTCATAGCACCTTTGTAACACTGACATTTTAAGTCTTAATTCTCCAAAAGCTGAATTATTTCCACTTGCATCATTTCAATTACCCTTTAATACATCTCCCATATCAGTTACAGCTCTTGAATCACTCTTCAACCTTTCAAAAACTGACCAAAATAAGCAAGAAAAGCAGCTACAGCAGTTTCGTAGCGCTTATCTGTTTTTTCCTAAAAAATAGGTCCTGGAACAGAGCCTATATCTCCTAATCCATGATGTAGTTTGAGAAAATGGAGGTTTTTTTAGGACATTATTTCTTGAATAAAAACCTCTATTGGTGTTTTGAAACACATTTCCTGCTATCCAGAAATTGCCTTTGAAAAACATGTGTAAAACTGGAAAACTTTGTTTTCTGAAAATAGGGCTTCAAAGAAAGCATTGTATCTCCCAACTGATAAAATTTGTGAGAAAATTGAGAGATTTTTTTGCTGTCGGGGTTGTGATGAAGAAAAACCTCTTTTAGAATTCCAAAACACTTTTCATTTGACCAGAAACTGAACTTAAAGTGGACTGCTAAACAGTCATGTACAAGACAGTTTTGTAGCGCATTTTAATTTATCAATATCTGCAACCTCCTAATTAATTTGAATAAATTGAGAGTAGATTTTGTAGCTAGGTCTAGTATGAAGAAAAACCTCTTTCAGTTTTCCCAAATTCATTTTTAGTTGCTCAGAAACCTCCTTTGAAGTTGACTGCTCAAAACGAGAAACCAGAGTTTTTGCTTCATAACTTTTAGTAGTTTCGTAGCGCTTTTTGCCTTTTTTACACTAGATGCACTATGAAAGTAGGGATTCTTGGCTTATTAGGCATTTTTGGCACAAAAAATTTGGGAAATGAAATTCAAATGGAAAATGATGAATGTTTGACATGAAAGAACTTTAAAGAAGGCTTTATTTGAACCTTAGGATGAGATTTAAACTATAAAAAATCTAAAACCTTCCCTTGATCAAACCTAAAATGAATCCTACAACCGTATTTTGACTCATGAACCTATTTTACCTTGACAAGATGATGTTTGAATTTATTGAGTGATAAGATAAAGTTTGAGGTCTTCCTTGAATAGCCATGTCTTGACATTCTATTACATCTGAGCCATTTTTTGGCAATGGAAAAGCATTGTTTGGAAAACAAATCATGAATTTAAAACATGTGAAACCCTAGTTGACCTAGTGGGAGGGTTATTTTACCTGACCTTGACTGAAAATTTGTTTGGAGGCTTCAAGTGAAAAAAAGAGTATTTGTCAAAGTGTTGTATTGAAGATCAAAAATCCAATGTACTTGATTTATCTAAAGAGCCTATAGAGATAGTTTTGAGACCATCAATGCTTTGAGGAATCTTGGGGAATGAGTTGGATTATATGAAACCCTAGAGGGAAAATTGAGTTATGGGTAAGGGAAAATAGGGTAATGAGGTCATAGGCAGGACAAAAGGATAGAGATGAGAGGCATAAGCCTATGAGGAGTTTGTAGGAGTGACAAGGTGACCATGAAAAGGCAAGCTGAAAAAATAGTGAAAAAAGTTTGAAAAAGGATAACGAAGGCAGTGAGATTTCTAAAACTCACAATATTCAAGGAATGTTGTTTTTAGAAATATAAAACCATCCCATAGTCATCTACAGATAGTAAAAATTACTGATGACTAACAATGCAAACGGAATACAAAATCAGAAACATAAAGGTTCCAATTACTGCAAGCAAAACACAACCCAAGAAAGATACCCCTAAAGATGTTGAGGTTAGAAAAGATCCGCCACCTCCTCCTATTAAAGACACTGAAAAATATGCTTTTGTTTTCAGCTTGGAGAATGGGATCTCTAAGATCAAGATCCCAGTCCCTTTTGGAGAAATTCTTAAGGTGAATGAATACAAAAGTAAAATTGTAAAAATGTTGAATTCCAAACCAGGAGCTGATGAAATTCTTAATGTTCAATAAGATCATCCAACCATCTACTTAGGACCAAGATGAGAAGATGAGAAGAATAAAATGGTACCTCCTTTCTATGTCAGCCTTAGCATTCATGACATGACATTACACAATGCCATGTTGGATTTAGGGGCCTCTCATAACCTCATGCCTAAAGTGATCATGGAAAGGATGGGATTAAAAATCACTAGGCCATATAAGGATTTGTTTTCCTTTGATTCAAAAAGATTTCAATGCATTGGTTTAATAAAATATGTTTTTGTTGGTCTCACAGAAGTCCCTACCAAGACAATGGTAATGGAAATTCTAGTAGCATACATTCCTCCCAAATTTGGCATGCTGCTATCTAGATCATGGGCAGTAAAGATCAAAGGCACCATGCAGATGGACCTAACTCATGCCACCATTCCTGTGTTTGGTGAGCAAAGGAGACTATACAGAGAAAAAAGGATGGCTTATATGGTAAGCAGTAAGGAAAAACCTCAAAATTTCCCAATCTATGATGTTGATACTGAATTAGGATCTGGTATACTTTTCAATGAATTGAGTAATGAAGCAGAAGATGAGAAGGAAGCAGAAAATCAAAAAAGCAGTGAGGAAAAGGCAGAAGGTTGGTGGTTGTTACACTTTGATTGATCAACAGGGAGATAGGGGGTTGGAGCAGGAATTTGGATCACAACTCCAGAAGATGAAAGTAATTTATTTTCTTTCAAAATGAACTTTGATTGCACAAATAACATGGCTGAGTATGAATCTCTATTTTTGGGTTTAGAAATTTTGAAAAGATTTGGTGCCCAAAAGATTTCTGTTTGTGGAGATTCTGAATTAGTTATTAAACAAGTTGAGGGTGTATATCAAACAAAGGATGTGAGAATGAGAGCATATAGAAATTTTATCATGGAGATGTTAGAGAATTTTCAAGAACATTCCTTTATTGTGAAGACTAGAGACCAAAACTTAGTAGCTAATTCCCTAGCTGTCTCTACAAGTCTATTTGTTATCCTTGCAGATTCCATTGAAATATATGAGGTTGAAGTTCGCCATAGGCCTGCTATCCCTGACAACATCATCCATTGGAAATTTTTTGTAGATGACCAGCAAATAAAAAAATTCATAGAGTTGAAGTAGACCAACAAACATGCTTGCTGAAATCAAAGGTAGTTCTAAAGTGTTGCAGTTGAAGAAAAACTCCATACCCAAAGGTCTCATCCCAGTTGAATTTTTTTTTGACCAAAATTATGTGTTCAAGTCTCCTAGGATACAAGATTATGATGAAGAGGTAGAGAGTTGTAACCTTGGTACAATATAATTTCCAAAAATAATCAAACTCTCTAATTTTCTTTTTGCATATATGAAACATAAATTATTGAGATGATGAAAAGGTTCATGGATGTTTTTTCATGGAGTTATGCTAATTTGAAGAAGTATGATCCTACTATTATTCAGCATACCATTCCTATTAAAGAAAATGAAAATCCTTTCAAACATAAGTTTAGGAGGATTAATCCACTTCTCATGCCTCTGATTGAGAAGGAAATTAAGTTCTTTGATGCAAAAATTATTGTTCCAATCAGATTCTCAAAATGGCTTGCAAACTTGGTTCTAGTTAGAAAAAGCAGTGGAGAAATTAGAATTTTCGTTGACTTCAGAAACTTGAACAAAGCTTCTCTGAAGGACAACTACCCTCTCCCAAAGATGGACCAAATCTTGTAGAACATTGTTGGTTCCCAAAGGATGTCTATGTTGGATGGTTTTTCAGGGTACAATTAGATACTTGTACATCTAGAAGATCAGGAGAAAACTTCCTTTACCACACCAGGGGCCACATTCATGTATGCCAAGATGCCCTTTGGTATGCTGAATGCAGGAGTGGCCTTTCAAAGAGCAATGGAAATCAACTTCTCTGAGGAGAAGGATAAGTTTGTGGTTTTCTATCTAGATGACATAACAATTTTCTCAAGGAGAGAGGAAGACCACTTGAAGCATATAGAAAAAGTTCTGCTGAAATTTAGAAGGTTTGGAATTTCTCTCAATCCCACTAAAATTATTTTCTATCTGACTTCAGGGAATTTACTTGGGCATATTATATCTAAAGATGGGATTAAGATTGATTCAAACAGGGTCAATGCCATTCAAAAAGTAGATCTGCCTAGAAGAAGGAAGGAAATTTAGTCTTTCCTTGGGAGGGTGAATTTTGTGAGGAGGTTTATTCCAAATTTTGAAGAAGTTGTCAAAGACATAACTAAGATGATGAAGAAAGGAGCTTACATAAAATGGAAAGTGGAAGCAAAGAATTCATTTGAGGAGATCAAGAAGGCACTCACTCAAGAACCAATGTTGATTAGCCCGGATTTTTCAAAGGAATTTTTGGTTTTTACATTTGCATCAGAAAACACAATTGTTGGAGTTTTTATATAGAAAGGACAACAAGGTACTGAGTAGCCTATTTCATTTTTTAGCGGGACCTTAGCTAATTCATAATTGAAGTAAAATATCCTAGAGAAATAGGCCTATGATTTGGTCAAAGCCATCAAAGATTTCAGAATTTATATTATGCATTCTCATGTCATAGTATTTGCTCCTAATGCTGTTGTGAGGGGCATATTGACTCAAGCTGATCCTGATGGTAAGAGAGGGAAGTGGATTTATAACTTGCTAGAATATGATATAGAAATTAGACCTACGAAATTGGTGAATGGTTAGGGGCTAGAAAAGTTGATGGCACAATCCAATTTGGACTATCTTGATATGAATTTAATTGCAGAAATTTTAGAGATATCAGATGAAGATGAAGAGCTTATTCCCATTGAAGAGAAGTACATTCTTTCTGACTGGTACAAAGACATTTGTTTTGTCTTACATCATCATAGGGCTCCTGCTGAATTGATAAAGTCTAAGGCAAGGTTTGTGAAGCTAAAATCCTTGAGGTATCGTATCATAGATAAAAATCTGTATTGGAAAGATACTAGTGGTATTCTTTTGAATTGTTTGCTGGAAGAGGAGGCTGAAAAGTGATTGAGGAGTTTCACAAAGGAGATTATAGAGGTCATCATTATTGGAAGGCCACAGAAAAAAAGACTCTCAGAGTAGGGAACTACTGGCATACAATGTTCAAAGATGTCTAGAAAAATATTGTTGCCTACCATGAATGCTATATTTTTTATGGTAATAAGAAGCTTGTTCCTTTACCCTTCATGCCTATCTATGTTCCAGCACCTTTCCAGCAGTGGGGGCTAGATTTCATTGGTGGGATTCATCCATCATCTTCAAGTCAGCATCGCTGGATCCTGACAACAACTGATTATTTCACCAAGTTGATTGAAGCAATTCCAACTAGGCAAGAAAATGATTCAGCTATCATTTCATTTTTGGAAAATAATATATTGTCTAGGTTTGGCTGCCCTATGAAGATCATCACTGACAATGCACAAGCATTAAAATCCAAGAAATTATTAGTTTTATGTCATCAATATCACATTACACTTGGACACTCTACTTCATAGTATCCACAAGGTAACGGTCTTGATGAATCTTCTAACAAGAGCATTGTGAGGATTATTAAGAAGGTGTTGCAGGAAAATAAGAATTCATGGAATTTGAAGCTGAATTATGCTATGTGGGGCGATAGAGTGTGCACAAAAAGGTCAATTGGAACTTCCCCTTATGAGTTGGTGTATGGGGCTGAAGCCATTTTTCCTACATCCTTGGGAGTACCTATCATGAAGTTGTTGTAAGGATTAAAGGAAGAGCCAAATGAAATTTAGAGGAGGATAAATCATTTGATAGCTTTCCAAGAAAAAAGGGAGGAATTCTACAAAAGAAAGCAACAATTTCAAACCAGAATTAAGAAGACATTTGACAGGAAGGTCAAAGAGGAAAAATTTCATATTCAAGATGTGGTATTGAAATGGGAGGCCAAAATTGAAGAGAAGGGGAAGCATGGTAAGTTCGAAAATATCTGGAAAGGTCCATTCAAAGTGGTTGAATTTCATGGAAACAATACTTACATACTGCAAGACAGGGATGGAAAACCTTGTGCTAGAGGGCCTATCAATGGCAGGTTTTTGAAGCATTATTCCTCTTAATTACTACTTATATTTCATTCCATTGTACATATTAAATTTTATTATGTTTTTCTACTAATAAAGACAATTTTATCATCAATCTTGACTTCGAGGCGAAGGCCATTAGAGTTTGAAGGAAATCTTGGCAAATTTCAGAGTTTTTATTTCCAAGAAGATGGATAGCATTGGAACTACCGGTTCTTTGGTATACCACAGGCGCACACCATCCCAAGTGGAGCCACTGTTATCACTCAGAAAAAGTGAAATATTATTTGTCATGGTTTTAGACTTCAGTTGTCAAAGGTGTTGTGGATCATCTACATATCGTTTTTTTTTTCAAATATTTGAAAAAAAAAAATTATAAATTGTTGAAAAATATGTTAATGTATCAAAATCCTATACCTTAGCATGAAAAATATGTATGTTCTTTATATCTGAATTAAATTTTAAGAATTTAAACTTTATATAAGTGGGTTCCACATTTTATGTTTAAACATTGATTGATTTGTTGAGCAGAAAGTGCTGATGATAAAAGTTCCTATCAAAAGGCCCAACCCGCAGGCACAAATAGCGCATAGGATATTGAGACAAGTGCCTCTGCAGTTGACCGGGTTGATTGCGGGGACAACAGAGATGAACAACAGAGATTGACTGTGGGGGCATCAACCAAAATTTTCCTCCATACCCCAAGGGCCCCCACACTGACGTAAGACGCTAAGTTGGTCGCAACTGTCTTCCACGTCGGGTGGAATCAACGGCTTACTGGCACGTCTTGTCAGCATTTAGTTTAAAAACCGCACCACCTTTTTAAAAAATATTTTCACTTATTTTCAAAGTATTTGTAGTTTGTCACTCTACACCCTGTTTCAATTTTCCGTCACCTGCACAAATTTGACCACCTTTTGAATTGTTCTTGCAGATATTTTTAGCCATGGCTAAATGTTCATCTCTATCAAGCTCAGCTAGTCATATCCCACTCATGGATACTGAGAGGGATATTCAAGATACCATTTGTTCTGTATTCCACCTTCCTTTCTATCAGCAAATCATCTTGAATGATAATTCTTCCCCTGTTTATTCTGCCATGGTCAAGTCCAGAATTATTTCTGCATGCCTTTAGATGACCCATATTTTCCATGAATTAATCTATTGGTTGGTGTTAGTCATGTATCCTAGGAAGTGTTTTGTTATGAATTCCCAAGGAGAGAACATTTTGCAAGTGTCCACCAAGTTAATCTGCCAAGCCCTTTGTTATCCTGAGTTAGAGTCATCCATCCAGTTTTCTGACGATTCGCTGGTACATTATTATGATAATCTTGCAGGTGAAGAGTTTAATCAGTTCATTTTTTATTTGAAACCAGACACAAATCATTTTCAGCCAGACTATAAAGAGTCTGCAATGGAGGTTTTTGACGCAGAGACTCGTCCTGTATTAAGTAACATTGAAAAAATTCTGGGTAAAGATGATGATAATATAGTGGATAAATCAGTCCCGGGGATGTTTTCCATGATGATGAAGCCAGGAATGGTGTTGAATATTCCATCATATTGGCAGGAAGCAGTCAATTCACAACTAATGAACCTTTCATTAACAGGTTCTTTCAAATTTCCTTCATTGATTGTATATTTGTTCTTATATCAGAATGTGGAAGAATTCATGCATTTAGGTCTAAATATTATAGATGCAAAAAAGAGGAAGAAATCAGTGATATTATGGATAGATGTAGTTAGATGGGAGCAGAATGAAGTTTGGTTGTTTGATTTTGCTAGCTATTACATGTCAGTTGCATATAAAATATTGAATGGAGTTCCTACTCCCTGTTTTTTACCTAAATCTTAGGATTTCTTGCATTTAGGAACCAATTGCAGATTTGGAGATTGGTTTGTTTTTTAGGATTACTTAGAAATAAGTCTATATGGAGCAAGTGTTGAGCCTTATAGACTCCCAACGTTTGTACCAATGAGGCTTTTTGCTTTATATTTTATTAGACAAAGCTTAAATGTTGATCATGTTCACTTTGTATCTATGAAAAAAGGACATATGTATAAATTACCCATGATTGTAGGCCCTTTCATAGTCAATATGAGGCAGGCATTTGATGAAGTAACAAGAATGTTAGATGAGATGCATATGCTACTAGGATAAAGTTGGGCTTATGAACCTTGTAGTGTAATTTCAAGTAGAAGAATTGAGAATGGATACTCTGATTTCATTCATGAAAGTAGGCCCGAATAGGAGAAGGTAGAAAGTAAAGGTGTCATGAGTTTATTAGGTGCAAACATTTAGACTCCCATCATAGCAGAGAAAACAAATAAAAGAAACAAAGAAGTGGTTATTGATCTAGATGATGAGGAGCAGGGAGTTGAGAAGAGAACAAAGTTTGCTAAAGAACCTACATCTAATTCACCTGGTTTCTCTTTTCATTTGGGAGAAGAGAAAAATTCTCCTGCTTCACCCAAGATTCATGAAGCTTCTCATGAATAAGTGCCTTTGATGAAACAAATGTTTTCACAAATTGAGGAAAGAAATCAGAAGATGAAGGCCAGCATGGAGACCCAAGATGAACATCAAGTTGCTGCTAATCAAACAAGATTGTTGACTGTAATGGATCTTGAATAAGATCAATTTAGAATTTCCCTGTCACATCCTACAAACATGTCAATTGGTTCTTCCAGCAATTTCAACATTGTGAATGTTACTATGGATGTGAATAAAATTCCACTGATGGATAAAATGAATTTGCATATGAAAATAGGTCAGTTGATTGTAAATGACCTCACAAGGACTAATGCAATGACAATAAAGGAACATAATATGTTGGGGAAAGTAATTAAACAATTGAAGTTAGTGAAGGCTAACTCAATAGCCTTAACAGTTCAGAATGAGGAATTGAAGAAAATCATTATAAAGATTGGAGTAGACCCTAGTGACAAGACTGCTGTGCAGAAATTCATGCAAACTGTCGAGGTAGAAATATCCACATTGAGGAAAAGGTTAAAATTACATACTCGGGAACACTCAATGGCTGCAGAAGTTGTAGAGGTAGAGAAGTAAAAGGAAAATATTTTACAGCAACTCATGCAAAAAGAGGAAGAAATCTCCAAAATAAGGCAAACTGCAATTTCATTGCAAAATCGTATTGATAACCGTAATTGTACTTTTGTTTTTCCTACAGGTGATGAAGATCCTAAAACACATATTGTTCAATTAAATACTAAGTTGCAGACGGCTAAAAGAGATCAAAAGAAGGCTCAAACAAATATGGAGACTGCAACAAAGTTGACGAAGGTCATAGAAAATGAAGCTGATAAGTACAAAATGGATTTCCGAAATGTTGAAGCTGAGATTAAAAATATCAAAGAAATACTGAAAGGAAATCTCTCACTGATACAATCCAAAGACATCATTTGCACTAACATCATTTTAGAAATGAAATCTAATTGGTGCTTCTTGATGATAGTTGCAAAAGAGAAAAGTGTTATTTTAGAATGTGAAGAACCAATCATGTCTGATAAACAAAAAGGAATTAATAGAGCCATTTGGGCCAGAATATTCATTGATTTTATTAACTCCAAATCAGATCAGGAATTAGAGGAGCGAGACATGCAGGACAAAATTTTGTATGCAGTAGAAATTAGTTAAATGATTGTCAGAAATGATCTCAGAAAGGCTACAGAAAAGAAGCTAATGGAAATCAAGGAAGCAGTAAGTTAGTTTGATAAGTCATTTGAAAATTTGACAAGAGTAGGATTGCCATCATGTTGGGGAGCTGAAGGAAATATTTTTCCATGGAATTCTTATGAGAACTTACTAGTATTGACAAAAATCAAAGTTGATAACAGGAATGAAAAGACTCAGGTGCTTAAAGGAGAAACAATGGTCAACTTCTTGCAGAGAAATTTTCAACTATTGTGGATGGTAAAGACTCTTTTCATAGAAAGGCCATCCTATGATGGAATTACTGCATTCATATTGGAATATCACTATCTGACACATTCATCTAGGACGAAGGTATAAATATGGAAAAAGTGCAGAGCTTGGACAATAGACCTGCCAAAAGGATCAACATCAAAGAAAGACAAATCAGTTGACCCAGGAAAAGAAGCCACATCATCAACAATTCCTATAGATTAGGATATTTATTTTATTTTCTGAAGATAGTGTAATTGTAATAACACATTTTCAAGGCATGTAATAGATAGCCTTCGAATTCCTAAGTAGTTTTGGTAGTTAGTATTGGTTACAGCAGTTCCAAACTGCTCTTTACTATATTTAATGTAATTTTCAAGGGAAGGAAAGGTTCCGAGTTTTGGACCTTCAGACAATTATTTTTGTACTCAGAGATTCAAATATTAATGAATGAGTAAGCAAGTTTCTAGCATTTTTTTTATGTTGAAATGTATTCAAGTTTACATCCTATGTTTTCTATCTATGAATAAAACAAAGTTATGGGTAGCAGGTCTCTTTTTACTCCTGTATGTCAGAGTTGAAAACCTTAATTGGCACTCCTTTTTTTTAACTATTTCTTTCATATATTTCTTTTGGGGTTTGAGATGATATTTTCTGTATAACACATCATATCATTTTGGGCTTCTTCTTTCTTTTTCTTCTAGTCACTTCATTCAACATCAACAAATGGTAGCATTGTGAAGTATTCATCATATTTGATATTTAAGGGTTTGATCATCAATACTTGAAGGTTCATAAAACATAGACATATATATTCGTGACATAATCATATAAATGTCTTAAGCATTGATTCCTTCTCACATCTAAGGGATTGTCTCTTAAGGTACAACATTAATTGGCGCCATTGTTAGGGAACGAAGAATCAAAGTTTTCCCTAGGTTTTGTTCATATTTCCTCTGGTTGTTCAAAGAGGAGGAAATACTAAGCTGTGTCTTATTTTAATAATTTTGGCTCCTAATAAGCCTCACACGAGGTCAGATACCTCTCAGAAAAAATCCCCTATTCTATCAGATCCAGAAAAGTTAGTTTCAAAGAAGGGCCAGAAAAAAAAAAAAAAAAAAATAAAAAAAAATAAAATAAAATAAATAAATAAATAAATAAATAAATAAATAAATAAATAAATAAAAAAATAAATAAATAAATAAAAAATAAAAAATAAAAAATAAATAAAAAAAAAATTAAAAAAAAATAAAAAAAATTAAAAAATTTCTACACCTGATGCCACACTGCTTGCACTAGGCAGCAGTTCTCATATCTTACCATCCAAGGATATTTCTCGGAAACTCATTTTCTCTGAACAAGAATCCTTACCCTCACCCATTGATTTCCAAGAACCAACATTAGAAGAACTATCTTTTGAGTCTGTATCATTTCCATTCACAGAATCTCAACCTAATACAGTTGCCAATTATTCTATTATTGTTCATCTACCCCTTCCCATATCAGTTGTTCCACCCCATTTATCCCCACCTACAACTGGTATTCATTTTACCCCCGCTCAAGGAGCAGTCAATCAGGGCATAAACATGGCAGCCCCTACTTTCTTGATGAATAGATATGCACCATTAAATCTACCTCAACCAATGTATGCAATGCCTTAGAAGTACCTTAATTTGCTTCCTAGATTTACTGGTAAAGATGAAATATCTACAAAAAAACACTTGCCTTTGTTTTTCACTTTAGTCGAAAATTTTATTATAGAACATCTTGATGTTGTAATGAGACTTTTTGTGCAGTCTCTAAATGGAGAGGCAAGAAAATGGTTCAAAGGATTACCAAATGGTTCAGTCCATGATTGGTATGAATTAGAAAGACAATTCATCCAGAGATGGGGTGGAAAAAGAGACCATGGTTATTCTTTAACAGAGTTTAGTGCTATAAAGAAAAAATCAAATGAAACCATGAGTGATTTTATCAAAAGGTTTAATAAGTTGTACAATAGTTTGCCTATGGAAATAAAACCTCCTCCTATTGGAGAAAGGGTTGTTTTTTCTAGGCCATTTGCATCAGATTTCAGTTTTACCTTGAGAGAAAGAAGAGCCTCCACTCTTAAACAAATTCAAACTGATGCCTTAGAGACTGAGGCAAACATGACTACTACTCTAAAGTTTCAAGAAAAAGGAAAAGCCAAAGAAGAATACTCATCACAATATTAAAGAATATATGACATGACTAAGGTCATTAAAAAATTTCCAAACAAATTAGTAAATACGGAATTAGATAACAAGAAACCTGCACAACAAAATATAGGGGTTTTCAATCCCCAATTCAGAAAACAGCCCTTGCAGATTCTACAGAGAGAAAGAAAATATCAAGACCAAGTCCAAGCACCTTTATATATAGAGGCAGCACCATCACATTCTGTTGATAATGATTAGGAAGAAGACGAAGATCAAATTTCTGCTATGCATATGGAGGATGGTGAAACAAAAGAAGAAAGTGAGAAAGAATATGCAGAGGAATGTGAAGAAGGTGATGTCTCATTTGATCAAGAAGAAATGGATGATTATTGCAAACATTTTACTAATTTTATGCCAGCACAGTTGCATAAAAAATATGATTTAAGGTCAAAAAAGAGGTTGAGAACTCAGGATGATGAAGAAGAAGAATCAGAATCAGTACCTACTCCAATGGCAACTCCACTACAAAAGAATCCAATTAAAAAATCAGATAAGGGGAAGAAACCCATGAATCAGGAAAAATAAAAAGAGAAGCAACAAGCTAAGGCTTCCCAAATAAAGCCTAATCACCCTAATATGTTGGAGAAGATTGTGACTATTCCTGATCAATATGCAAATTCAAACAAAAATCAAGAAGAACCTGAAAATTTGACAAAAAAAAATCAAACTTTCAGTTTGTCGAAAGAGTTAGAAAAAGTAAAGATTCAAGTACCACTTCTTGAGTTAGTTAAGTCACTTGGTTATAAGAAAGAAATTGCAGAGTTTATTAATTTATCTCAATCTGATGAGGTGGGTGATATAGTGAGTCTGCAAGAAGAGAAACCAGTGGTTACTTTTGGACCTCATGTTGAAGAGGTAGATTCTTCTATTCCACCATTTTATATATCAGTTCTGTTGCATGATTTCATTTTACATAATTGTATGCTAGATTCTGGTGCATCACATAATCTAAGGCCACTATCTGTAATGAATGAGTTAAATTTACAAATTACCATCCATATAGAGACCTTTATTCCTTTGATTCAAAAAGGGTGAAGTGTGTAGGTCTTATCAAAGATATGGTTGTTTCCTTGGCTCAAATTCCAGCTAAGAGTATTATGATGGATGTGGTAGTAGCAGGTATTCCAGCCAGATTTGGTATGTTGTTGTCTAGATCTTTGGGGGCGAAGCTTGGAGGAGTTTTGAAATTGGATTTCACATATGCTATTATTGTTGTTTTTAATGGGTAGGAAAGGAGGTTATATATAGAAACTCGATTTTTGAAAACTACTACCAAGAAAGATGCAGGTAATTCCCCCATTTATGGTCAAGAGAAGGAGGATCTCTCTTATTTCATGTTGCATGAAGATGTAGAATTTGCTGAAAATTCACAAGAACAACTCTCTTCAGCTAATGTACATAAAGAGCTATGTTCAAATAAAATTTGGAAGTATTATTTTGATGGTGCATTCTCTATGGAGGGCACTGGAGCTGGATTCATATTTATATCTCCTGAAAGTAACTTTTTACCTTTTTCCTTCAAATTGGAATTTGAAGCTACTAATAATGTAGTTGAATACAGAGCATTGATTCTAAGTCTACAAACAGCTAAACAGATGGGAATTCAGTCTGTCTCTATTTTTGGTGATTCTGAAATAATAATAAGACAAATTAAGAATTGGTGTCAAATTAAACATCCCAGATTGAGGTCTTATAGAAATGAGGTGTGGGATCTAGTTCAAAATTATTTTGAAGCTTTTAATTTATAGTTTATTCCAAGAGAAGAAAATATAATGGAAGATTCATTGGCAGTTACAACCAGTACATTTAAGCCACTGATTAATCCAAGGTTGAGATATGAAATTGAATCGAGACACAGGCTTTCAGTCCCTAATAATGTGAAGCATTGGCAGGTTTTTGAGGATGATGAGAAGATTAATCAATTTTTAATGATGATTGGAAATTTTGAAGACACTCAAATTGATTTAGAAGTTGATGAAAGTGGTCAAAGCGATATGTCTAGAAATCTGAAACATTCAATTAGTGATCAAAAGATAATTCAGTTGAAGGATAATATTTTTCCCAGAGCTTTGGTACCTCTTGAGAGATTGTTTGATGCTAATTATGTGGCAGTGAACTAGAAAAAGGTATCCCAAGATGGAGAAATGGAGGACTATAATTTAGGAACTCAACATGAGCCTAAAATAGTCAAATTGTTTAAAGGAGTTCCTAAGGAGTACAAAGAAAGGTATATAGATCTTTTTAAACAATTCATGGATGTATTTACATGGTCATATGAAGATTTAAAAACTTATGATCTAGATATTATTTAGCATAAAATACCACTGAAAGATGGGGTTAAGCCACACAGGTAGAAACTCAGAAAAATTAACCCATTATTGCTGGCTCCAATTGAAAAAGAGGTAAAGAAACTTTAATTTGCAAGCAAAAATCATAGTTCCACTAAGATATTCAGATTAGGTTTCTAGTTTGGTACTAGTCAGGAAGAAAAATGGAGACATAAGATTGTGTGTGGATTTCAGAAATTTGAACAGAGCTTCCATAAAGGATAATTATCCTTTACCAAAGATGGATTTTGTTCTACAGAAAGTAACTGGAGCTTTCAGGATATCTATGGTTGATGGTTTTTCTGGGTATAATCAGGTGGCTGTGGAGAAGGAAGATCAAAATAAAACTAATTTCACCACACCTTGGGGAACATTCACGTATGCCAGGATGCCATTCGACCTTATAAATGCAGGAGCTACTTTCCAAAGGGAAATGGATATTTCTTTTTTGGGTCATAAATTTGTAGTCATTTATCTTGATGATGTTACTATTTTTTCAGGTTCTGATGATGCGCACTTAGAGAACTTGTGGAAAGCCTTTTTGAAATGTAGAAAATTTGGATTATCATTAAATCCCAAGAAATATTTGTTTGCTTTAGAAGAAGGTAAGTTTTTGGGCCACATAGTTTCAAATCAAGGAGTGAAGATTGATCCAGCAAGGGTTGAAGCTATACAGACAATTCCACTGCTTAGAAGTAAAAAATATATCTAGAGGTTTCTGGGAAAAATCAAGTTTCTGAGAATATTTGTTCCGAATTATGATGATATTGTCAGGAGAATAAAAAATATGTTAAAAAATAATGCTGAAGTAAAATGGGACAAAGATGCAAGAGAATCCTTTGGCAGAATTAAAGAAGCTCTTCAAGAAGCTCCTGCTCTGATCAGTCCAGATTACTTGAAGCCTTTTGAAATCTTCTCATTTGCATCATCCTCTACTATTGTTGCTGTGTTATTACAAAAAAATGAATAAGGAAGTGAACAACATGTGGCCTTTTTTAGAAAAGTCCTCAGATATGCAGAGCTGAAGTATAATATCCTGGAGAAGCAGGTATATGCTTTAGTTAAACCATTAAAGGCTTTCAGAACTTATGTACTTCATTCTCAAATAGTAGCATATGTGCCTAATTATGCTGTAAAGGATGTGCTAGTAAAGAGTGTTGTGGAAGGAAAAAGAGGAAAATGGATTTCCAAAATTCAAGAATATGATTTAGATATCAAACCAACAAAGTTATTCAAAGTACAAGGACTGGCCAAATTATTGACAGAATCTAATTTCCAAGCTTTGGGAGTTAGCTTACTTGCACCTATAGATGAAGTGACTGAAGAAACATATCAGATTAAGTCAAAGTCGGCAATCAAATATAAATTTCTCTGTTCACACTGGTATAAAGATATTATCCTTTTTCTGTGTTTCTTTTCTTGTCCCCCTTCAATAAACAAAGCTGAGTACAGAGCTTTGAAACTTAAGGCTCAAACTTATGTTATAATTGAAGCTAATTTGTATTGGAAAGATCCTGCTTGTGTGTTGCTATTATCTTTGACAGAAGAGGAAACCATGGAGGTGATTAAAGAATACCATGAATGCTTGTGTGGAGGTCATTACAGCTGGAAAGTAACTGCTCATAAGATTCTTAAATATGGTTTTTATTGGCCCTCTTTATTTGCTGATGTATACAGAACTATTAGAAGTTTCCAGAAATGCCAATTGTTTGCAGAAAATAAAAGGTTAGCTCCCTTACCTCTTCTTCCCGTGTTTATTGAAAAACCCTTCAGACAACGGGGATGGGATTTCATTGGAGAGATTAATCCACCATCAAGTGGGCAGTTTAAATGGATTCTAACTGCTACTGATTATTTTTAAAAATGGGTAGAGGAAATTCCTACCAGAAAAGAAAATGATTTGGTTGTGATGAAGTTTTTAGAAGAGAATATTTTCAGCAGATTTGGATGTCCAGTAAATATTGTAACAGACAATGCTCAAGTATTCAACTCAGTCAGGTTCATAAATTTTTGTCAGAATTATAATGTAATATTTTCCCATTCTACAGAATATCACCCTCAAGGAAATGGGTTAGCAGAATCATCTAATAAAAAATTGGTGAAGATCTTGAAGAAAACAATCAATGAGAACTAGAAGGATTGGGATTCAAAGTTGATTTTTGCTTTGTGGGTAGTAAGGATGACTACTAAAAGATCCACTAGTAAGTCACCTTATGAATTGGTATATGGTACTCAGGCTTTGTTTCCTACTCAGCTAGCAAGACCAGTAATATCTTTTCTTGAAGACGTTCAAGAGGAACCTAATTCCTTGATCAGAAGACTAAATAAGGTGATAGAATTGAGTGAAAGCAGAAATAAAGTCAGAGACAATTTGGTCACTTATCAAGAGAAAATTAAATCCATTTTTGATAGAAAGGCAAGAGAAATCATGTTTCAAACTAGAGATCTGGTACTAAGATGGGATACCAGAAGGGAAGATAAAGGGAAACATGGTAAATTTGATCCTTTATGGTATGGTCCTTACAAAATATTTGAAGCCAAACACTTTCATGTTGGAAAATCTTGATGGAGAAGTTGTACAACTGCTTGTGAATGGGCAGTATCTGAAACATTATTTCCAACACTAAAAGCAGTTAGTCCATCATTGTACATATTCAGTTTTATGTCACTATGTATTTCTCATCAAGCAATTTTTGACTCCATGCCTAAAGTGAAGGCACTGATCTGCAGGTTCTTAGTGTTTCGTGGCAAAAAATACTATCCCTGGGTGGAGCCAGATGTTGTGGATCATCTACATATCCTTTTATTTTTCAAATATTTGAAAACATAAAAATTATAAATTACTGTAAAACATGTTAAAGTATCAAAATCCTATACTTTAGCATGAAAAATTGTATGTTCCTTATATCTGAGTTAAAGTTTAATAATTTAAACTTTATATAAGTTGGTTCCACATTTGATGTTTAAACATCAATTGATTTTTTGAGCGGAAAGTGCTGATGATAAAAGTTCCTATCAAAAGGCCCAACCCGCGGGCACAACCAGCGCATAGGATATCGAGACGAGTGCCTCCGCAGTTGACTAGGTTGATTGCGGGGACAAGAGAGATGAACAACGGAGATTGACTATGGGAGCACCAGCCAAAATTTTCCTCCGTACCCCGAAGGCCCCTGTAGTGATGTAAGACGATGAGTTAGTCACAACTATCTTCCATGTCGGGTGGAATCAACGGCTCCCTCGCACGTCTTGTCAACATTTAGTTTAAAATCCATTCCACCTATTAAAGAAAATTTCCACTTATTTTCAAATTATTTTAATTTTTCATGTTGCACCCTGTTTTAGTTTTCCATCACCTGCACAAATTTGACCACCCTGTGAATTGTTCTTGCAGAAATTTTCAGCCATGGCTAAACAGTCGTCTCTATTAGGTTCAGCTAGTCATATCTTGCTCATGGATACTGAGAGGGATATTCAAGATACCATATGTTCTGTAATTCACCTTCCTTTCTATCAGCAAGTCATCTTGAATGATAATGCTTCCCTGTAATGTTCCCAATTAGCCATTGCTACTTGGAACATTATAATTGCTCCATTTTTGAAATAAGAAGTAAGAAAGACAATAAAATCTATCCCAGTGTGAAATGGGATTGAGGTAGGAGGATAAAATAAAGCCTCTTGAGTGTGAAGAGGAGCAAAAACAAGCAGCTAGCTATGGTTGACCAAGTCAACAACGCTGTCACAAGGGAGGGAAAGCCACTAGGGCAGTGCAGTTTTGAAGGAGGAAACTTCTCAAAGAAGCTACATCACCAATGAGTGGGGCCCGGTATGGAGGAGCTCATTTGGGATAAAAAGGGAGGAATAGGAGCAAAAGGATTCATTCATTCATACTTCTTGTTTCAGTTCATGACTGATTGCAAGCTTCAGCTGTTTAGCCGGAGTTGCAGCACTGTTTAGTGCAAGAGTTCTCATGTTGGAATTCTAGTTTCATCATTGTTGTAGCTGATTGGGAGATCTAAGGAGGAGGCCTTGAGTTCCATTATCAGCAACTATCTTGAGGAAAGCCATCCTCTAACCTTGGCAGTGCAGTCACTCCCAGTGAGTGCGTTATTTCTACAGTAGCTGCAGTAGCTGGGGTTGTATCTATCTATTTGTGCTTATTTTGGAAGAGGAGGAGGTGGTTTCCACTCCAGGAGTTCTATTGAGGAAGGCCTTGATCCCATTCTTGTATTGTGTATCCCTTTTTCAGCATATCATATATTTGTCAATACAGAGTTGCTGGGTACAACATTATTTTTTGCAATGCTGTATCTTGTGTTGCTATTTTGCCAGAAACCCTTGTTGGGGAGTCCCAATGTGTTTGTAAAAGACGTCAATACTCTCATTTCTGATCTTATAATGAATGAAAGCTCCAGATATATGTTATTCAATATATTTATGTAGTTTACATAATAAGAATAATGTTGTTGCTTCCTCCGGCATTTCTATTTTATGATGTACTGGGGTTGTGATGATTTTTAGCACATTTGAGTTGGGGAGATATATTTATTGTAGCTAGAGTTATTTGTTTTTTATTCCATTCCATATTTAAGCTACATCAGCATATTTTAGAGGATCCAAGCCCAGGACTACATTATTCTTGCACTAGTTTCCTTATACAGCGTGCCCATTGGAGATATTGCTGAAATTCCTGAAAAGGATCATTACAGTGGTATCAGAGCTCTGCTCTTGGCTCAGCTTGTGGGGGGAGATCTATCTTCAGCATGGAGAAGGAAGATATCTAAAGGCTCACACTTCAAACCCTATAGAACATTACAAGGGATCTTAGGGTGATGAGGCAGGAAGAATACTCTTTAGGGTTTTGCCATAAGACAAGCACCAACACTGCAAATGGCATGGGACATTCAACTACATCACAACGCTCCACCATGCCTTCATTTTTAACTGAAGGAGATAAGGAGGGATGATCCTCATCAAAGGGAGGATAACTTGATGCAGGGATCAGCCCTACAACACAGTATGGTAGGGTTCTTCTTGCCCACATTTGATGGGACACCTAAGTACACAACAAAACCATGGGTAGAGAAGCTGGACACATACTTCCAGCTCCACAAGGTTTCTGAGGTAGAAGCTATCAAGATAGTTGCATTACATCGGGAAGGGGAAGCTCAATATTGGTGGTCTCATGGATTGACCACACTTGGGCATCATCATATCACTTCATATTCAGCTTTCACCAAGAATCTAGTGGAGAGGTTTGATCTAAGGGATCCGAAATCCCCCTTTGCCAAGATAACCAAGCTCATGCAGGAAGGAGATCTTGAGGATTATATTGCTGAGTACCTGCAGCTTTCAGTGATGGTATATAACCTCACTATGAGCAGGAAGGTATGCATGTTTTTGAATGGGATGGCTGAACCATTACAAGAGTTGGTTAAGTCTACCAAACCAACTGCACCCCTTAAAGCTGTGGAGAAGGCTAGAGATCTACAACACATCTTGCCCAGGGCAAGAACCTTTTTACAGCAGAAGACCCACTCAAGGCCAAGGGAGACAATCCCTGTTCGAGAATTGGAGGAGAAATTTGTTGTAGGGGAAGCACAACCTATCAAGACCATCTCCAAGAAGGATTCAATCTCTGTACAAACTATAAAATACTTTGCTCCAAAAGGAGGAGCTATTGCAGCATTAAGAGGGGTCCCAAAGTATCTAACCTTAAGGGTGAGAGGAACCATCATGGGGCAAAGAGTTTCTGTATTGATATATAGTGGAGCCACTCATAATTTTATTGATGCACAACTGGTACACAAGAGAGGGATTCCCATGGAGGAGTTAGTTTTGGTCCCAGGAGCCATGACTTTGTAATGTGCCAAGTATGTTCCAGTGCTGACCATTACTATGGGTACCTATACCTTGACAGCCCACTTCATTGTGGTAGATATTCCAGACACCAATGTCATATTCAGAGTCCAGTGGTTAGTCACTCTTGTGAGAGTTACCACTGACTGGAGGACTTTGGAGATGGAATGGACTGGAGGGGAGGATGGCTAGCAACAAAAGATCAAGGGTATGAACACATATCCCCCTCAGGTTGTTTCATCACATAGGATGGAGGAATATCTGTGCAGAGGAGATGTTGCATGGGTAGTGGAGCTGCATATATGATAGGTGAATGGCAAGGACTCACCAATGCATCTAGATGTTCAATCTCTTTTGGACCAGTATTCTATAGTATTTGGGGATATCCCACCAGGGAGACCCCATGACCGAGCATTTGAACACACCATTGAGTTGGAACAAGGGGTCCAAGCAGTGATCACCACACCTTATAGACATCCCAAGGCCTATAGGGATGAGATTGAAAAAACTATCCAAGAGTTGCTAGCACTAGGGCACATCCGGCCTAGTACTAGTCCTTTTTCTTCTTCGATGGTTTTGGTGAAGAAGAAAGATGGCACATTGAGGATGTGCATTGATTATAGGGCCTTGAATAAGAAGAATTTGAATAACAGGTACCCTATTCCCAGGATCGATGAACTCATGGATGAGCTGAGGGGATCCAAATATTTCTCCAAGATTGTTTTTAGGTCTGGGTACCATCAATTCAAGGTGAAGGAGCAAGATATCCCAAAGACATCGTTCAAGTGTCACTATGGGCATTTTGAGTTTCTGGTAATTCCCTCTGGATTGACTAATGCTCCAGCAACTTTCCAATCCTGCATGAACCATATATTCCAGGGTCAGTTGCGGAAGTTTATATTGGTCTTCTTTGATGATATTCTGATCTACAGCGGCACTTGGAGGAGTACTTGCAGCATATTGAGACAGTCTTACATATCCTCAAGGATAAGCAATTCTATGCCAAGCTCTCCAAATGGGAATTTGGCCTCACAGAGATGTTTTATTTGGGGCATATCATAGGAGTGGATGGAGTGAGGGTCCATGAGGACAAGATTCAAGCTATCAGAGATTGGCCTGAACCTAGGAATGTTACAAAACTCAGAGGATTTGTTGGCATATGCACTTATTACCAGAAGTTTTTGAAAGGGTTTTCACAATTAGTAGCACCAATTAGAGATTTGACTAAGAAGGGGGCTTTCCATTGGACACCTACAGCGCAGAGAGCTTCTGATAAGCTCAAAGAGGTAATGAGTAGTTGTCCTCTTTTGGTTTTACCTTATTTTTCTCAACCTTTTGTGCTAGAATGTGATGCATCAGGTGAAGGTAATGGGGCAGTCTTGATGCAAGGAGGGCATCCTATAGCCTTTGAGAGAAGAAAAATGCTCCCTCATGAGAGGCTATACCCCATATATGATAAAGAAATGTTGACTATCATGCATGCATTAGCCAAATTCTGACAATACTTGGTGGAGAATAAGTTCAAGGTGAAGACTGACCACAACAGCCTTAGATTCTTCCTTGAACAGAGGAAGCTTCAGGAAAGACAATAGAAGTGGGTGAGAAAAACTCCAGGCCTATGACTTTGACATAGAATATGTCAAGGGGAAGAGCAATATAGTAGCTGATGCACTTTCCAGGAGGCCTACAGCACTGTCCTTGAGGGGCATGGACGCATATTGGAAGGCTCAACTTTTAGTTGAGTACTCCAAAGATGAATTTTCATGTGGGATACTTGATGGGGTGGTATCGGATGAAATATTTAGAGTGATGGATGAGGTTATCTATTACAAACATAGGATCTATTTGGCTAAGAATTCTAAGCTCAAGGAGAGGATCTTATTGGCCTCACATGATTCACCACTTGTCGGCCATCAAGGTTTCACAAAAACTTACAGATCTATCAGGGAGAGATTCTCATGGAAGGTTCTCAAGGAGGATGTGCTCCGACATGTCAAGGAATGCACCACTTGCCAACAAAATAAGGGAGAGCACACTTATCCTGCTAGATTATTACAACCCCTACCTATTCCGGATGGGTAGTGGGAAAGTATCTCTATGGACTTCATCACTGGCTTACCGAAAGTGTAGGGTAAGGACTGTATCTTTTTTTTTGTTGATAGACTAACAAAGTACTCTCATTTCTTTGCTATTTCTGCACATTATACTACTTCACAGGTAGCTGAGATTTTCTTCAGAGATGTATTTAGACTCCATGGTCTCCCTAGGACCATAGTGAGTGATCGGGACAACCGCTTCATGGGTGGCTTTTGGCAGGAACTTTTCTGATTGATGGGGACTGATTTGACCCCCAACACTACCTATCACCCCCAAACTGATGGGCAGACTGAGATAGTGAAGAAGTGGCTAGAAGGCTACTTGAGGAACTATGTGGTAGGGTAGTAGAAAGCTTGGTTGTGTTGGCTCCACTTGGGGGAGTATTGTTACAACACTACTCACCACATCTCTATTGGCATGACTCCATTCCGGGCCTTGTATGGATATGAGGCACTTTCATTTGCTGATGTTATGTTTGGTGCAAGTAAAGCTCCAAGGGCAAGGGATTGGATTCAAGAGAACCAGGACATACTCAAGGCACTCAAAGATAACATTGCTACTACTTAGAACCAACAGAAGATGTATGCAGACCGTGGTCGGATAGAGAGATGGTTTGAGGTGGGAGATGTTGTCTACCTACATCTTCACCCTTACAAACAGTCCACACTCAAGGCAAAGGGAGCTGAAAAGTTCAAACCATGGTTCTATGGGCCATACAAGGTGAACATATGTATCGGCAAGGTAGCATATGAGCTAGAGCTTCCTAAGGGAAGCAAGATCCACAATATCTTCCATGTATCTTGCCTCAAGAAGGCCATTGGGAGGAATGTAGTTGCCAACATGGAACTCCCTCCTATTGATGATGAGGTTCATTTGATTTTGCAGCTAAAAGCAATCTTAGACACGAGGGAGAGGCAGTTGAGGAACAGGGTCATCAAATCATATTTGATTCGATGGAGGAATCTACCAGATGAGGATGCTACTTGGGAGGGAGAGAAGATCTTGCAACATCCTTCTTTACTGTTGCTTGTGGGCAAGCAACTTTTGAGCGGGGAGGACTGTAATGTTCCCAATTAGCCATTGCTACTTGGAACATTATAATTGCTCCATTTTTGAAATAAGAAGTAAGAAACACAATAAAATCTATCCCAATGTGAAAGGGGATTGAGGTAGGAGGATAAATTAAATCCTCTTGAGTGTGAAGAGTAGCAAAAAAAAGGAGCTAGCTATGGTTGACCAAGTCAACAGTGCTGTCACAAGGGAGGGAAAGCCACTAGGGCAGCGCAGTTTTAAAGGAGGAAACTTCTCAAAGAAGCTACATCACCAATGAGTGGGGCCTGGGATGGAGGAGATCAGTTGGGATAAAAATGGAGGAATAGGAGCAAAAGGATGCATTCATTCATACTTCTTATTTCAGTCCTATGACTGATTGCAAACTTCAATTATTTAGCTGGAGTTGTAGCACTGTTTAGTGCAAGAGTTCTCATGCGGGAATTCTATTTTCATCATTGTTGTAGCTGATTGGGAGATCTAAGGAGGAGGTCTTGAGTTCCATTATCAGCAACTATCTTGAGTAAATCCATCCTCTAACCTTGATAGTGCAGTCACTCCCAGTGAGTGTGTTATTTCTTCAGTAGCTGCAGTAGCTGGGTTTGTATCTATCTATTTATGCTTATTTTGGAAGAGGAGGAGGTGGTTTCCTCTCCAGGAGTTATATTGAGGAAGGCCTTGAGCCCATTCTTGTATTGTGTATCCCTTTTTTAGCATATTAGATATTTTTCAATACAGAATTGCTAGGTACAACGTTGTTTTCTGTAGTGCTGTATCTTGTGTTGCTATTTTGCCGGAAACCCTTGCCGAGGAGTCCCAATTTGTTTGTAAAAGAGTTCAATCCTCTCATTTATGATCTTATAATGAATGAAAGCTCTATATATATGTTATTCCATCTATTTCTATAGTTTACTTAATAAGAATAATGTTTTTGCTACCTCCGAAATTTCTATTTTATGATGTACTAGGGTTGTGATGCTTTTTAACACATTTGAGTTGAGGAGATCTGTTTATTGTAGCTAGAGTTATTTATTTTTTATTCCATTCCATATTTAAGCTACATACAACATATGTTAGAGGATACAAGCCCTAGACTACGTTATTATTGCACTGGTTTCCTTATACAGCGTCCCCATTGAAGATATTACTGAAATTCTTGAAAAGGATCATTACATTCCCCTTTTTATTCTGCCATGGTCAAGTCCAGAATTATTTTTGCATGCAGTCCAAAGACCCATATTTTCCTTGAATTCATCTACTAGTTGGTGCTAGTCATGTATCCTAGGAAGTGTTTAGTTATGAATTCCCAAGGAGAGAACGTTTGCAAGTGTCCACCCAGTTAATCTGCCAAGCCCTTTGCTATCCTGAGTCAGAGTCATCCATCCAGTTTTCTGACGATTCACTGGTACATTATTATGATAATCTTGTAGGTGAAGAGTTTAATCAGTTCATGTTATATTTGAAACCAGACATAAAGCATTTTCAGCCAGACTGTAAAGAGTTTGCTATGGAGGTTTTTGACACAGAGACTCGTCCTGTATTAAGTAACATTGAAAAAATTCTAGGTAAATATGATGATAATACAGTGGATAAATCAGTCATGGGGATGTTTTCCATGATGATGAAGCCAGGAATGGTGCTGGATATTCCATCATATTGGCAGGAAGCAGTCAATTCACAAATAATGAGCCTTTCATTAACAGGTTCTTTAAAATTTCCTTCATTGATTGTATATTTTTTATTATATGACAATGTGGAAGAATTCATTCATTTAGGTCTAAATATTATAGATGCAAACAAGAGGAGGAAATTAGTGATATTCTGGATAGATGTAGTTATAAGGGAGCAGAATGAAGCTGGGTTGTTTGATTTTGAATGTAGTTATAAAATATTGAATGGAGTTCCTCCTCCCTATTTTTTAACTAAAGCTCAGGAGTTCTTACATTTAGGAACCAATTGCAGATTTGGAGATTGGTTTTCTTTTCAGGATTACTCTGAAATAAGGTTGTATGAAGCAAGTGTTGAGCCTTATGGACTCCCAACGTTTTTACCAATGAGGCTTTTTGCTTTAGAGTTTATTATATAGAGCCTAAATGTTGATCAGGTTCACTTTCTACCTATGAAAAAAGGACATATGTATAAATTACCCATGATTGTAGGCCCTTTCATAGTCAATATGAGGCAGGAATTTGATGAAGAAACAAGAATGTTAGATGAGATGCATATGCTACTAGGAGAAAGTTGGCCTTATGACCCTTATAGTGTAATTTCAAATAGAAGAATTGAGAATGGATACTCTACTTTCATTCATGAAAGTAGGCTAGAATAGGAGAAGGTAGCAAGTAAAGGTGTGATGAGTTCAGTATGTGAAAACATTCAAACTCCCATCATAGTAGAGAAAACAAATAAAAGAACCAAAGAAGTGGTTATTGATCTAGATAATGAGGAGTAGGGAGCTGAGAAGAGAACAAAGCTTGCTGAAGAAGCTACATCTAATTCACCTGGTTTCTCTTTGCATTTGGGAGAAGAGAAAAATGCTCCTGCTTCACCCAAGAGTCATGAAGCTTCTCATGAACAAGTGCCTTTGATCAAACATATGTTTTCACAAATTGAGGAAAGAAATCAAAAGATGAAGGCCAACATGGATACCCAAGATGAACATCAAGTTGTTGCTGATCAAACAAGATTGTTGATTGTAATGGATCTTGAAAATGATCAATTTATAATTGCCATGTCAGATCCTACAGACATGTCAATTGGTTCTTCCAGCAATTTCAACATTGTAAATGTGACTGTGGATGTGAATAAAATTCCACTGATGGATAAAATGAATTTGCATATGAAAATAGATCATTTGATTGTAAATGACCTCACAAAGACTAATGCAATGGCAATAAAGGCAGAGAATATGTGTTGGGGAAAGTAATTAAACAGTTGAAGTTAGAGAAGGCTAACTCAAGAGCCTTAACAGTTTAGAATGAGGAATTGAAGAAAATCATTATAAATATTGGAGTAGACCCCAGTGACAATACTGTTGTGCAGAAATTCATGCAAACTATCGAGGTAGAAATATCCACATCGAGGAAAAAGTTAAAATTACCTACTGTAGATCACTCAATGGTTGCAGAAGTTGCAGAGGTAGAGAAGGAAAAGGAAAATATTTTACAGCAACTCATGTAGAAAGAGGAAGAAATCTTAAAAATAAAGAAAACTGCAATTTCATTGCAAAATCATATTGATAACCATAATTGTACTTTTGTTTTTCCTACAGGTGATGAAGATCCTCAAGCACAAATTGTTCAATTAAATACTAAGTTGCAGATGGCTGAAAGAGATCAAAAGAAGGCTCAAACAGATCTGGATATTGCAACAAAGTTTATGAAGGTCATAGAAAATGAAGCTGATAAGTACAAAATGGATTTCCGTAATGCTGAAGCTGAGATTAAAAATCTCAAAGAAAGATTGAAAGAAAATCTCTCACTGATACAAGCCAAAGACATCATTTGGACTGATATCATTTCATAAATGAAATCTAATTGGTGCGTCTTGATGATAGTTGTAAGAGAAAAGTGTTATTTTAGAATGTGAAGAACCAATCATGTCTGATAAACAAAAAGGAATTAATAGAGCCATTTGGGCCAGAAGATTCATTGATTTTATTAACTCCAAATCAGATAAGGAATTAGAGGAGAATGACATGCATGACATAATGTTGTATGCAGTAGAAATTAATAAAATGATTGTCAGAAATGATCTTAGAAAGGCTGCAGAAAAGAAGGTAATGGAAATCAAGGAAGCAGTAAGTCAATTTGATAAGTCAATTAACAAATTGACAAGAGTAGGCTAGCCATCATGTTGGGGAGTTGAAGGAAATATTTTTCCATCGAATTCTTATGAGAACTTACTAGTATTGACAAAAAGAAAATTTGATAACAAGCATGAAAAGACTCAGGTGCTTAAAGGAGAAACAATGGTCAACTTCTTGCAAAGACATTTTCAACTATTGTGGATGGTAAAGACTCTTTTCATAGAAAGGCCGTCGTATGATCAAATTACTGCATTCAGATTGGAATATCACAATATGAATCATTCATCCAGGATGAAGGTAGAAATATGGAAAAAGTGTAGAGCTTGGACAATAGACTGGCCAAAAGGATCATGATCAAAGAAAGACAAATCAGTTGACCTAGGAAAATATGCCACATCATTAGCGATTCCTATAGATTAGGATATTTATTTTATTTTCTGAAGACAATGTAATTGTAATAAGACATTTTCAAGGCATGTAATAGATAGCCTTCGAATTCCTAAGTAGTTTTGGTAGTTAGGATTGGTTACAACAGTTCCAAACTGCTTTTTACTATATTTAATGTAATTTTCAAGGGAAGGAAAGGTTCCGAGTTTTGGACCTTCAGACAATTATTTTTGTACTCAGAGATTCAAAGATTAATGAATAAGCAAGTTTCTAGCATTTTTTTTATGCTGAAATGTATTCAAGTTTACATCCTGTGTTTTCTATCTATGAATAAAACAAAGTTATGAGTAGTAGGTCTCTTTTTACTCCTATATGTAAGAGTTAAAAACCTTAATTGACACTCCTTTTTTTTTAACTATTTCTTTCATATATTCCTTATGGGGTTTGAGATGATATTTTCTATATTAAACAACATATCAGTTTGGGCTTCTTCTTTCTTTTTCTTCTAGTCACTTCATTCAACATCAAAAAATGGTAGCATTGTGAAGTATTCATCATATTTTATATTTAAGGGTTTGATCATAAATACTTGAAGGTTAATAAAACAGAGACATATATATTCGTGACATAATCATATAAATGTCTTAAGCACTAATTCCTTATCACAACTAAGGGATTGTCTCTTAAGTTACAACAATAGGTATGGTCATAAAGTTCATTTCTCACAAGTTGGTATACGAAATTTTTTAATTTTTTCATATCAACCTATCCTAAGGTCCAAACCCACCTTCATTCAACTCATGTCATGTTCCATCAGCCATAATTTACTGACATAATTCATTTCCAAAGATTTTGAATTCGAAAAGGTCACTTTAGCCAATTTTTCTTTTTTTTTTCGTATCGAGTTACACTGTAAAAAGGAAGTTTTCGCTACGAAACTACTGATAGTTTCATAGCGAAATTGTAGGAATTGAACTGACTACGCTACGAAAATGGGTATTTATATCTTTATTTTCAAAGATGGTGCAAGGTTTCAATCCATGATTAGAACTATTAGGGTAGATGTCATTTGAGTCAGTTGGGGTTAAATCAAGGTACAAAGGTCATGGATGAGGGCATTATTAATGTTTTTAGCATGCATGATTCATGATTAAGAATGTGTTGTCATCCAAACTTTAAAACAATACCCAATTGAGTATTTTTTATTCTCCACTTCATCTTTCCATGCTACTAAGTTCTAGAGAGATGTTTCACCAAGCCAAGTTGGTTGCTGGCATTTTCAAAGTTTGCAGGTGTCACTAATCAAGCGAGGTAGATAAAGTATAAAATCACCATGGATGCAAAGAGGAAGACCAGAAAAGGTGGAAATTGCCTTAGATATGAGCCATCATACATGAATTTGATTAATCAAGATCCAATTTCCTTAGAAGTTTTCATAAGAACAGGGTGTTTGCGGTTTTTCCAAATATTGCAAGGGTGTCATGTGCAGGTTTCTAAGGAGTTTTCCATCAATTTCAATGGGACAACTTCAAAGGTGGGGATTTTGAACCTCACAGTAACACTAGAGAACATTGCAGTAGCAATATGAATCCATATAGGAGGAGAACAATGGTTCAAAGGTTTCAAGTTCACCATGCAGGATTGTAAATAATTTATCAAGCCAGAACATAGTGAGATTGATCTCACAAATGACATCCCAAGGAGCTACATGAAAGATAACTTCTCAAAGCTGCTTATTATCATTCAAAAGTACTTCACCTATGAAGGGAGATACTACATGGTCTATTCTTACCACCTTAGGCTATTGATGCACTTTGTGGGTAAGAGGTCTCTTGATTTACCTTTTCACTTATACAGAAGCTTAGCTAAAATGTCAGACAAATCTCAAGCTAAATCTCAAGTAAATGAAACTTCACTCTTTCATCATGGTTTAATCAAGTTGCTAGTGTTAGAGGAGTTAAAAATATTAGGTAGATATTGGTCATCTTTTCTATTCATCATTGGTTTTTAAGTAGATGCTATCACTCCTAAAAGGACTCCCAAACCTATAGATATCCCATCACCTTCAATGACAGAGCAGGTTGAGCCAGTGATCATGGAGACAGAGCCTTTGCAGAAGGCTGATACACCCAAAGCTTCACCTGCAAAACAAAATACAACTGTGAGAAAACATAGTAGAAAAAGGGTTACAAAGAGCCAAACATTGGCTAAGGGTAACTTAGAGGATATTTTACATGCCAATGATATTGAAGAGACTCCCATAGTCCAAGATGAAGACATAGATGAGGGAGGAAGGAAGCTGAAGAAATCCAAAACAGTTAAAAAGTTAGATTTTGCAGGGGAATATGCGAGATTCATGTTTTAAGCTAGAAAGCCAATGACAAGACATGCCAAAAAGGTCTTAGAAAGTAGAAAATAGGCTCAGAAGTTCATTGAAACTATTCAACCACCACCAAGCATAGTAGACCTCTCATCACTTGTAAAATAAGAATCAATTATTAAATAAAGGAAAGGAAAATAGAAAATCGTTGAAAAAACAGAGATTGAAGTCCTTAAGGAGCAGTTGAAGTTAGCAAATGTGAAATATCATTCTTGAAGAAAGAAGCAAGGAATCACAAGGTTCAAAAGGTACAATTTGAGAAGATGAAAGAAATTTGGGAAGAGAAGGTCATAAGTGTGTCAAAGACCTTGGAAAACACACAAAAATTGATCAAATGGACTCAGCCATTGAGAGAAGAGGTGAAACATATCAGAAAAATGAACCTTCACTTATATTATGAGAACAAGAGAGTTGGTTTCACAATAGACCAAGTCAAAGACCTACAAGAACAACTAGAACTGATTCATAAAGAGTTGGAGAAGAAGTGTTTGAATATGACTGTGGTTGAAGATCCCATTGCTCAACTGATCATTAACGAAGAGAAAACACCATAGGGGTCTTAAATTGAGATTTATATGTTTTATAAGGTTCATGGCATGCTGAAGACCAATTTTTTACAGTTGGAGGTCAATTTTTTGAGAGAGTGTTGAAATCTGGAAATTCTACAGTTTTTCACAGTTTCGTAGCATTTCCTAGGCTTAAAGCCAAGAAAACACTAACAAAATTTCTGTAGCAGCCTATTTTCTTCCAAAATAATTTGTTTGCAGTTTTTAAGGATAAATTTTAATGGTGGTGGTGTGTCATGTCTAGGTTGACACCATGGAACAAAAAAAGTGCAGAGTTTTTGGGTTTAGAATCTTATTTTTCAACGCTATGAAAGCTCGCTATGAAATTGTCCTATTTTCATAGCGAGCTACTTTTGAAGATTCTGAAGCATCCTAATGGCAGTCTTGGACAGCTGGACTCCTCCAACAGGTCAAGGGACCTTAACATCAAACATTTATGACTTGAAGAAAGGTTGTGGAGACAGCTCATCAGCTAAAGCTCTCATTGAAGATAAAGGTCTTGCATTCCTGAAAAATAGGGTTTTCTTACACATGTCTAGGAGAGTTTTTAATATGTAAAGGTGGTAATGAACCTATCATAGAATTTTTGAGCATGTGATGCTTATTTGTAACTGACATGTAACTATTTCAAAGATAAGGTAGAATAATGTAATAAATAGGAGTTTGAGTCCTATTAGGAAACATCTTCTTTAGGGTGTAGCTGTCACTTTCTTGTTAGAAGATATTTTTTTCATTTATGTGATGTGTTAAAGGAAGAATTCGATGAATCTAGCCATAAGCCAAATCATCCTTGCTGTAAGAATGTCTATTTAAAGGAAAATCATCGAATTAGTAAAGAGTTGAAGAATTTTTGCACCAAACTGTTGCTTTATTTATTTTGACTCATATCAGTAATACAGAGTGACCTTCTTCTTGACAGACCTGAAATTCTCATGGGGTTTTAATGTTTTATTGATCTACATATTATGTTTTTCTACTTGCAGTATATTTCATTGCTATTACTTAGAATTCATAACTCTATGCTTTGAATTACTTTAGTAATGAGATTGTTGTGATTTCATATCTTTTATGAGTGAGTTTCCTTTGTTAAAGACCCCTATCTGCCTCAACTTCCATGTCAAGAAAATTTGCCACTAAATCTACTGATTTTTTGACTCCATAAGCCCAATGGTAGCAAGCCTGCATTATTTTCAACCTACATATGTAAAAAACAAGTTATTTTTCAAATAATGCTAGCCATATAGTACTATCATAATCAAATATCATAAACCCCTTTGAGAGAGGTCTCTCAGACTAAAGAGGCTAAGCTTCAGTCAAAACCTGTTTTGAAACAGTTACATAGAGTTGTTTGATCAGCAGCCAATCAAGTGCAATTTTTTGATAACAAAAGGATGTATCCTATCACCTTGATCTTCAAGATCAGCCTTCTTTTATTTCAGATCTATATCAGGCATCAGGCCATCCATCATACATCTTCCATCAACACTATTTCCATCAAGAATTGTGCAGTCCAGTCTTGCAGATCCAAGGGAGAAGGGATGTTTCTAATATTTCAGATAGAAATTGTTGGAGGGACCATTCCCTCACTTGCATATCATTTTATCCATAATTCTTGAGCTTCATAGCCACATTTTGAAGCAGGTAACAACCTCTCCTTCCTTTACAACATAGTTTATCTAGCTATTTTGTTTATAGTAGCTGAATCTTGAAGGAGGAGGAAGAAGACGCAAGATCTCAAACTTCTAGCTTGGAGATCTGAAGGAGGGATAAAATATTATTTGTGATTCAATTCAACCATCTTACATTCAGATTTGGCTTCAGATCTGCATAACCCAACAGTCAAGATATCAAACCCCAAGAGGGTAAATTTCCAATCTCATACATCTGGAATTTCCTTTCTGGGTTATCTCGGGTTTCCATCATAGTGCCCAGATATTGGCATCATCAGAGGTCCATATTTCCATAGATCTGCATTTCTTTTTTAGCCAGCAGTTGTAATATCATCATCAATTGAAGGGATAACACAATATTTCTTACTGCAACTCTCCAGTTATTCAATGCTTGTTGTGGCATTCTTCCAGGGTCATTCTAAGCAATCTCTTTCACTAGAGTGCCTTTTTTTTGGTACATTGTTGTAATTGAATCATCTCCACATAATAAAATGGCTCATATATTCTGTGTATATCTGTGTTGATCATAATTTTACATGTACATTTTCTGTGTTACAAATATTGTGTTTTTGTATCAAGGCATTATTCCATTTTGGGATATTACATCGTAGCGGAGAGGGAGTTGAAGTATTTGAGAAATTCCATTGCTAAGGCACCAAATGTGTTAACTACAGTTCATGGTAACTCGATGTACCACTTGGCAGCATTGTGCGTGAGGGTTTGGGGAAAGAGCCTGAGATGGATACTTGTTTCGGGAAATGTTACTGTAAAGGTCTTGGGTTGAAAAACCTTCACATATCAAGGGCATGTCATTACAATAAGGACTCACTTAACCAAATTCTATGTATTAAACTCAAATCCATAGGTTGCAGACCCTACCCAAATATCCTTTGGTTATAGTAGATCCCACGGGGTACAAACCCCTTGCAACTCTTTGCGCTCAAAAATATGTAAACCATCAAAGAACAAGCACAAAATCCTAGTTTCACAACATATATATGTTCTACATGTTAGTGAAAAGCATGCACAATCTTGTAAGAACAATATTAAATGAACAATTCAAGATCATTACACATGTATAAAATATTATTGACACATACACATCAAGAACAAGATGGCTCTTTTATTATTAATGACATGTATAGTAAAAAAATGTGGAGAGATTACCTGAAGTCTGCCACAGCCTTCGAGCATACCTTCCTCTGGATCCGTCCATCCCTAGCCTCGCAAAAGTTCCTCCAAGAGTAGTGCACAATGGATGTCACATAGGATGAGTGTACATATAAAGGAAAAAAGGGTTTCCTGAAAATATCTGGGAAGTGGATGAGGTACGAGAATATATCAAAATTGGATAGGGCTCCAACAAAAAATAATATTTATATTTCTCTCTTTATTTCTCCTTTAGGCCATTCCCTTTAGGGGCTTTTATACTCCCTCAAATTATTTTTTTGCAGTTGGGAACAGTTAGGTCACAGGTTGGGGTGGTTAAGTTACTGGAACAACCGTAAACCCTACCTTTAAAATATGGAAATTATATATATTTTTAATGTTTAAAAAGGCATACGCAGTTCTCTATGAATGGACTTGCGTGTATACGCAGAAAAGTCTGGGAAGAGTTGCATATGGGTTTTAAGAAACCTTTTTTTGAGAAATATGTCCAACTGTGGAGGGAATGGTTGCCCAAGGCCAAGGTATAAGTCATCAAGTATATGATGGTGATAAATGATGCTATAAAAATACTGTCATCCATAATGGATTTAGAAATATACCATCGATGATAGGTTGTGATATGCGTGGTTGGGTCATCCCCTTGTTTCCCATCGAACTTAGGGATATCTGATGGAATGTTATGCGGTATAGGAGCCCAAAGCTGGTTGTTGTTGATGGGATCACTGGTAAGTTTATAAAGGTCGAGGATATCTAGAGTTACTAAAAATGGCAATTGCATGGTTTCCCTTGAGTTTTACCAAGGAGGTTTTGGTTGACCAATAGGACCATAGGGTCCTCCCATCAAAGTGTTCCCAAAGGGATATGCAGGGCTTGTCAGATAAGATTTTCCTGGTAGCGGCGACCTAGGGATGCAAGGTGGATTCCCATAAAGGTTATTAAATTGTGGGACAAAAGGTTGCTTGCCTCGAGGATAATGGATTCCCCCTTGCCCTATTTGGGTTTGGGGATGGTTTGCCCAAATAGACACAACAATGTTCGAGATAATGTTGACCGCATAATTTACATTTGGAATATATCCTACACCAAAGGGTTGACCACTAAGAGTAATTGAACTAACAATCGATGGACCTACTTGTCCCATAAATTGTAGGGGTACCGAGGTGCCCCCTGACACATATGTGTTGGAAACACTTCCCCGTGGTATTGAGAACAAGGGTTTTGAACTTAGCAATGGATTCCATCCGAAAGGGTTACTGAAGGGAACCATGGTAGCCACTCTACCAGAAGAGGTAGCCGAAAGTCCAGTAGAAAGCACTAAAGGAACGGAGGCTGAAAGGTTCAGAAATCCACTCACAGGTTGTCTAACCAAGGTGCTAGGACCAGGACTATTCTGGCTAATAGTTTTTCCATAAAATTGTGAATAACTGACAAATATCGGGGGAGGTGGAGGTGGAACGAACTTGGCCACCTGAGCCAACGACGCATTGGTCTCACCTGGTATATTGGATATGGGTGCATCCGAAGAAATTATAGGTACTGATGCTACCTGAATCAACATAGGCACAAGGTCAATGAGAGGAGCATGATAAGGAGGTGTTGTGCTATACAACAACCCCCATTTATTTTTCATAAATAGGGACCCTTTAGAAATAAATAGGAAAATCCATTTTAAATCTTTTTTTAAAAAACACTTAAAAAATATTTTTTCTGCCTAAAGCGCACCGCTTTTCACATATTTTATCCTTCAAAAAGAATCCTAAATCATAAAATCTGTGAATTAGAAAATGCACTATTTAAAAAAAAATTCCAAAGAAATAAAAACATTTACTTTCCTTTTTTCGCATCGCACTTAATTTAGTTAAGACTTAAAGAAATAAAGTAATATAAGTTGCGACAGCCGCAGACCTGACAAAGCGAGTAAACTCAAAAACATAAATCCTTTTTCGCTATCGCATCCACTTTAAGCTTTCTCAAATCGCATCGCGCACGAATTATAATATAGACTTAAACGTATCTGTTAAATCTTGCAATCTGTGATTTGCGCAGATCACATTTTGCAACATTTAAGAGACAATCACAAAATATTATAAGGAATCATTGCGATTTGCGCATTTAATGATATCAGCGTGTGAAAAGCAACTTATGTAATATCAAATTGAATTTAAGATCTTAACGGATTTAAACGATTGATAAGTATTGTGTGTGAAGTCGTGTGAAGCCATGTCAAGCATTAAATTTTGAAATCATAAGAAATTATGAAGAGATGATTGATAAGATTGACAGTTTTTCGCGTGAATTTGAAATGAATCCCTGATATATCTTTGTAATGCTCGTTATATGATATATTTCACTTTTCTCTCAGGAAATAAATTATCAAGTTAAGAAAGTCAGAGATGAGTAAAAAGGTAAAGAGGTGTCTCAAGAATCATCTTCATAGGATACAGATATGCCTTCATTATTTTCAGACACTTTCTATTAGTTCCAATCTTCGCAGCCTGTCACCAGAGATCAACATGAGCTCTTACTATGTATGGTTTTGTTAGATGTTTTTTACATGATATTCAGCACAAAACATGTCACAAGTGTGTCCATTAGAAGAAGCTTGGAAAAATATTTCCAATGGTATATCACACTCCTGTAACCAACTCCTGGATTAGAAGATATGATCAAAATGAATGAGTGATTCTTGGTTATGCATGTTTTGAGGTCAGATGTTGCACACAATGACAAGTTTAGTACAAAATCAGTTTGTGAAATAATGGTAAGGAATTTTTCAGAAGTGAAAGAGGTTTTTTTTCATCACATACCAAATAAAAAAAACATCCTTCATTTTATGCATAGGTGCTACTATGTGGGAGATATACAGTGATATTTGGAGCCTACATTAAAACAAAGCAAATTTTTCATATTTTTTACTATTTTATTCATTTTAGTGCGGAGCCATTTTACAACAGATGGAAAGTAATTTTGAAAACCCAAGGATGGTTTTGTTAACCACAAGCCATATAACAAAAACCTCTTTCATTTTATTCACAGGTGTCACGAATTGGGATATGTGGCTAGATATCTACAGCTCATTTTCACAGATTTGAATTTTTAATGATTTTTTGTTTTAGAGATGATTTTGTGGAACAGATTGCGAGCAAATGGAAATGAATTTTCCAAATTTGAGAGAGTTTTTTCTCCAAAATGACCTTATCTACAAAAATTTCTTTCCATTTTGTAACCGGTGCTATGGTTTAGGAGATACAAGTTCATCTTCAACACCTATTTTCAGAAATTCGGCCCAAGTTTAATGTAACTGATTCTATTTTTAAGAAAATGGTTGAGCTCAATTCCCTTAGTACAAGGATGAGAAAATGTATATATTTTATGAATTTCATATTGTAGGGGTTGGATTTTGGCAGAGGGTTGAACATTTGGGATTGCTTGGCACTTCATTGTACATTTCATCTCTGCACTTTTGGCAAAGGAATAGACCAGGGTTTGCAGCACTCTTTGGGATCCATGTGGCTCTGTGTTTTGATGGTGTTTTTCTCTATGTAATTGTAAGTTCATTGATGTTTATGTGTATCATTTCTATTCTCCTTTCTTCTTAGATTAAACAAATCAGTGTTAAAGGTGGAATTCATTGGATTGCTCTACTCTGCCTTTAGTTTTGTTTAATTTTTCTATGTTTTCATCTGTTTGAGGAGGACTCTTGAGACCATCTTGACCTCTTCAGCTCCTCACCGGTTTGATCCATCCATTCATTAAATCTAAAGCATTAAAACAATTTCCTTCCTTGCCCCAATCAGAATTCTGCAAAAGCTAGGCCTAATCCCCGCACCCAAAACTTCCTTTCCCTTTGATCCAACAAAAACCCTTAAAAACAAAATAAAACTCCTTTACTTATATACCTAGCCTAAAATTAGCTTTTATTTCAAGTCATCTCGAGCCCTATTGATTTTTTTTGTTGAGATCGACCCGGAGAGAGCCCTCTCCTATTCTAGTAGGGCTAGTTACCAGACTGAGCGTGGTTTGATGTTACCCTAAACTCTGCCTTCCTTTAGCCTGAGGTAGATTTAGGCAATAACATAGTGGCGACCATACTGGGGAATAAAAGTTTGTTTTTTGCTTTATAAACTACAGACGGAGCCTGAAGTTAACCAGGTAGCCTTCGAAACACTCTTGCTTTGCATTAGCGAAAGTAGATGAATGCTGCTTCAGTCAATCTCCGCTCTAGTTTATGAACTGAACATCTCGTTTCCTCAGTAAAATGTAATAAATTTCATATCTGATTGCTGATGGTGGATAGAAGTCAGACACATATGAAGGTTGAAACATTCACCTGGCGACTCCAACTCAATCCAGAGATTCCAGTGCTCACTGATCCATTCATTCACTAAAATAAAATGGTAGGGTATGTGGAAAACCCTGCGCTTTGTGAAGTTTTAAAAGAAGTTAGAGATCAATTAGTGGATATTGAAATTGATGAAGTATTTTTCATTGCCGTGCTTCGATGTTTGAGATCTCCAAAGTTTCCTCCTAAACCTAAAACTGGTTTCTTTGAGTTAATTGTTGAAAAATTTGAGAAGGAGATTCAGTTTTTAAATGATCAGATCCAATCATATGAATTTCTAGATCCCAAAATTTTTTTGGAAACTCTCCCTCCTTCAAAACAAGAAACAATAGAGCTACCCGTGGATATTTGCATTGATAGTTTGCAGTTGGAAGCATGTATTGAGGAGTTGGGGCAGAAAACAGAGTCTGGTTTTTTCGATCCTATTGCAACGTTCATGGAAATTTTTTTCAATTTGAATGATAGATAAAATTATCTTTTACATAGCCAGACTCCTTTTGTGCATGTATGGCTGTTAGCATTTCCAGTTGTGTCCTGGTTCAAACACTTCCAAGCAGCATCCTTGTCAAAGTTATTTTATTGGTTGGTTTGGCATTACAACATTACTTGATCTATAAATTTTTCTGCAAAGTAGGGTAGGTTTGTGCATAAATAAGCTGCCTAAGGCAGCATTTTAGCTTTTGGTATTGGTTTATGTACATATTTTAGTATGTATATGTTTTGGATTGGTATGAGTTGTTTTGGGTTTGCAATTTTTGACTCCATTACCCAATGGATGAAGGCACTTGTCTGCTCTCCCAAAGATATACTGTTCTTGGCACCTTTAAGGAGCTACCATCCCCATTGGAGCCGATGTTAGTTCCAGTCTTCGCAGCCTATCACCAAAGATCAACATGAGCTCTTACTATCTCTGGTTTTGTTAGATGTTTTGCACATGATGTTCAGCACAAAACATGTCACAAGTGTGTCCATTAGAAGAAGCTCAGAAAAATATTTCCACCTATATATCACACTCCTGTAACCAGCTCTCGGATTAGAAGATATGATCAAAATCAATGAGTGATTCTTGGTTATGCATGTTTTGAGGTCAGTTGCTGCACACAATGACAAGTTTAGTACAAAATCAGTTTGTGAAATAATGGTAAGGAATTTTTCAAAATTGAAAGAGGTTTTTGTTAATCACATACCAAATAACAAAAAATTCCTTCAGTTTATGCACAGGTGCTACTATGTGGGAGATATACAGTGATATTTGGAGCCTACATTAAAACAAAGCAAATTTTTCATATTTTTTACTGTTTTAGTCATTTTAGTGTGGAGCCATTTTACAATATATGGAAAGTAATTTTGAAAACCCAAGGAGGCTTTTGTTAACCACAAGCCATATAACAAAAACCTCTTTCAGTTTATTCACAGGTGTCACGAATTCGGATATGTGGCTAGATCTATACAACTTATTTTCACATATTTGAATTTTTAATGATTTTCTGTTTTAGAGATGATATTGTGGAACATATTGCGAGCAACTGGAAAATAATTTTCCAAATTTGAGAGAGTTATTTATCCAAAATTACCTTATCTACAAAAACCTCTTTCATTTTTGTAACAGGTGCTATGGTTTAGGAGATACGAGTTCATCTTCAACACCTCTTTTCAGAAATTCGGCCCAAGTTTAATGTAATTGATTCTATTTTTAAGAAAATGGTTGAGCTCAATTCCCTTAGTACAAGGATGAGAAAATGTATATATTTTATGAATTTCATATTGTAGGGGTTGGATTTTGGTAGAGGGTTGGACATTTTGGATTTCTTGGCACTTCATTGTACATTTCATCTTTGCACTTTTGGCAAAGGAATAGACCAGGGTTTGCAGCACTCTTTGGGATCCATGTGGCTCTGTGTTTTGATGGTGTTTTTCTCTATGTAATTGTAAGTTCACTGATGTTTATGTGTATCATTTCTTGGTGCAGTAACGACTGAAAGTCCGTCCAACTAGAACCGGTCAACGATGACATGGCTCAGTCAACAAGGTCTTTTTTTTTCTCTCGGCAATGTTATTTATCAATTTTAGAAAAATTGATAAATAAATATAATTGGAAACTTTAGAATGGTATATTGTAATCTCGGCTTATATATATATTACCAAAATTATAATCAAAGTTATAACTCCCAGACTTTTATAATTGTTCGGCCCTTTTATCTTTATATAAATATTCCACGATTACAAGAACCTTTGTATTTAATTAGCCTCCGTGCATTATGTAATATCCCGCCACGTTATAACAGATATTAAACCTCGGGATTTATATTAATATTCTATGCTTTGGACACACTTTATAATAAAACTTCGGACCAGCCCCACCTATGCACCGTACCTCGCTTATCCTCCACGCACTTTTATTAAACTTCGCGTATCTTCGTCGAATAGTCACCGTTGGATGTCCCCTTTTCAAATCAACGGTCCTGAGAATTTCCGCTCGGCGTCCCAGTATTGACGTTAATGTGTGAAATCACAAGTTAACGAGCAGTTTTCAAATAGTTCCTCTGCCACGTGCCGATTCTTGTATGTAATCGCTCGCGTCCAGGGAAATACCGCTTATGGTCGGAAAGTGGTGCGGAAAAGGGCAAACTGCCTCTACGAAATCGCTTATGGTTTGGTACAGTTTCTGACTCGGGTTAATGTGTCGGTTTTTGTGGTCCTTCATGTTTGTTAACTTAGATTTAAGTCTCTGGTTGGGGGGGATTCAATTAACACAAACAAACGCAAATTTCTGTGTTACGTGGGATTCCATTACTCTAAGCAGAGTTCCACGACCATGCTTCTCCATACAGACTTCGCTTGCGGTTGGGATGTAATCCACAGGGATCATTCAAACAAACTGCGAGACACAGCAAATAGGGAGTGCGGAACTGTACGACAGTTCCATTCAGGAAATATACACGCACAGACTACAATCGCTTCATGATTAAACAAATTTACTCACAAACACCAATTAGAGACAAATTGATAATCAAATGGGAACATAAATTCATTCAGCCAGAAGCAATTACACAACACACAGAGTTTATTATCGAAAATCTCTTCTCTATCCTCCTCTATTCTTACATCCGAAAGAATACAATTATATACATTACAATGTGACTCTTCGGATCCTCTGTGAGGACCGTTCTAAAAACCAAAAGCCTAATTACAACTATTCAACTAACTGAAATATGACAGTTAGAATAACGGCTATTCAACTTCTATGACTCCAACTGATCAATTAATACAATCAGCTAAGGCATTGACACCTAGCTGTGATAATTCGACTGTTTTTCAACCCTCCTAGCCACAACATGTGGAAAAAACTCCTACATTGCTGGCTAGTACCTAATGCCCCTGCATCAGACTCCTGAGGGCAATTTTCTTCATGGGCTCCGGTCCATGAGCTTGTCCACTGATCCGCCTATCTTCTGCAACAATTCTTCCGTCATCTAAGTGGCATCTTCCTCTGGTTTATCCCTCCATTTGATCAAGTACTGGAATTACTCTTGTCCTCTGGTTCTTCTGAATGGTCTTTTATCCAATATCTTCTCTGGTTGCAATGGCTGTGCTGGAGGTAGCTGCTCTTTCCACTCAATCTATTCCTTGTCTGCTGATCTGTCCTCTGCACCATCATCTTCATACTTGTATAAATATGCAACATTAAAAATGGGAGATATTCCAACATCAGGTGGCAATTCAATCTCATAAGCATTTGCAGAAAACTTCCTAAGTATCTTGCGTGGTCCAATCTTTTTGAACTTCAATTTGTTGTACTGCTTCTTTGGGAACCTTTCCTTTCTCAAGTGTGCCAAAACCTGATCTCCTACTTCAAAATGAACTTCCTTTCTGCTCAATTCTTCTCTACTTTTGTATTTGATGTTGCTGCCTTGTAGTTGTTGTTTCACTTGTTCATGTATGGCCTGGATCTCTGAAGCAAATTCCTCACCATCTGCACTTCTCAGCTCTGCCCTTCCTAGATTTCTTAACTCTGATATTCCTCTGGGATGCATTCCATAAACAATATGGAATGGACTCTGCCCTATGCTCCTGTTTGGTGAATCATTATATGCATATTCTTCTTGGGGCAAAATATGGTCCCACTGCTTGGGATGCTCTCCTACAAGACTCCTCAACAAATTTCCCAGACTTCTATTCACAACGTCAGTTTGTCCATCAGTCTGGGGATGATAAGCTGAGATGAAACTTAGTTTGGTACCAAGTTTCTTCCACAATGTCCTCCAAAAGTGCCCCACAAATCTGGTGTCTTGGTCTGAAACAATGCTCCTGGGTAACCCATGCAATCTAACAACTTCTTTGAAAAACAAGTTAGCAACATGGGTGGCATCACTAGTTTTATAGCATGGAATGAAATGTGCCATTTTGGAGAATATTTCCACCACAACAAAGACTGCATCATTCCCTCTCTGAGTCTTGGGCAATCCTAGAACAAAATCCATACTCACCATGTCCCAAGGCCTGTCTGGAATAGGCAAGGGAGTGTACAATCCTGCATTCTGGCTCCTTCCTTTAGCATATTGACAAATATTGCAGTTATTCACAAACTTGTCCACTTATGTTCTCATCTTGGGCTAGAAATAAAAGCGACTCAGCTGCTCATAAGTCTTTTCAGTACCAAAGTGTCCAGCAAGTCCTCCACTATGCTTTTCTTTGATCAAATTTTCTCTCATGGAACATTTTGGTACACATAGTTGGCTTCTTCTGAATAACAAGTCCTCCTACAGGAAATAATCCAGCCACTGACTTCTATCTGTTAGAACATGGTTACTACATGCTTCAAATTCTTCTTTAAAATCTGGATATGTTTTATACAATTCTTTGAGAAAATCAAATCCTGCAACTTCAAAATTAGTTCCTTGAACAAGCATGTGTCTCCTACTCAAAGCATCAGCTACTTTATTGGCTTGGCCACTTATATGTTTCAAAACAAAATTAAAACTTTGGAGATATTCAACCCATTTAGCATGCTTATGTTTCAACTTGGGCTGCTGCACAACATACTGTAAAGAATGATTATCAGAATACAATACAAATTCTCTGGACATCAAATAGTGCCTCCACTTCTTCAATGCTTGAACAATTGCATAGAATTCCTTCTCATAAGAGGAATACTTTCTCCTGGTGTAATTCAGCTTTTCACTGAAATAGGATACATTCCTATCATCCTGACTCAACACAGCTCCAATGGCTTCCCCACTGGCATCACATTTTACTTGAAATGGTTTAGTAAAATCAGGCAGGATCAAAACAGGCTTCTCTGTTATCTTTTGATTCAAAACTTTAAAGTTTCTTTCTGCTTCAGCAGTCCACCTAAATGGTTGTTTGTTCTTCTTTATTGTCTTAACTATGGGTGCATTGATCTTACTGAAGTTTCTTATAAAATTTCTGTAAAAACTAGCAAGTCTATGGAAACTTCTTACCTCAAAAACATTCCTGGGTGAAGGCCACTCCATAATTGCCTTGACTTTCTCTGGGTCCATCTTTAATCCTTATACAGAAACAAAAAACCCCAAATACACCAACTCTTCCTTCATTAATGAGCATTTCTTCAAATTTATCAGTCGTTTCTCTTGGTGCAGCTTCTTCAAAACATGATTAAGATGCCTTAAATGTTCCTCTTTAGTTCTGCTGAAAACTAATATATCATCCAGATATACTATCACAAATTTACCAATGAACTCTTTCAATACTTCATTCATAAGTCTCATAAAATTGCTACGTGCATTTGACAACCCAAAAGGCATTACCATCCATTCATACAGCCCTTCATTTGTTTTAAAGGCAGTTTTCCACTCATCACCCTCTCTTATCCTAATCTGATGGTATCCACTCTTCAAATCTATCTTTGAGAAATATTTAGCACCACTCAAACAATCCATCAAATCTCACACCCCGTAAATGGAATCGTACTTTGATTGATCTTATTAATTGTTCGAATCGAACACACATCCTCCAGCCTCCATCTTTCTTTGGGCTCAATACTGCTGGTACTGCACATGGACTCAAACTTTCTCTGATCAGTCCTTTGTCCACCAGTTCCTGTACTTGTCTCCTGATTTCTTCATTTTCCTTGGGGGTCATTCTGTAGGCTTCCTTATTTGGCAGATTTGAACCAGGGATAAAATCTATCTGATGGCTGATCCTTCTCACAGGTGGCAGCTCATCAGGTAAATCATCCACAACAATGTCACAGTAATCATCTAACATCTCTTGGATTTCTATTGGCAAATCAGAAATCTTTGTAGAAGTAAGAACTACTTTTGGTTTGCAAACTAAAGCAAATCTTACCTCTTCTTCTTCTATCTATTGCAGATATTCCTTCCCACTCAGCAACAAGGTCTTTGGATCAATCACTCTGCTAGATGGCTCTCCTTCTTCCATGGGAATCAATATATGATGTACCCCATCTTTGAAGAACTTGTAATTGTTCTTCTTGCCATCATGCACTGCTGCTCTGTCAAACTACCAAGGTCTACCCAACAGTATATGACACACATCCATGGGCATTAAATCACACAAAACCTTGTCCTTATATTTTCCCATTTGTAGCTCTATTTCACACTGTTCTTTCACAACCAGCTGGTGCCCTTAATGCAGCCAGGACACCCTGTAGGGAGTGGGGTGCTCCCTAGTCTTCAGCTTCAGTTTTTCTATCACCTCAGTGGAAACCAAATTTTCTGTGCTGCCACTATCAATGATTAGCTGGTAGAATTTCCCTTGGACTTTGCATATGCTCCTAAACAAAGTCTTCCTTTGTGCAGGTTCAGTGACTTCTTTGGTTTGTTTCAACAGGACCTTATTAACCACCAAGGACTCTCCCCTCTCTGGAAGAAATTTTTCTTCAATTTCTGCTTCTTCTTCAACCTGGGCAACAACATCATTTCTTGGACCAACACCCACATTCTCTGGACACTCATAGTGCTTATGTCCCACTCCCTGACATCTATAACACCTCAACTCTCTACCTCTGCCTCTGTCTCTGCCTCCTCTTCCTTTTCTTCTGTAAGGACCCCTTCTGCCACTTGCATCCTCCTCTGTAGATGCATTTTGAGGTGAGATACTATTAGCTCCATCCCTGGGTGTAGGCTTTCCTCTACCACCCTGACTTCCCTTCCCACGGAAAGTACCTCTCTTCTTGGCAGACTGTTTCCTCAGGAGTTTCTCCTCTGCTTTCAAGGCCATCTGGTACGCCTCTTCTACTGTCTTGGGAGACAAGAGAGCAATCTCATCTTGGATCTCTAGCTTGATACCATTCACATATCTGGCAGTCTTTTCTGGTGTATCTTGGAATTTCCCAGCTCTTATGCTCACTCTGTAGAACTCCTCTGTGTATTCTTTTACTGTCAGCAACCTCTGTCTCAGGTTCTGCATTTGTCTATACAATGCCAGCTGGTAATCACTAGGCAGGAATTTACCTTTCAACTTGGCCATCATTCTGGTCTAGCTCTTGATAGTTTTTTTGCCAACTCTCCTCCTTTCTGCCTGCACTCCATCCCACCAAAGTGCAGCATGTCCCTTCAGCTTTGTCACTACAAACTTGACCTTTTTATCTTCACTTATTTCTTCATAATCGAAGAACTTGTTTGATTCATTTATCCAGTCCACCAGCTCTTCTGGATTCAGTCCCCCTGCATAGCTTGACACTTCAATTCTGGGCTTAACTGCAGACCCCAGAATAGTCCTAAGGAGCCTCATGTCAGGAGGAATTTCAACATTTTCTTCAGCTGCTTCTGTTTCAGGTTCGCTGATGTCTTCAGGATCTCTGGTCTGTCTTCACTCGATGGCATCCATTCTGGCCTCGACCCTCTACAAAACCTCCAACACTTCTACGTTGGCTACAGGTCTCCTTCTGCCAGCACCTCTACCAAGTCGGATTGCCATGTCAGCAAACAACTTAACCTACCCGCTCTGATACCACAAATGGTGCAGTAACGACTGAAATTTCGTCCAACTAGAACCGATCAACGATGATGTGGCTCAGTCAACAAGGTCTTTTTTTTTTCTCTCGACAATGTTATTTATCAATTTTAGAAAAATTGATAAATAAATATAATTGGAAACTTTAGAATGGTATATTGTAATCTCGGCTTATATATATATTACCAACGTTATAATCAAAGTTATAACTCCTGGACTTTTATAATTTTTCGACCCTTTTATCTTTATATAAATATTCCACGATTACAAGAACCTTTGTATTTAATTAGCCTCCATGTGTTATGTAATATCCCGCCACGTTATAACAGATATTAAACCTTGGGCTTTATATTAATATTCTATGCTTTGGACACACTTTATAATAAAACTTCGGACCGGCCCCACCTATGCACCATACCTCGCTTATCCTCCACACACTTTTATTAAACTTCGCATATCTTCGTTGAATAGTCACCGTCGGATGTCCCCTTTTCAAATCAACGGTCCTGATAATTTCCGCTCGGCATCCCAGTATTGACATCAACGTGCGAAATCGCAAGTTAACGAGCGATTTTCAAACAGTTCCTCTGCCACATGCCGATTCTTGTATGGAATCGCTCGCGTCCAGGGAAATACCGCTTATGGTCGGAAAGTGGTGCAGAAAGGGGCAAACCGCCTCTATGAAACCGCTTATGGTTTTGGTACAGTACCTGAATCAGGTTAATGTGTCGGTTTGTGTGGTCCTTCGTGTTCGTTAACTCAAAGTTAAGTCTCTAGTTGGGGGGGATTCAATTAACACAAACAAACGCAAATTTCTGTGTTACGCGGGATTCCATTACTCTAAGAAGAGTTCCACGACCATGCTTCTCCATACAGACTTCGCTTGCGGTTGGGATGTAATCCACAGGGATCATTCAAACAAACTGGGAGACACAACAAACAGAGAGTGCGGGACTGTATGACAGTTCCATTCAAGAAATATACACTCACAGACTACAATCGCTTCATGATTAAACAAATTTACTCAAAAACACCAATTCGAGACAAATTGATAATCAAATGGGAACATAAATTCATTCAGCCGGAAGAAATTGCACAACACACAGAGTTTATTATCAAAAATCTCTCCTCTATCCTCCTCTATTCTTACATCCGAAAGAATACAATTATATACATTACAATGTGACTCTTTGGATCCTCTGTAAGGACCATTCTAAAAACCAAAAGCCTAATTACAACTATTCAACTAATTGAAATATGACAGTTAGAATAACGGCTATTCAACTTCTATGACTCCAACTGATCAATTAATACAATCAGCTAAGGCATTGACACCTAGCTGTGATAATTCGACTATTTTTCAACCCTCCTAGCCACAACATGTGGACAAAACTCCTACATTGCTGGCTAGTACCTAATGCCCCTGCATCATTTCCGTTCTGCTTTCTTCTTAGATTAAACAAATCAGTGTTAAAGGTGGAATTCATTTGATTTCTCTGCTCTGCCTTTAGTTTTGTTTATTTTTTCTATGTTTTCATTTGTTTGAGGAGGACTCTTGAGACCCTCTTTCCCTCTTCAGATCCTCACCAGTCTGATCCATCCATTCATTAAATCTAAAGCATCAAAACAATTTCCTTCCTTGCCCCAATCAAAACTCTGCAAAATCTAGGCCTAATCCCCGCACCCAAAACTGCCTTTCCCTTTGATCCAAAAAAAACCCTCAAAAACAAAATCAAACTCCTTTAATTATATACCTAGCCTAAAATTAGCTTTTATTTCAAGTCATCTTGAGCCTTATTGATTGTTTTTTCTGAGATTGACCCAGAGAGAGCCCTCTCCTGTTCTGGTAGGGCTAGCTACTAGACTGAGCGTGGTTTGATGTTACCCTGAACTCTGCCTTCCTTCAGCCTGAGGTAGATTTAGGCAATAAAACTGTCTATAACAAGGATTTTGGCAATTCTTCATGGGAAGCTATGTACAAAATTTTTGAGGATGAAGGACCAAAGGTGATAACAAAAACATCTACGACAGGTATTGATTCCACCTCTGATGCAACCCTTTTCGACGTTGCATGCTCATTTATTGACAGAATAGCTGCAAGACTGAAGATTATGCCTTACACGGATATGATTAAGTGGGCAGTTGAGAACTTAAATATTGAAGATAGAGTTTTCAAGAATTCCACAGGAGAGATTATGGGCTCTTTCAAAGCCAAAGATTTGATAGCCATGTATCATTTACCAGCTCCACAACAGAAGTATGATAATATATATGTACAAATTTTCAGAGCTAAAAATCCAGATCTTATCAAAGTCATCCATGAATGGAAAGACAATGAAGGGAAATTGAAGCAGGAAAAATCGGGTACATACCCCATTACACAAATCCCTTATCCTTATTGCTATGTTGTTGGTATGTTGTGTAGGCTATTTTCTAAACCTGATAGTACTAGGTTCGCCAGAGATTGGGTTCCTTTAATTAATGCAATCGTCAATTCATCCATTTTTAATTGGGCAGACCTTTTATCCAATTATTTAGCCAAACATATTGCCGAATATAGGAATAAAATGAGTGCTCCATCCCAAGAAAATTCACCCTTTTACATGTTTTCTTATGTTATGGATTCCATCTATTTCACTTCTACATTTCCAATCATGGGTTGGAAATGGACCATTAAAAACCCTACCCCAATTTACATATATCTTGAAGAAATCTAGGACTCTAAATTCCACCTACATTTCTACAAAGTCTTTTATGGAGTCATGTTCCCTATGTATCAAATTATTTTCAATGAAAATATCCCTAGGGTTTCCAAAGAAGTCAGTAAAGATATTCTTCCTACAGCTAGATAGTTTGTTGAAGAGAGATTCACATATGTTCGAGTATTTGGAAGTTCTTCTCTTCCACATGTTTTTCCATATTATGTCCTAGATAGATTATTTGGGAGAGAGATAGCTTATCAGCTCATCAATGGTGTCACAAAACAGTTAAAAGATGATAAAAAGGATATTTGGCCTTCTTTCCCTCTATAGTGTGGCACCTTCACTTTGGCTAATATCAACCATACATACAAAGAGGCTCCTAATATTTAGATGTTAAATCTAGCATTCATGCCCAGAAGATTATATGACCCCAATGACGTAATTAAAAATTACATGGAAAAGCTCAAAACAAAGCCTTTCATAAAGGAAGAAGATAAATTTGATGACTTATTCCAAGGAGTCGAAGATTTTTCTAATATTGTTAAAAGGATTTCTAGTCAATCAAGTCAAGAAGAGGCTGAAGCCTTTCAGGTATATGGAAATGAGAGATTTAAAAATGTCCCTTTGAATTTGTTAGTTATTGAAGAAGAAAAACATACTCCAAGTGTCAGTCTCGATGAAGAAATGAAGATGGCTCTAAAAATGAATCTGGTCAGTCTCAACAGCACTCTAATAAGTCAGATCAATCTGAGGATGACTCTGAATCTACAAAAGAAAATTTGGAAGTCGACCAAATTCTTCAAGAAATAGAGTTGAAAGAGAAAAAAAAGAACAATGGCACTAAATCAAATTTAGAGGCAGTTCAAAAGGATTAGAGCAGGGTAGATTAGTCTAAATCATCTCAAGGTAAAGACCTGGTGAATGAATGGAAACAATTTTCTCAAGCAATAAAGACTCCTAAAGAAAATTTCAATACTAACCAAGCAGCAAGTTTTCAAACGCCAGATCCTTCTCAGAAAATAGTTGAAACTGTCAACACTATACAGAGAATCCCAGCAACACAGAGAAAAGAAATCATTCCGGCTTACTCTACAAATCAAATCATCCTACAGATTGAAGACATTCCATCATTTGATATTTTCTACTATCCTAGCCACAGAGCTGTGGTTAAAAGGAATAAGAGAAAAAGAACTGATGAGACAACTCCTAAAATGACAGATGAATCAGTTGATGTCCTTTGGAAGGATTCATTAGAATATACCACTGATCACTTGACTAAATTGTCACAATATGCAGGAGCTTATGCCACAGCCACTGTAGATAAGGAAACTGAATTTAGAACCTTGTTGAAATAGAAAAAATCAAGAATACAGGAATTAGAACGGATGTTAGATGCAGAGAAAGTCAATACTACTAAAAAAATCAGAGAAAGTTCAACACAGTTCCATAAATATATTGAAAATATTAAGTTAGAAAATCATGCAGAGCTTAAAAAGAAACAGACACAACTGGGAAAAGCCATGGCAGAGTTACAGAGTCAATCACAATCAGAAAAGTTCATTAAAGAAGCACTTGAGATAAATTCTTTGATAAGGAAAAAACAAAAAATATTTTGTCATAAAGCTACTATGATTGATTCCTATTGTGATTCCAATAAAATAATGACTCAGCAAATTGCAATCCAAAAAAATAGAATGTGAGAAACTTCAAAAGAGAATTGAAAAAAAAATTCAGTGGCAAGACTCAGATATGGGAAAGCAAGTTAATCTACCACAAATAGACAAGCTTCACAAAGAATTATTATTTACAGAATGGTAAGCACGGATCATCTGAACAGAAAGAGCAACGACCAAGACATCCAGCAAATCAAGTGAGGTTATACAACTCTTATGTGACCAATTGTTTAAAACATGACTTCTTGAAGAAATAACGTTTGATGTGTTTTCAATAACAAAAGAAGTATAATTAAAATGGACACAGAGAGCAGAACAATAGGAAGAAATAATCAAGAAAGTCAAGTTTGATCAGGAAAATTATTTGAATTTTCTGATCAAACCTTGTCGTCAGCAGCAAACTCTTCTATTTCTCACAGAATTAGCAGAAAAGTTTCAGTCGAAAATCTCAAATGCTATCTTCAAGTACCAAATTCAATCACTAATATCTCAGCTAGCTCAGCTCAATACAATTCTAGATATATGCCAACTTCGTGATCACACAAAAATGCATGATCCATAAAGTCTGGATTATCAGTTCTAAATTCCTATATTGTTGTTCAAGTTAAGTTGTAGAGAAAGGTTGTTTGAAACCTCCTCTACATTTTTGTAAATAATTTAATTATTTTGTAGTTAGTTTTAGTATTTTAACCCTTCTCATGCATTTAGAGAAGGGTCCAAGATTTTTTTAAGAACATTTACAAAGAATGCTTATTTCCAAGTGAAGTTTGTGAATGCCTTGATGAAGTAATGGAACACGACCTTTTTTAGTTATAAATATCATTTTGTTGAATCATTGTTGGTGCACTTCTATATTCTTTGAATGACTCTTTGATTGAAGAATTGGATATGACCTATTATCACTAATCCGATAAGAAGAATTAATACACATCTGGTACTATTATCATGTATGCTATTTTTGTTTCTAAATGTTAGTGATGAACTCGTCTTTCATGAATTATATATGGAATTAATTATTTATGTCTAAAATATCTGTTGCGTTATTGTACGGTATAAAGATACAAATTAGTTATTTCATATATGGTCATCAGATAAATGCGATATATCTTTCATTTTCTTTTGATTAACTATTTTTCAAAAGAATCATCTTACACAGTAATAATTCTATTAAATCTGTGATGATTTCATCATCATAGATTGACTAGATATATTTTTAATTCGCATTAAATTATTATCCCCCGGTTAGATTAAATCTAATTCAAAGTTTTTCATTTAGAAATAAATTTATCTTAGTTTGTGGTAATTCATCATTACAATTTTTTTTTGAAAAGAAATCCCCCAAATTATCTTAAAAAACCCAAATCTGGGAAACTAATCCCATCACACCCAGTCGGAGCCACTACCCCAAACGGAAAAGGAACTTATTTAAGGTTCGGAATGGGTAGTTATCCCCTTTTTTGTTGCCACGAATTTCTGAGGCCTCAACATTTTTGGCGCTAGAAGGAGGGCCGAATATGAATGGCAGATAAGTCTAAAAATCAAAACCCTCATAAGATTCGATCTCCTCAAAAGAATTCTATGATTTCCCGATCACAATCTAGATCACCAACTCAGAAATCAGAAGTAGTAGAAACCTTTCCATCATCTCCTGAAGTATCACGTTATCCACCTACTTCAGAATTCATTCCCGAATATCCCGAAGTTTAGTCTTTAATTCAGCAATTAGAAGGAATATCTATTTCCGCTGAAAAACATGTTAACAGAGAAACTTATGAGGAAAGTGTTACTTCTTTATTTAGAGAAACCGGTATTTTAACTCGATCTAAAAATGAGAAGCTTGGAATTCCCCCTTTTGATTTTCCATTAGAATTTCATTGCAAAAAAGTTTCTATATCTAGATCTAAGTTAGAAACAAGTGAAGTCACATCAAATTTTCCTCCAGTAATTCCTCCGCATTCTTTTAATCAATCTACATCCCCACTTTCTTCCATTTCTTCTACTCAAACAATCAGTGCTATCACAAGTAGTATTGTTCCAGTTGTAAGTTATTCATTCATTACCCCTACTTCTAGATCTACTTTTACATCATCACAAAATTGAAATACAGTTATGGCTAATCAACCTTGGATGAATCCTGGTGATGTATTAATAGAAAATTCTAATCCTCTTCCAGATTATCCAAAAAATGGTTACCTAAATATTATTCAGATAATGGTATTCTTGTTGAAGAACACATCAATAATTTTATGTTAGCCATGAATTTCAAATGAATCACTCATGAAGATGTTGTAGTTAGATTATTTCCATAAACTTTACAAGGATCTGCGGGATTTCCAATTAGGAAACCTTTGAACAATTTTTCCTTGCAAAATTTGGAGATGATAGGATTTTTGCATCCTTACTCAATGCTCTTTCCACTCTTGAAATGAATTTAGGTGAAAATATCAAAGATTTTAACTCCATATTTAACAGGTTATTAAATAAAATCCCAAATTCTTCTAAACCTGCTGTTGAAGTACAAATAGAATGGTACATTTCTTCTTTGCCTTCTAATATAGCTATTTTTGTAGATAGAGCTAATAAATCTACTCTTTTAGAAAACTTGAAAGAAGCTCTTGCAATAGAGAAAATAATCTTAGCATTAGAAAAACGACCAGAGACAAAAGAAAGGAAAACAAAGAAAGTGACATTTAGTCAAGATTCTAAAAAGAAAGTTTCAAAATATCCATTTGATATTGAAGGTCTTCAAAAAGTGCTAAAGACTATGTCAAATGACATGATTGATATAAAGAAACAAGTTGCTGAAACTTCAGCCGCTAAAAAATCATTTCGTCCATTTAAGAAAAGTCCTCCTTCAACATCTCAACCTCCAAATGAGATTTCAAATGCTGAATCTGATCAAGATACTGAAGATCCCTCACCTTCTGAAAATGAATTAGAGTTTGAAGAAGAAGTCGAATTAAATGGTTTATGGGATTTTATTCTTCCCACAGAAGAAGAAAATGAATCTATGCCTGTATCTACAAGAAGTAAATATTCTTCAGATTCAATTGTGTCAAATCCCAAAAAAAAATTCTGTTTCCACGAAAGAAAAAATAAAAAAATCTAAAACTGTACAGACAGATCCGATTTTTTCAGATCCTTGTACAACTTCCAAAACTTTGATTGTTTCAAATATAGTTAAATATAACATAGTTGAAGACATGAAAAATATTAAAGCAAAAATTTCATTACATGAAATGACCAAACTCAAACAACAACAGAAAATCTTGCTTAGAGAACTCAAAGAAATTCCTGTAGAACCTATAAAACCACCAGTTATGGCACAAGCTTCAAAAGATATGGGAAAAACTCCATCATATACCAATAAAGTAAATTCCAATGATCTTGTTTTAATTGGTGATAGATCTATCTCCCAAACTCCTCCTTTTCTTTTGACTTATGAAATTTTCAACAAAAATGTTCATAATTGTCTGATTGATTCAGGGGCTTCTTCAAAAATTATGCTAAGAAGATTATGTACAAGATTAAATATCACTCCTCAAAAAACATCTGTACATATAGTTCAATTGGATAGAACAAAAGTTGAAGTTATTGGAGAAATTTTGTCAGTATCCATCAGGTTATCATCTAATCCAAAGGTACTACAAGTGATTGATATTTTGGTTGCAGAAATCCATGAATTCTATGGTCTTATTCTAAGCAGAGATTGGTCTGAAATGTTACATGGATATTTTGCTACTGATTGATCACATATGTGGTTACTATATAATGGCAAACCAAATCAAATCAGAATTGAACGTGAGAAATTTATGAAACATACAATTACTGAATTGGAAGGACCAAATGAACCTGTAGCTTTTACTAATAACATCATAGGAAATTATTCAACTGAGTCATTTCTTGGATCATTCAATGCTCAGGTCTCACTTTTTTCAACAAATACGGTTATTTCTCAAGTTGAAAACTTTTCTCAAATAGATTCTTCTAGATGTGTTAATTTTAGCAATAAGATTCCAAAACAATCTTTATTTTGGACTCTATTTTTTGATGGTTCGAAATCAGAAGATGGTGCAGGAGTAGGTTGCATTTTAATCAATCCACAAGGAGAGAAAACGATGATAGCTTGTAGACTCGAGTTTCAGTGCATGAATAATACTGCTAAATATTAAGCATTGATACAAGGTATGTATAAAGATATAGGATTGAATGTTAAATATTTGCAAGTATATGGGGATTCTGAAATAATAGTTAAACAAATTAGAAATATGATTCATTTTATTTCTAGACACTTGAAACATTATCAAAATTTAGCTCAAAATATTATTTCTCATTTTATAGCATTCAATATCTCTACAATTCCTAGATTACAAAATGCGAGTGTTGATTTACTTGCTAATGTAGCATCTAGACTTATACCACCCGAAGAATTTAACCCAGATAGATTTTTGATTGAATTAATTTTTACACCATCTATTCCAAGAAATATAACGAATTGCAGAGTATTTAACGATGATGCAGATATAGTATAATTTCTTACATCAGATAGAGCTTATTAAGGTCAAATCTTAGATGAGCATGAACATGACAGATTGAGGATAAAACAAACAATAATCCAATTCCCAAATCTGTAGTCAAAATGGAGGACCTTTATGATTTGAAATATATATTTAAAAAAGTGACCAATTCAAAAACTCAAATTTATACTTTAAATTTTGAATTGATTAACCTTGGTACTCCAGAAAAGCCTCAAAACATCAACTTAGGTCTTGGCCTAAAAAATGAAGAAAGGATATCATTTATTAAATTACTAAAAAGTATAAAGAGGTCTTTGCATGGGATTATTCAGATCTTAAAACATATGATACTTCCATAATTTAGCATACCATTCCTATGATCTCAAATGATAAACTCGTCCAACAAAAACTTAGAAAAATTCATCCAAATTTAGAAAGTCAAATTAAATCTGAACTGAATAAAATGCTCAAAGCTAAAGTCATCTTTCCTATTAGAAATTCGAAATGGGTGTCAAACATGGTTCCAGTTAGAAAAAAGAATGGATACATTAGAATTTGTATAGACTTTAGAAACTTGAATAAACCCTGTCAGAAAGATAATTTTCCTTTACCCACCATGGAATAGATATTGCAATCAATTGCAGGGTCTGAATTCATGTCTTTTCTAGACGGGTTTTTAGGGTATAATCAGATCATGGTACATCCTAACGATAGATTAAAAACAATCTTTAGAACAAAATGGGGAACATACGTATATCAAAAAATGTCTTTTGGACTGATTAATGATGGTGCCACATTTTAGCGTGCTATGGATATAGTTTTTAGAGGACTAATCAATATCTCAGTTTTTATATACTTAGATGACATTAATGTTTATTCTAAGCATAGGAAAAATCATATTAATCATTTAAAAAACATTTTCAAAAGATACAGAAAATATGGTATTTTCCTTAATCCTAAAAAATGTTATTTTTCCTTATCGGAAGTTAAATTATTGGGATTCATTGTTTCTAAAAAAGGAATTCATATAGACCCTGATAGAATTCAAGAAATTGAAAATATTCCTCTACCACATAACAAAAAAACAATGCAATCATTTTTAGGACAAATTAATTTTTTGAAACTATTTGTTCCAGATTTCTCCCAAATTGTCCTACCCCTACAGTCAATGATTAAGAAAAATTCAATATTTAGATGGGGAAAAGAAGAAATAAATTATTTTGAGTTAATTAAAAAAACTATTGTTGAAGCTCCCTCTTTAACAACTCCTGATTTTGTCAAATCATTTATGTTGTACACATTTTCTTTTGATACATCATATGCAGTTATTTTAACATAGTTGAATGATCAAAACATTGAAGAACCAATTTCGTTTTTTAGCTCTAATCTTCAAGGTCCTGAGTTAAATTATTCAGCAGTAGAAAAACAAGCCTATGTTGTATTTAAATCTTTGAAACATTTCAGACCTTTTCTCTTAAACACACATACCAAGATAATAGTACCTTACTCAGCAGTAAGGAAATTATTAATACAATGAGAAGTAGGAGAAAAAAGAGAAAATTGGGTTACTACACTCCAATAATATGATGTAGAAATACATCCAGCTAAAATTGTTAAAGGACAAGGTCTTTGCAAAATGTTAACTAGAGCTTCTCATTTGTCAAAAGAGGAATATCAATCAAATGAAATACAACTATCTGAGTTAAGCCTAAACAATTCTCAATCACAATATGCTGATCTGAAATTATTTCTAAAAAATGGACATACTTCATCATATCTCAATTATACAGCAAAGCGTGCTTTGAGACTTAAAGAAAATCAATATCAACTTGTAAATAATGTCTTATTTAGGAGGAATTATGATTCTATATTATTAAGATGTTTAGAAAAAGCTGAAGCTGAAAAAGTATTGCAAGAACTACATGATGGACCAGCTGGAGGTCATTTTGGAGGAAATACCACAGCTCATAAAATATTGCATGCTAGTTATTATTGGCCAACGTTGTTTAAAGATGCACATGAATATGCAAGAAAATGTAAAACATGTCAAACCACAACAGGAAGAGAAAGTAAAGCAACATTCCCATTACAGCCAGTAAGTATCCAACAACCATTTGAACAATGGGGGTTAGATATTATAGGTGAAATAACTCCTAACTCATCAAAACAACACAGGTATATTTTAACTGCAGCTGATTACTTCACAAAATGGGTAGAAGCTATCCCATTAAAGGTGGTCAATACACAGAATATTACAAATTTTATTGATCAATTCATAATTACTAGGTTTGGCCTTCCATCAGCTTTAATATTTGATAATGCATCTTACTTTTCTAGAAATGCTATGATTGAATTTTCTTTGAAAAGAGGTTTTAAGTTAAAACACTCAGCTAATTATTACCCACAAGGAAATGGATTAGATTAATCTACAAATAAAAACCTTATCAGAATCATCAAAAGAACTGTAGAGAAAAATCATAAGAATTGGCACAAAGATTTATTGTTTGCTCTCTGGGTAGATAGAATCACCTAAAAAGCTTCAATAGGTACTTCACCATTCGTGTTAGTATATGGCAAAGAAGAAATTCTACCCTCAAACGTAACAATACCATCATTTTATTTAGTACAATTCTTTGATGAAAATCTTTGCTCCTCTCTTCAACTTAAACAAGATCAAATCCTTAAGTTAGAAGAAGAAAGAGAAAAAGCTAAACAAACTCATATCCATCATCAACAAATACATCTATTAGTTCAAGATATTTTCAAATTGGTTATTTGGTATTAAAATGGGACAAAACTCATGAAGAAAAGGGTAAACATACAAAGTTTCAAAAACTCTAGCTAGGACCATTTCAAATAATTGAAAAAATTGGCCCATCAACATTTCTGTTACATGATTTATCAGGTAAGAAATATTCTTTACCTATTAATGGGCAAGTTTTGAAAAAATATTTCTCATAGAAGGTAACCCTTCTATCTTTGTATTTAAATTTTTTTTCTTTCATATAGAAATAAGAATATGTTTAGTACTGATAGTTGACCTTTAAAAGTAAGTCTTAGAAAATTCCCTTTTGCACTTTCTTTTACACTTGTTAAAAAATAGAATTGTTAAAGAAATAAAATCGAAAGATTTAAGAAAAAACAGATTAATTTTATCTTTCTAGAAAAACGAAATTCCAATAAAACACTTATTTTTGTTTGAAGAACTCTCATTTTTATCTAGTATGAAGATTCTTTTGTCAGTCATGAAAAGAAAATTATATTATAGTAAGAAATATTTTTCAGGAAAAGCAATCTAACAACTCGAAATTATCATCTAGCATCTTAAAAAGAAATATTATTCATCCCATCCGGTAAATCTTATAATTTTCAAAAGTAGACAAAAGAAAATAAAAGGAAAAAGTTTGGAGAAAACTTAAAAGATATTAAGTCTCATCACGATCTTGTTTACCATGTCCATAAAGAAATAGTTGAACTAACATTACTAATATTGTATACCAAAACAGTGTAATGACTTGAGATTATATCATAAAGACAAGGGGTCTCATCAAGAGCTAGCTTGATCAGTTTAATTACTATCTGTGAATGGCATTGTTTCCATTTGGTTACCTAGCCAAGACAATGGCTTTTAAGTAGATAAAAGATAATATATATATATATATATATATATATATATAATTTACTTATGAAAATGAAGAGAAATACCAGATGGAAAATTGGATCATAGCTGGTTAATAGGTAAACCTGCCAAAAGCTTAAAACTGCCTATTGGAATAGAGGCTCAATCTATTATAAAAGAGTAAAATTATAAAAAGCTTTATCTGTAAAGATTATTTGCTATTTATTTTTAACTAAGTAAAGACTGACATTGATTTTTATACTTATATCTTTATAGAGGAATTCTCCTGAATAAGTGAATAAATGAAATTTTCTTTATTTGAAAAAAGATATTATTTATTTGAAATTTCGTTTCTTTAACTATTTTATTTTTATATAAAATGATTTAAGATTTTCAAAAAAAAATTATCAGAGACATCTGGTTCGTCGAAGTGAATCGCCAATAGTTGTGCTATAGAACAACCCCCATTTATTTTTCATAAATAGGGACCCTTTAGAAATAAATAGGAAAATCCATTTTAATATTTCTTTTAAAAAACACTTAGAAAATAAATTTTATGCCTAAAGCACACCGCTTATCACATATTTTATCCTTCAAAAAGGATCCTAAATCATAAAATCTACGAATTGCGAAATGCGCTCTCTAGAAAACATTTCCAAAGAAATAAATCATTTACTTTCCTTTTTCGCATCGCACTTAATTTAGTTAAGACTTAAGGAAATAAAGTAATATAAGTTGCGACGGCCGCGGACCCGACGAAGCGAGTAAACTCAAAAATATAAATCCTTTTTCGTTATCGCATCCACTTTAAGCTTTCAAAAATTGCATCGCACGCGAATTATAATATAGACTTTAACGTATCTTTTAATTCTTGCAAACAAAAATTTGCGTAGATCGCATTTCACAACATTTATGATACAATCACGAAATATTATAAGGAATCATTGCGATTTGTGCATTTAATGATATCAGCATGTGAAAAGAAACTTATTTCATATCAAATTGGATTTTAGATCTTAACGGCTTTAAACGATTGATAAGTATTGTGAGCGAAGTCATGCGAAGCCATGTCAAGCATTAGATTTTGAAATCATAAGAAATTATGAAGAGATGATTGATAAGATTGACAATTTTTCACGTGAATTTGAAATAAATCCCTGATATATCTTTGTAATTCTAGTTATATGATATATTTCACTTTTCTCTCAAGAAATCAATTATCGAGTTAAGAAAGTCAGAGATGAGTAAAAATGGTAAAGAGGTGTCTCAAGCATCATCTTCAGAGGATACAAATATGCCTTCGTTATTTTCAGACATTGTCTATAACAAGGACTGTGGCATTTCTTCATGGGAAGCTATGTACAAATGAAGGACCAAATATGATAACAAAAAAATCTACGATAGGTACTGATTCCACCTCTGATGCAACCCTTTTCGATGTTGCATGCTTGTTTATTCATAGAATAGTTGTGAGACCAAAGATTATGCCTTACATGGATATGATTAAGTGGGCAGTTGAGAACTTAAATATTGAAGATAGAGTTTTCAATAATTCCAGAGAAGAGATTTGGGCTCTTCCAAAGACGAATATTTGACAACCATGTATCATTTACCAGCTCCAAAAAATAAGTATGATAATAGATATGTACAAATTTTCAGAGCTAAACATCTAGATCTTATCAAAGTCATCCATGAATGGAAAGACAATGAAGGGAAATTGAAGCAGGACAAATCTGGTACGTACCCCATTACACAAATCCCTTATCCCTATTGCTATGTTGCTGGTATGTTGTGTAGGGTATTTTCCAAACCTGATACTACTAGGTTCGCTAGAGATTGGGTTCCCTTAATTGACACAATCGTCAATTCATCCATTTTGAATTGGGCGGACCTTTTATCCAATTATTTAGCCAAACATATTGCCGAATATAGGAATAAAAGGAGTGCTTCATCCCAAGAAAATTCACCCTTTCACATGTCTTCTTATGTTATGGATTCCATTTGTTTCACTTCTACATTTCCAATCATGGGTTGGAAATGGACCATTAAAAACCCTACCCCAATTCACATATACCATGAAGAACTCCGGGACTCTAAATTCCACCTACATTTCTACAAATTCTGTTATGGAGTCATGTTGCCTATGTATCAAATGATTTTCAATGAAAATATCCCTAGGGTTTCCAAAGAATTTAGTAAATATATTCTTCCTATAGCTAGATTGTTTGTTGAAGAGAGATTCACATATGTTCGAGTATTTGGAAGTTCTGCTCTTCCACATGTTTTTCCATATTATGCTCCAGATAGATTGTTTGGGAGAGAGATAGCTTATCAGCTCATCAATGGTGTCAAAAAACAGTTAAAATATGATAAAAATTCTATTTGGCCTTCTTTCCCTCAACAGTGCGGCACCTTCACTTTGGCTAATATTGGCCATACATACAAAGAGGCTCCTAATATTTAGATGTTAAATATAGCATTCATGCCTAGAAAATTATATGACCCTGACGATGTAATTAAAAATTACATGGCAAAGCTCAAAACAAAGCCTTTCATAAAGGAAGAATATAAATTTGATGACATATTCCAAGGAGTCGAAGATTTTTATGATATTGTTAAAAGGATTTCTAGTCAATCAAGTCAAGAAGAGGATGAAGCCTTTCAGGTATATAGAAATGAGAGATTGAAAAATGTCCCTTTGAATTTGTTAGTTATTGAAGAAGAAAAGCATACTCCAAGTGTTGTTCTCAATGAGGAAATGAAAGATGGCTCTGAAAATGAATCTGGTTAGTCTCAACAGCACTCTGATAAGTTAGATCAATCTGAGGATGAATTTGAATCTAAAAAATCAAATTTAGAAGTCGTCCAAATTCTTCAAGAAATAGAGTTGCAAGAGAAAACAAAGAACAATGGCACTGAATCAAATTTAGAGGCAGTTCAAAAGGATCAGAGCATGGTAGATCAGTCTAAGTCATCTCAAGGTAAAGACCTGGTGAATGAATGGGAAAAATTTTCCCAAGAAATAAAGACTCCTAAAGGACAGGTCAATACTGACCAAGAAACATGTTTTCAAATGCCAGAGCCTTCGTAGAAAATAGTTGAAACTGTCAACCCTACACAGAGAATCCCAGCAACACAGAGCAAAGAAATCATTCTGGCTTACTCTACAGATCAAATCATCCTACAGATTGAAGACATTCCATCATTGGATATTTTCTACAGTCCTAGCCACAGAGTTGTGTTTAAAAGGAATAAGAGAAAAAGAATTGATGAGACAACTCATAAAACAACAGATGAATCAGTTGATGTCCTTTGGAAGGATTCATTAGAAGATCCCATTGATCACCTGACTAAATTTTCACAACATGCAGGAGCTTATTCCATAGCCACTTTAGATAAGGCAACTGAAGTTAGAACCTTCTTGAAATAGAAAGTATCCAGAATACAGGAATTAGAACGGATGTTATATTCAAAGAAAGTCAATACTACTTAACAAATCAGAGAAATTTCAACACAATTCCATAAAGATATTGAAAATATTAAGTTAGAACATCATGCAGAGCTTAAAGAGAAACATACACAACTAGAAAAAGCCATGGCAGAGTTAAAAAATCAATCACAATCAGAAAAGTTCATTAAAGAAGCACTTGAGATAAATTCTTTGATAAAGAAACAACAAAAAATATTTTGTCATAAAGCTGCTGCGATTGATTCCTATTGTGATTCCAATAAAATAATGATTCAGCAAATTGCAATCCAAAAACTAGAATGTGAGAAACTTCAAAAGAGAATTGAAGAACACATTCAGTGGAAAGACTCAAATATAGGAAAGCAAGCTAATCTACCACAAATAGACAAGCTTCACAAAGAATTATTATTTACAAAATGGGAAGCACAGATCATCTGAACAGAAAGAGCAGTGACTAAGACATCCAACAAATCAAGTGAGGTTATATAACTCTTATGTGACCAATTGTTTAAAACAAGACTTCTTGAAGAAATCACGTTTGATGTGTTTTCAATAACAAAAGAAGTATAATTAAAATGGACACAGAGAGTAGAACAATAGGAAGAAATAATAAAGAAAGTCGATAAGTTTGATCAGGAAAATTATTGGAATTTTCTGATCAAACCTTATCATCAGCAGCAAACTCTTCTATTTCTCACAGAATTAGCCAAAAATTTTCAGTCAACAATCTCAAATGCTATCTTCAAGGACCAAATTCAATCACGAATATCTCAGCCAGCTCATCTCAAGACAATGCTAGATATCTGCCAACTTTGTGATCACACATAATTGCATGATCCATGAAGTTAAGATTATTAGTTCTAAATTCCTAGATTATTGTTCAAGTTAAGTTTTAGAGAAAGGTTGTTTGAAACCTCCTCTACATTTTTGTAAATCATTTAATTAGTTTTTAGTTATTTTTAGTATTTAAACCCTTCTCATGCATTTAAAGAAGGGTCCAAGATTTTGTTAATAACATTTTCAAAGAATGCTTATTTCCAAGTAAAGTTTGTGAATGCCTTGATGAAGTAATGACACATAGCATTTTTCAGTTATAAATATCATTTTGTTGAATCACTGTTGGTGCACTTCTATATTCTTTGAATGAATCTTTGATTAAAGAATTGGATATGGCCTATTATCACTAATCCGATAAGCAGAAGTAATACACATCAGGTACTATTATCATGTATGTTATTTTTGTTTCTGAATGTTAGTGATGAACTCAACTTTCATCAATTATATATGGAATTAATTATTTATGTCTGAAATATCTGTTGCACTATTGTACGGTATAAAGATACAAATTAGTTATTTCATATATGGTCATCAGATAAATGCAATATATCTTTCATTTTCTTTTGATTAACTATTTTTCAAAAGAATCATCTTACACAGTAATAATTCTATTAGATCTGTGATGATTTCATCATCACAGATTGACTACATATCTTTTTAGATCACATTAAATTATTATCCCCGGGTTAGATTAAATTAATTCAAAGCTTTGCATTTAGAAATAAATTTATCGTAGTTTGTAGTAATTCATGACTGCAAAAATGTTTTGAAAAGAAATCCCCCAAATTATCTTAAAAACCCCAAATTTTGGAAACTATTCCCATCACACCCAGTCGGAGCCACTACCGCAAATGGAAAAGGAACTGCTTTAAGGTCTGGACCGGGTGGTTATCCCCCTTTGTTGTTGCCACGGATTTCTGAGGCCTCAACAGGAGGTAAAACTCCTTTAATGAAATGATCCTCAGGAAATATAATGTCTTGGGTAAAACTGTGTGAGATAGTGCTTAACACTAGATAATATTCTTTTGAAGAAGAATCCCGGTCACCTAGACTCGATAAATCCTCCAGGTTCAATGTAGGAAGGCCTCTTTTCCATCTAGACAGACGAGCAGGGTCAAAGGACGCCAATGTGACCACTAAATTTTATCAATATTTTAATGTGATATATTATTAAGTCTGAGTGATAATCAAGGTAGCACCTAAAATGTAAAAGAAATATAAAACTCAATCAACAAGAATATAGAAGGGAAAGACCTTGTTTGAGAACTATCATTCATTGAATATGAAACCTAGTATCACAATAGAAAAAAGAGAGAGTTGGTCATATGTACACTTACGGTTACCCTTTATCTTCTCCCTAACCTCAGATAATGGGGCCAAACACTCTTGTTAAGACAATTAACCTCAAAAAAATGAAATACAGAGTAGGTTTGTCTGTGTCAAGTACCATGGTATCCTGCCCCGGTCACCTTGTGTTCATCCGTAACGTATGGCCACTACGGATACCTCAAATCATAGACATTACCGGGACAGTAACGGTCATGGACAACACATTGTAATATTCCAAATGGGGAAAAATAGGCTCGGTAGGGAATATCTTAAGATATTCCACTATGGAATCACAGCAATATGGAATCACACGAATAGATATAAACCAGAGATAGACTGGTAGGGCATTTACTGATTATATCACCTCTAAAGAGAGCGTGAAAACTAGAGGCTTCCTGGCCAGTTCCAAACTCTATCTATAGAAATAGGTGCAACACAAAAAGGGTGGAAATAACACACCACAAATGGAGTTTTCAGTGCTTGGGATTCTTATATCTTCAGATCTAAAGAAGGGATCCAAAGAGGAGAAAAAACCAAACAAGGAAGGAGCAAGAGATTTCCCACTTCAGGAAATTCAGCAAGAAGCTCAGTGAGAACGTTGTATAAGAAAATGGGTGCAAGAATAACGTAGGTCAGGGCCTTTTTCTCCTAGCTTAGGCTATGAGGGACTTATGTGATGAATTTCAAGAAAAAAAATAAGTTTAAGACCCTTAAAAAGATCTCCCACGAAGCTGACTAGCTAAAAATCAGCTAATGAGAAGAGCTGCTGCAACAAGGAAACCAAGCAACCAGAATTGCACAGTTTTGCCCAGAAATCATTGGATACCAGACATAAAGCTTAAAATTCAACCATAGAACATCAAATCAGCATTAAGAAAGATTCTCCCATGAACATACGGCAAATCACATGAAATAATAGTGCAGAAATCCATTAAAATGACATCTCTGGCATTTATAAAATTGCAGAAAAGTATGGGCTGTGTCCCTCTAAGTGTGATTCATCAGATAAATTATGGGACTAAGATATATGGAAGATCTACGACTGTAACATCAGATCCATACCAGATCTGGAAACTACTCAACCTCTTCTACAAGTTCCCTTTGGGGTTTTCACAGAATATTGCACAAGAAGATGTAGATCTGACTTTTAATACATAAAACTGCAGGAAACTTCCAGAAATTGTTGAAGATGATTATTATTACAGTATATCAGATCTATAAAATAGATATCATCAATATACAAAATGAATCTTTAATATGAGAGGCAAGCCTCAATCATTAGAAATCAAGTACAATGAGAGAAATACAACTAGCAGTAAAATCAGTACATAATATAACATAGTTCACTAGAGAAACAACGTTGTAGCTTGAGCATGAATATTAAAATAGATGAATATACAGATTTGAAATAAGAATATAACATATATCCTCTTTCGGGTGGTCACAAGACACCCTCCTTGAGAGAAATCCCTCAAAACATCTAGATCTTTGCAGATATGAATCACCACTTGCTGCAACTTCACAACAACTGCAAAACCCTCAACAGGACCAGCGCTGCTAATGGAGATGGAGCTTGGCCAAAATGCTGGATAGTGGAGAAATGAAGCACATCCTCCTCCAAATAGCTACTCCATGGAAGGAGAGATGATTCCTAAACAGGATACCCTCTTCTCTTTGGCTAACCAGCCAAGAGAACTCGGGTTGCTCAACCAACTTATAAAATCATCAACAACCCCTTCATGTGCCTTCTCCTCATTTTTATAACATTAGGATCTCTTGGAAAACCCTAAACCACTTCATCTCTTTGGCCCCTTTCACACTTGGAAACCCCTTATAGAATAGTGCAGTCCATCAAGGAGGTTCAATGAACCTAGACAGCGCTGGTTTACTTGGTCAAATAGGATCTCCTTTGGTGGTCTTGACCCTTTCACACCTGCAAGTTTTTATTCAAGTAGCTCAAATATGCCTCTTTTCACATAGGCACTTATTTATTCTTGAGTTTAGGAGTCTTTCATGTCCTCCTTTCCATTTTATTCATCAGTACATAAAATTAAGATAAAATGAAATGTTCCAATTAGCTTGGGCTAATTAGGAACATTACAGTCCTCCCCTCCAAAAATTGTTGCTTGCCCTCAAGAAACTGCAAGGTGAGTGCTGCAAAATTCCCTCCTTGGTGAAAACAACATAAAAGGAGTTTCCTCCATAAGCCAAGTGCTCACCACTCCATCCATGTCTTGCTCCTCCAATTTCTCATGAGATGCAATTAGCTCATCCCATAAGGAGAAAATAGATCATATGAAACAAGCATGGTTTACCCCATGCTCTCTATGGAATATGAGACATTAGATACATGGAGAGTGGTCCCCTCATGAGGCACATGCTATCCTTCATTCTTGCTGCCCATGCCACATCATCATGGCTGAAAGTGTGATGCATGCTTGGTGCTTCGAGGTAGCACCTTCTCTTTGCAAAAATCCCCCTTTCCCTTCCAAGGGAGTGGCTCAAATTAGAAAATTTTGGAGCCCAAAATTGGCCAAGAGGCTCACATGATATATCATTTATCCTTGGAACCTTTGGCCTGCAAAAGCATGGTGTAAAAATGCATGAAATCAGAAATAAAAACATATATAACATGATCATGTCCTTCACCAATAATTCTTCTCCAACTAAGGGAGAGATGCATGGTTCCATTTCCTTCCTCAAGAGAAGGAAGAGTGGGCTGATTCAACCCTCCCAAAGAGTCATGCTGCTGATCCATCTCTACATGGCCCATGCCTCTTTTATAACGCTGATGTAACCCTCTTTCAAAGCACTCCCCATGCTGCTCCAAACCATAGTACAATAGGTGGCCATCCCACCACCTTCTTGCTGCAAAAAGCTTCTTCAAAGCTTGAGAATAGTGGAGGATAATGGGTGTTGGCTGAATATGATTCAAAAAACACATGTCATGCTTTAAATTCTTCCATGCTAGGGACTTTCCTTCATGACATAACTTTGATACATGGCCATTTGTAAAAAGAAACAAGATACACAATGAAGCAACCATGCAGTATTCTATCCTCCTCTTGAAGCATGAATAGATATGGGAGATCTCATCCATCATGAACACATTCATGCAATGTTTCATCCCTCCTCTCATGTATAGGGCATAAATATCATGATATGAACAACTCCCCTTATGCCACCCCATGAGAATATTGCAATTTCTCTCAAGCCCAAGTACATACAATATTTTGAAATGCATCTTAGACAAAAACACCTGTACATACATTGTAGGCAAAAGTAAATGTATTGACATGGAATTTATCATGTGGTGTCCATATCTCTTCATTGTCAAACCAAACCCCCATGCCTTCTTCTTATGCAGCCTTCTCTTGAGATACAAGGCATGTGACAAGGAAATCAAAGATTTTGGGGAGTGTCTAAACTCACCCAACAAAACCCAGTGCAGGTTGTCCTTTTCCTGCATCAAATCTGAATGTTGTAAGTGGTTCACAAGCCAATTACTTTCTTCCCTCATCATTCCACCATGGCTGAAAGTGAAATGGGTATTTGGTTCTTTAAGGAAGCACCCATCATGTCGCATCACCTCCCTCAGCCCATCAAGGGAGTGGCCATATCTGAAAATAATCTTGGCCCATAGTTGGCCATGAAGCTTGTAAGGTATCACACTCCTCTTAGGAGCTATGGCCTAAAAATATGAAGTAAGAGAATGCATGCAATCATAAAATGAAATGTGATTCTCATAAGCATGTATCTTACCCAAAGTCTCTAGCATTGTGATAGTTTCCCCCTTGGGAAGAGATGACATTGATGCACAAGGTTGAGGGAACACTTTTCTCTTCTGCTCATCATGGGAACTCCTTGGTGGAATTCCTTCAAGAAAGGAGAAATCAAGGCATAGATCATGAGAAGATGTAGGGACTGATATGTCCTTTCTTTTCTTGCATTGATCTTTCAGCCTTCTCTGTGCAACATGTTTCTGAAATACAGAGGGGAAAAAGTTTCTCACCATTCGAAGCTTGCCCTTCCCTCTGTCTTCTACAATCTTCAAGACCTCACCATCTGACAAGTATGTCACATGATGCCCATGGATTGTGCCATAATCCTTATGTGTGAGACTCTTAGGAACTCCTTGCAAAAATGCAAGAGCTTCTCTCCTTGGAGCAGTTGCTCCTTCTTCTTCTTCATTCAGTACTAGGGGTCCTCTTGCTATGTCTGCGCTATCACCTCGAGCCTTTTCTTCAGAGATGGAACATGCCTCATCCTCAATAGGAGACCTTAGATATTGGTCTTCTCTTGAAGGAGGGATCCCCATGTCTTCTTCTTTCTCTTGAAACCTCATAAAGGTTTCACTGCAGCTTCCCTCTTGAGAAGAGGACCCTTCACCCAAAGGAGATCTAACCCTTGGCAGTGCATCTGATAAACTCACTCCTTCTCTTTCCCTCTTCATGAAGGAGTCACTAACAAAATTATGAGGCTCTGATGATATGGCTGAGTGCACATATCCATAAGATGAGGATTCTGGATGTTCCTCATGCACAGATCTTGCAGATCTGACTCGAAAATATTCTCTTCCTTGAAACTCCTTGGGAGCTTCACTGCTTCTTCTTTCTTCTTCTTGCACAACCTCTTTGGAGAGGTTCTTCTTAGATATGAAAAGAGATAAGAGTAATCCCATCCTCTCCATACTTTCTGCTTTCTGCTTTTGCTTCTTCTCAGCACTTCTCTAATAGCTTGATCTCACAAGCTGAGCTAGAGATCATGCTCTGATACCACTGTAATATTCCAAATGGGGAAAAATAGGATCAGTAGGGAATATCTTAAGATATTCCACTATTGAATCACAGAAATATGTAATCACACCAATATATCTAAACCAGAGATAGACTGGTAGGGCATTTACTGATTATATCACCTCTAAAGAGAGGGTGAGAACCAGAGGCTTCCTGGCCCGTTCCAGACTCTGTCTATAGAAATAGGTGCAACATAGCAAGGGTGAAAATAAAACACTCCAAATAGAGTTTTCAGCCCTTGTGATTCTTAGATCTTCAGATATAAAGAAGGGATCCAAAGAGGAGCAAAAACCAAACAAGTAAGTAGCGGGAGATTTCCCACTTCAAGAAATTCAGCAAGAGGCACAGTGAGAATGTTGTATAAGAAAATGGGTGCAAGAATAACAAAGTTCAGGGTTTGGTTCCCCTATCTTAGGCTATTATGGACTTATGAGATGAATTTTAGGAAAAACAAGTAATTTTAATACCCTTAAACAGATCTCCCACGAAGCTAAGTAGCTAAAAATCAGCTAATGAGAAGAGTTGTTGTAACAAGGAAACCTAGCAACCAGAATTGCACAGTTTTTCCTAGAAATCACTGGAGACCAGCCATAAGGCTCAGAATTCAGCCATATAACATCATATCAGCATTATTAAATATTATCCCATGAACATACAGCAAATCACATGAAATAATAGTGCAGAAATCCATTAAAATGACATCTCCGACATTTATAAAATTACAGAAAGGAATGGACTGCATCCCTCTAAGTGTGCTTCAGAAGATAAATGATAGGACTCAGATATATGGTAGATATATGGCTATAACATCATATCCATATCAGATCTAGAAACTACTCAGCCTCTTCTACAAGTTCCCTTTGGGGTTTTCACAGAATATTGCACAAGAAGATGTAGATCTGACTTTTAATACATAAAACTGCAGGAAACTTCCAGAAATTGCTAAAGATGATTATTATTACATTATATCAGATCTATATAATAGATATAAGTAAGCTACAAGATGAATCTTTAAGATGAGAGGCAAGCCTTAATCATCAGAAAGCAAGTACAATGAGAGAAATACAACTAGCAGTAAAATCAGTACATAAAATAACGCAGTTCACTAGAGAAATAGCATTGTAGCTTGAGCATGAATATTACAATAGATGAATATACAAATTTTAAATAATAATATAACAAAGATCCTCTTCCAGCTGGTCACAAGACACCCTCCTTGAGAGAAATCCCTCAAAACATCTAGATCCTTGCAGATATGAATCACCACTTGCTGCAACTTCACAACAACTGCTAAACCCTCAACAGGACCAGCGCTGCTAATGGAGATGGAGCTTGTCCAAAATGCCGGATAGTGGAGAAATGCAGCACATCCTCCTCCAAAGAGGTACTCCATGGAAGGAGAGAGGATTCCTAAACAGGAGACCCTCTTCTCTTTGGCTAACCAGCCAAGAGAACTCGAGTTGCTCAACCAACTTCTAAAATCATCAACCCCTTCATGTGCCTTCTCCTCCTTTTTATAACATTATGGTCTCTTGGCAAACCCTAAACCACTTCATCTCTTTGGCCCCTTTCACACTTGGAAACCCCTTATAGAACAGCACAGTCCATCAAGGAGGTTAAATGAACCTAGACAGCGCTGGTTGACTTGGTCAGATAGGATCTCCTTTGGTGGTCTTGACCCTTTCACACCTGCAAGTTTTTATTCAAGTAGCTCAAATATGCCTCTTTTCACATAGGCACTGATTTATTCTTGATTTTAGGATTTTTTCATGTCCTCCTTTCCATTTTATTCATCAATACATAAAATTAAGATAAAATGAAATGTTCCAATTAGCTTGGGCTAATTAGGAACATTGCACACATTGTATGGGAAGAACAACTCTATCCCCGATCTAGTTTCGACATTCCCTAAAGAAACTCCAATACCTAGAATTCCCACTAGATATGTGATTGGAGACAAGCTACCATCTCACACACAACAATGTTGTCTTGCGTCTAACTCTTTTGTGAGGGGAGCAGTCTCGATAGTATGAGTGCAACACGATTTTCACTCTTTAATGAGACCTGTCTCAAGTTCTGCGATCTTGGTCAATTTTATCACTCTCCCTATCCGAAGATCCTAGCCTAAACTAATATTTGTGTAATTTTAGAAAATAGTTATTTATTGATTTTATTGAATTTTTTATTTTAGAGTACTTGCATTTAAATCTCGGGAGGGGGATTGGACGTATGAAATTTATGCGACTCTGACACAAACGATGTAGAAAATGATTTTTAATTTAGTTTGATGAAAGAGTTACTCTACAAGGATAAATTTATTTATACATCCATGCAACAACACATCCAATAATACAGTCCAACCTATGAAAGATACAGATACCAATTCTCTCTAACAACTATTTAACTCAAAATCCTATAGAATGTAAACATCTATATCACAAAAACTAAAAATGATTTTTTTTTCTTTTTATCTTTCAGAAAATAAATGCATCTAGGCTAAATTTTCAAAAAATAAAAACTAATATTCCAACAAGAAATGAAGCATAGAGATTCAGTTGCAAGAACTCTGAGAGCCAGCAGCTAAACAACCAAGGAAATCACAGCAGTAGGTGAAATAGCAAGGTTTTGGATGGGTAACAGTCTTCCAACATATATTATAGTGAATTAATATCTTTACTAATGTATTTTTCACACACAAGATCAATTCCCAATGCTCTGGAGTGCACACAAGGGGTGCATTACAGAGGCTAAATTGTAAAATATGGTCAAGTATGGTATGTTATGAAAATTGTGAGCATATGAGATGGTTAAAAAGCACAAAAAATGGTCATAAAGGGATATGAGTAGAGCGGGAAGTGATAGAAGGAAATAAAAAAGTGTTTGAAATGAAAAACCAAGAACTAAAGATTAGTCTGTAGTATCCCAAAATGGGACAGCTTAGTAAGGCATGCCTGAAAAATACATTTTTTAGGAATGTATGTTAAAGGATTAGAAACCAACCCTTGTATCCCTTAGATCTGAAAATCTAAGACTTGAATCCAAGAGGAGTTCAGAAACAAATCCTTCTAGGTGAGGCAAACCGGTCTCCCACACCTAGTACAGGTGGAAAATGCCCAAGAATGGGACTGCAACACTATATGACAATACTGCTAAGAAAATAATGTAGTTCAGAAAAGTAGTAGTAGGAGACCAATATGGAGGCTCAATATGATCATTATAAAATCGGAGTTATATTGAAGCCCTTTCATTGTATAACAGGAAGAAGAAGACATTACATGAAGAAATGCTCAAAATAAGAGGTTGCAACCATTTGATAAGACTGTACAAGCATGACAACATTATTTTATTATCTGAAAAGAGCTGTAGATTACACTTCAGATATAGAGCATATCTTTGTACAAAAATATAGATCTATATCAGATCTGTACACTATAGAATCTCCTCTTCAAATGCCCCTTGGGGTTTTCAGCAAAAAGTGAAGTACATGGCGTAGATCTGAGATCTAATGCAGCAAATCTGCAGAATGATTCAGGATTTCTGAAGAAAATATGTCAATACTTAGATCAGATTTGAATGGAACATGGATTAGATCTGTAATCCATGGATCAGCACAGTGAAGGGCAGATTCCCAACACTAGAGATCTGTCCTCCTTGAAGTGCCAAAAGACCCTGCAACTTTCTGCTTGCAAATAACATAGTTATGGAAGAGAGACTGCATTGTAGGCTCTAGAACATGATGTGGCCTCAAGCCAAGATCTGAAAAATGGGCTCTCCTCATCCAATACTCTCTTGCCAGGGGATAGAAGGCTTTCCCACTAAGAAGAGGCACTAGAATGGCCTAGATCTGAGTAGATCTAGCCTCCACTTGTTGCATCTTACAAATACAACCAAACCCTCAATAGGATTTGTGTTGTAGTTGGAAGAACAGCCTGGTCAAATGCTTGATAGTGGTCAAGAAATGTAAGACTCCTCCTTGAGATACTCAATGGAAGAGGTGGGATTCCCGATCAGGAACACCGTAATGCTAAACAACACTATTCTATGATAAACAACCAAGAGAATAAGAAATTTCTAAACATGCAAAATCTTCAGAAATAATCTATATTCAACAACCCTCTCATGCTGTCATTCTCTTCCTTTTATAAGATAGGATCCTTGCCAAACCCTAAACCATCTCAATGATTTAGCTTCTTTCACATGTGTAGCCTCCAACTAAAATTACACTGTGCATCTAGGAGGTGCATTGTATCTAGACAACATTGTTGATTTGGTCCTATTGACCCAGTCAAATGTTTCAAACCCTTTCACGCATAAGGGTGTTTTATTAAGGCAACCCATATTTAGCCTTGTTCACATGGGACATTGATTTATTTTTCTGATTTAGGAGTTTTATTGATCCTCCTTTACAATTTTCTTCATGAAAACAGAAATAAAAACAAAATTGAATATTCCTATTAGCTCAGGCTATTTAGGAATATTACAGTCCTCCCCTCCAAAATGTTGCTTGTCCTCAAGAAAATGATAATGTGAGTGATGCAACTCATCTCCTCCTCCATTGGTGACACCATCAATAATCATGCTTTCTTCATGATCTAAGTGTTCACCAATCTAACCCTCCATGAATTGTTCCTCCAAAGTCATCATGAGATATACAAAATCCAACCCACAACGAGTCAAGAACTCATATGAAACAAACATGGCTGAACCAATACTCTCCCTAAAACATGTAGCATAAGGTACATGGAGAGTCTCCATCCCATGATATACATACATGCTCCCCATCCTCCCTCAATACAATCCCAAAAACAATACAAGTATATCATCAATGTATGGAAGTAAAATTACATATACACAAATAGAAATTTGAGCATGAGGAGGTGGGTCATAGTCACACATATGGTACCAGCACAGTGCATCTCCTACCTGCATCAGATCAAGGTATGGTAAGTGGTTTCCCCACCACTTACTTGCTGCACATGTCATCTGAATACGGCTGAAAATGTGAGATATGTTTGGTGCCTTTGGAAATCACCCATCATGAAAGAAAATCTTCCTTTGCACATCAAGGGAGTGGCCAAGTTCAAAATTTTTAGTGGCCCAACAATTTCCATGAGATTTACATGATACATTACTCCTTTTAGGAGTCATGGCCTGCACAAAAATGGTAAAGTAACATATATAATCAGAAAATGAAACTTTCTTTACATGATCACGTCTTCTACTAACAAAGTCTCTCCTACACATGGAGTTGTGCATGGATCTCTCTCCTCTTTCAAAAGAAGGAAGAGATGGCTGAAATGAATCTTTCATAGAGTCCCTTTGCTGACCCAACTCCACATAGCTCATGCATTCTTCAAAATGCTAATGTAGTTCCTCTTTCAAGCCTTCCCAATCAAATCTCCTCATGATGTTGTTGTAGATCTTCATGGAGTGCATATGGCTGAAACATAACTCCTTGTGTGCCCCTTGTAGGATCTTTTGCTTGATCTTAGAAGCTCTAGACAAAAATATTCTACCATGATTATAGATGACTCCTCCTTGGACTAAGTATCCCTCTTCATGCAGCTGGTCATCAATTATCATACCTGTGCGAAGATCTTTGGAATAATCCACTAGAAGTTGGGATTTCCAATACAAATCTACACTGCTCAACAATGACAGCAATGATGGTATGTCAACAGAAATGTATGTCAAGTTTTTGATCTCCTTCTTGACATCTCCTATGCCAAAGGTGTGTGTTGTAAGGCTGATCGTTCCATTCTTCTCCTCCCACAGTGCATATCCAGAAATGACAGTGGGTGATGATGAGAAGGGAAGAAGATCTCCTTCCTTCTTGAGCTTACCCAAGCCTCCCAGCACTGTAGCTTTGTCTTCAAGTGCTCCAATCCTTCTTGGATCTAAGTTTGGAGCAGCAATTTGTGAGGTATTTCCCACAAAATCTGAATCAGGTGGCCTCCCAGGTGGTTTGCCACTAGATAACAGCGTCCCATGCAAAAATCTCATGAACATGATGGATGGGACTGTAAGGTCCTTGCTTCCACTGCGTAAATACATCTCTATTTTCTGTGTGGAAGTGTTGTGTGAGAGGTAAGAATGCATGCCTCTGATCATTTAAGGTGCACCACTCTTCTTGTCCACTTATTCCATTTGTAAAGCCTCCCAATCAGTGGTGACTTTCCCCAATGTATTCAGCCATTGAACACCTAAAACAACATTGGTGCCTGGTATGTCAACTGCAAAGAAGTGATCCACCAAAGTATAGGATCCCATGGTGACTGAAAGTGATGGGACATAATGCATGCATTGCATTCTTCTATCTCCTGGGACCAAAACAGAGAATCCCTCAAAATTATCGGTGGGTATTTCCCTCCTTTGTACAAGATGAGCATCAATAAAGTTGTGGGTGGACCCACTGTCAATAAGAACAGATAACCTCTGATTCATGATTGAACCACGAAATATTAAGGTCAAGTACTTAGGTACTCCCGTCAAAGATGCAAGAGTTCCTCCAATAGGAGAAAATGCTCCATTCTCATATCCTGGTGGTGTTGGATCTCCCTCAACATTTTTAGCACTGTGACCTCTTCTTGGTTCATCATCTTCTTCTTCCTCCTCAAAATCTGAGAAGACCTCAATGTAGTGTGCTTTTCTAGTAGCACATCTATGTCTAGGTGTCCATGATTCTTGGAAAGTGAAACATAGCCTCTTCTTCCTTAGCTCCCTTCGAGCTTCAATGTCAAGAGGCTTCTTGAATGAGCTATCCTTGGAAGGAGAAAATTTCTCTTCCTTCCCTTTAGAAAGGTAAGAGGGCTTGTTCTGGAAGTTTTCCTTTTCTTTTGGCAAGGCATCTTGAAGGTCTCTAGCCCTCTCAATGGCATCATGCAAGGTAATGGGCTTGGTAGACTTTACCAACCCATGAAGAGGTTCATCTAGACCATCGATGAACATATACACCCTCCTTGCTGCAGACAAGTCAGGAACCATAACAGATAATCTCAAAAATTCATAAATGTAAGACTCTGTGTTACCTGATTTATTCAACTTTGCAAGGCTCATGAAAGGTGCCTCTGGATCTCTTCTTTCAAATATTTCCATCACCTTTCTAGTGAACTCAGAATAAGCAGTCACATTGGCATGACCCAACGTATACAGGCCATGGAACCACCAGTCATGTGCTTCACCTTCAAAGTGTAGTGCTGCAATCCTGATAGCTTCCATTTCAGGGACTTTTTTCAGCTGGAAGTAGATGTCAAGCTTTTCTACCCATGCTTTGGTATAACTTTTGGATTAACCATCAAAATTGGGTGGGAAGAATCTACCCATAGAGTGATGTCGATCATGATTTTGAGTGAATCCACCATATCTATGCTGATGCCTTGGTCTTCTCTTATCTTTCAGGTGACAGAACTCTTGAAAACTCAACTGATCTTTGAATCTATGATTCTGAGACTCATATTCTTCAAATTAGTCTTCAAGGTTTTCTTGTGCTTGTGGCCCTTCATTTCCCACAGCCAAAAAGGTAGGCATAGTGGAGTGTTGGGAAACTTGTGGCTGATTCACTGGTTGATCATTCCAGTGGTGAGATATGCCAGAGCTTTCTCCAAGATGAAATATCTTAGGAGATTCTTTGATTATTTCCATTCTCATCTCTTTGATCTCTCCCGCAAGATCTTGCATGGCTTTCAAAAGAGTTTTTGCAAACTCCTTTCCTTATTCATCACTTCCAGTTTCAAGGGCTTTACCCTTGTCTTGATCATCATCAGTGTAATCAAATTTCTTCTATATTCTATTCAAATACCTCTTCTCTCTATCATTAAGAGGATCATCTTCTTCTATAGACATATTGGTTCTTCTAGAAAAGCACAGGTTGTGCCAAGATGGTTGCTCTGATACCACTGTAGTATCCCAAAATGGGACAGATTAGCAAGGCATGTCTGAAAAATGCATTTTTTAGGAATGTATGCTAAAGGATTGGAAACAAACCCTTGGATCCCTTCGATATGACAATCTAAGACCTGAATCCAAGAGGACGTCAGGAACAAATCCTTCTAGGTGAGGTAAATAGGTCTCCCACACCTAGTACAGTTGGAAAATGCCCAAGAATGGGACTGCAACACTATATGACAATACTGCTCAGAAAATAACGCAGTTCAGAAAAGTAGCAGTAGGAGAGCAATATGGAGGCTCAATATGATCATTTAGGAAAGCAAATTAGAGTTATATTGAAGCCTTTTCAATGTAGAATGGGAAGAAGAAGACATTGCATGAATAAATGCTCAAAATAAGAGGCCACAACCATATGATAAGACTTTACAAGCTTGACAACGTTATTTTATTAGCTGAAAAGAGATGTAGATTACACTTCAAATCTAGAGTAGATATTTGTACAAAAAGATAGATATATATCAGATATGTACACTATAAAGTCTCCTCTTCAAATGCCCCTTGGGGTTTTCAGCAAAAAGTGAAGTACATGGAGTAGATCTAAGATCTAATGTAGCAGATCCGCAGAAAGATTCAGGATTTTTGAAGAAAATACGTCAGTATTTAGATCAGATCTGAATGGAACATGGATTAGATCTGTAATCCACGGATCACCACAGTGAAGGGCAGATTCCCAACACTAGAGATCTGTCCTCCTTGAAGTGCCAAAATACCCTGCAACTTTATGCTTGCAAATAACATAGTTCTAGAAGATGGACTGCGCTATAGTCTCTAGAACATGATGTGGCCTCAAGCCAAGATCTAAAAATGGGCTCTCCTCATCCAATACTCTCTTTCTAGGGGGGTAGAAGGCTTTCCCACTGAGAATAGGCACTATAATGGCCTAGATGTGAGTAGATCTAGCCTCCACTTGCTACAAATTACAAAGACAACCAAACCCTCAACAGTATCTATGTTGTAGTTGGAAGAAGAGCTTGGCCAAATGCCTAAGAGTGGTCAAGAAATGGAAGACTCCTCCTTGAGCTACTCAATCGAAGAGGTGGAATTCCCGATCTGGAACACTCTAGTGCTAAACAACACTATTTCCATTAAACAGCCAAGAGAATAAGATATGTCTAAATAAAAAAATTCTTCAAAAATAATCTATATTCAACAACCCTCTCATGTTGTCCTTCTCTTCCTTTTATAAGATAGGATCCTTGCCAAACCCTAAACCATCTCAATGATTTAGCTGCTTTCACATGTGTAGCCTCCAACTAAAACTGCGTTGTGCATCTAGGAGGTGAATTGTATCTAGAAAACGTTGTTGATTTGGTCCTATTGACCCAATCAAATGTTTCAAACCCTTTCACACATAAGGGTGTTTTATTAATGCAACCCAGATTTAGCCTTGTTCACATGGGGCATTGATTTATTTTGTTGATTTAGGAGTTTTATTGATCCTCCTTTACAATCTTATTCATCAAAATAGAAAGAAAAACAAAATTTAATATTCCTATTAGCTTGGGCTAATTAGGAATATTACATAGTCCCCACTGGATTCAGCAATTCATCTTAGGGGTAAAATGCACAGGTGGTAGCTCAAGTAAGATCCCTCTAGTGCCTTCCCGAGACCCAAGGAAAATAGTCAGTTTAGCTACAACATTCACAAATACAATATTTGCATGTTAATACTCGTATTTTATTGAAAATATGAAATAAAGAAGGATTACCTCGATGTGTAGTGTCGATCTATTGGAGATCTCAAGGTAGTGTGGTTGAAGTTCACCTCACCAGCTCCAAGTTTGAATCCTGCAAGCAAACAACGAAATCAGTAATCTTCACAGTGTTATCACAATAAAAAATCAAAGACAATCATATAATCAAACATGAAATAATATAAGTCTAGGCCACTTATAACATATATCCTTGATAAATAATGAAATAAATGCATTCATAAGATATCAACTAGACAAAATACATGCAGTTCTATTATATTGAATGAAGGAGGGTTACACCCATATTCTTGGTCAAGCCTCCCTCAGTCCTTCAACTCCAAGATCTATCTTCTCAAAATCCTAGTGTGACAATGCTTAGGAAAATAGTTCTCAATGAACCATGCCAACCATGAAAGCTCAAACTAACAAAAGTTCGCTTCTTTCAAAATCAACCTTTCGACCTTTGACAATGATCCCTTGCCTCCAATTTATAAGAGTTTTGGAGGACACACCTTGTAATTCTTTTCCATTATTATAATTAGAAAAAAATCCATGATGGTTCCATAATTTTCTAGCTTTTTCCCTCTCTGTATGCTTAGTTAGTGTTACACCATTTTTTGGTCATCTAACCTATCATCATTAGATGGACCCAAGTACACCATGTAAGACCAGTTTTACCCTAAGTAAAACTGCTTTCACTATGTTAAAACAGGAAAACCCAAAAGGAAATATTAAACAAACCCATATTTGTTTGATTTTCCTCATGGAATAATTATTTAAACCATAATTTAATTATTATTCCCAGTCATGTTTAACCCAAAATCAAAGAAATTAATTAGATAAACCTTTATTTATCTTATTATTTTCTAGGAATAATCATTTAAACATTATTTAGATGATATTCCTTGTTAAATATGACCAAATCACCCATAAATAATTAAATAAATCACTATTTATTTAATTATCTTTCAACCACTTCCTTAAATAATTAAATAAATCATTATTTATTTGATTATCTTCTAACCGCTTCCTTAAAAAGATAAATAAACCATTTATTTATTTATTTTTTAACAAATTAAGGGATTTGACCCAAGTCAAATACCTTTTCCCTCCAACAAATATAATAAAATATTCCATAAAAAGTGGATCTAGATCTGGTTAACCCATGTACCAAGATCTAGAATGACCCAATATTTTGTTATAAATAGGAGGGTTTTTCCTACCATTCTTCACCTTTTGTTGCCTATTAGATCACTCTGGATCTATACACTTGGTCACATATCTCCATCATTTGCTCCCATTGAGCTCTACTCTTTGCATTGGGTTTTCTACATCAACTAGAGAGAAGATGTTAGAAAATTAAATATTACAGAGCAATGAAACACATAAAATATGCGGAAAATACAAGCACACAAAACACATAAAACCAGAGAGACACATATATACGTGGTTCACCCAGTTTGGGCTACGTCCACCCCGAACAGCCAGTCCTTCCTTTATATTATCGAACAAAATGAAGAGACAAAACCTACAGCAGATCCGCTGTAATATCCTCTGTTCTCTCTCACAGTCTCCCTCTCTGTTTCTCGCTCCGAGAATACACTCATAATACACAGACGCAATAAAATACCCTCATATATACAAGGGGTTGCCTTCTAGGGCAAAAAACCCTAATCAAAACATAACTTCTACCGTCAGATCATTTGCCTAATGAACGGCCAAGATTGACTAGAAATTACTATACTTTTACAAGGCAATTTTACATCTGTTTTTAGCTCCGAAAAGCGCTGCCGCCCCCCCCTGGACCCCCCACGGCAGCGATTAAATTTCGGGCGGCGTTGCCGCCCCTTTTAAGGTACAGGGGTCCAAAGCTGTAATACAAAGTAAACAAGATAATCAGGCTCCACACCCAACAATCTCCCACTTGGAGACTGATTGTAGCAACTCCATCGCTGCTTCATTTGTTGGACAATGACTCCTCTTTGGACATGGATGTTCGTCATCTTCATCGTCATCCTTGAAGACCAATTGAAACTGAGCATGTTCTCAGTTTCTCCCTGGTTACAACTTTTGTTAGCATATCTGCAGGATTCTGGCTAGTGTGTATCTTTTCCAGCTTCAACTCTCCATCTTCCAATACTGACCGTATGAAATGGTACTTGAGATGTATGTGTTTAGTCATGGAATGAAATGCTGAGTTCTTTGCAAGATGAATAGCACTTTGGCTATCACTGTATAGTGTGCCCATATCATGCTTCTTACCCAATTCATCCATAAACCTTTGTAACCAAATCTTTTCTTTACTAGCCTCTGTAGCAGCAACATACTCGGCTTCTGTTGTTGAAAGTGCAACAACACTTTGGATTTTTGAAACCCAACTGACAGCTGTTCCACCTACAGTAAATACATATCTTGTAGTGCTCCTCCTATTATCTCTGTCACCTGCCATATCTGCATCAACATATCCCTGTAGAGCAATGTTTGAACCACCAAAGCATAATGCTTTATTTGTGGTACCTCTCAAATATATGAGAATCCATTTTACTGCCATCCAATGTTCTTTTCCTGGATTGTTCATATACCTGCTTACAACTCCCACTGCATGTGCAATATCAGGCCTTGTGCAGACCATTGCATACATTAAAATTCCAACTGCTGATGCATATGGAACTTTAGACATATAATCCATGTCTTCTTGGGTCTTTGGGCACATCTCCTTACTAAGTTTGAAATGGCTAGCAAAAGGTGTACTAACTGGTTTTGCATTTTGCATGTTAAATCTTTTCAACACCTTTTCTATGTACTCATTCTGAGACAGTGTTAACTTGCGATTTTTCCTATCTCTAGTTATCCTCATACCAAGGATTTTTTTTGCAGCTCCCAAATCCTTCATTGCAAATGAATTTGCCAATTTTCTTTTGAGAACATTTATTTCCTGCATGTTAGACCCTGCAACAAGCATGTCATCTACATACAATAACAGTATAATATAGCTGCCATCATTTTGCCTTTTCAGATAAACACAATGATCAGAGTGACATCTAGTATAACCTTGTTCAAACATAAACCTGTCAAATTTTAGATACCACTGCCTTGGAGCCTGTTTTAAGCCATACAAGCTCTTCTTTAACCTGCACACCAGTTTTTCTTTCCCTTTTACCTCATATCCTTCTGGTTGCTGCATGTATATCTCTTCCTCCAAATCTCCATGGAGAAATGCTGTCTTTACATCTAGCTGTTCAAGATGTAAATCTTCCGCTGCTACAAGACTTAAAACAGTTCTGATTGAATTCATCTTAACAACAGGAGAAAATATTTCATCAAAATCAATACCTTTCTTTTGTGCAAACCCCTTCACCACAAGTCTAGCTTTGTACCTCTGTTTTCCTCCATCTTCTTCCTTCAACCTATAAACCCATTTATTCTGCAATGTAGTTTTACCTGTAGGCAACCTGACTAAGTCCCAAGTCTGGTTATGCATTAAGGAGTCCATCTCTTCTTCCATGGCTAGCTCCCACTTCTTCCTACTTTCAACTTGCATTGCTTCTTCATAACATTCAGGTTCACCAGAATCAGTCAACAATAAATAATATAATGAAGGAGAGTATCGTTCAGGGGGTCTACTTATCCTGGTAGATCTTCTAACACCACTTTTAGGTGTTTGAGGTGCCTGTTGCTGTTGTGGTGGTTGCTGCTGCTGTGGTTGTTGATTATTATTATTTTCGGGCACCTTTACTTTTTCAGTTATCTCATCAAGAACCGTGTATTCCTTGCTTTCTTTTTCCTATTTCTTTTCCTGCAGCTGATTCTTATACAAGACCTTTTCATTGAATATTACATCTCTGCTCCTAATGATTTTGTGATTTTCATAATCATATAAGCGATGACCAAAATCATTAGCACCATATCCAATAAAGGTACATTTCTTTGATTTTTCCTCAAGCTTTGTTCTGTTTTCTTTATTAATATGGAAAAAGGCCTCACAACCAAAAGGCTTTAAAAAAGAGTAGTTTACCTTTTTACCTGTCCATGCTTCCTCTGGAATACCACCATCCAAGGAACTTGAAGGCCCTCTGTTTATTAGATAAACAACAATATCTACAGCATCTGCCCAAAATTGTAAAGGCAATCTTGCATGCAATCTCATGCACCTTGCACGCTCCACGATTGTTCTGTTCATCCTTTCTGACACACCATTTTCTTGTGGTGTTCTTGGAACTGTCTTCTCTCTACGAATTCCATGCTCTGAGCAGTACCTATCAAACTCTTTGCTGCAATATTCACCTCCATTGTCTGATCTGAGACACTTCAACTTCTTTCCTGTCTCAATCTCAACCAAAGCTTTCCATTTCTTGAAAGTATCAAATACATCAGATTTATTCTGAATACTATAAATCCATGTTTTTCTAGTTGCATCATCAATAAAAGTAACATAATAACGAGAGCCACCGAGAGATGATACCTGAGCAGGTCCCCATACATCTGTATGCACAAGCTCCAATTTTTCGTTCTTCTTTTCTTTCCCAACTCTGAGAAATCTGACTCTCTTCTGTTTTCCATAAATGCAATTCTCACAGAAATCCAAATCAACATTCTTCAAACCTGGCAACAAATTTCTTGAATGAAGAATCTTCATTCCCTTCTCACTCATGTGTCCGAGCCTATGATGCCATAATGCTGCATCTGCTCCTTTGGAAGTTAAAGCATTAACAGAGTTAGAAATACCATTGCATAAATACAATGTACCAACCTTTTCACCTTTTGCTATTACCAGCGCTCCTTTTGTGACTTTCCAAGTTTTATCTGTGAAAGTTGTCACACAACCTTCACTGCCTAACTGCCCTGTTGAAATCAGATTTTTCTTCAGATCTGGAACATGCCTTACCTCCTTTAGTAGCCATTGGTTTCCATTCTTTTGTTTTACAAGAACTTTACCCATTCCAACAATTTTACAGGGTTTATCATCACCCAAACGAACTTGTCCAAAATCTCCTTGAACATAGTCATGAAAATATTTCTTATCAGGTGTAGCATGGAATGAAGCCCCTGAATCTACAACCCAAGAATCAGTAACATTTTCGAAAGAAAGAATCAAAGCATCTTGTAACACATCACCTGTCACATTTGCTTCATGGTTGTTTTCTTGCTGTGTGTCTCCTTCTTTTCCCTTCCGAGATCTACAGTCTTTCTTTAGGTGTCCTTTCTTTCCGCAATTCCAGCACACTATCCCCGATCTGGACTTGGATCTACCTTTCCTTGATTTACTGCGATATCCCGAGCTCTTTCCTCTTTCCATTCTTCTTCCCCTGGACTCTGCACTCAAAGCATTAACTGATGTCTCACCAGAGCTTTTCCGTCGCATTTCCTCGCTAAGGATAGCACCAACAACATCATCAAACTTTAAAGTACTAGATCCAGAGACAGAGTTACTAATGGCCATTACTAAAGCATTCCAACTCTCTGGCAATGAACACAAGAATAACAGAGCTCTAACTTCATCATCAAAGTTTACCCCTACAGAACTTAGCTGACTGGTAACTGTATTAAATTCATTTAAATGGTCTGCAACAGATCCACCTTCCGACATCTTCATATTAAATAGTCGTTTCATAAGAAATACCTTGTTTGACGCCGAGGGCTTTTCATACAATTTCGCCAACGTCTGCATCAAACCCTTTGTTGTTGTTTCCTTCGAAATATTAAAGGCGACTGATGCCGCAAGACACAACCGTACTGTTCCGAGTGCCTTTCTATCGAGAATGTTCCATTCCGCGTCTGTCATGGTCGTCGGCTTCTTTGTTTTTCCGCTCAATGGTAGGTACAGATCTTTCTGATACAGATAATCTTCCATCTGCATCTTCCACAGCGCAAAGTTTTGGCCATTAAATTTCTCGACCCTAAACTTACCATCGTCCGCCATTGCTCCCACTCGAACCGGGAACCCTTTTTTCCTGCGAGTTTATCAGCCAAATATACCTTCGGCTCTGATACCAGTTGTTAGAAAATTAAATATTACAGAGAAATGAAACACATAAAATATGCGGAAAATACAAGCACACAAAACACATAAAACCAGAGAGACACAGATATACGTGGTTCACCCAGTTTGGGCTACGTCCACCCCGAACAGCCAGTCCTTCCTTTATATTATCCAACAAAATGAAGAGACAAAACCTACAGCAGATCCGCTGTAATATCCTCTGTTCTCTCTCACAGTCTCCCTCTCTGTTTCTCGCTCCGAGAATACACTCATAATACACAGACGCAATACAATACCCTCATATATACAAGGGGTTGCCTTCTAGGGCAAAAAACCCTAATCAAAACATAACTTCTACCGTCAGATCATTTGCCTAATGAACGGCCAAGATTGACTAGAAATTACTATACTTTTACAAGGCAATTTTACATCTGTTTTTAGCTTCGGGGGCGCTGCCCCCGAACCCCCTCCAGGGGGGGGCTCCGAAAAGCGCTGCCGCCCCCCCTTGGACCCCCCACGGCAGCGATTAAATTTCGGGCGGCGTTGCCGCCCCTTTTAAGGTACAGGGGTCCAAAGATGTAATAGAAAGTAAACAAGATAATCAGGCTCCACACCCAACAGAAGAATCTTAGATCTGAAGTGCTGAGGACTTCCAAGAACCCATCCCACCGAGGGGAATTGGATACTCCTTCTGGTTTTCCTCACAGGTGCCCCATTAATACAAAAAATTCTTTCAAAAATTGTTCTTGTCTTGTCTATTGGTATATGGAGCAAACCCTTATTTTTACTGCTTAATGTCTTTCCATACATAGATCTGGTGTTTTGCAGCTATTTTCTTGTCTAACTAATCGTAGATCTGAAGATATTGGCAGCCACTTTTGTTGTTAGGGCTATTAGTTATGCGTAGCTAAAGTGGTCCTTTTTCGTACACTTCGACAAAGGATTCATACTAACAAATGGCGACTCCACACGGGTTTTTAAATTACGACCGCTGTCGTTTTTCATATTCCTGCATATCCAGCTACTTCAGACCCTAGGGTTTCTTTTCAGCTGTTTATTTTTCCTATTTTCATGTTGTTTTTCTCACATAAAACCCTAAAACATCAAAATTTCTAACTTCCGTGTGTTTCTGGCCCTATTGCGCAGGTAAGCGACACCAGCCGCAACTGAGACGGCAACTTTTCTGAAAATCTGCTGCCGAGACAACCGGAACGGGGGGTCGCACTTTTTGGCCCTAAACCTGCGACCTGCACCTCTAGGTCGCACTTTTCAGCCTGTTTCCTGTGACCTGCACCAAAATCAGGTCAGAAACTGCGACCTGCCATTTTTTCAGCAATTTTTCTGCAATTTTTCTGGGTTTTGTTGCAGCTTCTGCTAGGGTCCTCCAGCCTCTGTCTCAGCCCGTTTTGACCAAGTTCTGATATGTTTTTACTCATCTAAGTGGGAACCTAGCCCCCTAGGGCTTTACTACCCTCCACTTTTTGTGGAAGAGTTTTAAGCTGTTTCAGCCGTCTGTTTTTCAGAGCTTCGGCCTCCTTTTTTCCAGATCTGTTACCTCCCTTTCAGATCCTTTGAAATCAGCCTTTCTTCCTTTCAAATCACCTCCTGTCGTTTTGTTTGGACCTCCTTTGAAGGCCTCCGCCTTGCCCCCTTCGGTTTTTGTTGATTTCCTTCCTTTTTCCAGCCACCTTGCCTCTGTCTCTTGGCTGTGATCTGCACCTCTTTTCAGCAGCTTTATCCTTTAGATCCCTGTCCCTTTTTGACCTTAGATCTATTGGCCCCTTTTCCGTGTGTTTTACATAGATTTTTCCCTTTCTTTTCAGAATATTTTTGAGAGACCCACCTTCTTGGGTTAGATAGATGCACAAGTAGCTGTTATTTTTCTGTTATTTCAGCATTATATTATGTTCTCTGTAGGTTTATTTTCAGCTACGCAGCACACTTTTTTCTTGCTCTCAAAACGGAAAGGGTTTAAAAATTAAAATTAACACACGCCACACACTGACCCTAAGCGAAGAAGCGCCTGGTTAACACCGCCTGGCAAAGACTCTAAAATCAATTGTCACTGCACCTTTTCTTCCCTTGACCTTAATTGATTCTGTCCCTTTCTGCCCCTGTCGGTTTCCTTCTTCCTGTCATCATTGCGCCCCCAAGGCGCTTATCCCGGAGACTTCTTGGCCTTCATCCTCAGTTTCCGGTCGATCGACCTGCTCCGCCCCGCCGTCGTCGAGCCAGTCCACCTTCGAGTCCGCACTTTGACTCCTCTCCTGATTCATCGGGTCCTCCTTCTCCTCCTGGTTCTCTCCCTGTCACCTTCACCATGTCTGGTCCAGGGCCTAACGCTAGCGGTTCTCTCGGCCCTAATGCCGCCCCTAATACTAGCGGAACCACCACAGGAACTACCCCGGCCACCCCTGTGCTGCCGTACATTGCAGGCCTCAGCCTCCCCGATTTCCATCAGTTGATCAATGACCCCATTCACCACAATGCTAATTGGCCTGCTATGCCAACCAAGCTCCCCTCAGATATCCCTAAGTTTGAGGGCCTTAATGGCGAAGATCCAACCAATCACGTCCGATCTTTCCACATGTGGTGTTCCTCCAATTCCATTACCGATGACTCCATCCGTCTTTGTTTGTTCCAACGCACGCTTACCGGTGAAGCTTCTAAATGGTATGTCGAACAAGCCACCTCTACCCATACCACCTTTGAGACTCTTGCCCAAGCCTTTTTGTCGTACTTCCAGCTCCCTCTCTGATACGATACTGGCACAGAGCTCTTGACTTCCTTCAAGCAATCCTCTTCAACACGCCTTTCTGCCCATGTTCAGGAATGGCGAAGAAGACGGAGCTTATGTCGAGCCCCTCCCTTCGAAGATCGGGTTTACATGGACCGGTTCCTTCGCACCCTTCCCGCTCCCATCGGCAAAGATGTCGCCTCTCATTTTCCTCAAACTGAAGAAGCCGCCCTCCAAATAGCCTTGAAATATGACCTGATCTACGCTCAATCTGGTTATGTTTATACCGTTCTTCCTGACCTCCCCAGGCCCGGTGGCGCTAATGCCCCGGGGGCATCTCATTCCGCCGACGGTATCATTGGAGCCCTTTCCCATCCATACGCTCAACCTCCTATGGGCTATGGTCCCCCTCAGGGAGGGGCCAGCTCCTCCAGCACTCTCCCCCCTCCCGGTAGCATGTATCCAGGATACAGCATGCCTCCTCCTTTTGCCCAACCTCCTGCTTACCTCAATGTTGCCCAACCTACCCATTACCCTTATCCGCAGCCTGGTGTGCCAGCTCCTCCAGCATATGCGCTTCCTCCTCCCTTGCCTCCTCAACCCTAGCACCAGCACCTACAGCCCCCTCCAGGGCAAGTATTTGCACAGCAGGGCGTGACCAATCCCCCTTCTTCTCAACAAAGGCGGAGAGGCAATCCAAACCAATCTGCCCCTGGTACCCGTGGAACCAATCCTGGTGTGGACCCTAGCACTGCCAACCAGCAACAGGGCACTCAGCCCAAGCCGGACAGGCCGCTTCGCACAAGCAAGCCTTGTTCGTGTTGCGGTGTTTATGGTCATTACACCCACGATTGTCCCCTCTTACCCCAGATGCGGCAGATGTGGGAGTCTCAAGCCACATTGCGCGGACAACACACCTCCCCTCATGCTCCTCCTAATGTGGCCACTACCCAACCAGCTGTGTTTACTGATCCTTTCCCTCAGCAAGGATTCGTGGCTACCCAACCGCCCGACAGCCAGGTAGCCACCCCCCCTTCCCTTTCTGGTTCCTCTGATTACCAGATCCTTATGATGCACTCCGATCCTAACCCGTCCATCGATCTTCACCTTCAAACTCGGTCTCGCCAGTACTCCAAGCCTCCTGCTCAGTCTGCTCCCGAGCCTCCTTCTTCAGGTTCTCCAGAGCCTCTTTCGTCACCCAGTGGACCCTTGCATATCCCTCAACCAAAAGTTGAGGTTCATACCAAGATACCTAAGGGCCCCCTACGTCGAAACGCTGCTCCCAGTCGAGCTGCCCATTCGTACAGCATAGTAGATGATTTGGTGCAATCTCCTGCCGCCATTTCCACACTGGAACTCCTCCAGTTGTGCCCTTCCCAAAAGAAGGCTCTACTATCTGCCATGGGCACTGTAGATCCTGCTGATGACCAAATGATTGTTTTTGATGCCACTCAATCGGACCATCCTCCTCTCCCTCCTTCCATCGCCTTCCAAATCCCCGTCAAAATCTGGAACGCCAACGTGTCCCGGTGTATCATTGATGAGGGGGCATCCACATGTGTGATGTCCGCTTCGGTTTGGAAGCAACTCGGATCTCCTGAGCTGGCCCCTTCCACAATCACCCTTTGAGCGTGGGATGGTCATGCCTCCCATCCCATTGGCCTGTTCCGTAATTGTCCTATCACCCTTGCCGGTAAGACTGTTTGCATTGACGTCGAAGTCATCGACGCCCCGCTAGATTACAACATTCTACTAGGGCGAAGCTACACCTATGCTATGTCTGCTGTCCCATCCACGGTTTTCTGCAAGATGTATTTCCCCCATAATGGAAAGATAGTCACCGTTGACCAGTTGACATATCATGAGCCACAATCTCAGACCTCACCTGAGACGACCATCTCTTCTGTAGCCAACAAGCAAACCGTCGATCCCTTGACCAGTGTCTGCCCCGGCGTTTACAAGGATTCCTCCCTGCTTGGAACTTTCCCTAACCCTCCTCCTGCTCCTATCACTGATCCCAGCTTATCAAATATTTGCATGATGCAATCATCTCAGGCTGCTCTTAAGCGGCCTGCCTCGGCTAGTCAGCAACCTTCCCCTTGCCCTCCGTACCCCGCTCCTAGCCATTCCTCTCCGCCAGCCGGACCTTCTCCTTCTAGCCCTCCCCCTACAGCTGGTATCACCGAACCCCTTTATCCTCCTGGAACGGTTCCCCCTGGCCTTAACCACCTCGGCACCGTCCCTCCTGGTCATTACCCTGCTGGGCAGATACCTTTCCTGGCTCCCCCTCCTGGAGTATTTTCTGTCCCCGTCCTGGCCACCCTCTCTCTCCCTAACCTGTCCATCGTCCTACCCGTTTGGTACATTGACCCTCCAGCCGCTACCCCTCCCGGTCACCCCAAACCTTACCTTGCTTTGACACCGGTCCAACCGGTCCCCCTCACCTCCCCCGGGCCCCCAACACCTCCACAGGACCCTTCCCCTATGGTGCCAGCCCCTGGAAAGAAAGGAAAAGCTCGTAAGGGGGCAACCCATCAGGACCAGGCCGCCCCGACAACTCTTACCCCTCCGCGACCACCAAATCCCGCCATCCAATGCGCTTTGTGTGATATCGTCGGTCACGCCACTCACATGTGTCCTGAATTGCCGCACCTCAAGCTTCTGGTCAACAAGACGTTCCCCGACTCTGACATCCTAGAAGTCTACGTCACTATCCCCGACTCTATCCTGAAACTCAAAAACTTGCGCACAAACCACCCTTGTGCCTTGTGCGATTTTCACGGCCATTACACCCACCTATGTCCCCGCCTTGACGAGTATCGTTCCTCCTTGGACATGTACCACCAATTCAAGGCCACTTCGATAGGACCAGAGGACCTTCCTACTCCCATTCGCATTCTTCCTCCCGCTATCGAGCCAACGGAGCCGTCCACCACCATTTTGTACCTGTCATCATCCTTACGAGATAGTTCACCTGCCCTTCAACCTGCCGATCCTCTCAGCTCCTCAGCCAACCTTGGATCTGTTGATATCGCGCATCTGAGCCCTTCTCCTCCTGCTGATCCGTCACACATCACTACTTCCTCGGGTGACCCCTCTTGCTCCAGTCTTCCCATCTTCCAATCCGATGAAGACATTATGGAAGCCATGACAAACCCGGACTTTCCTTGGGATGATATGCACCATCGCGCATACTTCCTCCCACAACAGTCCCATGACCAATATGCTGTGGAAACCAAAGACTTCATCCCCAATGCTGTCGATTGGTTCAAAAACCCCATCCCTGCCCCTGATGCTTTCGAAGAAGGAAACATGGCCAACATCTCTCCTACCATCAAAATTGACATTTCAGTCACCCCAGGTATCCAGGAATATATCACCTTAGGTGCTCAATGCACCCCAGAAGAAATCGAAGCTTACACCAAGCTTTTCAAAGAATTCCGCGATATTTTCGCCTGGTCCTATTCTGAAATGCCCGGGCTCGATCCCGCCATTGTCGAACACCACATCGATACATGGCCGGACACCAAACTAGTCCGTCAAAAGTTGAGACCCATTCATCCTTTCAGACGTGACGTTATCAAAGCCGAAATCAACAAGCTTAAGCAGGCGGGTTTCATTTACCCCATTGAATACACCACTTGGGTGTCCAACCCAGTTCCCGTTCTTAAGAAACAAGGCACCATCCGTGTCTGCACGGACTTTCGCGATTTGAACCAAGCTTGTCCTAAAGACAACTTCCCCACACCGTTCATTGACCAAATCATTGACGAGTGTGCGGGGCATGAGGTTCTATCCTTTATGGATGGTTTCTCCGGATACAACCAAATTGCTATCCGTCCTGCCGATCAACTCAAAACCGCGTTCATTAGTCCGTGGGGAACTTTTGCTTACCGGGTCATGCCTTTCGGCCTCAAAAACGCCGGCGCCACTTTTCAATGGGCCATGTCTTATTGTTTCCATGACTTAGCTCACATTATCCTTGCTTATTTGGATGACCTCACCGCACGTTCTAAGCATCAAACGCAACACCTCCACGATCTGCGTACCATTTTCCTCCGATGTCGCAAGTATAATATCCGCCTTAACCCGTTGAAATGCGTCTTTTGCGTTCCTGCCGGCCGTCTCTTAGGCTTCATTGTGTCTAAGGATGGTATCACTCTTGAACCTTTGAAAGTTCAAGCCATTCTTGAACTTCCCATTCCACGTACCCTCCGCCAGCTCCAAAGTCTCCAAGGCAAAGCTAATTTTCTTCGACGGTTCGTCCCTGACTACGCCACCACTGCACATGGGTTCCTTAGACTCCTCCGATCTTCTATCCCTTTCGTTTGGGATTCCTATGCTCACGAGTCTTTCGATGCCCTCAAGCAGGCTCTCACATCCGCTCCCCTGATCCGCCCTCCCGACTCTGATCGGGACTTCATCCTGTATATCTCCGCTTCCACCTATTCGGTCGCGGGAATCCTTATCCAGGAAGATGAAAATGGTATCGAGCATGTGATCTATTACGTCAGTAAGAACCTTGTAGGACCCCCTGTTTCCTACTCACTCGAAGAAAAATTAGCACTAGCTGTAGTGTTCTTAGTCCAAAAACTTCGTCATTATATCCTCATGCGCTCCACCAAGGTTGTGACTAATTCCAACCCCTTGGCTTTCCTATTGAGTCGTCGTATCCTCACTGGGAAATATGCCCGTTGGGTCGTTATTCTCCAAGAATTCGACCTCGAATTCATCACACCAAAGAGTAAGAAAGGCTTAGCCCTCGCTGAGCTCATTTCTGACTTACCTACCGGAGCGCCAGATACCCCAGTTAATGATGACTTTCCTGATGAACACTTATTTTCCATTACTACCGACGACCCATGGTATGGCGACATTCTTACTTACTTGCGAACCCAAAAGTTCACCCTTCACCTTGATCGTGAGGCTCGCCGACGCATCCGACACCAAGCCCCCCGATACCTCCTTATCGGTGACGACCTCTATCGCCGTGGGGTTGACACCGTCCTTCGTCGTTGCCTCACACACGCTGAAGCTGAACAAGTCCTTAATGCCTGCCATAGCAGCGCTTGCGGTGGCCACCTCTCCGGTCTCGCTACTGCCCAGAAATTCATGCGCGCTGGGTATTTTTGGCCTTCTCTCTTTAGTGATTGCATTGAGGCAGTCAAACACTGTCCCAATTGCCAACATTTCACCCCTAAGGCGCGAGCTCCACCAGCTCCCCTCCATCCGGTCATCTCAACCGGCCCCTTCTGTAAATGGGCCATCGACTTTATGGAGTGTCGCCCGCCATCCGCTGGTAACCATAAGTATATCATCGTGGCGGTCGACTATTTCACCAAATGGGCCGAGGCCATGCCAACGTTAAACAACACGGCAGCTACTGCGGCCCTATTTTTCTTTAACCATGTTATAGCTCAATTCGAGGTTCCCAAACAACTGGTCTCCGACCATGGCAAACATTTTGAAGATGAGATATGGCTTGAGCTATCCTCACTGTTGGGTTTTGAGCACCAATATTCCTCCTCCTATTACCCCCAAGGTAATGGCCAAGTTGAAGCAGTCAACAAAATCCTCAAAACTATGCTTCAAAGAACGGTGAATAAGCACAAAACCAACTGGCATCTCATGCTCTTCCCTGCCTTGTGGGCCTATCGAACTTATGTTAAAACCGCCACCGGGTTTACTCCTTTCCACCTGGTTTTTGGAGAGGAGGCAGTCTTACCGATCGAGTGTGAAATTCCTTCTCTACATCTAGCCGTTGAACTTCTCCCTGACACCCAACCTCTAGAACAACGGCTTATCATGCTTGAGCGTGCTTCCGAAGACCGTCGTGTTGCCTTACAAACCATGGAAGCGGCCAAAAAGCGCACCAAAACTCAGTATGACCAAAAAGTCCAGCCTCGCACTTTTCACGAAGGCGACCTTGTTCTAGTATATGACCAGGCCCATGATGTCCTTGGTCATGGGAAGTTTGACTCATTATGGCTAGGTCCTTACATCATTAGTAAGGACCTCGGTAAGGGGGCATACCTCTTAGAGGATTTCGAAGGCCACCCTATTCCTAATCCTCGCAATGCACTCTATCTTAAGAAATATTACCCTTAGCATTCCCCTTCTGGAATGCATGTTTTATTTTCTTTTAGATAGCCAGCATCTGTCTTTTCATTTTTATGATTTGCTACTTCACCCGGACCCATTTTGTCCAAGAAGGGCCACTTCACCTACACTTTAAATCGAATTTCCTCACTTACAACACTTGTATTTGGGGCGTCACCTTGCCTCCATACTCGTCCATGTTCGTGTCGATTCTCGTCGTGAGTTCCCACCTTGTACTCATGTTTCCACGGTTCCCCCATTGGGGCCTTTACTGTGTGGCAGCACCATCGAGTCACCCTTGATTAGAGCATCCAAGTTGAGTCATCATTCCCTCCATGGAGTCTATGCCGAGTCCCTTTGTACCCCACTATAGCCCTCCATCCATCATTGATTGGTCTCTCTCTTGTGTCGCACATTATGACCTTCAGTTTCACTGTCCCCCATCCCTGATGATTTTGTGTCAGTCACTGCCATGTCATTCATGCCCTTTATGCTCTAGCAAGGGAAGTCGTCCATTAGCTACTCAGTCCTTTCCACTTCACTATCATCATTAGTGTCAGTCTGTCCGTTGCTCTACTCTTTTCTCTCGTGCCTTAGTTGAGGGTCTCTCATTGCCTCAACTATGGCGGACCTCCTTCTGTCGACATCAGCTCATTTATTCCAGAAGCCAGGTCTAGAGGGCGGTGTACCTTGGTTCCAGCTTCCATTCTTGTTCGGTGCCTCGGATCAGGCAAAGGGATATCTCCTTTCCCTTTAGCTTGATTGTTTCTCCAGCTCCTTCAGCATGATCGAGATTCGTATACTTGATGGTCCGGTGATCCAGCAGCAGCTCTTGATGATTCCCGGGTGTGTGTGAGATGTTTCAACCCTCATGAGGGGGTGGCCCTGCAGGTAGCCCCCCACATGCCTGGATGACCTCTTCTTTGCAGCCTTCGATGCAGCTCCAGATATTTGATGATGTTGGCCATAGCCACTTGCAGCGCCTCTTCGATTTGCATGTATCAGTCAGATTTTGTGAGCCCTTCCCCATTTGCAAGGGGCATTTGGGTTGTATTTGTATCTCATGTACTCAGATATTATTGTACAAGTCCTGGCTGTTATCCCAAGCACATCATGTATGTGGGATTCCTCATTGTATTTTTATCTGGCTCATGATTATGCCAGCTGTATTTTATGGTTCGGTCCCTTGTTTACTGGACACACTATTATTTTGTACTTTTTCTCGGCGGGCATAGGTATGCCTCCCCCGCCGCCTTCAGCACAGGTACCCTCTCATAAAAAGAGACTTGTTGCACCTGCGAGTCTCGTCTCCTCAGGGTCTAGTCCTTCAGCACACTATCTACCTCACATTTCTCTCTCTGACATCCCTTTTTGTTGTCTAGTGATTGTATTCTTACAACATACTTCGGTCATACGATTTGCTCCTGACACTCGCACGCTGGGGGGCAATCTGTTACACCATTTTTTGGTCATCTAACCTTTTATCATTAGATGGACCCAAGTACACCATGTAAGACCGGTTTTACCCTAAGTAAAACTGCTTTCACTATGTTAAATTAGGAAACCCCAAAAGGAAATATTAAACAAACCTATATTTGTTTGATTTTCCTCATGGAATAATTAATTAAACCATAATTTAATTATTATTCCCAGTCTTGTTTAACCCAAAATCAAAGAAATTAATTAGATAAACCTTTATTTATCTTATTATTTTCTAGGAATAATTATTTAAACCTTATTTAGATGATATTCCTTGTTAAATATGACCAAATCACCCACAAATAATTAAATAAATCACTATTTGTTTAATTATCTTTCAACCACTTCCTTAAATAATTAAATAAATCATTATTTATTTGATTATCTTCTAACCACTTCCTTAAAAAGATAAATAAATCATTTATTTATTTATTTTTGACAAATCAAGGGATTTGACCCAAGTCAAATACCTTTTCCCTCAAACAAATATAATAAAATATTCCATAAAAGGTGGATCTAGATTTGGTTAACATTATTTTAATCATGCACCAAGATCTAGAATGACCCAATATTTTGTTATAAATAGGAGGGTTTTTCCCTACCATTCTTCACCTTTTGTTGCCTATTAGATCACTCTGGATCTATACACTTGGTCACCATTTTCTGCCATTTTGCTCCCTTTGAGCTCTACTCTTTACATTGGGTTTTCTACATCAACTAGAGAGAAGAATCTTAGATCTGAAGTGCTGAGGACTTCCAAGAACCCATCCCATTGAGGGGAATTGGATACTCCTTCTGGTTTTCCTCATAGGTGCCCCATTTAATACAAAAATTCTTTCAAAAATTGTTCTTGTCTTGTCTATTGGTATATGGAGCAAACCCTTATTTTTACTGCTTAATGTCTTTCCATACATAGATCTGGTGTTTTGCAGCTATTTTCTTGTCTAACTAATCGCAGATCTGAAGATATTAGTAGCCACTTTTGTTGTTAGGGCTATTAGTTATGCGTAGCTAAAGTGGTCCTTTTTCGTACACTTCGACAAAGGATTCATACTAACAGTTAGGTTTAGAAATTTCCAATCAAAGGCTTGCACCGCATGTTGCTAGCTTTTTGGAATGACTCCTTGAGAAAAAGTTGGAAATGTTAGCCAGCTGTCTTGGAATTTTAACCTCATTCTTCACCGAACATGGATAACACTGCCCTTTAGGAAAAACATGTCATTAACCTAGGCATTAACGCTCTCTACAGGAAGTAGAGAAATGTTATAACTCATCCTAGCAGTTTTTGGGGTGCGTTACCATGGAAAAATAGGTCTATGTCTAGGTCAATTCCTTCCATCCATGTGTCCTTCTCCTCTGAGCTAATGAGCAGATTATTTGAAATATAAAAAATATAAATAAAATTTTCTAATTTTCCCAAACCATCAAAATAAGGCAGCTTACATACCTCAGATGTCATACAGTGAACTACCTTCGTTATTCTTTCACAACGCTTTATGGTCATTTCATGCAATCTGTTATGCCAATTCGCAAATTCTTCTTCTCAATATGATGTGCAAATATTATAATTATCCCAAATCAAATTTCCATCTGAATTAGGGTTAATGTATTATTCTTCCTTGGTTGTCAATTGATATATGTTATCTATGTGTGTTGTGCTATATTCTTCTTTTATTGGCTCTATATATCTTACTTATTCTAATGGATCTCAACGAACAATCACCTTAATATTTTTTCCTTCAAATATCATTTGCCTCTTCTTCAAACTGATTATGACCATATATTCCATTTCCCAATAAATTCTAAGAAAATCAGGATATGGATTACTATCATCAACAATTTCTATTACTTCAAAATGAGAAATAATGTGAACTCCATCAATATCTACTGTGACACCTGATATTCTTCCCATAGGAAAGGATTTTTACTCATTTTCCACTCTTAACTGAATATTTGATTGTTGTAGCTTCATCTTACCCATTATTTCCCATGTTTTTTTTTTCAAGACATTAGCATTATATTCCAAATCCATAATAACCTAATCCATTTCATATTCCACTATTGGTGCACTAATTATCATCTCTTTTCCAGTTTTGTTCTTTCGTTGCACATGATTAACAACGTGCATCTCACTTTTTGATGGTTATCTTCATGCGCAAGAATCTACCAATTCCTGAAGTCCTTATACAACCTTTTTATCTCTTAAAAAATTCATACAAGTCTGTAGAAAATATTTTAACATACCTTCTTAATCTACTTAACTCTGTGTTAGAGCTCGATCATGTGTCATAGCTTGGTTTTTTTTTGTAACCACTATTATGTGACAATTACTAGGCCCTATTGTGAAGTTCAAGTCAAAGATCCTACATCCATAAAACATTACTTCTCTTCCATAAACACTTTCTTTTATTTATAAAAATAAAAGAAAATAACTTTCTTCCTGTTCTTTCTAACCCATGTACCTAGATTTTCAAATTCCCTCTTTCCATATCCTTTATCACTTCTAGTCACAACTCCACTTCTAGTGAAAATATTAACGCAAGGTTCATCAGTCATTATTTTAGCCTTCATCATTTGGATGTTCTGTGTGGGCTACTGATTTATTTTCTCTTACATTTTTTCCATAAGTACAGGACAATATTCAATTAAATGATCAAAATATTTGCAATACTTACATGTCGTAGTAGGATTCTAGCAACCTCTTGCAAAATGACCTACTTGACCATAGTTATAAAAAACGATTTATCTTCTTCCTCGACCATCTCCACCTACTCGACATCTTCCTTGATAACCTCCTCAACAACTGCGTTGTCCACTAACCTCATGTGCGCACTCCTCTACTTGCATTCTGTAAGCATCAACACTACGCTCCATCATTAGATCATAACTTCAAAAATTATTCTCATCATGTCGTACTGACATAAAAAAATTTCAAAACAGGTTCCTTGGGGTCTGCACATATTTCTAGAACAAATAAAAATATTCAAAGAGATGTTGGCTTCTAGTTCTACATATCTTGCACCACTGACTGGATCCTGCATTCAATGGATTAGGTGCTCCACTAGCCATGTAATCTATGAAAACAGGGCATTGTTCCTTAGAATGGCCCTCTAATTTTCTTTTTGTACACCACACTGCTTATCTAACTTATTTTCCCTTCTTGATGTCCTACAATTGCAAGGTCAAGTTTTTTAGCTGACTTTGAATCTGTTGCTTACCTGCGTTAGTGTCCCCTATCGGCGAACCTTCCAACTTCATCGCAATTTCCAAATCTTCGGTTTAAGTTTCTATCCTCTGTTGTGTTAATGGAAAACTATTATGTGGTAGAAATACAACTATAAAACATTCTTTATGGTGCTCTAGGGGTATGTTGGAGCTCACCTGATCCAATGTCACATTAAGCCTTTTTCAAGTTCCCAAACATAGAGATTGACTTTCTATTTGATATCTTTTAACTCAGTGATGCATTGTGATTAAGACTTCGAATTCTTGAACTCTTGTATCAATCGTTGCTTAATATCTACAGTTGTACCATTGTGAGTGGTCAAATAATTCATGTACCATGTCAAAAATTTCTCTCATGGCCTCGTAATGAACCACACCTTCCTTATATCTTCATCATTGATCTCTTTTTTTGTCCATATAGCTTCAACTAAAAACCAAAAATGTTCTCGCTCTTCTTGACCAGATCCTTTAGAAACATGTATCTTAATGTCATCAAACATACCTCTTTTTTGGGTGTAAGGAGGAGGGGGAGGGGGTGGGTGATGTGGGGTAGGATGGGTAGGGGGAACAAGGAGACCACCAACACCTTGATTACTACTAGATTCTAGCTTAGACAGAATCTCAAGCTAGTAAGTGATATACTATGAAGTTTCTTGGGAGTTCTCTGGGTAGTTTTATTATTTTACACCTTTAGATTCACTCATCAGAGGACTATAATTAGTTCCTATGAAGGTCTTCAGATATTCTTTGTGATATCTCTTTATGGTATCTACTCGATACCTTTTTCGACTTCACGTTGTACCTATTTCTTGCTAATATTTACTTCTTCCTCCAAACATAATTAAACTAGTAATCTGATTGTATCCGTAAAACTCCCTTTTCACACAAAAGCATCTTAGTCCAGAGTTTCAAATAATTCATATACTTAGCTTGTGGTCCTTTGAAGAATCTCCACTCTAATTCGTTATAGGAAATAGTCGATTCTATAGTAAACTCAATAACGAATGATCCCAATATGTTATCAATCTAGAAAAAAAAACTCTTAAAATATTATTGTTAGTGCTCTTGAGTCATTGTATCATCTTAGGAGTTCACATTGTATGTTCATCATTCTTAAATCAATCCTTCCTTTCAATCAACCTTGACACCAACTCATACAATTCACCAGGGAATGATTCGAAGAAAATTTCATACTACTATGTGAAAATATACCTTTACAACCACGTTTTAGATGTCAATCGAGGGTTTTTATTCTCTTGATCTACAAATTCTCATTCGTTCTGGACCATCCAATCTTCAATTAACTTCTTCAACGAATGCCAAATCCACATATCCCTCAATAAAATCCTGGTCCTAGCAGCGAAACCATTTGTTCGCTTGTTTGGGCTTGACCCAGTTTTGATCTATGTTGCACACCAACAAAATCCTTGATCACTGGCCGTTTCAAAAATGACCTGCAAATAGATCATAGTCCCACCCAAGGTGACTATGGGTGGTTAGAGAACTATGTTTTTGTAACGTTGAGAGACTACATGATGTGGATGATCTATTATGTTGCTATTATATTTTAACATATTTAAACTGACTTCATTGTATAACTCATTCACTTACTTCGTTGCATTCAATAAAACACATTATAAAACATCATAAAATGCATTGTTATAACACACAACTGTAAAAACTACTTCGCAACAACTGATATTAAGCAGATAGAGAGAAACATATAACAACACATATTATCTTCGTTAAACTTCTTCTTTTATATTATGATGGATATTTTAAGTAAATTTATCTCCCCTACCAGCGCACATAACTGCAGGTGGTATGCACACTAAGCTACAAAATCTTCCAAGGTCTCTACACACCCAGCCACAGAGCTTTTCCTTCACTACAAAAGACGAATACAAAACTAGCCCGTGACCATAGAACTTACAATTATATATCATATTATCTAGTATTACATCCCCTTATATAGTATTACATCATTACAAAATCATGGTCCAAGTACCATGGGCTAAGAAAAATACAAGAAAATTTAGCCTAAACCCATTACAAAAAGGAGGGGCTTCAACCCACCCTAAAGCCCTCTATTGTAGCATGCAATATATCTAACATTCTTTGTTGTGTGGTATACTTCGTGCTCTACCCCTTAAAATGTGGATATATAGCCAAAATCAAGGCCAAGTTAGGCTATGCCCAAAAACAATCGAAGGATCAAGCGACCCTTTCTCTCTCCTCCAATAAGACATATGGAAACATTTGGTTGGTCCTTAGGAGCTGACGAGGTAGATGATGTCAGCATGACATGGAAATACGAAGGACATGTGGCGGTCAAATTCAACATTTTCTGTGGCCTAACGGGGAAAATCAAGGTGACACATGTCACCACTATAGAGATGCCACATGGAGATAATTAAAATATCATGAAGTCATCTTGGAGGTTGGTATATCTGAAGATAAAGTTCTCATAAATCCTATGTAATTTCTTTTTTAGAAAAGTTATGATAAGTGTGGGATTCTAGTATATTTGGGATTTGGTCATGGGGACTCAAAGAACCAAGGACACATAGCAGGGCCTAGCACCTAAAGTGTTATGGAGTGTATCATAGGTTGGATATATCGTAACTCCACTATAAAAACAATTTTCAAAAATTTACTATATGTGGTGCTTCCGATGTCGAATGATGTTTGGTCTCGGAGCTCTAAAAACCAAAGGCAGAGAGAAAAAACATTAGGACATAGGCCCCCGACAGGAACCTAAAGGGCTTAGCACTTAAGTGCTATATCAATGGTCACAATCTTGGTCCCATGGAGAAAAATGATCAGGGGCTATGAAGAAAGGGTATAAAGGCATCACATATTTTTTATTTTGTAACGTCTCTCTTAATAAAGTTATGATATGTTAAGGCTTTGATATTGAAATATAGAGGTTTTGAAGGATGGTTGAGTTTACAACTCAGAGAGTTAAAGAGTGGTTGGTAACTGGATTTATTAAAATAAGAGAAACTTCTGGCTCGAAGAATAGAGACGACCACGATTGCACAAAGGATTTAATGAAGTCAATAGCAGTTGTCGTATGTAGGAGGAAGAGACAAAAAAGAGTGTTGATGCATGTCTCAAAGAATGAAAGAAAGATACCTCTGATATTATCATGCACTCTCCATTGAATTAAAGGACGTGAAGGGAAGACATACTAAAGTGAATTCCATATCTTTGAAACATGAATAATCATGGAAAGCCTTGTTGGAGTGTGTAGTTGGACTGAGGATTTAATTCTCAACACGCAGAAGGCTCAGGAGCCCTTTCTCATATTGAAATGCACCATCAAAATTGAAGAAAAAGATGCAATAGCAAGATGGAGAGGCCATGTGGGAGTAAATTCAGGTAGTGTGAATGGAAGAATTATGAAGGAAGATAGAGACAATGTAGGAGTGAATCAAAACCAAGTATTTCCATTGAGCAGTTAAGGGGAAAACAATATTGTTGAGTGAGCTAAGTCGATAGATTTGTGGTTGTGTTTGATCTGTTTTGTGTGAGGCCAAGTGAGAATGTTCTATTGAGAAGAGGCTGAGAGTTCATGAGCAGAGGAAATATAACGCGAGAGAAAGAGAGCTTATGCCACTATTAAAAAGGTTGAAAGTGACAGAGCAGAAGAAGAAGGCTGAGAGATGAGTGTATTCAGCTGAGAACTGAGGAATGAGAAGAATGGCCTATTATAGAGCGAGAAAATGAAAATAGAGTGTTTTGTGGGAATTTTTTTAGTGAAGTTGTTGAGAGGAATAATGAGTTGTAGCAGAGAGTGCATAGAATAGAGTGTTACATGGGCCAAAGGGTCGATGAACAAACATAACTGATATCAGGCATAGTGACTACCAATTAGAGAGAACATTAGTTCCTTTTTGAGTGTGGGTTGGAGCATGCATTGTTGCACTAAAAATTGTCATCCTGACATTCTTCTATGTGTATGAGCTCATTATCACTCATACTTCCTCCTTTTCAAGTCTAATATATCAGTTCCTCATTTCAAGCCTTGAAAAAAAGAGAAAAGTTCCTAAAAATATCCTTAACTTTGGTGTCGCACTTTCTCTATATCTTGCCTGCGGTCCCGCACCTAATGCTCATGTCTTCTGTGTACCTGAATGCAATTTCTCTGTGTTATGGGTGCGGACCCCTATAAAGATTAAAAAGGCACAAGTAAACTCAAAAAATCTCACTTTCAGTAAATTCTAGAAGCCTCTAGAAAGGATCTTGCGGTGGCAGAACCACTCTTTTGAGGTTCATGTATCCCTTACCTTATGGAGCTAACCCCTTGATGTGAGGAGCTTATCCCTTTGAAGGAGGATTCTATCCCTTCATATTTGGAACTGAAAACCTCCTCTTTTCCACTATAAAAATAGGCACTGGGTAGCCTCAAGGGGAGTTCAATCTTTAGAATTATTTGAGGTTAAGTGCTGTTGGGTTTCAGACTCATTTAACTGAGATTTTTGTGAGGAAAGATCACATACCTCTATCTGTCTTGGTTGGAGGAGTGCAGAGCTTCTCAGAGTAGAGGAGATTCCTACTTCGGACCCCGGGAAGGCCTTTTCAACATCAAGGCTAAGGTTGTAAGGTTTTCTTTCTGTCAAAGTTAATACAAATGAATTTATTTTTCTCAATAAGTTGTTAGTTAAACTGTTTATTTCATGGATTCCTTTATCACCATGATAAGCATGATTTATGATGTTTACTATATAGGTGCTATTTAATGTTTTCTTGTTTGTGATTGCAATTTTACGAAGATAAATCCTTCAAGTGCATGAGGGACAACAACTACTTCAAACAATCGTTAGACCTACTGTAAGTCTTTGACACCTCTATAGTGCCTTTTGTAAATCATATATGCTTAGATAAATATTAGTTTATCTAGTTGTTTGTTTCTAGATTGTCTTCTGACACTAGGGATATTGATCTTTTCCGCAAGATCGATTTATCCGGCCCACAAATTGGCGACTCCACTGGGGAAAGAAACTTGTTGTTTTTGGTTCTCTTTTATTTTGATTTGAGGAAAAGTTTTTCCTGGTTTTTGATTGATAGATATCTGCCTAGGTAGCTTAGGTTTTCTCTGTTTTTGAAAATTTTGAAATATTTAATGTTTTTCTTTAACTTTTCTAGGGACCACACTTTGTTCTTTTGCACAGTGCGGGCAGTTTCGCACTTTCCTTAAGTAAACAGTGCGAGACCGCACCTGTTACTTCTGGAAGCCTGCGGACCCTGTTAAAATTTTGAAAAACTCCAGATTTATTTTTTCATTTTATCTTTATTCTTGAATTAGATTTTTTAGTATCTTCCCAGATTGACGTTGTTTCTGTCAAAAGCCTTTTGTGAATGAATTCCAATGGTATTTGTGTTTTGATGATTTTCTAGAAGTTTTGCATTCTGGATTGCTTTTCATTTGGTCTTTGTAGTGATTCAAAGCATTGACAGTTTGAAATACCTCAGATTACATTGGTATTTTTTCCTTTTTGCTGAGTCTGACCTGATCGTGAAATCCATCCTTTATTGAGAAATATATCTACTTGTTTCTTTGCAAATCTTCAAAAAAAAATTTGTTATAGGTTTTGAATTTCAATTTTATAAAAACATATCTGAGTGTTTTTGATTTGTTTGTTATTCTGGATAAATAGATCCTTAGTTTACTGAACAACTAGGTAAAACATTCTTCAAAAAATATTAAAGCTTTTATTTAATTAAATTTTTAAAGTTTGTAGATCTCGAAATTAGTTTTGTAGTTTTGAGTGCTTTTAAAAATTTGTAGATTTCCTTTGAAGGAAAATTGTTTTTTGTAGTTTCAAAGTTTTTGAAAGTGAAAGGATTTTATTGCGAGCTTTGATAATTTGTCTTGTTTTGAGTTATTGTTGAAAATAAAAAAACATTTTCTTCCAATTATTCTTTATGTTTGAAGAAATAATTGTTTCTTAAAAAGAATTGCATTCTCGAACTCTTTCTTTAGCTAGAATTTCATTTAAAGAAAACAAGTTGATTATCATTTTTAGGTGCATTTTTAGTGTTTTTGGAAGTCGATTCTTCACACCATCAAAGTTTCATTTCCATAACTATTGAATTAATAAGAAGCTCATAAAAGTAACACTTAATTAAAATTAATCTAGCAATCTTTTTATTTTCTAGGGCTCTTATCACCAACATAGCTTAGGCTAGTATCTTGGAGTAGGGAGTAATTAACTCTCCAAGATAGTAAAAACAAAAAAGTAGATAAATCTTGCGGTAGGAAATAAATCCAATTGTAATTGGTACAATCTGGGAAGCTTCTCTTAAATAATTCAATCACAAGATCATGTCCGAACCTTTGAGACAATCAATTCTGTTTCATTGGGGAACATAGAAGATTTTGCGCGCATTACAAACGGTAAACCTCAGATTAACCATTGTCTAGGAGCCTGGGGTCACTTGTCGGTAAACCGCGGGTTAACCATTTCGAGGAGCCTTCAAGGGGATTGAGCTTTGTTACTCTACCCTTGCGCATGGGATCGGATCGTAGACTGTTCCCCCAGTTGTATTTGTTATTGTTGGTAACCTTAGTGTCCAAAAACTTAAGATTATTTTCTAAGGTGACGGTGAAGGAAAGATCTCACTGTACCTAGAGCAGACGTCGACTAGACTCACTTGGACTCTCTGGGGGGTTCTCTTCACATGAGATGGTTTTGTGAAGAAACTTTTTCTAGTCTATTTCATTAAGCAGGTTGTCGGGGTAGCTGTTCCAACCGCCCTTTCTGTATTAAATTTCTACTAAGTTGGATTTCATCACCAACTAGTGTTTTTAGTATGGGAAGTTTACTGTTTGTGTGTGGTTTTAACTCTTAGATTTTTAAGCGTGTGATTCAGTTGTTTGTTTCTTTAGAGACTTTAGGTGTTTTTATTGAAATTTTTCTTTTTTTTCGTGTGATTAGTTAATATTTAATCATGGCGGAATTTCTAAGACAATCCCGGAGACTTCAAGGGAAACCCCCTGAATATACACCAGGTCAGCTTGAAGGGCTACGTGCTCTAGTATCATCTAGTAGTAGTAGAATTAGATCAACAAAAGTTGGAACTTCATCTATAGTTGTTCATCCTGATCATCAAACACCCACAACAGAACACATTCAAGAACCAATTTCAGTTTCGGAAGTTACTGGTAGTATTTCTCCTTCCAGTGAATTAGCTGACAAACCTGAAATTTCTGAACCTGAAACTAAACCTTCTGTTTTGGAAACATCCTCAAGATTTATTACACCAAATTCTAGCGATCCTATTTCACCTAGGGTAAAAAATATTGTCACTGAAGATCTTCCATCTGGCCTCATTTATATTGAAGAACTTACTAGTCCAGACGAAGAGTTATCTCTTCCCGAATCCCCTCATTTTTTAAATATTAGGGAGCGTGAATATATTTTCTACAACCCTATTCGAACTGACGCTTGGTATCTATCCTTGACAAACTTTTTAGAGAATCTGGGTCTTGCTTTTTCTCCACCTCGAATTCCATTTCATCCTACACCCAGAGGTTACTATCCGTCATCCATCATGGCAGGAGAGTCATCCATGTTTTCCCAAACATCGGAAGCATTTTTACACGGTGGTCCTTTTGTTCCTACGGGATATCAGGCTTTGTCTGGTACTTTCTCTGGAGCAGCTCCTCAACCAATTGAACACGTATTATCATCTGGTCTCAATGGAATTAAAACTAAAACATTGAATGCAAAGCAAATCTTTATGATGTCTGGTAATATTCTGAATCCTCGGCCTTAAGGCAGTTAGTTACCGCCTGGAGGGCAATTTCAGGGAAATAAATTACCACCTGGGGGGCAACCTCAAGGTAGTCAATTACCGCCTAGGGGGCAACCTTCAGGCAGTCAATTACCGCCGGGGGGGCAACCCCAAGGTAGCTTTTTACCAAGACAAACTGTGGAATAATATTATTTTGGAGGACAACCTCAAGGATAGTACATACCTCAAGGTTATCAACCTCAAGGACAGTACATACCCCAAGGTCAACCCCAAACTCAATATGCTTTTCAAGGTCCTTATCAACCCCAGCTTCAGTACGCGCCTCAAGGTTATCAACCTCAAGGTCAGTACCCAATTCAAGGTTTCCAATAGCCTTCTGGTCAATCATCTATTCAAGGAGCCAGAAATTTACCACTTACTTATCAACCCTACGTTCAACCAGGTTATGGTCCTTATGTTCAACCTTCTGCGGGACAATACCCCGGAATGAATATGGTGTGGGATCCATCCTAATATCAATAGCCTATGCAGCCTAATGTGCAGTTTCCTTCTCAACTTGGACAGCCTTTGGTTTCCAGTCCAATCCAGCAGCCTGTTCAACCTACTATTCAAACTCCTACACCTAGTTTTGTTCAGCAGTCTGGGCCTAGTACACCTCAGACTCCTCCTCAAACTACTACAACTGCTGCAATGTCTGTTCAACCTATAACACCTGTTTTTGGAGTATCTATAGCTCCGAGTTCTTCTGTCCCTGCATCCGTGCAAATACCTCAAGTATTTGTACCCCAGTCAGGACCTTCGGTTTAGACTTCGGTTCAGATGCCTGTGGGACAAGATGGTGCAAGTACGGTGGTCACAAATCAACCATAATTCATGTATCAACCGTACCAGGGACAGCCTCAATTCGGTCCCATTTCACAAAATCCAAATTATCAGTATCAACCGTACCCTAGCTATACTTATCAACGGCCTCAACAACCCCAGTTTGGTTCGGTTAATCCTGGTTACCAAGGAGGTTACACAATTCTTAATGCAAATCTGATTCCCAGTTATCCTGGGTATCCTCCTCCCATAACTGCTTTGGCTACTCAAGGTTTTCGCGACCCTAACCGTCAGTTACCATTTATTGCAACTTTGGATTTACCTGATTTGACGTGCCTTACGAATGATCCAATTTTCTATTATCCGTACTGGCCGCAAATGCCACTTAAGTTGCCCAGTGATATACCAATATTCGAAGGTAAGTCAGGAGAGGATCCATCAAATCAAGTTATGACTTATCACCTCTGGTGTGTGTCTAATTCAATAATTGATGATTCAATTTGCTTACATATTTTCCAAAGAACTCTTATTGGTCTTGCCGCCAAATGGTGCATTGAGTTACCACGAGGCTCTTTTAATAATTTCAGCCAGTTAGAAACTGCCTTCTTGACTCATTTTCAGTTGCCTGTTAGATATGACAATGGCACGGAACTATTAACTTCACTAAAGCAATCCACATCCACATATATTTCTGATCATATTCATGAATGGCGACGTATAAAGCGTTTGGTGAAAGTTTACATTTCGGATCAAATTTTGGCGGAATGGTTTGTTAAATCATTGTTACCTAAAATCATTGAAGATGTAGCTAAGGCCAGAGTTGTTACTGAAGAGCAAGTGATTGCTCAAGCTTAGTACCTTGACCTTGTTTATATACAATCAGGTACTTTACATGAAAAAATCCCCGATCTTCCAAAACAAGGTCAAATAGCTGCAGCTCCTTCAGGGTCTCATGCCGCTGATGGTATGATTGGTAAAGTCAATACTAAAAGCAAGAAGAAATCTTCAAATAATTCTTCTCCTATTATTACTTTACCTAATTCCTTGAAAGGAGAATCTTCCCCCGAAATTTCTGCCGACATTCATGTTGTAGAGACACCTACGACCAAATCTAAATCCGGCGGTAAAGAGAAAGGGAAGAAAAAAAAAAAAAAAGAATTCAGAAGAGAAAACTGATAAAAACGAATGCAATGATGAAAAACGCAAACCTCTCTATCCTTGTTACATTTGTGACGAGGATCATTTTACTAAGGAATTCCCACATCGAGAAGAGGTTGCAAAATTCGTTAAAGGTTCACAACAACCTGTTGTCTTGAAGGATCCTTTTCTAACTCAAGATAGTAAGATTGTTGGTTCTACCTCGAATGTCGCAGAAGAACATATTCTAATGATGTATCATGTAAGGACTACGACATGATCGCAAGATTATGGTAGTAAGAATCCTGTTGATGGTAAAGAAGAAGAATCTTCTAGTGCAAACACATCAACTACACCTCCTCCTGTTTCTGGTCGGCTACAGATTGAGAAACCAAATCAAGACTTAATAATCAAACCGCCTGCTAAGGGTGTTCTTTGTAAATCAGCTTTCAATCCACATGCGAGAGCTGCTCAGAATTACAACATTGTTGAAGATTTAGCTATTTCCCCTTCAACAATGTTAGCTTTGGAAGTGCTGCAGTCAGGCCTAGCACAGCGTAAATTACTTTTGTTTTCCATAGGAGTCGTCGATATTCAGGATTCGAACCTTATAATCTTCGATTTAGAGAATAGTACACCTCACCTACCTCACCAAATGGCTTTCCAAATTCCAGTGTTAGTAAAAAATAGACCGATCTTTCGGACTATGATTGATGAGGGAGCTTCAACGTGTATTATGTCGATCCAGTGTTGGAAATCGCTTGGTTCTCCTACACTCAATCAGTCTCTGACAATTCTAAAGGCTTTTGATGGCCAAGGTTTCCACCCTTTTGGTATTTTGCAGGATTTACCCATAGGGGTCGAAGGTAAAACCGTAAATCTAGATGTGGGGGTGGTTGATGCCCCTCTAGATTACAACCTTCTCTCGGGTCGCAGTTGGCCTTATGCTATGACTGTTGTTGTTTCTTCAGTCTTTCGGCTCATAAAATTTCCACATCAAGGAAGGATCGTTACAATAGATCAGTTAACTTATTTTTCTTCTGATCCAGCCTCTACAGAAACAATCCAGCACATTGGTAAAGCGGCTATCCCTTACAAGGATGTTGGAGTAGGTTTGATTAAAGATTCTGGTTTACTAAGAACTTTTTCCTTTCCTCCTCCTAACATATCGTCTTCTATCGCAACTATTCATATGATTTCGTCGGATACTGTTATGTTTGATGATCCTTGGATCATACCTTCCAACTCCAAGTTTGATTCATTTGATGGCATGATGCCTTTGAGTCCATTTGAAATTGCATATCAGGCTGTACAGTCACTTTCCGACCCCTCTTCAACCAAAACTGATCCAATGAATGGGATCCATGAGGAATCACTTTCTATATCTAGTTCAGCCACAACAACATTTCCTGATCTTGTTCATACTGATGAGAAGATTCGTGAACTTTTGTCTGTTGATGATTTACCATGCAAATATATACATCATCGATCTTCATTTTTACCTGAGCTGAATCATTTTGAAGATGATTTCGCTTCTATTTTTACTGCTGAATATGTCAAAGAACCGCAGAATCCATTGCAAAGTCTTGATTCTGAGTTAAATTTGGAAAATATCTCTCGAACGATTCCAATTGACATTGAGTAAAGCCAAGAATAATTGAAAACATTCATATAGGTGCTTGCTGTACAGAAGATGAAATTAAAGCTTGTAAAGCCCTATTTCAAGAATTTCGTGATGTGTTTGCCTGGTCCTATGAAGAAATGCTAGGAATTGATTCGTCAATTGTTGTACATGAAATCAAGACTTACCCGGATGCCAAACCTATTCGTCAACGTCTACGTCAAATACATTCTATAAAAGCTGCTGCTATCAAAGCCGAAGTTGAGAAATTACTTCACACATGTTTCATTTATCCAATTCCTTTAACGGATTGGGTATCGAATATTGTTCCTATTACTAAAAAACAAGGAACGATACCAGTATGTATCGACTATAGGGATATTAATCGAGATTTTCCTAAAGACAAATATCCAACCCCCTATATCGATCAAATAATTGATGATTGTGCTGGCAATGAAATTTTTTCCTTTATGGATGGTTTTTCTGGTTACAATCAAATAAACATACTCCCTGTTGATCAGCCAAAAATAGCTTTCATTTGTCCATGGGGGAAATTTGCTTATTGCAAACTAACTTTTGGATTAAAGAACGATGGAGAAAATTTTCAAAGGGCTATGTCTTACGCATTTCATGACATTAAGCACGTTGTGCAGCCTTATCTCGATGATTTACCTACTCATTCATCACGTAGGGATGACCATCTCACTCATTTACGAGCTATCTTTATGAGATGTAGGCATTATCGAATTAGGCTGAATCCACACAAATGTGTTTTCTGTGTAGAATCGGGTCGCCTACTAGGATTTGTTGTTTCGAAATCAGGCATTCGCGTTGATCCATTGAAAGTAGAAGCTATTGTCAATTTACCTCCTCCTTCGACTCTGCGCCAACTCCAAATTTTGTAGGGGAAAGAAAAATTTTTACGTTGGTTCATTCCTAACTACGCCGAGCTAACAAAGGTTTTTACCCGGTTGTTGAAACAGAACATTCCATTCCTTTGGGATGAGATCGCTGATCGATCTTTTGATGCACTTAAACACGCGTTAAACCATGCACCGTTATTGCATCCTCCCAACTACAACCAGGACTATGTTTTGTACCTCGTTGTTTCTCATTCCAAAATTGGGATGGTTTTAGTTCAGGAAGACGAATCTAAAACTAAACATATGATTTACTATCTTAGTCGAAATCTACATCCGACTGAGATCAAATACGCACATGTGGAGAAATTGGCCTTGGAAGTTGTTCAAGCTGTCCAAAGATTTAGACACTACATCTTATTACGCAAAACCACAGTAATTTCTGACTGTAACCCTATGATGTACATTTTAACCAAACAATTTCTAGGGGGCAAGTATTTCAAATGGATAGTTATCCTGCAGGAATTTGACTTGGAATTTGAAAAATCCAAGGCAAAGAAATTTTTGTTTTTTGCCGAAATGATGTGTGATTTCCCCTCTATTGATACTGAAACTGTGGTGGAAGAGCCCATTACGGACGAATCCTTGTTTCTTATCAGTACTTTCGATCCTTGGTATGGGGATATTATCATTTATCTCCAAACCAAATCTTTTCGGCTTGAAATATCACGATCTCAGTGATGGAAAATACGTTTCCAATCCCAATAATACAATATTATTGGTGATACACTCTATCGTCGTGGAGCGGATTCTTTTTTCCAAAGCTGTCTTATTCATGAAGAAGCTAAGAAGGTTTTAAATGACTGCCATTCTGGAGCATGTTGCGGTCATATGTCTGGGTATGCCACAGCCCAAAAGATATTGCGCACAGGTTATTTCTGGTCGTCGTTATTTAAAGATTGTATCTATGCAATCTGGAAAAGCCACAATTGTCAACTTTTTGATCGTAAGATGCGTGCACCACCCGCTCCTCTTCACCCTATAATTGTTGTCGGTCCTTTCGCAAAGTGGCGTATTGACTTTATTACATGTAACCCTCACTCGGCCAAGGGGCATGCATATATTATCTTAGCTGTAGATTATTTTACTAAGTGGGCCGAGGCGATGCCTACATTTTCAGCTGACAGCAAGACTGTTGCAAATTTCGTATTCAATCACATAATTGCTAGATTTGGTGTTCCTCAAGCCATTATTACAGATCATGGAAGTCATTTTCAAAATATCATGATGACTAAACTGACAAATCAACTTAGCCTGCACCACGATAGTTCTACTCCATATTATCCGCAAGCCAATGGTCTGGTTGAAGCTATCAATAAAGTTTTAGTCACTATGATCAGATGAATTATTGGTATTCATAAGTCTAATTGGAATTCCATGTTATTTTCATCACTTTGGGCATATCGAACCTCAGTAAAAACATCAACTGCTTTCACTCCTTTTCAACTAGTTTACGGTTTGGAAGCTGTGCTGCCAATTGAATGCGAAATTCCGTCATTGAAATTAGCCATAGAATTACTCCCAGCTACGTCTGAAGAGGAGAAACATTTTTTGTACTTGGCTCAGCTAGATGAGAATTGACAAAGTGCTGCAATAGAAAATGAAGCTCATGTCAAACAAATAAAAGCTCAATATGATAGAAGTGTTACTCCTCAAAAATTTTCAGAAGGAGACCTAGTCTTAATTTATGATCAAGCCAACGATAAGCTAGGAGCTGGAAAATTCATGCCTATGTGGCATGGTCCTTTCATCGTTAAGCGGAAACTGGCAAAAGGGGCCTATGAGCTGATAGATTTTGACGGTGTCCCTTTAGATAAACCTAGAAATGGGCTTTATCTAAAGAGATATTATGCTTAAACTTGGTGTGAAGATTTATTAGATTAGATTTCTTTACTACTGGTGTGTCTTAGATTAGAAAAGCGTACCTAGTTTAGAAGTGTGTTTTGTCACTATTCCTGCTTATCTGAGTTTTACTCTTGATATTGCAGATGTCAACGTCTCTTCAAACCTACGTTGGTTTTACTGATGGTGCTTTTTGTAGTACACAGAACATTTCTTCCGCAGCTTGGGTTATTTATTCACCCTCTGACGAGTTAGTATCCATGCATGGGGTAAGCCTTGGTCAAACAACGAATAACATTGCAGAGTATAGTGCAGTGATTGAGTTACTATCTGAATCCATATCTTTTGGAATTCAGAGTTTGATTGTTAGGTTGGATTCTGAACTTGTTTTATTACAACTTAATAGGGTTTATTCCATTAGAAATCCAGTGTTATTATGGTTATTTTTAAGAGTTCGTCTCTTGAAACGTGAATTTGATTACATTGAATATCAGCATATTCCAAGACATTTAAATACATTAGCAGACACAGTTGCCTCTAGTATGATAAATCGACATTTGAAATAATCAAAATAGTAAATTAAACAACATTCATAACATGTACACAGATAGTCGGTAAATAGTGATATATCATAGTATAGAAGTGTTTCAAAAATATACATCGTCTTCGATCATAGGTTGGAAACACCTTATGATCGGAAAAAATGGTAATACAAAAGGTCAAAAAGTATGAGTCTACGACATGATCATCCCATCACTGATGGTGATCACAATAAGAGACCACTTCCTGAGCCACCCTACATAGGAACCTCCTAAAAGGTCCTGGGACACCAATCACGTATCTCTGTAATCTGAGAGGAATATCATCTATGTCCATCTCTAGAATTTCTAGAGTCAGGCGCTCTAGGTGATGCTCTAAATCAGACAAGATCTCTGCTGATTGGCCTGCTGGGGCTGGTGCGGCTACAGCTGGTTGTCTCCTTTCATAAGGTTGGAGATGGGCTGGTCATCGTGGGCCCACATCTACATTTAAAACTTTTGGTTATTATTTTTGAGACTATTAAAATACAAAAAAAAAATTAGAACTTAGAAATTGTTGAAAATGATTTTACCTGATTCATCCCATTGTTCCCCTGCTGGGAGAGTCATCTCTCGGTCACCGCGGAAATCTATCCCAGCGTATGGAAAATAATCTATAAAAAAAATTTGGCGTTCCAGCCAACGGAAATATGAAGGAGGAAATTGAACAATCTTGACGCCCTTAATAGCATGACAGGCCATCAATGCAACCCAACGAACCATCCTAGGTTCTCGAGGTCGTCCAACATCAACAGGAATGTTCTGTGGAGCTAACATCAGGATCCTCTATAGAGAAAAGGTGACTACAATGGATCCATATCCAAAGTTATTTAGCTTTCCATTCTTTGCTCTGGTTAGTTGGCCTTTTACATTGGCCAACACAGCTTCGCACCAGTTGAAAATGGTGCCTCGAAAACAGTCTACAGTAATGCGCATCTGGGAACTGGTAGACACATGAAACGCTGCACTCCCACATAGTCTGGTAACAGAAAATGAAATAAATTTTAGCTCGGGACGGATGATAGTTTTCATGTCAATCCATTTGTCCCTAGGTTCTACCTGATCATTACAGAACTCTTGTCGAAGACTAGCGATAGTCTGGCCACCTGGCCTAGTCCCAAACAGAGAAATTTGTTCACCCCTCTTGGACAAACCAGTCAAAAAATAGATATCCTCCAGCTCAATTTTGAGCCGGTGGCCACCAATAATGAAACACTGGTCCTGTACGTTCCACCTTTTCACCAGCTGTGTTAGGAGGTCTACCTGTGCCCTCATGCCCTGAATGGCCCAGAATTTATACAAACTGCATACTCTTAATGCTTGCATTGTGGGAAAATGGAGCATTTTGGCGTCATCTATGTCTTCATGATCACTTTCTCTCCAAATTAGCATCTTTTTTATCCTACAATGCATAAAAAGATATATTAGAACAATCTAATTTGAAAATTTTTGGGCGGCAATTGAAAATTTTAACTTTGAAATCTAATTGCACGGGGTTCGCACTTTGTTTTCATACATAGTGCGTAGGAACGCACGAGCGCTGTGTGACAAGTGCGGACCCACGACTTTTTTCTATATAGGAAACATTCAGGGTCCGCAGGGCCCGTGTGTTGCACCAGCGGACCCTCACGGGCGATTTTTTAAATATATTTTTCTCTTAAAAATGAAATCTAAAGCCTAAAAATGAAATTTAAATGGATGAAATACAATATTAGGAGGTCGTGGATTACCTGGAGCTGACGGTTCTCGATTTCGTCTGACGGATCTTCCAGAATCTTTGCAGGAACATTTTTACCCAAAATCTTTTACTTTTCACTCTGAACTCGAACGGTATAAATGAAGTTAGAAAAGTCCTTTTTATAAGTTTTTTCGAATAAAAGAATTTTTAATTTGTTTATTTTTCACTTTTAAAAGGTTATTTTTGAAAGCATTTTTATTTATCTTAAACAGGTATGTGTAATGTTTCATGTTTTTGTGCAGAAATTGGATTTTTCAGTGGAATTGATCATTTTTCAACAAAGAGCATACTTTTATCACTTTTTCGGACTCTTTAAAAAATTTACGAAAAAGCGAAAACTTGGAGTCGTCTTTTAAGCCCTTTTTAGACTCTCTAAACATGAAAATATTTCCGAGCACTTGATTATTCGAACTTGTTAAAGTAACTGAATGATCGTCCTTTCAGTATAAGTTTACCCATTTTATGGACTGAAATGGACTATTTACGAAAAAGGTATGTGTTGACGAATTATGGTCAATAGAGTTCTCTCCTGCATTATTTTATCCTTTTTCGGGCTCGAGAGACTAAATTTACGAAAAAGTACACCCACAGAGTTTTCTTAAGTTTTTCTTCTGACTCCCTAAAATTGAAAAACACCGAGTTTCTCCTATACTGGACTCGTTAAAATTTAACAGTAAAGGACCTATTCAATTCTAAACAGGAACAAACCACTCCTTCTTAGGGTTTGAATCTTAAACTATGTTGGACTCATCCAAATGATGAGCTTATAAACAAGAAAATGTTATCCTCCTCAAGCTTGTCAAAAATAAAGAGGTACTTGCCAGAAATGGTGGGGGAAAAGAGAGAAAAATGGACTTGTTTGTTGTATTTTGATTTTTCTAAAATCCAGTTAACCACTCTTGAACATGACACTTTTGTTCACCTAGGTTGGGAAATAGTTTCCCTAATAGTTAATTAAACCATAATGAAATTTTTCAGCCGGTTTCTAGGTATTAGCTTTGGGTCAATTGTCACGAAGCCTTCTATGGTGTTGTTATGTGTTCAAGAGGATAGTTCAAATAAACCATTCATCTGAAAAATATTTTTCATCCATTTTGACCATCCCTGAGTCATTCCTTGCCAATATATTTTCAAAACTTGATCTATGATTTCGTGTTGTGGGCTTTCCTACGATGAATCACTTTCTATCGACGACAACTCATTATCTAGGAAGTGATCTAGAAATTTCTAGTACCTTGAAATCTACATGCCTCAATGGCATATTTCTCGCCTTCGACGACTGGTTGCATCAATGACCTCCGATCAAATGATTCCGTGACATGTTCGACTTCAGCTCATTCATTCACATTTCATGGATTGTACTAGGTACTTTGAGAGCCATTGACATTACTGGTGGTTACTCTCACAGTTGTTAATAGTTTACATCATTAACTAGTAATCAAGTGGTTTCTACCATGTTCGACTTCAACACATTCATTCACATGGATAGAATCGTACTAGTTCGAGATGCGGAAATCAAGACCCTGGATCTAGTTTCTACCATCCAGGCTACGAGGAATTTTGTTATCATTTATATAGTAGACTATTCATAAACAGATGGCTGCGTCCATACTATGTCTACACATGTCTATACTGTGATGTATTCAAAAATCATTCCTGTATCAGAACAGTTTGAATTAGTTTCTAGTAAGTTTTGATCTGAGTATGGGAATGCCTACCTCAGCGATGATATATATATATTTTGCATTGAATGTTTTTACAGGTTCCAACTGGGGTGTCCAAAGAATGATCCTTGAAATGATAAAGTATTTCACTCTTCATATATGATAGACTTCAGCTTCATCTATTCCAGACTTTGCACTTTAGGGGGCAATCTTTTGCACTAAAAATTGTCATCCTGACATTCTGCTATGTGTATGAGCTCATTATCACTCATACTTCCTCCTTTGCAATTCTAATATATCAGTTCCTCACGTCAAGCCTTGAAAATCAGAGAAAAGTTCCTAAAAATCTCCATAACTTTGGTGTCGCACTTTCTCTATATCTTGCCTGTAGTCCCGCACCTAATGTTCATGTATTCTGTGTACCTGAACACACTTTCTCTATGTTATGGGTGCGGACCCCTGTAAATATTAAAAAGGCGCAAGTAAACTCAAAAAATCTCACTTTCAGTCAATTCTAGAAGCCTCTAGAAAGGATCTTGCGGTGGCAGAACCACTCTTTTGAGGTTCATGTATCCCTTACCTTATGGAGGTAACCCCTTGATGTGAGGAGCTTATCCCTTTGAAGGAGGATTCTATCCCTTCATAGTTGGAACTAAAAACCTCCTCTTTTCCACTATAAAAAGAGGCATTGGGTAGCCTCAAGGGGAGTTCAAGCTTTAGAATTATTTGAGGTTAAGTGTTGTTGGGATTCAGACTCATTTAACTGAGATTTTTGTGAGGAAAGATCACAAACCTCTATCTATCTCGGTTGGAGGAGTGCAAAGCTTATCAGAGTAGAGGATATTCCTGCTTCGGACCCCGGGAAGGCATGTTCAACATCAAGGCTAAGGTTGTAAGGTTTTCTTTCTGTTAAAGTTAATACAAATGAATTCATTTTTCTCAATAAGCTATTAGTTAAACTGTTTATTTCATGGATTCCTTTATCACCATGATAAGCATGATTTAAGATGTTTACTATACATGTGCTATTTAATGTTTGCTTGTTTGTGATTTCAGGTTTATGAAGATAAATCCTTCAAGTGCACGAGGGACAACAACTACTACAAACAAGCACTGGACCTACGGTAAGTCTTTGAAACCTCTATAGTGCTTTTTGTAAATCATATATGCTTAGAGAAAGATTAGTTTATTTGGCTGTTTGTTGCTAGATTGTCTTTTGACACTAGGGAGATCGATCTTGTCCGCAAGATTGATTTATCCGACCAACATGCATACAAGAAGTTGGTGATTCCATCTATAGTGGGTTTCTAGAAGGCTTGGGGGTTGGTGCCTCATACAAGTTGGTGCTTTCATAAATCCAAGGAGCTACAAGTTAGTGATTGCAACAAATCCTTGAAGTTGGTGCTTCACATCGTGCTTCTACTAGGATGATCAGGTGTTTGCAAAAGGAGGGAGTTGGTGCTTCCTACTAGTGGGTGCTCAAAAATAATCAAAGGGATTTGGTGCTTCCTATGAGTGGAGGCTCACATAAATATTAATGTAATAAAGTAGGTACTCTTATTTTACATCGATAACAACAACAATATTTTGTTGTTTTTTTTTTTCCCGAAAGGATTTCCGTGTAAAAAATGTGTGGAATTTATGTGTTGCTCATCATTTTTATGCTTGTGTTGATTCATATGGCTACTATTATGGTGTGTTAATGATTTCTCTCATGTAATAGATTCCAACTTTTAATGAAAAATAAATTGGCATAAAAGTTCAAAATTAGCCTTAATACTTATTCACCCCCCTCTTAGTATTAACATTGTTTCCAACAATTGGTATCAGATCCTTGTTCCTTCAGGAAATGTTTAATCACTAGAAAGTAGATCAAGGGGAAACAATGGCTAAGAAATTTTGGCTAACAACAAAATGAGTTCCATTTTTAAACGGATCATATTATGGGCTCTCGAAGATCATAATGGAATCCTATTTGATGATAGTCAATGAAGACATTTAGTTGTATGTGATATATGGAGAGAGGAATGAGTTCAATAAAAAATTCAAGGAAACAATCATGAAAAGAATATATAAGCCAGATGTTGATAAAGTGAGGCATTGTGATTCAATAAAGGAAATTTTGGATAGATTTCAATGTCTATATGGAGGAGAAGCTTTGGATCTCGGGAGAATGTTGAAGAACCTTATTGCTCGAGCAATGAAGTTGAATCTGTGAAGGTTGTTGATAATAAGAAGAACAGAAGAAAGAAGTTGAAGAAAACATCATAGAAAAGAGACGTTGATAATATTGAATATGTTCCTCTCAATTCTCGAGTTGTTTCTGATGACTCTCGAGACGATGATGAAAAATCAAAAGAGAAGGAAGGTTGCACAAATGGTAAGCTATTTCTTTGTGATTAATGTAAAGAGATATGTCACTGATTATCTAGATGTTAATATGAATCACTTGAAGATGGAGATATTCATGCATATAGTGGTAGTAATCAATATAGAACCACTTTAGCAGCAATAGAAAATGAGGGATCCTCTGAAGAAGAAGAGAGTATATCCCGTGAAGAGAATAGGGGTATCATTGGAAGTGATGAAGCTCAAATAATCCTAAGACCTTTGGAAGATTCCATGGAAAAAAATATGGTTCTACATCTTTGTGGGGACTCAACCAACACCTCCTATAGTGGATAAAAGGATATAGATGAAAGGATGTATTTCAGGAATAATTTTATCTCTGCTATAAAATAGATAAAGGAGATATCATAAGTAAATCTCAAGCAAAAGGAGCAGTTGCACAAGAATGATATTGAGAATGAGAATTTGAGCATAACAATATTTAATTTAAATTCTCAACATGAAGAGGATATCATATTGAATGAAATGGTAACCATTTAGCTATATGAAAGAGAAGATTATTGTGAGAGACTACAAAATGAAGTAGTCTCGTTTAGACATGACCTAGAAAGGGAAAGTGAACAGTTGTCTCAATATCAGAAGCTTGAGGGGAGTAAGAAATTACTGGATGAGATGCTTTCCAAGACAAAATCACCCCTCATCAAGGTTGGTTTGGGTTTTAAACCAAAACCAAGATCCAATAATTCAAAGTATGAAGGGTCAAATTCCCAGGTAAAGGGAGTTCGAGTTTCCAACAACAAAAAAGGAAAATAAGTTATCGAACTCCATTGGCAGAAAGGAAAGCAGCATCAATAGGAGAATGAAAGGCATCGACAAGTTAATAAGAAGAAACAAAAAGTAGAGAAACAAAATAGAGCCAAGGAGAAACAATATAAAATGCAAGGAATTAATGAAAACTACCATGGAAGGCACATGAAGAATCAACATGGAATCCATTAGGTATTGTGTTATGGGTATTATTTTTCTTGCAATAATTTTGGACATAAATCCATGGATTGTAGATGGCATGCTAGAAAAAAAAATGTGATGAGAAATACCAAAAGTTATATGCTCAGTATTAAATCATCTTCCCCATTCTTAAGGCAAATCGAATGCTACAATTGTGGAAATCTTGGGCATAAGAGAAAAAGTTGCAAATATGAGAATAAATGGCATGCTTCTCATCATATGCATGCAAAAATTGTAGCTTGGGCTTTGAAGATGTTGGGATCCTGTGATTTGGCCGATTGGTAAACCAAATAACAAGGCAACATGTAAACCAGTCTTTAGAGCTCTAGGATCTAACCCTCCTAGTCTCAGAGAGGGATATCTCAATATGTTTGCAAAGATATGACTTTTTTGCTTGTAAAGGGTTAATTTTAGGCTAGCTATTAAGCTTGAGTTTGTTTAATTGTTTTTTGGGACGTGATGATCTATGGAGCATAGATATAAAATTGAAATCTCTAAGTCATTGGGCAATGGAGTCAAGCAGAAGTTTGTAACAAGTTTGTAGATGAATTAGGGGTATCAAAGGGCAATCTAACTCAGCTGTTGGATCTACAAAGTTTTTTAGGTGAAATGAAATGAACATCAAGGTTTTAGAATGAAAAACAGAACTAAGGGAATTAAGAATCCTTAATTATATGTACTTCTCAACAAAGGGACTTAAAACATCATTTGAACATGAAGAAATATTTTATAGACAGGGCTTAACCATGAATTCTACAAATTACACTTCAGCAAATATCCATTTCAAGACAAACTTTCAAAATGAAATCTAAGAGTCAAGGAACGCTCTATTTCATCAAAGATTTCACTCTCAAGGATAAGAAAACATTTAAGATTCACAAATAACTGCATTCATAGAAGAGGAAACTCCTAAAAATCTAGGACTGCAATTATAAAGGCTTTCAAAACAATTATTTGAGCAAGTACAAAGGGCATGATCAAAACAGACCTCTTTGGCAAACTTTGGACAATGGTACTTTGAAAGGAGACTTCAGAAATAGTTTCTAAAGTGTCAACAAGAAGCAGGGAAAACCATAAATCATCTTAAGGCCAATTGTATTGAATTACTTCTGAAATAAACAAGCTTAAAGGTTGAAAAGCAGTTAAACTACTCAATCAAACATTTAGCAGATGAAAACATAAAGATAGTGAAGAGTAAACAGGTCTAAGGTTCTTCTAGGAGACATTTCTTAGCCTAAAAATTTTACTCTACTGTAAGTAAGAGATGATGGAAACAGAATGAAAAAAGGAAAAACATTAAACAATTTAGAATACTTCACGAACAGCCAAGCTCAAGGATCCAATGACAGAGCTTTCTCCATCCACAAACAAGTCAAAACATCCACAGGTTCGAGTACATCAATTTCTCTTCAATCTCAGCAGAACTATGTATTACTTCAAAGAGTTATCAAATGCCCACCATACAATGAGTTCCAGCGCAGTATTTATACTGTAAACGAGGAGGCGGAACCATCTAGAGTTCAAAATGTTATAAATGACATAGTAAATGCATTCCTATCCTTAAAAACCATGCAAGGCATAAGGTAGGAATGTTTCTCAACTACTTCTTTACGTATTAAATCTTTCTTTACTTCCTAAGGAAAAAATAGCTAAAAATATTGACTTTGTGGCCCTTTTCTATCTTTTACAATAACTGTTTGACAATTTGTAAAGTATCTTTTTTTTGTAATAACTGCCAATTTTCCCTTTGAGGTATAAAGTAAGTGAAATATGTCATTTTTTATTTATTAAGTGAATAACTGCTTCTTTTGATGCATTCGAGGCTTTTTAGGCCTATCTTGCCTTATTCGGTCTTCAATTTTTTCTTTTGCTGACTGTATCCACAGGTCTAAGCTCGTTTAATCTTTAAGCTTTATGTATTTAATCCCTTAATCTTAAAACTCTGTCTTCGTTGCTTTAAAATTTTCCCGCTAACTTGGATTTAACTTTAATCCCTTTTCTTTGGTTTTAGGTCTTCTTTTTCGGGTTATGCCTTTTTATGTTCAATCTTTATGTATTAACCCTTTATCCTTGAGTATTTGATCGACTTCCTCTTAATCTTTTGTATCAATCTTTAAACTATGTTTTAACTTTTAAAATAGCAGGATTAAGCCTTTAATCCTTGCACTTTTTTCTTTCATCCTTCATATTTAAATCTTGATACTCTTTGCAGATCTTCATTAACTTAATTTTCTCACAGATGATCCATGCGGGAGGGTTTTTTTAGCTATGAAAACAATGCTCGATGAAACACTATTTAAATCATGAAATTCGATCCCCTTTTCTTTTGATCAGGCTCTGAGGATCATCACCCTCAGTCACTATCCCTTTATGGACTATAGGGGGGATTTTTTCCTTTTTAAAAATCATCATAGAACCAACACAGAACCATATAACATGTTATAAAACCCTGCGTGGTTGGTAAAACTGCTTCGAAGGCTAGCGGAGGAAGAGGAGTATGACGTGCAGGCGGAAGAGGCGTTTTTATGGTGGAGGGGTGAAAGAAGCTTATGCAGAGGAGTGGAATATATAGGCGGAGGATAAAAAAGCAAATAAAATGGATAAAAATTCATATTTCGACGCGAAATGGGGAAGGTGGTATGGTGGAAACTGCGAATGTTTTTCGCGTTCGTAAATGATGGTAAGTGGTTTTCTAAGAAACGAACGCGATTCAATCAACATATGCCACGTGGATTTTTTAATACTAGCGGTCTCGCGTGAATTTGGGAGGTTAAACCTCAGATGGCGAAATCACATGAAAGTGATTGTAGGCCATTGGATCTCAGGGGGAAGATCCAACGACTATGGGAGAGCATGAAAATGGAAAGGTGCATGGGCGGAGAACAATAGTGGACTCTACGTGTCGAGAGGGGATTTGATGTTGGGAGTGAAAGGAAAGGGGATTATCGCATTGGCGAGGAACAAAGGAATGGGAAAGGAAACGAGATAATGTCGATGCGATGAGGGCTTAGGATAGGGCATGGAGTATGGTCACGTGGAGGGATAAGGTGACCAGGGGCCGATGGAAGGAGGGGCTTATTGCATTGGCATATCACCACAGAGAAAGGCAAAAGGAAAAGAGCAGAATTCCAATTGCGCGATGCGATGGTGGTTTGAGATAAGCCCTGGAGTATGGTTGTATGGTGAGGTATGTGACCAGGGGTCAGGGACAGAAAGGATAATTGCATCGGTGGAAGGGGAAGTGATGTAATGATCCACACGGTATCACCGATGCGATATAAAAGCGCCGCTGCAATGGGAATGCCTGATGCGATGGGGCTAGCGCCTAGTCGCAGGCACTCGAACATATGGAGGAAAGAGGTCAAAGGTTTTTAAGCCCTCATGGCTTATACTTTTATTTATAAAAATACTGTTTTTAATTGTCGAAAACAGGTTTTTAGGTCAAATTGGAAGCTCTGATAGGTGAAAAGGTTGTTTTTAAACCATAACAAGGATTTTTTATGAGTTAAAAAATGGATTTTGAAGGCGTTCAGAGGAAAATGAAGGACGAAAAGGGGCAAAAATGAGTGAAAATAGGCTTAGTAAATGATGAAAAATGGCCTACATATAGTCTATTTTTGTTCAGTAGTGTTTCTCAAGGTATCTGAATAAGGAACAACAACAACACTTAAGGGAACAACACTGTCTAAGGAACAACACTGCTTAAGGAACAATAAGATAATATTTTTAGGAAAATAGATGAAGATTTCAATGGACTAATGGACTTGAAATGATGAAGGTAGTGAGATTTCTAGAACTCATTATGTTCTTGCAATTTTGTTCTAGAAATTTGGGTTTGTTACAGTTAGTCATATTTGGATAAAGCCAAAATTATGGATGACTAACAGTGGCTCCGTTTGGGGAGGAAAGTTGTCCTTTTAAGTGTCTAGAACCTCAGTTTATAGATCTCTAGCTTTTAGTGGACCAGTGCCTTATCCATTGGGCAAATTTCTTCTTTTCTTGCTGATCTTTCTCTGAAAAGGGCAACTTTTATCAATCTGCAACATGAAATTTCTTCAAACATCATCTCTACCTACCCAACCTTACTTGTTATAGCATTTTTTCTTCTTCCTTTGAGTGCATTTGAACTAGCAAACTCTTTGACATTTTATTTTTGAAAACATAAATAAACTATCTAATCCTATCCTTATTTCCTCCAATAGTCCTGATTAAACTGTTGAACTCTTTATTTATTACCTAACTACTATCTGTCAAGATTAAGCTGTTTGAAAGATTTTATTTCTATTTCTAAAACAGGAAATTCAAACACAGTCAAATCAGGATTAGATTGTCTGATTTGCTATGGTGTCTATGGCTGTATATACAAGCTGCACATAGACTTTATTTGCAGAAAAATAAAACAAAATGATGAAGGATTGAGATCTAAAAATTTATAAATATCCTTCTAGTCATTTTCCAGCTCTGATTTTGATCTATTTAGAGCTGTCTTTTTCCTTTTCTTGGTTCAGATTTTGAGCTTGTTAGAACCATTTCCTCTCTATCCTAATCTATTCTACTGATAAGCCAAGTCTGAAAAAATATTTATAAATCTATGCTTCTGCTAACTTATCAACATAAATTTAAAGTATGTTCAGCCATGATTAGGTTAGATGACTAAACAATATGTCATTTTCAAATAAGCAGTGGCATTTAGATTTGCTCATTTTCATAAAATTATATTTTTGGGTATGGGGCTGTACCTTTTTTGAATCTGCCCTCTTTTCTTTTTCTGTTGTTTTTGTGTTTTTCTTCATTTTTAAAATTGAAACAGCAATGTTATACACAGTTGAAAACATAAAAGTTTGAATTTTAGGACTCTTGGCAGAAATAGTGCTTGAGCATCCTGCCATTGACAGGACCTCCAAATAAATCTTCTCCATTCAGCTCTTGCAGAAAGAATGCATTATGACCCCTAATAGAATGAATAATGTAGAGCCCTTTTCACAAATTTTCAAATTTTCCATGCTTTCCTTTCTCTTCCCTTCTGGAATCCCATTTTAGAACAACATTTCCAACTTGGAAATCACTTTCTTTAGTCCTCTTGTCAAATAATTTCTTGATGATTTCTTGGACTGTTTGTGTTATGTTGTACACTTCCTTTATAGTCTGTTGTAAATGAATGGTCTGATTTATCCTTCTCTGCATATCATTTTCCTCATATTGTACTTCTTGGAGGAGTTTCATAACTGGAACTCCTAAAGAGGTGGGGAAGACTGCATCCATACCATAAACCAACTGATAGGGGGACATATTTATTGACTTTTTGGTGGTTAATCTATCAGCCCACAAAGCATGAACAAACTTACTATGCCATGATTTCTAATTCTGCTCCAACAGTTTTTTGATAATATTGACAAGGCTCTTGTTGGAGGATTCATCTAATCCATTTCCTTGGGGATAGTAGGCAGTGGAATGACCGAATTTAATATGATATTTATAGCAGAAGTCAACTATTTTCTTATATTTGAAGGTAGCGGCATTGTTTGTGATAATTTCTCTTGGACAACCAAATATGGATAGTATGTTGGTTTCAAGGAACTCGATAATGACAGAGTCAGTAGCATTCCTAGAGGGTATGGCTTCTATCCACTTGGTAAAATAATCAGTGGCAATGAGGATCCACTTATGTTGGGCTGTTGATGATGGGTGAATTTTCCCAATGAATTCCAAGCCCCATTGTTGAAAAGGAGCCTCAACATTGATGGGAACTAGGGGTAAAGGTAGGATTTTTCTCTTGCCATCAAAAATTTTACACTTATGGCAAGACATGACAAGTTTCTAAGTATCTGGGAAAAGGGCGGGCCAATAGTAACCAGATCTGAGGATTTTATTTGTTGTAGTCTTCCAATACAAATGTCCACCACATTCTCCTTCATGCAGCTCATGCATGATTTTTTCTGCATCACTCTCAAGAAAACATTTAAGCAACATTCCAACAACATTCTCCCAATATAAAACCCCATCTAATATGCAATAATTCAAAGCCTTCTGTTTCAAAAATCTAGCTTTAGTTTTAGACAAAGAAGGAGGGGTATTCAAATGAAGCAGCACATATATGATATCAGCATACCAATGTGATTTCACAAATGTTTCTTCAATGAATGGAGTTGTGCATTCCTCTATTTCTTCTAAGACATCAACCATATTCATATCTTGTGCTTGGAATTTTTATTCAGCCATGAGTTTTGCTAATCCCTATCCATTGATTAGTTTGGTAGGCCTGATTTCTAAGTCATATTCTAGAATAATAGCAATCCATTTTCCCCTTTTACCATCAGGGTCTTGACTTAGAATATCTTTAACAACAGTATGTGGGACAAAAGCAATGATGTGAGAATGCAAAGTGTAGACTCTAAATTATTTTAGTGCTTTTACCAAGGCTAAGGCTTGTTTCTCCATGATGTTATACTTGAGTGGAGAATCTCTCAAAGCCCTACTAAAAAAGGATATTGGTTGTTCATGCCCCATATCATTCTTTTGTAGAAATACTGCAGCTATTGTGTGTTCGGATGCAAAGGAAAAGATATAAAAATCTTTGGTGAAATCAGGACTAATAAGAAATAGTGTTTGAGTTAAAGCTTGTTTTACCAGTTCAAATGATTGTTTAGCCTGTATGGTCCATTTAACACCTACCTCTTTCTTTAGCATTTTTGTAATATTTCTCAATAGCTCAGCAAGGTTGGGGATGAATTTCCTTAAAAAAATTATCTTCCCAATGAAATATTGTAATTCCTTAAGGTTTCTAGGATGGCTGATCTTCAATATGCCATCAATCCTTTTAGGGTCTACTTTGATTCCCTCTTCATAAATAATGTGGCCAAGAAGTTTCCCTTCTTGGAGACCAAAGAGTGTCTTTTTGGGATTCAAAGATAAACCATATCTCCTACATTTCTCAAAAACTTTTCTCAAATGAATCAAGTGTTCTTCATCAGTTTTCAAGAAAACATTAATGTCATCAAGATAAATGATTATGAAATAGCCTATTTCCTCTAAGAAGGCTATGTCCATGGCCCTTTGGAAGGTGACCCCTGCATTCATTAAGCCAAATGGCATTTTGACATACATGAATGTACCCCAAGTTGTATTAAAAGCAGTTTTATGTTGGTCACTTGGGAGTACTAAAACATGATTGTAGCTTGAGACCCATCCAACAGTGAAATTATTTTAGCCACAACCACCCTTTAAAGTATATGATCCATCTTTGGAAAGGGATAGTTATCTTTAAGGGAGGCTCTATTTAGATTCCTGAAATCAATGCAGTGCCTAATTTCTCTAGTCTTTTTCCTAATAGATACTAAGTTGGAAACCCACTCTGAATACTTGATGGGAACTATGATCCCAACCTCATACATCTTCTTAATCTCTTTCTCAACTAAGGGCAATAAAACAAGGTTTATCCTCCTGAGTTTTTGTTTGAAAGGTTTTTTATTTTCTTTAAGAGGAATTTTGTGTTGAATGATGCTAGTATCATATGATTTTAAATCTTTGTATCCCCAAGCAACTACATCTTTAAATTCTTTGAAAAGGTCTATGTATTTTTGTTTAATATGGCCTAGGAGAGTGCTGGACAGCTTGATCATTTTGGGTTCTGCTGGGCTGCCTATATTATGTTCTTCTATGTCTATTTCTATAGGCTCCATTCTTGGTTCTTTGGCTACATCATTGAAATCAAAAAGTTGTTCTAATGGTATAAGACCTCTTGGAATTGTGTCATATTTACAATGTAAAATTTCCAGGTCTTTCTGGTCCGTACTGTCAACTATTTCTGCTCCAAATGGATGTTCAAAATTGTTTATTTCAGCAGAAAAGGACAACGTTGTTTCAGGGTTTTGTTCTTCATTAAAAAATCTTCCTTATGGCTTAAAACAGGTGTTGGCATGGCAAAGTCATTCTTTGATTGAAGAAAATCATCTATGTGTTTGTCTCCTTCAAATACTTGCCAATAATCTTCATTATCTAGTATTGCAGGTCTATTTTTTATCTTTACATCAAATTGTTCATTGGTCTCTGGTATTTGACAATTACTAGCAGCAAAGGAAAGTTCATTTGCTAGATGATTTTGAGCTCTTGGGATGAAAATGAGTTCATATTTTTCAAAGGTTTTCAGGAGGTCAAGGGCAGCATTCCTATATTCTCAAATTTTTGGGTTTTTGGTTGCATACTCCCCTTTTATCTGCCTGATAATTAGCTCAGAATCCCCTTGGACTGATATTCTTTTGGCTCTTAAATCTTTGAGTAAGTGTAGGCCAATAAGGAGGGTTTTATACTCATCAATATTGTTTGTGCATAGAAAATCCAATTTTTAGGAGAATCATTTGTTTGTGTTTTGTATCCATACACCATCCCCTGCACTTAGTTTACTACAAGAGGCATCAAAGTTTAATTTCCAAGGTATTTCATTTTCTTTGTGCTGTTCAAGGCTGCTGAAATCTGGACTGTTATTTTCTTGAATTGATGGCAGATTTGATTGTTTTGGTAGACTAAATTCTCCCTTGTTTTCCTTTTCTTGTTGGTTGATTTCATCTTCATTATAGAAGATAAAGGAATCCAAATCTGAATGGATGGAGTAGATAGGAGAATTGTTTGGTCTATCTATGTTGCTCACCATGTATTTCATGTGGGATTCCCTGTCTAGTCTTCTAGTTTGGTTAAATACCGGGATGGTGGCATAAGACATGTCCATTTGAAGGCTCCCCTTAATTTTGGCTCCCCATGATCTAGATAAAAGAATGCCATACTTAGGGGGGATGTCAGCTACCACTATGTCCATTACTAGACTCTTAGCAGGAATTTGAAGTTAACACACATATCTTTAATTAAGCCTAAGCATTTGACCCTACTGGAATCAAAAGAATACAGGTCTTTGTATGGTTTAGTAATTTCTAAGCCTAGGCTTTCCATTACTGCTTTGGGCATAAGATTGTGAGAAGCGCCTGATTCTAGCATGGCGTTGTGCAAAATTTTCTCATGTATATTCAAGCTGACATAGAAGGGAGGGACAATGCCTTCTTGGTATTTTCCTTCAACTTCAGGACCAAACAATAATTCTGGTTTATCATCTGCCAAGTTTAAAGTATCAATGTCACTGCCCATATTCAAATCTTTCAAAACTTGTTTTTTATATACATCTTGAGTTACTAGTTCAGCTAAGGGTATGGTGATCTTAATCTTGGCAATTTCCCCTTCAAGGCTGAAAGGAACTATTGTTTTTGACATATTTATATCTGTTTTGTCATTCACATTTCTTTCGACAATTCTGATTTGCTGATTTTTATTTGAACTGTTATTTGGGACAGATTCATTACGCCCACTAGCAGAAGTAATAGGGCAACTTTTTTCAACACTTTGCTGAATGTTTTGTCCTTATTTTGGTCAGTTTTCTTGGTTAAAGTCTTGGTGTTAGTTGATCTTTTTTTAGGCTGATTTCTGAGGTTTTCTTGACAGCAGTACTAGTGTTTTTGTCACTAGAACTCTTTGGGCTACCTTTGCTTCTAAGATTGTATTTTTTGTGTACTTCCATGATAGCATTTTCAAACCCCAATCTGTAATCTTCAGAATCCTCATTATTGTATTCTTTTTGTTCTGAAGAGAAGAATCCTTGTTCTTCTTCAGTGAGAAAAACATCTATCTCACTGTCAGATCCTATCAAGTTTACATGATTTTCTTCCAACCTTTCAACTTCCCTTTCTTCTTCTTGATCAACATAGTTTTGTTGAAAGGGAGGCCTAATCTATTGTTCATTATCTCTTTTCCTATCTTGATTAGGGTTTATTCTAAGATTTTGGTTTCTATTTCTGTTTTGGTTTTCTCTAGGAGACACTCTATCACTCAGATTTATCTTTTCAAGCATCCTCTCCATTACCTTCACTAAGTTATATATTTTATTATCTGATGCTGAGGTTGATGGCATTGTATCATCCTTGTATGTAACTCTTTTCTATGCTCTCAACCTAGCTCTTTTCTCAATTAGATTTGTCTCCACACTCATGGCTCCCCTCTGCCTATCTTCTAAAGTTGAGGGGTCTCTTTCTCTAAGCTGGTAGGCCATTTCAAGGTCAAAGCCTTCTAGGAATATGTCCAAGGCTAAGCCTATTGGAGATTTCATGTCTGGAGGAAGTGCATTATACACACTATTGAATCTAGTGCAATAATCATGGACACTTTCCCTAGTATTTCTTTTGAGGTTAGTATAGTCTGAAAGGATTTAGAGAGGGTTCTTTCTAATTTCCCACTTGTTTATGAATGTTTGATACGGAGAAGGCAGATCATTTATACTGTGAGGAGCTAAGTTTTTAAACCATTTTTTGACTTTTCCACCTAAAATTTGAGCAAATATTCTCATCTTAATGGTCTCTTCTTCTATTTCCATGTAATCAAAGGCATCATTAATTTTATCTACATGCTGCTGGGCAGTAGTAGGTTCATTTGCAATGAAATGGGGAATTTTGGACTGGTAATCATTTGGTAAAGGAGCCATAGGCTGTGGTAACACTAGTGGAGCATACCATGCTGCCATGATTGGAAATAATGGGGGATTTACAAGGGGTGGATTAACAAGAGGGAAAGTGGGCTGAAATGGAGTGTTTTGAATAGTGGATGTGTGGATAGGAGTGGAGGAAACACTTGGGCTAGCAAAATTATGATGAGTAGATTTGTTATGGAATGCGTTGAAATGATGTAGAAGCTGAGAATCAGGTGGAGTGGAAGGTGAGGCCTCTCTGCTAAAGCTCTGTTGCAAATCTGTGTTTTCAAAATCAGCTTGATTTAAAACACTTTGAGACTTATTTCTGAATAGGTTCTTCGTGTAAGGTAAGTAAAAGTGATGATCTTCTAAAACTATAAGGTCTTTAGGGATAAATATTTTTCTTAGGATGGTCCTATCAGTAGTTGGTTTTCCATTCTACACCATTGTTTTCCTTTTAACCTGTACATCAATCCTAGAAAATCATAGCTCCACCTCAAACTCTTCTGGCAGGTCAAAAAGTAAAAAAACCACCAAAAAATGACCTTTATGCCTCCTTTTGGAAGAGAACGTTGTGTTTTCAAAGTGCCTATGGGAGAATGAACTTTTGAGGGGCTAAATTCAGTAAATTTTAGTGCTCGAAGACTCCATCATGTAGCCAACTAGAAGATATATCTCCATCCATATTCAGATCATCATTTTAACACCAAGAAGGCCTCAAAAACTCAACTTTCCCTCACATGCTACGTTTTCTCCTGGCACACTGCATTTTCAGAAGAATTCGTTGTGTTTTCTCCTAAGAGTCATTTTTTGCAGTTGACTTGGTCCAGTTTCGCCTTTTCTCATGTAATTTGTCAAGCATGATGATGTAATGATGTTTTTAGATGTAATTAAGATAGTTAAAGGTAAATATGAGGTAGATACATGCGTATAAAGGTCATAAATGGTCAAAATAATCAGTTTTTATATCTTAGGGAGAGTCTTGTTCACCTCCCTAGTCTTTAGGTTTTAGGTGAGAGGATCATGTGATCAAGTCCTTCACTCATGGATTTGACCCCTGACATAGGGGAAATTATATTTTTTTCTATATGTATGCTTTTCTTGGTCATTTTACTAGTTGGACATCATATTTTTGAGACCATTTTAGCTTGTGCTTCAGCTTTTATTCAAAAATTCAGAGGATGAGGTGTTTGAAAACACTTCCAAGCTTCAGGAAAGAATCAAGAAAGTGTATGATCGCAAGAAAAACACAGATGACTTTAGCATTGGCAATGCATTCCTCCATTGGGATGCAAGAAATGAAGATAAAGGGAAGCATGGTAAGTTTTATAATTTATGGAAAGAACCATACAAGATTTCAGCTTCAAGAGGAAAACTTTCTTACCTATTAGAAGAAATGAATGGAAAATATTGTGTGGGAGGACCAGTCAATGGTATGATTCTCAAGCACTACCTATTTTGATCATAATTTTAAAATATTTCATTATCATTGTACATATTAGTTTACTTTTTCTGTCGAAGTGTGAAGTAGTTAATCATTGAAGTTTGGAGCCCGAAGTGAAGCCCATAAAATTTCTATAAATGGGTGTTGATTTCTAAGTATAGTAAGTTTTAGTTTCAGTCTGAGTCAGTTCATTTTTTCAATCGGTTTTATTTTTTGGGTTTAGTCTTTTGATTTTGAATCCATGCCCAATGGTTAGGCTACTTGGTCTACGGTTTTCTTGACACCTCCAAGGAACCTCCATCCCCAGTTAGAGCCTATGTTAGTGTCAATTAGTTATGAATATAACCAGTGATCAAATGGGCACTTTCAAAAATTTTATAAGGTTTTCAAGTAAAATTTGTATGGTTTTAGTAGGTCTTCAAATAAAAATTTGGTCATTGGCTAGTGGCATCTAGGACTATTACTGCTCCTTCCAAAAAATTTCACCTACTAGTCATTACCATCTCTCAACTGGATGAGTCATCGTTTCAAGGTCTTCATATTCATTTCAGTCATGTCAACATGGTCTTCATTCAAATTGTTAGGGTCTCTGTAATTTGCAAGATTGGCAAATACAAACTGCAAAGCCTACATATGAATCACTGTGGGATTCTAGGATCTAGCCCTCCTGAATCCAGAGAGGGATCTCTCTATAAGTGCAAAGATTGATTTATCTTTAAGGCTTTTAGTATGATGTTAGGCTAGTTATTAAGCACAAGGGTTTTTTTTGGTTTTGGTTGGGCAAGGATATGATGAAGGTGAAGGAAGTCTATATGAAGGGTGAAGGTGTATGTAGGTGAAAGAATGGTTCAGCTAATAATATAGGCAAGGAGCAGCTTTAATCCATTAGGCTATGGAGTCATAATAGGGTTTAATTGAAACAGCAAGGTTCAAGAGTGGTCCATGGTGCAAGTCATCTATATCAAAAGATCCTTTAGATTAAATGATGGAATGGAACATTAAAATGTTGTGAAGGTGGAAAAAGCCAATAATATCAACAAGGATTCATTAACTTTCCATACAAGAAAATCCTTTTTAAGCAACTGTTTGAAACCAACCAAAGACAGGGCTAACCATAAACTTATTTGGACAAGCTTGTATTAAAGCTAAATTATCATACAAACAATCCAGCAATCCACATGACTACTTTCAGAAGGGATGAAAACAGATAAGAAAACAAAGTGCAGCTTAAGATTAGGTCAGATGTATTATAATCATGATCTACTTTAGCATACTCTTAGGGAAACTTTCAAAACAACCTTTGGAGAAAGAACTAGGAGACAGGGCAAACCATAAACTTTCCTAGTTTAATTCTACTTACCATGTAATGAAAATATCATTCAAGAACTTCCTTTCCAAGTTTTGCACATCAAGACATGGACTAACCAACATTCCTTGGCAATGTTTACACTTAATTTAAGTCATTCCCAAATATAGAAATTAGCAGAAAACATATAGATAAAGCTTATCAGTGAGAGTAGGGTACTTTTGACAATAAATCCTAGCTCTATATTTGTTTTTCTTTGTCAGAGAAAAGTGAACAAAATGGCATACATGAAAGGAAAACAATAACAGTAAGAGGCACTTCACCAATTATATAGACCAGGATCCCAAGAATCAGCTTGTATATTTATGTCAATCCAGTTACAAACTACAAGTCCAATGTTTCATCACAGCTCGAAACATCTCTTCTCAGCCTATGTATCTTCAACTACAAACAGGGCTATAGCAGCTTCAAAAAACTATTTACATGGTACAGATGTCCAAAGACCAACAATATCTCATCTTCTAAGGAATTATATATAGAAGAAAGAGGAGGTGGAATGAAAGAAAAGATCTCTAGGTTCAATTAATACAAGTTAATGCTTCTTGGCTTTTGAGGGGCTCAATGGAGAAGTTCTCTGATATTTCTCTGTATTAATTGGTTTTCATTAAGTATTTTTAGCCGCTAGGAAGTTTTTGTTGACTTAAAAACTCTTTAAGTAGGTTTGCAATAACTCTGGCTGCTTTTAAGCAAAATATCATTGACTAAGGCAATAACTATGCCTTCTTTTGATTTATTGATACTGTAGGTGGCGCTTTGGAAGATGAAGAGGATATTTTGGCCTCTGATGTGGCAGAGGAGGCCTCCTCACTGATATTTTTCTCTGTTTAACCATGAAACACTTTAATCTATTTTTACTCTGTGTTTAGGCTTAATTAGGCCTTGATCTTTGTTTCGGGTCTTTGTTCTTTAACATTGTCTTCAACTCTTTAAACGGTGGATTAAAGCTCTGATCTTTGGGCTTTGGATTTAATCACTCTTTAACGTTGATTTATTCATTACTGATACACTTTACTATTGTTTGTTTATACGGGTGGCTTTCTGCTATTGGAGGGTTTTTGTTAAACCCTGGATCGTGATCCAGATGTTCAAACTTGGGCATCGTACCCTGCAGATCCTTTCTTCTTTGGTTTAAGTCACAAAATTTTCATTTTGGACTGAACTGGTCACCTATCTGTGACTGTGGAAATACATAGATCAAACGCCGTTTAATCCTATAAAAAAAACATAACAAAATCATTATAAAATCCTGCGGAATTTGGTTAAGACTGGTTCAGAGGGTTCATGGGGGTGGAGGAGCACTGAGGAAGAACGTGGATGCAGCGGAAAAATGGAATAAAATCCTGGAAGAACAGCTAACCAGGTGAAAACAGAAGTTTGGGTGCAAGGATGAACGTGGGCCGTTAGATTAAAATAATCAATGGTCAAGGTTTCTCGATCGAGTCATTTGCGAGAAAAAGCGAAGGGTAAATGACTCAGGGTTGGGATATAACCTGAGCCGTCTGATCAAGATGATCAATGGCCACGATTAAAAGGCGAAAATTAATTTGAGGAGGATGGTGGTTTGGCAGAAAATCGGCAGTGATTTTCGCGTATCTCTGAGGCGATTTTGAAATTTCTCCAAAAAAACGCGATATGGGTCTGCGTTCAATACGTGGATTTATAAAACCACCCATATCACGTAAAAGTTGTGCACTGTGGAAAGGCTTCAAAAATTACGCGATATGGATACTGGGCCATTGGATTGGATGATCCAAATCCAATAGTGCGGGTTTGAGCGCGATGGATGAAGAGCTGCGGGGTAAAGTATATGTGGGGTCCAAGTAACGTCAGTGAAAATTGGTGTGCAGTGGATGGTGAAATAGGCTATCCAATCATTCAATTCCTTTAATGAGTGGTTAAGATTGAAAAACAAAGCAGATAGGAAGAAATGAAAGGAAATGGAATGGGTAGAAGAATAAGGCCTGATGGCCTTAGATCTTCGAAGATCGATGGTCAGGATTCCTTTTAAACCCTTTTTTCGGGAAACAAGATTTTATAGAAAAGGTCAAGTTTTCAAAGGAAATTGGCGGAGAAATACAAAGGAGAGAGGACCCACCCTTTTATAATGGGCGGAAGAAAGGATGAATGTGGGCCGTCAGATTAAGAGCAGATCAACGGTGAAGATCTTGTCACAGGATCACATCAACAAAGGTCAAAGGGTAAAGTGACAATGAAATGTGCCGATGCGATTGAGCGCGGACCGTTAGATCTAGGAGAGATCAACGGTGAATATTTAATCGCTGGTTTATGTCAAAGGGCTATAGAATGGATGAGCATGATGCGATGAAGCGTGGACCGTCGGATCTAAGAGAGATCAACGGTTAGGATTTAATTGCATCGGAGAAAAGGGAAGGGGCCAAAATAGCAAGGATTTTTATTTTTTGATATGCGATTAAGCGTTGACCATCGGATCAGTTTTTTAGAGATCAATGGTGGAGATTTAATCGGCGGGTGCAATGGTAAGGGCTTTTGAGCAGAGCACGATTTAATCTGAGCCGTTGGTTCTTGTGGATTCAACGGCTGAGATCAAAGGAACAGGACAAGGGTTTTGCGATTTCCAATTTTGTGATGGAGCGAGAGCCGTCGATCTAAAAACTAGATCGACAGTGGAGATTTAATCATGAAGTCAAAAGGCAGAACGACGGGTTCAGAGAATGGAGTGATATGGACCGTTGGATCTGGGCAGAGTAGATCAGATCAACGGCAGAGAAACGATCATGGGATCGCATCGGAGAAAACGAAAAGAACCAAGAAAAGGGTCAAATGAACGTTTGTGATGTGATTTTAAACTTGCAATGTGATTTAGTTTTGTGATGCGACGAGCTGATGGCCATTGATCTGCAGAGATCGACGACCCAGATTTATTTAAACCTTTTCGTCGGGGAACAGAAGAAATGAAAGGAAATTCGGGTTTTATGAAATAACAAAGGAAAGTAAGGTTTGAGAAAGAATTTTAAGCCCTTTAGTGCTTGGTTGCGGGGCTTAAGGTCTTATGAGGCGGAGGGTTTACGGGAATTAAGCCCTCGGGGGCTAAAAACCTTTATAATGGAAAAGACTATTTTTAGGCTTAAAAACAGAGTTTTTGAGGGAGATTGAGGGTTCCGGTAGAGGAAAGAGGGAATTTTAAAACCAAGTAAATGGGAATAAAAGGTTTTAAAAGGGGTTTTGGCTGATTTGGAAACCAAATGAAGTTATTTTGGAGGATTTTTATGGAGGAAAAAGGGATGAAAATGGAGTTTATTTATGAGTGGAAGGAGGGGTAAAATGAAGGGAAAAATGGGATTTTAAGCAGTCTTCTTTAGGCTAACAACAGATTTTTCAAGATTATGAGGGAAACAGTAGTGAAGATTAAATCAAAGGATAAATATCATCATAAGACTTTAAGAATAAACAATTTGGTCATGAAATTGTTTCTTAAAGGCTAGAAATTTTTTTAGCCACCAGTTGATATGACAAATTTTATAGGTGGCTAACACAACTTAGAGTCTTCATTAGGTCATTAGGGTTTCAGTCATCAAAATCAGTCATTTCATGCATAAACCCGACAATTGGAGTAGTAATAGGGAGATTTCTCAATAAAGTTTTTTTCAAGTATATTTTTTATTAAACATGATGTAATAAGTTCTAAAGTTTCCTAAGCTACATAGAAAGTTCCAAAGCTACATAGTGTCCAAAGCAAAAGTGAAAGACATGTTGTGGGCCATCCCACTACTATGAAAAAAATTGACTGCCACAAGCTATAAAAGACCATTTCAAATCATTCATCTCATTAACCTCATTGATAAAGAGCTCTCACTCATCAAAAAATACTTCCTCAGCAATTTCAAGGTCAAAGACACTCCAAAAATTGATGCCAAGCAGCCACACTGCATTTTCTAACCTACATGTTGCGTTTTCCTCTACACATTGTGTTTTCACTCCAAGAGGCATAAAACCAGTTTTCAAGGGTTCTCAAAGGTCATCAAAGTTTCCATCATCATTCTAAAATTAAGTTAGAGGTCCTTGACCTCTCCTATCATCTCAGTTTGCTTGTTTCTATAGTGAAAATCCTCCATTTGTCCCCATGCTGTGTTTTGGTGGGTGACACTTCTTTTCAAGTTTGGAAGGTAAACACACCTATGAATTAGACCTTTTACCCTCCCTCATACTCAAAACCAACTCCCAAAGTATTCACACCCCCTCACCCTTATTTCATAAGATCCAAACCCTAAACCCTAGCCTAACGTTGTGGCTTTCGCAATTTTCTTAGCTAGGACTGTGTTAAAAGTTCTCGAGCTTAATTCCCATAACCATTTCATCCCATTCCACTTCCTACAATTACCTAATACCCCTATCCACTTCCCTAAATTTTCCCATTCCCATTTACCTTCCCTAACCCCTTCAAACCATCCAATCACTCACTTGCACTATTTTTTTCCCACTAGGGTTTCCCCTTGCAAACTATGAACATGGAGGAGAAGAAGCCCTACAACAAAGGAGGTCACATGTCTAGGTATTAACCACTGAACATACATGAAATAATGTCTTCCCCACTTGCCAAACAATTCTTTCAAAATTTTGGATGCATGAAGTTTTGTGAGCAAATTGAAAGGGTCAAATATCATGCCAAGCTCACTAGTTTGTTTTCCATTCACTTTAAAGGAGATAAAGTCACAATTCTAGGGGTCATATTCACAATCACAGATGAAACCATATCTATAGCAACAGGGATACCAAACAGTTGTAAAAGGTGGTTCAAAAACCTAGATTTGGATATGCAAATTATAGACCTTACATCAAAGCTCATTACAAAGATGGCATCAAGAAATTTTTTCCTTTTGATCAGCTTCTTGACAGGTTTTCTCCATTGATCAAGGTCATTTTGAGGTACTTTAAATGCAAGGGTAGATTCATTATATTGTACAAGAATCATGTCATATTTCACATGCACTTCATAGGGATAAAAACTCTTAACCTATCCTATTATCTCCATAAGAGCTTGGCTAAGATGGCAGGGAAGGTGCAGCATAGACAAAGTAATCATGAAGCCAATATCTTTCACCATGCCCTCATAAAAATTATTTTCTTGCACCAGATTGAGGAGAAGAGCATCACTTGGGAGACATTAATTCATTCTCATGACTTTTTTCCTTCTGCTAGTCAAACAACTATCCAAGATATATCATCAGCTATACAATCGGCACCATCTAGACAAATGGAGATTGGTTCATCTAGCAGAGTTTTAGTGAAGAATCTCTTGAGGGTTGAGGTGAAAAAAACCTATTAGAGAGGTAGGAGGCTTGTGTTTTCTCCACAAATTGTGGAAGCTGCCAACCCTACATCAGTAACACAGAGATCACCAACACAACATGAGCCACTTTTGCAAGATGAAGGATCATCCCTTCTTGACATTGACATGGCATATTTGGAGAGGGATGAAGAGAAAAAACCCACAAAGTAGGTCATTATGGAGAAATATAATGATATTAGAGAGCTTAGCTTAAATAGGGCTAAAAGAGACAAAAAATTTCAAATACACGTGGCTTCTCATAACTATACAAGGAATTAAATCTTCAAGATCAAGGTCAAACAATTGAAAGAAAAACTCAAGGAAACCCTAATCAAGCAAAAGGAGAAGGGAAAGTTGGACCTACTTGCTAATGCTTCCCTCATTACTTGAGATACCATATTAGGTTTTCATGGACCAAACCTAGATAAATTTTTATGAAATTTGAAGAAATTTTTGTGAAAAGTTAATTTTTGTGAATTTTGGCAATTTTGTGATACAGTCACACTACCAAAAATGCAGCGTGGCTCACACTGTGTTTTTTATGGAGGCCTCCAAATGACATGAAGTCTACACCATTTTATTCATTTAAGCTCTAAATCAATCCTAGAAAATCATAGCTCCACTTTAGCCTCTTCTGGCAGGTCAAAAAGTAAAAAAACCACCAAAAAATGAGCTTTATGCCTCCTTTTTGAAGAGCACGTTGTGTTTTCAAAGTGTTTTTGGGATAATGAACTTTTGAAGGGCTAAATTCAGTCAATTTTAGTGCTTGAAGACTCCATCATTCAGATCATCGTTTGGGCTCCGAGAAGGCCTCCAAAACCCAAATTTCCCTCACATGCTACGTTTTCTTCCAGCGTAGTGCATTTTCAATAGAATTTGTTGCGTTTTCTCCTAAGAGTCATTTTTTGCAGTTGACTTGGTCCAATTTCACTTTTTCTCATGTAATTTGTCAATCATGATGATGTTATGATGTTTTGAGATGTAATTAAGATATTTATAGGTAAATATGAGGTATATACATGCTTATAAAGGTCATAAATGGTCAAAATAATCATTTTTTCTACCTTAGGGAGAGTCTTGTTCACCTCCCTAGTATTTAGGTTTTAGGTGAGAGGATCATGAAATCAATTCCTTCATTCATGGATTCGACCCCTAAGAGAGTGGAAATGATATTTTTTCTTTATGTATGCTTTTCTTGGTCATTTGACTAGTTTGAAATCAGAGGTTGGAGACCATTTTAGCTTGTGCTTCAACTTTTATTCAAAAATTCAGAGGATGAGGTGTTTGAAAACACTTCCAAGCTTCAGGAAAGAATCAAGAAAGTGTATGATCGCAAGACAATTGCCGATGACTTTAGCATTGGTGATGTAGTCCTCCGTTGGGATGCAAGAAATGAAGATAAAGGGAAGCATGGTAAGTTTGAGAATTTATGAAAGGACCATACAAGATTTCAGCTTCAAGAGGAAAACTTGCTTACCTATTAGAAGAAATGAATGGAAAAGATTGTGTGGGAGGACCAGTCAATGGTAGGCTTCTCAAGCACTACCTGTTTTGATAAGAATTATGAAAATTTTCATTATCATTGTACATATCAGTTTACTTTTTCTGCCGAAGTGTGAAGGAGTTAATCATCGAATTTTGGAGACCGAAGTGAATGCCATAAGATTTCTATGATTGGATGTTGATTTACAAGTATAGTAAGTTTTAGTTTCAGTCCGAGTAAGTTGATTTTGTCAGTCATTTTTCTTTTTCGAGTTTACTCTTTTGATTTTTATTCCATGCCCAATGGTTAGGCTACTTGGTCTACGGTTTTCTTGACACCTCCATGTAGCTTCCATCCCCAGTTAGAGCCTATGTTAGTGTCAGTCAGTTATGCATGTCACCAGTGATCAAATCGGCTCTTTCAAAAAATTTATTAGGGTGTCGAGTAAAATTTTTGTGGGTTCTGTAGATCTTCAAATAAAAATTTGGTCACTGGCTGGTGGTGTCTAGGACTATTACTGCTCCTTCCAAAAAATTTCACCTGATGGTCATTACCATCTCTCAGCTGGATGAGTCATCATTTCAAGGTATCCAAATTCATTTCAGTCATGTCAACATGTTCTTCATTCATCTCAGAGTCTTCATTAGGTCATTAGGGTTTCAGTCATCAAAATCAGTCATTTCATGCATAAATCCGACAAATGGAGTAGTAAAAGGGAGATTTCTCAATAAAGTTTGTTTCAGGTATATTTTTTATTAAAAATGATGTAATAAGTTCTAAAATTTCCTAATCTACATAGAAAGTTCCAAAGCTACATAGTGTTCAAAGCAAAAGTGAAAAACATGTAGTGGGCCATCCCACTACTATGAAGAAAATTGGCTACCACAAGCTATAAAAGACCATTACAACTCATTCATCTCATTAACCTCATTGATAAAGAGCTCTAATTCATCAAAAAATACTTCCTTAGAAATTTTAGGGTCAAATACACTCCAAGAATTGATGCCAAGCAGCCAAGCTGCATTTTCTAACCTGCATGCTGCGTTTTCCTCTACACGCTGTGTTTTCACTCCAAGAGGCATCAAAAAAATTTTCAAGGGTTCTCAAAGGTCATCAAAGTTTCCATCACAATTCTAGAAGTAAGTTACAGGTCCTTTACCTCTCCTATCAGCTTAGTTTTCTTGCTTCTACAGTGCAAATCCTCCATTTGTCCCCGTGCTGAGTTTTGGTGGGTGCCCCTTCTTTTCAAGTTTGCAAGGTAAACACACCTATGCCATAGACCGTTTACCCTCCCTCACACTCAAAACCAACTCCCATATCCTTCACACCACCTCACTCTTATTTCCTCAGCTCCAAACCCTAAACACTAGCCTAACGTTATGGTTTTGGTAGTTTGCTTAGCTAGGACTGTGTTAAAAATTCCCTAGCCTAATTCCTATACCCATTTCATCCCATTCCACTTCCTACAGTTCCATAAGACCCCTATCAACTTCCCTAAATTTTCCCACTCCCGTTTCCCTTCCCTAACCCCTTCAAGCCATCCCCTCACTCACTTCCCCTATTTTTTCCCACTAGGGATTTCCCCTTGCAAACTATCAACATGGAGGAGAAGAAGCCCTATAACAAAGGAGGTCACATGTCTAGGTATTAAAAACTCAACATAGATGAAATAATGTCTTCCCCACTTGACAAACAATTCTTTCAAAATGTTGGTTGCATGAAGTTTTGTGAGCAAATAGAAAGGGTCAAATATCATGCCAAGCTCACTAGTTTGTTTGCCACTCACCTTAAAGGAGATAAAGTCACAATTGCAGGGGTCATATTCACAATCATAGCTGAAGCCATAGGTATAGAAATAGGGATACCAAACAGTGGTGAAAATTTGTTCAAAATCCTAGACTTGGATATGCAAAATTATATACCTTACATCAAAGCTCATTACAAAGATGGCATCAAGAAAGTTTTTCCTTTTGATCAGCTTCTTGACATGTTTTGTCCATTGATGAGGGTCATTATGAGGTACTTTACATGTGAGGGTAGATTCAATATATTGTACAAGTATCATGTCATATTTCACATGCACTTCATAGGGATAAAAACCCTTAACCTATCCTATTATCTCCATAAGAGCTTGGCTAAGATGGCAGGGAAGGTGCAACATAGACAAACTATTCATCAAGCCAATATATTTCACCATGCCCTCATAAAAATTATTGTCTTGCACCATATTGAGGAGAATAACATCACTTGGGAGACATTCATTCAGTCTCATGACTTTTTTCCTTCTGCTAGTCAAACAACTAGCCAAGATATATCATCAGCTACACCATTGACACCATCTAGAGAAATGGAGATTGGTTCATCTAGCATAGTTTTAGTGAAGAATCCCTTGAGGGTTGAGGTGAAAAAAACCTATCAAAGAGGTAGGAGACTTGTGTTTTCTCCACATATTTTGGAAGGGGCCAACCCTACATCAGCAACACAGAGATCACCAGCACAACATGAGCCACTTTTGCAAGATGAAGGACCATCCCTTCTTGACATTGATATGGCATATTTTGAGAGAGATGAAGAGAAAAAATCCACAAAGCAGGTAATTATGGAGAAAAATAATGATATTAGAGAGATTAAGTACAAATTTTCCAGGGTCAACTTCATGATTTCATTCATTGAGAAGGAAAACATGCAATTGAAGGTAAACCGACGAATTTTGAATAGACATAAGGTTGATGCTAGTAAAGAGGCAATAACAAGAAAAGCAATAGTTTTTATTGATGATCTTATAATATCCCCAAATGAGATATTTTACTAAATTTGCATGAATTTAATTAACCCAAAATTATGCCGTAAAATCAACATGCATTTAACAGAAGATTTCCATGTAAAATAAAAACACATAAAATACTGCAATCTAATACCACATAGAATAGGAATAATCTCAGCTTTTATTATAAATAATAACAGGGTTTACATATAGATCTGACCGAGAAAGTGCTAAGATGGAAAACTGGCCAACAATACAATCTGCTGCACTGCTACATGGAGATGGCCTCCAAAACTGAACTGCTGCACTCTCCCTCCGGAAAAAAATACCACTGAATCCACTAAAGCAACTGTTGAATATTTGAATGATCCTCACTCCAATATCCTTGAAGCTCTGCGAAACTTCTGAATGAAGTCTCTGTTAGCCATAAGTAAATTTTTTCACAGCAAATGATGGCTAAAACAGGTCTTGAGCCTTTAGGAGATTATTTTCATAGAAAATTACTCATTATTGAATCCTTCTGGTGTTTTCTAACTTAGCAGTAATCTTCACTATTGTTTCCTTCAAAAAATCCTCAAGAAGCCCTGCTGATATAAAAGGCTATTTCAAAGCCTCCCTTTTCCTTCATTTCACCCATTCCATCAGTTTGCCTTAAAAATTCCCCTTCCTCCTGTCAAATCCCTCTTCTTATTCCCTTTCATACCCTTCATTTCATCTAAAAATCCTTTAAAACCTATAAAAACCCCTTTTTATGGTTTGAATTACCCTATTTTACCTATCAGAACCTTTTTTAGGCTTCAAAAACCCTTTTTTAGCCTAAAAATACGCCTTTTTATATACAGGCTTTAAGCTCCTGGGGGCTTAAATGTTCCGCTACTTTTTCTTCATATGACCAATACCCGCAAACCATGAGCTAAAGTCTGCTAGCCCCTTATCTCTCTTCTCCCTGTCCCCTACTCCTCCACTGGACCTTTCCCACCCATTTTCTTCTAGCCCCTTCCCTTACCATTTGTTACCCCCTTTCCCCTTGCAGAAATGCGCTTTCCTTTGCTTTTCCCTCGCCATACTTGTCAAATCCCGAAGACATCCTGGCCGTAGATCACACTGATCCAATGGCCACCATGCTCCTGCCAACCACCCGACCATCCCTCCTCGTATGTCTGCACCGACACATCTCCACCATTGATCTACCAAGATCAACGGTTCACGCTCATCCTACCTTTCCTCCTCTTCCCTCCAGCCCTTTTTCTTATCTTTTTTATTTTGCGCTATGCATTCCCCTTAAGTGATCTTGACCGTCGATCTCATCGTTCTGACGATCATCGCACTTCCCATCTCATCCTCTGACCACCCAACCATCCTTCCTCGTTCATCCGCACAAACAAATCTCAACCGTAGATCAAAGGCCTTGGGCCTTGATCTAACGGCTACCATTCTCCCTCCTTCCATCCCATCTCCTAGCCATACCCATGCTACCAAAAAAAATTTCTTATGTCACCTAGGTCCCATTGCCTCGTCCACCGTGAAACTCTTCAATCCATCGCGCTCGTCTACCGTCGTCGATCTGCATCCCTGCAGATCGGACGACTGACGCATTTTGATCACAAAACACCTCCATTGCGCAACTTTAACGTGAAATTAGTGGTTTCGGGAGGACACATGCCATGCTATAAACGATATCGCGTGTGTTTCATGATAAACCACTTACCGCAGAAATCTTACGCGAAAACCATTCATGGTTTCACAAAACCACTTTTTCATTTTCGCGCTATATTTCAAATTTGAACCCCGTTTTCGCAGATTTTTCCATGGAAGAAAGATAGGCTGAGATGAGAAGTTTGAATTTGTAAATACCTACTAGACTTGAATATTGTAGCTGGTTTGAACATCAAATATACAAGCTGATTTATGGGATCCTGGTCTATGTCAATGGTGATGTTTTTCTTACTGTAATTGTTATTTTTCTCATGTTTTCCATACTGTCCACTTTCTCTGATAAAGAACAACAAATATAGATTAGGATTTATTGTAAAGTACCCTAAATCTCACTGATAAATCTTTATCTCTATGTTTTCTTCTAATTGTGTTTTGAGGATAATTCAATAGAGTATAACCAGTGAAGTGTTGGTGAGCCCATGTTTATTGAGTACAACTTGAGATATTGTCTTTGAAAGCTCTTGAAAATTCTGCTAATTAAAGTTGAACTAGAGAAGTCTATGGTTATCCTTGTCCTCTAGTTTATCTCCAACAGTTGCTTTGAAAGGTTCCCTTAAGAGTATGCCAAAATTAGGCTAGGTTAAAAGTCCTTACTTGATCTTAGGCTACTTTTTATGTTTATCTTGAATGTTTTCCTTAAGAATATTTTGAAAGCAGGCTAGGTTAAAAGTCCTTACTTTATCTTAGGCTATTATTTGTTTATCTTAACTGTTTTCCTTTGAGAGTATGCTGAAAGCGGGCTAGGTTAGAAGTCCTTACTTGATCTTAAGTTTCCCTTTGTTTTCTTGTATGTTTTCTTCTTTCACAACAATTTTAATGTTTCATACCATAAATCAACTTAAAGAGATCCTTTGATATAGATGAATTGCCCCATGGACCATTCTTGAAACTTGTTGTGCAATTAAATCCTTTTGTGACTCCATAGCCCAATGGATTGATACTGTTTCTTACCTATCCTATCAGCTGAACCATTTTTTCAACCTGCTCACACCTTTACCCTTCAAAAAGCTTCCTTCATTTTGATGATATCCATCCCAACCAAAAACAAACAAAACCCTTGTACTTCATAACTAGCCTAATATCATATCATAAGCCTTAAAGAAATATCTTTGAAAACACTTATATAGAGAGATCCCTCTCTGAATCCAGGAGGGCTAGATCCTAGGATTCCAAAGTGGTTCTAATGTAGGCTCTGCAGCGTTATTTCATTCCAATATTGCAAAATATGGAGACCTAACATAGTGGTGACTCCATTGGGGAAATATAATATTGAGTAATAGATAACTTCACAACTCAATGAACCCCTACTTTTAAATGAAACAAGTGTCACCAAGACTGGTTATTATTGATTGTTGATGGTGAACAACAACCAAACCTTGAGAACAAGTAAAAATCCTTCACCTGGCAACTCAAAAACTCCCAAAAGACCAAATCACTCCACTGGTAGAAGACTCTGAACTTGTTGATGAGATGCAGTGACCTCTTTCCTGATTTATAAACATGGATCCAAGGATACAAAGGAGATATTCTCCAATGAGCAGAGATCATATCCCTGGATTCCCACAAAAGATGCCTCAAATGTGTTGGGATGATAACCTTCCTATTTTTCAAGGTGAAAATTTTGATGACCCATTGTTACATCTCATCAAATTTCATATACATGTATGGAAGATAAAGACTGAATGGCATGAATACTGCCTTATGAAAATTTTCATGTTAACATTAGAAGGAAAGGCAAGGGATTGGTATGAATGGTTAGAACCTAAGAGCTTGTTTTCTTTAAGAGACATGCACCAAGTATTTTATGAAGAATATAAAGAAAACCCTTCATCTTTATCATGGACTGCAAATTGTTGTGATCAATCTCAAAACAACATACAATACTTGTTAGATATTGATGAGGATTTGGTTAGTATACATCCTGAGGATCTCTTAGCAGCCATTCATGAATTTCATACGAACTATCACAAGAACCTAGATGAATCAGTTGAGGAAGAAATCAATCAAGGAATAAAATATAGTCCTCAAGATATCCCCACCAGCATAAATAATGATTCATCATCCCTTCTAGGTGAGGCTAATTTAAATATTGATGATCTAGAGCAACCCATGCATTTTCTAGATCAAGAACAAACTCAACCACTACAAGACCTAGACATTGAGCAAGACATGTATGATGATCAAGACTTTATATAAGATGATGAGGAAGGTTGTCAAGAAATTCTTGATTGCCTACCTATAACTTGTGTTTTACTGTTAAGAGATCTTTACGAACAAAATGCAAATACTAATAGTGAGCAGTGCTTTGAGGAAACAAGTAGCCACTTAGAAAATGCAAAATCTGATGTGGATGTTGGGTGTGGAGCCTGATTATCTTGTTTACTTTGTATCACAGCTTTGGACCCCTGTACCTTAAAAGGGGCGGCAATGCCACCCGAAATTTAATCGCTGCCGTGGGGGGTCCTTTTTGGAGCCCCCCCCTAGCGGGGGTTCGGGGGCAGCGCCCCCGAAGCTAAAAACAGATGTAAAATTGCCTCGTAAAAGTATAGTAATTTCTAGTCAATTTGGGCCGTTCATTAGGCAAATGATCTGACGGTAGAAGTTATGTTTAGATGAGGATTTTTTTCCCTAGAAGGCAACCCCCTTGTATATATGAGGGCATTGTATTGCGGCTGTGTATGATGTGTGTATTCTCGGAGCGAGAAACAGAGAGGGAGACTGTGAGAGAGAACAAAGGATATTACAGCAGATCTGCTGTAGGTTTTGTCTCTTCATTTTTGCTGGATAATAGAAAGGAAGGAGTGAGTACATTCGGGGTGGAGAAATAGCCCAAACTAGGCCAGACCACGTATCTGTGTGTCTCTGGTTTATGTGTTTTGTGTACTTGTATTTTCCACATATTTTATGTGTTTCGTTGCTGTAGCAATATTTAATTTTCTAACAGCGGTATCGAGCCGAGTATGTTGGTGATAAACTCGCCGGAAAAAGGGGTTCCTGTCAGTGGGAGAAATAGCGGACGATGGTAAGTTTAGGGTCGAGAAAATTTAACACAACGGCCAAAACTTTGCGGCCAGATTGCGGAAGATGCGGATGGAAGATTATGCGTATCGGAAAAGATACTGTGCCTACCATTGAGCGGAAAAACAAAGAAAGCGGCGGCCATGACGGACGCGGAGATGGACATTCTCGATGAAAGGCACTCGAACGATGCGGTGTGTCTTGGGCGTCGATCACTTTCAATATTCGAAGAGCAACAACGAGAGGGTTTGATGCAGACGTTGGCGAAACTATATGAAAAACCCTCGGCCTCAAACAAGGTATTTCTTATGAAACGACTATTTAATATGAAGATGTCGGAAGGTGGATCTGTTGCAGACCATTTAAATAAATTTAATACAGTTACCAGTCAGTTAAGTTCTATAGGGGTAAAATTTGATGATGAAGTTAGAGCACTGTTATTCTTGTGCTCATTACCAGAAATCTGGAATGGTTTAGTTATGGCCATTAGTAACTCTGTCTCTGGATCTAGTACTTTAAAGTTTGATGATGATGTTGGTGCTATCCTTAGCGAGGAAATGCGACGAAAAAGCTTCGGTGAGACATCAGGTAATGCTTTGAGTGCAGAGTCTAGGGGAAGAAGAATGGAAAGAGGAAAGAGCTCGGGATATCGCAGTAAATCAAGGAAAGGCGGGATCCAAGTCTAGATCGGGGATAGTGTGCGGAAAGACTTGCCCGGAAAGAAAGGACACCTAAAGAAAGATTGTGAATCTCGGAAGGAAAAAAAAGAGACACACGGCAAGAAAACAATCATGAAGCAAATGTGACGGGTGATGTGTTACAAGATGCTTTGATTCTTTCTTTCGAAAATGTTAACGATTCTTGGGTTGTAGATTCAGGGACTTCATTCCATGCCACACCTGATAAGAAATATTTTCATGACTATGTTCAAGGAGATTTTGGACAAGTTCATTTGGGTGATGATAAACCCTGTAAAATTGTTGGAATGGGTAAAGTTCTTGTAAAACAACAGAATGGAAACGAATGGATACTAAAGGAGGTAAGGCATGTTCCAGATTTGAAGAAAAATTTGATTTCAACAGGGCAGTTAGGCGGTGAAGGTTGTGTGACAACTTTCACGGATAAAACTTGGAAGGTCACCAAAGGAACCCTGGTAATAGCAAAAGGCGAAAAGGTTGGTACATTGTATTTATGCAATGGTATTTCTAACTCTATTAATGCTTTAACTTCCAAAGGAGAAGATGCAGGATTATGGCATCATAGACTCGGACACATGAGTGAGAAGGGAGTGAAGATTCTTCACTTAAGAAATTTGTTGCCAGGTTTGAAGAATGTTGATCTGGATTTCTGTGAAAATTTCGTTTATGGAAAACAAAAGAGAGTCAGATTTCTCAGAGTTGGGAAAGAAAAGAAGAGCGAAAAATTGGAGCTTGTGCATACAGATGTATAGAGGACTGTCGGGTATCTCATCTCTCGGTGGCTCTCGTTATTGTGTTACTTTTATTGATGATGCAACTAGAAAAACATGGATTTGTTGTATTCATAATAAATGCGAGTGTATTTGATACTTTCAAGAAATGGAAAGCTTTGGTTTCGATTTTGAACGGAAAGAAGTTGAAGTGTCTCTGATCAGAAAATGGAGGTGAATATTGCAGCCAAGATTTTGATAGGTATTGTTCAGAGCATGGAATTCGAAGAGAGAACACAGTCCCAAGAACACCACAAGATAATGGTGCTTCAAAAAGGATGAGTAGAACAATCATGGAGCGTGCAAGGTGCATGAGATTGCATGCGGGATTGCATTTACAATTTTGGGCAGATGCTGTAGACAATGTTGTTTATCTAATAAATAGAGGGCCTTCAAGTTCCTTGGATGGTGGTATTCCATAGGAAGCATGGACAGGTAGAAAGGTAAACTACTCTTTTTTAAAGCCTTTTGGCTGTGAGGCCTTTGTCCATATTAATAAAGAAAACAAAACAAAGATTGAGGCAAAATCAAAGAAATGTACCTTTATTGGATATGGTGTTAATTATTTTTGTTATCGCTTATATGATTATGAAAATCACAAAATCATTAGGAGCAGAGATGTAATATTCAATGAAAAGGTCTTGTATAAGAATCAGCTGCAGGAAAAGAAACAGGAAAAAGAAAGCAAGGAATACGCGGTTCTTAATGAGATATCTAAAAAAGTAAAGGTGCCTGAAAATAATAATAATCAACAATCATAGCAGCAGCAACCACCACAACAGCAACAAGCACCTCAAACACCTAAAAGTGGTGTTAGAAGATCTACTGGGATAAGTAGACCCCCTGAACAATACTCTCCTTCATTATACTATTTATTGCTGACTGATTCTGGTGAACCTGAATGTTATGAAGAAGCAATGCAGGTTGAAAGTAGGAAGAAGTGGGAGCTAGCCATGGAAGAAGAGATGGACTCAATGCATAACCAGATTTGGGACTTAGTCGAGGTTACTGTGATCTAAAACTACATTGTAGAATAAATGGGTTTACGGGGCCGAAGGAAGAAGATGGAGGAAAACAAAGGTACAAAGCTAGACTTGTGGTGGGGGGTTGCACGGAAGAAAGAGTGTTGATTTTGATGAAATATTTTCTCCTGTTGTTAAAATGAATTCAATCGAGGAAATATTTTAAGTCTTTTAGCAGTGGAAGATTTACATCTTGAACGGTTAGATGTAAAGACAACATTTCTCCATGGAAATTTGGAGGAAGAGATATACATGCGGCAAACCGAAGGATATGAGGTAAAAGGAAAAGAAAAATTAGTGTGCAGGTTAAATAAGAGCTTGCATGGCTTAAAATAGGCTCCAAGGCAGTGGTATCTAAAATTTGACAGGTTTTTGTCTAAACAAGGTTATACTAGATGTCACTCTGATCATTGTTTTTATCTTAAAAAGCAAAATGATGGCAGCTATATTATATTGTTATTGTATGTAGATGACATGCTTGTTGCGGGGTCTAACATGCAGGAAATAAGTGTGCTCAAAAGAAAATTGGCAAATTCATTTTCAATGAAGGATTTGGGAGCTGCAAAACAAATCCTTGATATGAGAATAACTAGAGGCAAGAAAAATAAAAAATTAACATTGTCTCAGAATGAGTACATACAAAAGGTGTTGAAACGATTTAATATGAAAAATTCAAAACCAGTTAGTACACCTTTTCCTAGCCATTTCAAACTTAGTAAGAATATGTGCCCCAAGACCAAAGAATAAATGAATTATATGTCTAAAGTTCCATGCGCATCAACAGTTGGAATCTTAATGTATGCAATGGTATGCACAAGCCTTGATATTTCAAATGCAGTGGGAGTTGTAAGTAGGTACATGAACAATCCAGGAAAATAACATTGGATGAGAGTGAAATGGATTCTTAGATATTTGAGAGGTACCATAAATCAAGAATTATGCTTTGGTGGTTCAAACATTTCTCTACAAGGATATGTTGTTGCGGATATGAAAGCGAGTGACGAGAGATACAGGAGGAGCACTACGGATATGTATTTACTGTGGGTGGAACGGTGGTAGTTGGGTTTCAAAAATCCAAAATGTTGTTGCACTTTCAACAACGGAAAGCGGTATGTTCTTGCCACGAGCTAGTAAAGAAATGATTGGTTACTGAGGTTTATGGATGAATTGGGTAAGAAGCATGATATGGGCACACTATACGGTGATAGCCAAAGTGCTATTCATCTTGCAAAGAACTCGACATTTCATTCTCGGGACTAAACACATACATACGAAGTACCATTCCATATGGTCGGTGTTGGAAGATGGAGGTTCGAGGCACACGGAAAAGATACACACTAGCGGGAATCCTACTCTGCGGATGTCTTCAGCAAAGTTGTAACTAGGGGCGAGAACATGCTCAGTTTCAATTGGTCTTCAAGGATGACAATGAAGATGAGGAACAACCATGTCCAAAGAGGAGTCATTGTCCAGCAAATGAAGCAGCGATGGAGTTGCTACAATCAGTCTCCAAGCGGGAGATTGTTGGGTGTGGAGCCTGATTATCTTGTTTACTTTGTATCACAGCTTTGGACCCCTGTACCTTAAAAGGGGCGGCAACGCTGCCCGAAATTTAATCGCTGCCCTAACGTGGGGGTCCTTTTTGGAGCCCCCACGGCGGGGTTCGAGAGCGACGCCACAGCCATTAAAAACGAGATGTAAAATTGCCTTGTAAAACCATAGTAATTTCCTGGTCAATTGAGGCCGTTCAATGAACCAAATGGATACGTGATGAGAGATTATGTTTAGATTAGGGTTTTTTTCCCTAGAAGGCAACCCCCTTGTATATATGAGGGCATTGTATTGCGGCTGTGTATGATGTGTGTATTCTCGGAGCGAGAAACAGAGAGGGAGACTGTGAGAGAGAACAGAGGATATTACAACAGATCTGTTGTAGGTTTTTTCTCTTCATTTTTGTTGGATAATAGAAAGGAAGGACTGGTTGTTCGGGGTGGACGTAGCCCAAACTGGGTGAAACACGTATATCTGTGTCTCTATGGTTTTATGTGTTTTGTGTGCTTGTATTTTCCGCATATTTTATGTGTTTCATTGCTCTGTAATATTTAATTTCCTAACAGTGGAAGGAGAACCGGCACATATAGGGACTCTCCCTCTTTATTACAACTCATCTCAGATTACACAAGAAGAGTGGCATCCTGATAATGGAGAAGAAACAACTCATGAACCTTGTCTTCAAATTGAGTATCACAACAATCATGAGGAGTTGTTTGAAACAGAAGAAGATCAAGAAAAAGTAGAAAATCCTCAAGGTTTCCTTGCAAGCACAAGTACTGATTCACTAGAAGAGGCTCAAGAAGACATCCAGCCCCAAAACCAGTTAACACAAGAGAAAGAGGACTGTTGTACTTCTATCTATACTGAAAGAAAAATCCCTCCTCTTTTGACAGAAGAAGAAATTGATCAAATACTAAACAAGCAACTAGCCTCCAAACCTTTGTTTGAACAAGATAATCATCAACATAGTGCCTATCCCACAGAACAACACAATGGCACTCAAGACAAATAGGATAGTAGGGAAATTAATGATAAATCTGAAACTAGTCCTCTTTGGAGTATGAGCTTTGATGGGTCCTGTAGTAAAACTAGTGCAGGTGCAGGAATATTCCTTTACAATAGAGAAAACAATAATTCTGAAGTCCATTCATATAAATTAAATTTTCAATGCACAAGTAACATAGTATAGTATGAGGCACTCCTTTTAGGGCTGCAGTTATTGAAGAAATTAGGAGCCCAGAAGATAACAGTTCAAGGGAATGTAGAATTGGTAATTAGGCAAGTGAATGAGGAATACATTGTTAAACATCCCAGACTTAGAGCCTATAAGGTTGATGTCATGGACTTGTTAAGATCTTTTGAGGAATTCCAACTTACCCTTGTCCCTAAAAACCAAAACATTCTTGCCAATGGATTAGCCTTGTTGCTAGTACATGTATGAGACCTTGTGAGAGAAAACAATACATAATTCAAGAAAAATTCAGACCAGCTGTCCCAAAAAATGAAAAGTACTAGCAAGTATTTTGGCCTAAAAATGCACCTTTTTATATACAGGCTTTAAGCTCCTAAGGGCTTAAATATTCCTCTCCTTTTTCTTCATATGACCATGTTAGCTCCCTATATTACTAGTATAGTCCCTTATTGTTGTTAGTGTAACCCCCTTATTGTTATTATTGTACCCTTGTAACCCCCTTATTGTTATTATTGTGCCCTTAAATTGTTATTGTTAGGTCAGCTAGGATTACATTGTGGCCCCACTAGGATTACATTGGGCCCCATGGACTCCTATATATAGAAAGGAGGTTTTGTAATTTGAATCATCCAAGAATTTTCAATCATGTAATGTATTGGAGGTTTCCCCCTCGAAGTGGCTTATTTCTAAGGTTTTGATATCTTTTTTCTTCTCTTTTTGGAGTTGGTTTCACAACATTTGGTATCAGAGCTTTGAGATTCTAGGGTTTCACTGCTCCAAACAAGTCAACGTGGCATTTTCGCTATAACTTGTTTTCTACGAAGGCTCAAAATCTGAAATTTTTAGAGTGCGAAGAAAAAATCCTGAGAAACATCGTCAAAAATTTCAGAGCTTGGTTCGCAATATTTTTGGAGATATGATCTGTGCAAGTTAGGTCATTTTGCAGGCTCCTGAATTTAACCTAAACAAGTCATCGTGGTATGTTCGTAATAAATTTTTTTCTGCGAAGGTTCAGAAGTTGAAATTTTTAGAGTGCGAAGCCACAATCCTGAGGAACGTCGTCAAAACATTTCAGATATTGGTTCGCAATATTTTCAGAGATATGATCTATGGAATTTAGGGCGTTTTGAGGCTTCTGAATTTCATCTCAAAGAGGTGATCGTGGGAAGATATTCATAGCTCTCTCTCTCTGAGCATTGGATTGGAATGTGGTAAAAAGTGGCCGCAAATGAATGGACTGCAGTTTTTTTTCTATCAATTTCAGAGCCAAAGGAGGAAACAATGACACGTGGCGAGTCGTACAAGTTCTCTCTACTAAACCAGTCCAAAACTGGGTCATTGTGCTAGATTGGAAATAACTTTGACTTGAAGAATCCAAACCAGATCAGACCTATGGCATTTGAAAGACGCTGCAGAGGGCTACTATAGGGCTTAATTTCAGATATTTAGGATCCACAATTATAGAGATAATTCAATTTCAATATCGAGCTCCTCAAAAGCAAGTAAAATGTGTGTATTGTTTTTTCCGAATTGCATAAGTCTTGTTTGAAGAATCAAGTTGAATTGATTCCAAGGGCATATTGTAGAATAGATATCAATATTGGATTCTAAAATGGCCCCTAAAAATAATTCAACACCCATTAAGCCTTTAGAAAGCTCTACTATGACTCATGAAGATGAAGAATGGAAACATGACATATCAAAATTACAAGAGCAAGTGCAACAAATTTTGCTGTCTCAAAGAGCAACAAAAAATGACATGGAAGTTTTGAAGAAAGGCGTGGAAACTAAGATGGATGGTTTGAAGAAAGGCATGGAATATAAGATGGATGGTTTGAAGAATGGCATGGAATCTAAGATAGATGGCATGGAAGCTGGAATGCTATCTAAAATGGAAAACATGAAGAATGATCTAAAAGCAGACATGGAAGGTTTGACAAAGTTGATACAAGAAATGTTTCCTAACGATGAAAAGATAGTAGAGGAAACTCATGATGGGAAAAAAATAAATGTTAATCATGATTTCATAAAATCTAATGTTGGCGGGTGTTAGCCACCTATAAAAATTTGTCATATCGAATGGTGGCTAAATTCTTGTTTAAGCCTTCAAGAAACAATTTCATGGCCAAATTGTTAGTTATTGAAGTCTTATAAAGAAAAATAACCCTTGAGTTAATCTTCACTACTGTTTCCATCTTTATCCTAAAGAATCTGCTGTTGCTAAGACTAAGACTGCTTAAAACCCCATTTTTCCCTTCATTTTACTCCTCCTTCCACTCATAAATAAACTCCATTTTCATCCCTTTTTCCTCCATAAAATCCCTCCATAAGCCTCATTTAACCTTCAAAATCACTCCAAAATCCCTTTAAAAACTTTTTTATTCTCAATTATTTCATTTTAAATCCCCTTGTTTCCCTACCAAAACCCTCAAATTGGCTTAAAAATCACTATTTTAGGCCTACAAACACCCTTTTTGCATTTGAGGTTTTTTAAGCCCCCAAGGGCTTAACTCCTATAACCCTCTGCCTCATAAGACCTTAAGCCCCACAACCGGGTGCTAAAAGGCCTTAAATCCTTGTCCAAAACCCTTGTTACTTTATTTTTCTCACTACCCCGACGTTTTGGTCTGAGTTAATCCAGACCGTTGATCTTTCCAGATCAACAGTCATTGGGCCTCCTATTTACCTCCCGACCTTTTCTCCATTCGAAACTCTCCAACCCTTCATCAAATCTCGACCGTTCATTCTTTAGATCCTACGCTCGAGATCTAACCCGATGAATCCCATTCGTCGTTTAAACCCGCCCGCTACACAACAAAAATGCTGACATCATCGGGGGCCCCACATGCATCCTCCGCACATCTCTGCATTCATCACATACGATCCGCACCATCGGATCTGGGCCCTCTGATCTGACAGCCGATGCGTGATATCGCACAACTTTCTACCCCCCTCTTGCAGTGCACAATTCCTACGCAAAATAGGCAGTATTGTAAATCCATGTGTCAAGCAATGTGTGGAATCGCGTTATTTTTCGGAAAACCACTTCGCCCCCTTAGACCCACGCGAAAACCATTCTATTTTTCTGCTTACCACCATCCTCCGTAACAATGCATTTTCTCATTTAATCTCTGTCGTCCATTGTTTTAATCCAACGGCTCATATTGTTTCCTGATCCCAAGTCTTTCTCCCTTCCCCTTTGCTCCCAAATGCTTCATCACGAGAACTTAACCGTCCGTTATTGTAATCTGACGGCTCATGTTACTTTTCACCCCTGTGCACTTGCAAATCACCCATTCTCCTGAGCATTTCATCGATTGTTTCCCACCGTCGATCTCTGAGATCAAATGACCCGGACATAATCCTACCACCATTCACCCAACCGCCTCCCCAATCAAACTCATCAAGCAATATCGATCGTCGATTAATCTGGATTGAAGACCACAATTTAACCTTGCGCTCAAACCACCCAAAGTTGTCTTGACCTATTTTTCATGGGATTTTCTTGTGTGTTTTTGCAGGTTATAAGGGTGTTTCCCACAATTTGAAATGAAATAAAAAGCCAGGGATGACGATCCACAGGAAATTATCCAAGGAGAAAGCAAATCTGTAAGGTTTCAAATCATGATTTTACCCATGTCTCATGAACATTGGTGATGTCTGAAAACCTTCTGCATGACTGCAACACAGCAAAACACATAAGACATCAAATAAACAAAGAGTATCAATGTCAAAGTATAAAATCAAAGAAAAAATGAAGAATTAATGATTTTAAATAGAGTTTAAAGGGATTTAGGCATCAGTTCAAGAATCAAAGGCCTAATCCACAGATAAAGATAGTATGAAGACTAGAAATGAAGATCAAGGTCTAATTAGGCCTAAAACATAGATCAAAAGCACATTAAAGGTGTTTTAGGAAAAAAAAAGGAGATCTATCAGTCTGAAAGGCCTGCACTCCCACGTCAGAGGCTAATTAAATCCTCTCCAGCTACTAAAGAGCCACCTGCAGCCTCAAATAAATCGAAATAAGGCATAGTTATTGCCTATTCAGAAGATATTTGCCTAAAGACAGCTGAACAATTATTTCAAACAAAAGAAATTATTTCAAACTGTCAGCGAAGTTATTGAAAGGATAAGAAAGAACCTTAAATTCAATCTTCTCATCCACTAAGCCTAAAAAACTGAAAACAGAGTTATGAGACAGAGTAATAGATAGAATGCATTCCTGCCTTATGCCTTGCATGGTTTTCAAGGCTAGGAATTGCATTAAGTGTAGAATTAATGATACTTGAACCCTAGAAACTCTTCCACCTCCTCATTTCCTTATAAAATCTCCTTGAGGAGCACATTGTAAAAGGTTGGTCTCTGGATATTTGTTACATGTAAATATTTTTTTTGAAGTTGTTGTAGCCCTGTATGTAATTGAAGATACATAAGCTGAGATGAGAAGTTTGAAGCTGTAGAGGCCCACTGGACTTGATGATTGTAACTGGTTTGAACGTCAAATATAAGTTGATTTATGGGATCCTGGTCTATGTCAATGGTGATGTGTTTCTTAGTGTAAATTGTTATTTTCTTTTTGTTTCCATTCTATCCACTTTCTCTGATAAAGAACAACAAATATAGAGCTAGGACTTACTCTTAGTAGTACCCTACTCTTACTGATAAGCTTTATCTTTATGTTTTCCTCCAGTTGTGTATTTTAGAATGACTTAAGCTAAGTGTAAACATTATCAAGGAATGTTGGTTAGTCCATGTCTTGAAATGAAAAACTTGAAAAAAATTTCTTGAATGATATTTTCATTTCATGCTGAGTAGATTCAAAACTAGGAAAGTTTATGGTTTTCCCTGTCTTCTAGTTCTATCTCCAAAGGTTGTCTGAAAGTTTCCCTTAAGAGTATGTTGAAAGCAGGCTAGTCTCGAAGTACTTACCTGATCTTAGACTACTTTTTGTTTTTATCATGAATGTTTCCCCTTTGAATATGTTGAAATCAGGCTAAGTTAAAAGTCTTTACTTGATCTTAAGCTATTCTATGTGTTTTAAATGTTTTCTATTGAAAGTACATCAAAAGCAGGCTAGTTTAAAAGTACTTACCTGATCTTAGATTACTTTTATGTCTTCCTTTAAGTGCATGACAAAAGCAGGATAGTTTCAAAGTACTTACTTGATCTTAGGCTTCCCTTTATTCCTTTTTCTGTTTGATTTCCCTTTCTTATTATTTCATTCCATAAAATCAACTTAAAGAGATCCTTTGACACAGATGACTTTCCCCATGGACCACTCTTGAACCTTGTTGTTTCAATTAAACCCTCTTATGACTCCATGGCCCAATGGATTGAAGCTGCTCCTTACCTATCTTATTAGCTGAATCATTCCTTTACTTTCATACACCTTCACCCTTCATTTAGACTTCCTTCACCTTCATTATATCCTTGCCCAACCAAAACGAAAAAAAACCATGTTCTTCATAACTAGCCTAATATCATACTAAAAGCCTTAAAGATCACATCTTTAAACACACTTATAGAGAGATACCTCTATGGATTCAGGAGGGATCGATCCTAGAATCCCAAAGTGGTTCAAATGTTGTCTCTGCAGATTTAGTCTTGCCAATCTGCTAAATTTATAGGGAGCTAACATTTTTGGCGACTACACTGGGGAGTTCTAAGTAAAATACTTAAAACACAATACTCAGTATTCAGTGCAGTAAAATTAGCTTTCTTCAAGCACTACCAAGCATGTTGGTTATCATGATAGGACTTATTTGAATTAGTGACAAACTAAGTAACCCTTAGGAGTCTCATAGAACCTTATCAATCCTTGAAGGAATCAGCTAGCTAAGCCATAAGAGTAGACTCTGTTTGTCCTATCACCCTAGCTAAGTGTTGAAACAGATTTAGGACACTCTCTTAACCCATAGGACTGAAAAAACTCAGAAAAACCCAAAACTACTTCAGATTGGTTAATGGTGGTGGACCATAAAACATTTTACCTCCAAAAGAGCTAAACATTTCCACCCGGTGACTTCACAAACCTGAAAATACCTAAAGAATCCACTATGAAAACCATTACTATCATAACATCATACAACTCAGTTAAGAAAACTTTGAAGATTAAGTTTTTCTTGCTAAAGAACAATTAGCCTCCTAAAGATTGTTATATTTGGTTAAACTTTTCTTGTTGTTGGGTCTGAAAACATAGCATAGTGGCTTCTATAAAAGTTCATACTAGAGCCTATCCTGACCCAAACCCTCCTGAAATAGTTGATAATCCTAAAAGAATACTTAGGAAGTCTCCTAAGGCTAAATCTTCAACTATTGTTAGGTCACTCCATAGAGCTAATTCTATTCCTGAAAACCTTGTAGCTCTACAAGATTCACAAGTTGACTTAAGAAACCCATTCAGAACTAGGTCACTTGATGATATAGATCAGATTGATTTTGAGTCTCCACCTTCATCCCAAGTTAGAGGTGAACATCCTGGTAGCAGAGAAACTACTCCACCTGATTTTCATTTCCTTCATAATTTTGGTTTCTCTCATCCTAAATCTGCTCAACAATCTCTTGTTGGTCCATCCACTTTTTTTATCCACACATCCACTGGTCAAACCACACCATTTCATCAACCCCCTTCCATTCTACATCCTCCACCTATAAACCCCCCATTTTTCCCACAACCTCCTATCATGGAAACATGGTATGCTCCCCTAGTCCTTCCTTTACCTTTAGTCAATCTTCCATAGGACTATCAGTCCAAGATACCATTGTATGATGCCAGTGGTGCTACTACTACTTCAAAACATATGGACAAGATGAATGACTACTTTGATATAAATGAGATTGATGATGAAACTGTCAAACTTAGATTATTTTCTCAAATTTTAGGGGGAGAAGCAAGAAAATGGTTCAAAGGCTTAACCCCTCATAGTATTAATGATCTCCAAGCCCTCCATCAGTTATTCTTAAACAAACGGGAAGTTAGAAAAAAACCTCTCCAAATACTTTTGGACTACAACAATCTCAAAAGAAACACCGGGGAGAGTGTCCAAGCTTATTGCACTAGGTTCAATAGTGTTTCTAACGCACTGCCCCCAGACTTGAAACCTACACAAGGCTCAGCTTTAAACAAATTTCCTGAAGGATTTGATCCTGAAATGGCCTATCAGCTGAGAGAAAGAGACCCTTTGACTCTAGAAGACATGCAAAAAGGAGCTCTTGCTATGGAAGTGAATCTGATGGAGAAAAGAGCAAGAATGAGGAATGAAAAGAAAGTATCATTTAGGGAGGAATATGCACCTTCCACATCTAGCTCAAAGATGGAAAGAACAATGGAGGAGATGATAAAAAAAATGAGCATACTTGAGAGAGCACAAGCTAGTCAAAACTAATCAGCTCCCAAAAATAGAAATCAATCTCAAAATCAAAATCAAAATTTCAGGAGAAACCAACCTCAAAATAGACCAAGAGACCTTGATCAGGAAATTATACCTCCTTTTCATCAAAACTATGTAAGTGAGGTTGAATAAACAATTGAACAAACAGAGGAAGATTATATAAACATGTTAGGAGTAGACAATGATAATTTTGATGTTCATTACAATAGGAAACAAGGTCTATATACACCCTATGATGATGAAAGAGTAGAGGATGAATATTACTATCAAGAATTGGAAAATGTCATCATAGAAACTCCAAAAGAGTATGACCTTAGAAGTAAAAGCAATCAGGAAACTCCCAAAACTAAAACCTCTGACATTCCTACAAAAAACAGCCCTGTAAGCAAACTCAAAAAACTTAAACAAAAGGACAAAACAATGGTTGTAAATTCTGATAAAAAAAAATATAAAAGCACTCAAATTAATGAAAAACAAAGTGCAGATCTTAGCAGCATTAGCACCTCAGCTAGTGCTCCTATTAAAACAATTGTGACCAATGTAAATAGAGGAAATCAGAAAGTTGATTTTGCTGATAGAGTGGTGATCAATAAGGCTGAAACAAACATCGTAAAAGGTCAGATGCCTTTTAGTTTGGATCAAGAAATTTCCAAGATTAAAATCTCTATTCCCCTCACTGAATTAGTCGCTCAAGATGTATATAGGTCACAAATTTTAAAGGCTTTCAACATAGCAGAAAATAATGACACTTTCAATCTAAATGATGACCAACCAGAGCTCTTATTTGGTAATAAGATTGAGGGAAGATACCAAGAAGGACTAGTTACTCCATTTTATGTTAGTTTGAAGATTCATGACAAAATTCTACACAATGCTATACATGATTCAGGGGCCTCTCATAACTTAATGCCTAAAGCAGTAATGGAGAGTCTAGGCCTTGAAATTACCAGACCATACAAAGATCTATACTCCTTTGACTCTAGTAGAGTGAAAGGTTTAGGTTTGATCAAAGACCTTTGTGTAAACTTAGCACAAATTTCAGCCAAGTGTTTAGTGATGGATATTGTAGTGGCTGATGTACCCCCCAAATATGGTATGTTGTTATCAAGATCTTGGGGAGCTAAGTTGCAAGGAAAAATACAAATGGATATGACATATGCTACTATCCCTATTTTTAATCAAACCAGAAGAATTTATAGGGAATCTCATATGCAATACATGGTCAGTAGCCAAGAGAGACCAAAAAACTCTCCTCTTTATTCTATGCATACAAGCCTTGACTCATTTATTCTTTTCAATCATGAAACATTTAATGAGCAAGAAACCTTAACTGAATTAGTGGCCACCCCTCATTGTAACTTAATGACAGACATAGGAGAGGAGAAAGACAAGACAAAACTATCAAAAAATTTGGTCAGATTAGAAAATTACAGCAGACAAGTCACAGGTCTAGAGCTACAAAACAGTCATCCATTACTTTTCAACCTTGAGAGTCAAGAGAAGAGTCCTCAACATAATGAAGAACATGAGGAACTAAAACAAATCCAACATAGTGCTGATTTTCAAGAACAATCCAAAAGCACACTAGATGAAGAGGATAGTAGTCAAACTAGTAAATCCGAAACTAGTCCTCTGTGGAGTATGAACTTTGATGGGTATTTCACTAAGAATGATGTTGGTGTAGGAGTGTGGCTTCACAATAAAAACAACAATAATGCTGAAGGGCACTCATACAAGTTAAACTTTCAATGCACAAATAACATAGTTAAGTACGAAGCTCTCCTTTTAGGCCTACACTTATTGAAGAAATTAGGGGCCAAAGGATAAAAGTTCACGGAGATTATGAACTAATAATTAGGCAAGTGAATGCAGAATACACTGAAAAATATCCCAGACTTAGAGCCTATAGGAATGATGTCATGGAATTATTGAAAACATTTGATGAATTCTGACTTATTTTTGTCCCAAGAAACCAAAATATCCTTGCTAATGGTTTAGCTTTTACTGGCAGAACTTTTCTAACACCCTATGAAACCAAGAAATGCACTACCCAAATCAAATTTAGGCCAGCTGTCCCAGACAATGAAAAATACTGGCAAGTGTTTGATGGAGATAAACAAAAAGAAGACTTCATATAGTCTAGAAATGAATTTGAGCTCCCAGGTTCAAATTCAGAGTATGGCAATGACTGTCCCATCGAAGAAAATCTACTTGATGAAAAATAAAAGTCTCCAGAGGTTGCTGAAATAAATATGTTATCTAGCAAACTTGAACATACCACAGAGATTAGTGCATATTTAGAAAAAGAAGACTTAGAAACACTGCAATCTAACACTCAAATTTTTCCAAAGGATCTGGTCCGATTAGAAAAGTTGTTTGAGTTCAATGATGTTGCCAAAAAACCAAAACTCAAGCCTGTTGAAACTGAAGTAGAAGAGTGTAACATAAGCAGCCAACTAAAGCCAAAAATGATCAAACTATCTAAAACTTTTCCAACTCACATCAAGCTGAAATACATTGAGCTGTTTAAGGAATTTTCTGATGTATTTGCATGGAGTTATGAGGATCTAAAGTCCTATGACATAGAGATAATTCAGCATAATATACCCCTCAAAGAAAACCAAAACCTTTTAATCAAAGATTGTGCAGAATTAACCCTGTTCAATTACCTCTAGTTGAGAAAGAAATTAAGAAAATGTATGAAGCTGGAATTATTGTCCCTATTAAATATTCAGTTTGGGTATCTAATCTTGTGTCAGTGAGGAAAAACACAGGTGAAATAAAGCTTTGTATTTATTTTAGGAACTTAAACAAAGCCTCATTAAAGGACAACTACCCTTTACCCAAGATGGATCACATTTTACAAAAGATAGTTGGTTCTAAAAGAATTTCTTTGCTAGATGGCTTCTCAGGTTACAATCAAATTTTAGTACATCCTGATGATCAACTCAAAACAACCTTTACTACACCTTGGGGCACTTTCATGTATGTGAAAATGCCCTTTGGTTTAATGAATGCTGGTGCCACTTTTCAGAGAGCCATGGATATTGCATTCTCGAAAGAATTAGGATACTTCATCATTATTTACCTTGATGACATCACTGTTTTTTCCAAAACAGATGAGGAACACCTTGAACACTTGAGAAAAATCTTTGAGAAATGCAGAAAGTATGGGTTATCTTTAAATCCAAAGAAAACAATGTTTGGTCTCCAACAAGGCAAACTACTTGGACACATCATATCAGAAGAAGGAATAAAGATAGACCCAAAAAGGATTGATGGTATTTTTCAAATCAACCATCCTAGAAACATCAAGGAACTTCAATCTTTCATTGGGAAGATTAATTTCTTGAGAAGGTTCATATCCAACTTAGCTGAAATCCTTAGAAACATAACAAACATGCTAAAAAAGGAAGAAGGAGTTAAATGGACCTTAGAAGCAAAGAAATCATTTGAATTGGTAAAACAAGCATTAACCAAAACACCAGTTCTCATTAGTCCTAATTTTACTAAGGATTTCTTCATTTTTTCATTTGCATCAGAGCACACTATAGTTGTTGTCCTATTACAGAAAAACTTGAAGGGACAAGAGCAGCCAATTGCATTCTTTAGAAAGGCATTGAGAGATGCACCTCTGAAAAACAATATCATAGAAAAACAAGCCTTTGCCTTAGTCAAGGCCTTAAAACACTTCAAAGTTGACATTTTACATTCCCACATAATTGCATTTGTGCAAAATTTAGTTGTGAAAGACATTATAACATAGGACCCAGATGGAAAAAGAGGAAAGTGGATAGCTGTGATACTTGAATATGATTTAGAAATCAAAACCACTAAGCTCATAAAAGGCCAAGGAATAGCAAGATTAATGGCTGAGTATAATTTTGAAGCTCTTGATATAAACATGATAAATGCATTAGTTGAACAGGAGGAGTTATCAACTCCCATTATTGAAGATCATTTTCTGTTTTCATCTTGGTATGCTGATATTTTATATGTTTTTCTCAATTTGAATACACCTTTTGGTTTTTCTAAAACAAAGGAAAGATTTTTAAAGTTGAAAGCTGTTAATTACTGCATTTTAGATAGATGTCTATATTGGAAAAATGCTAGTGGATTATTGCTTAAATGTTTGCCTGAGAATGATGCAGAGATCAAGCATGAGTTCCATGAAGGAGATTGTGGAGGCCACCTCTATTGGAAGACAACTGCCAATAAAATCCCTAGAGCTGGTTACTATTGGCCCACCCTCTTTTGAGATGTCCATAAGATGATTATTACCTATCATAAATTCCAACTCTTTGAAGGAAAAAGAAAACTGCTTCCCTTACCCTTGCATCCAATCACTGTTGAAGCTCCTTTTCAGCAGTGGGGTCTAGACTTCATTGGGGAAATCCATCCAGCCTCATCAACCCAACATAGATGGATCCTCACTGCAACAGACTACTTTACCAAATGGATAGAAGCCATCCCTTCTAAGCAAGCCAATTACTCTATCATTATAAAATTCATTGAAACTTATATCCGATCTAGATTTGGCTGTCCTAGGAAGATTATCACTGAAAATGCTGCTGCATTTGGATCCACAAAGATGGTGGAATTCTGTCATAAGTATCATATTACATTGGGCCATTCTACTACTTATTACCCTCAAGGTAATGGGTTAGCAGAATCCTCAAACAAAAGTCTGGTGAATGTAATCAAAAAGTTGTTGGAAGACAATAAGAAATCATGGCACACAAAGCTAGTACATGCACTATGGGCTAACAGATTAACACTTAAGAAATCAATTGGAATGTTACGCTACAACTATTTTATGGGGCAGATGCAATCTTTCCAACCAGCCTAGGAGTGCCAGACATGAAGCTGATCCAAGAAGTACAGTCTGAAGAAAATGATATGACAAGAAGAATCAATCAGAATATACATCTTCAACAAACCAGAGAGGAAGTCTAGAACAAAGCATTACTCAAGCAAGAAAACATCAAGAAGTTGTTTGATAAAAGGACAAAGGCCAGTGATTTCAGCATTGGTGACAAAATTTTGAAGTGGGATTCCAGAAGAGAAGATAAGGGAAAGCATGGGAAATTTGATAACTTATGGTTTGGTCCTTATCTCATTCATTCAAATGCTGGTAACAATTCTTATTTCTTACAAGAATTGAATGGAGCTGAACTTTCTGGGGGTCATGTCAATGGCAGGATTTTCAAACATTATTTTTCTTGACCACACTAGTTTGAAAGCCTTTTTATTTTTTCCTCATTGTGAATATCATATCTGTCATTTGCATTCAAAGTTAGATAAATAAAAATACAAAAACAAGAGAAAGGAGAAAAGAGGGAAGAATAAAAACAAGAAAGGTATAGCCCCATACCAAAAAAGATAAACAAAGTCTGAAAGTGTGCAAGCTCAAATGCCACTTCTAAAAAACACACTTCTAGTTAGTCATACACCCTAATCATGACTAATTAGCTTTAAATTTTCTGATGATAGGTTAGTGAATCATATTTTCCAAACAGCTTAATCTTGGCTTATCAGTTAGGTAGATTAGGATAGAAGAAAGAAGGTTCAAACAAGTTCAAAATCTGAACCTATGAGTTTCAAAAAGAAGAACGGCTCTAACCTATTTAAATTTTGAGCCAAAGATAGAAAAACTGGTTCTAAAAAGATCAAAACCTGAACCAGAAAAAAAAATAGCTCAAATAAATTCAAAATCAGAGCTAAAAGGATAATGAAGGATGTTTTAGTTTTCAGATCTTAAGCCTTCACAATTTTGTCTTAATTTTCTGCAAATTTTATTCTATGTGCAGCTTGTTTTTACGCCATATATCATAAACAAGTTAGAATGTTTAATCATGGCTTGGTTGCTTTTAAATTTATTTTTTAGAATTTAGAGAATAAAAATCTGTCAGATAGTTTAATCCCGACAGATAGTAGTTAGGTAGAGAAACTTATGAACTCAACTGTTCAATCTGAGTTCATGGAGAAATAAGAGTAGAAATAGACTATATTTTTGTTTTCAAAAGAATAAAATGTTGATGAAGAGAGTTTTCCAATCCAAATGCACCCTGAAATAAGAAAAAATGTTAGGAAGTAAGTGGTGTAGGTAGTTGTCTGGGGAAGGATTTTTCTACTGATATCAAATGCTCTAAATCATCTTTCAAGCAGCTAATCAAAGAAGAGGAAAGGATTTTCAAGATGAAAGGCCACTGATCTTCATCTAGAGGATACTGTTCTAAGGTTCTTAACACCTCCAAGGAGCTTCCATCCCAAGTTGGAGCCACCGTTAGCCACCTATAAAAATTTGTCATATCAAATGGTGGCTAAACTCTTGTTTAAGCCTTCAAGAAACAATTTCATGGCCAAATTGTTAGTTCTCAAAATCTTATAAAGATAACCAACCCTTGAGTTAATCTTCACTGTTGTTTCCTTCTTTATCCTAAAGAATCTGTTGTTGCCAAGAGTAAGACTGCTTAAAACCCCATTTTCCCCTTCATTTTACTCCTCCTTCCACTGATAAATAAACTCCATTTTCATCCATTTTTCCTCCATAAAATACCTCCATAAGCCTCATTTAACCTTCAAAATCCCTCCAAAATCCCTTTAAATTTTTTTTTATTCTCACTTATTTGGTTTTAAATCCCCTTGTTTCCCTACCGGAACCCTCAAATTGGCTTAAAAATCACTATTTTAGGCCTAAAAACACCCTTTCTACATATAAGGTTTTTTAAGCCCCCGAGGGCTTAACTCCTGTAACCCTATGCCTCATAAGACCTTAAGCCCTACAACCGGGCACTAAAATGCCTTAAACCCTTGTCCAAAACCCTTGTTCCTTTATTTTTCTCACTACCACGACGTTTTTGTCTGAGTTAATCCAGACCGTTGATCTTTGCAAATCAACGATCACTGGGCCTCCTATTTACCTCCCGACCCTTTTCTCCACTCGAAACTCTCTACCCCTTCATCAAATCTCGACTGTTCATTCTTTAGATCCTACGGTTGAGATCTAACCCGATGAATCCCATTCGTCGTTTAAACCTGCCCGCTACATGACAACAATGCTGACATCATCGGCGGCCCCGCATGCATCCTCTGCACATCTCTGCATTCATCGCATATGATCCGCACCGTTGGATCTGGGCCCTTTGATCTGACAGCCGACGCGCGATATCACTCAGCTTTCTACCCCCCTCTTGCAGTGCACAAGTTCCACGCGAAATATGCGGTATTGTAAATCCACGTGTCAAGCAACGTGTGGAATCGCGTTATTTTTCGGAAAACCACATCACCCCCTCAGAGCCGTGTGAAAACCATTCTGGTTTTCTGCTTACCACCATCCTCCACAACAATGCATTTTCTCATTTAATCTCTACCATCCATCGTTTTAATCCAACGTCTCAGATTGTTTCCTGATCCCAAGTCTTTCGCCCTTCCCCTTTGCTCCCAAACGCTTCATCATGACATCTTAACCGTCTGTTATTGTAATCCGACAGCTCATATTACTTTTCACCCCTGTGAACTTGCAAATCGCCCATTCTCCTAAGCATTTCATCGATTGTTTCCCACCGTCGATCTCTGAGATTGAATGGCCCAGACTTAATCCTACCAACATTCACCCAACCGCCTCCCCAATCAAACTCATCGAGCAATCTCGATTGTCGATTAATCTAGATCGATGACCACAATTTAACCTCGCGCCCAAACCACCCAAAGCTGTCTTGACCTATTTTTCATGGGATTTTCTTAATTTTGTGTGTTTTTGCAGGTTATAAGGGTGTTTCCGACATTTTGAAATGAAATAAAAAGACAGGGATGATGATCCACAGGAAATTATCCAAGGAGAAAGGGAAACTGCAGGGTTTCAAATTGTGATTTTACCCATGTCTCATGAACATTGGTGATGTCCTAAAACCTTCTGCGCGCCTGTAACACAACAAAACACAGAATATATCAAATAAACAAAGAGTATTAGTGTCAAAGGATAAAATCAAAGAAGAAATGATGAATTAATGATTTTAAATAGAGTTTAAAGGGATTTAGGCATCGGTTCAAGAATCAAAGGCCTAATACACAGATAAAGACAGTATGAAGACCAGAAATGAAGATCAAGGCCTAATTAGGCCTAAAACACAGATCAAAAGCACATTAAAGTTGTTTTAGGAAAAAACAAGGAGATCTATCAGTCCGAAAGGCCTCCACTGCCATGTCAGAGGCTAATTGAATCCTCTCCAGCTACTAAAGAGCCACCTGCAGCCTCAAAGAATTCAAAAGAAGGCATAGTTATTGCCTATTCAGAAGATATTTGCCTAAAGACAGCTGAACAATTATTTCAAACAAAAGAACTTATTTCAAATTGTCAGCGAAGTTATTGAAAGGATAAGAAAGAACCTTAAATTCAATCTTCTCATCCACTAAGCCTAAAAAAATGAAAACAAAGTTATGAGACAGAGTAATAGATAAAATGCATTCCTACCTTATGCCTTGCATGGTTTTCAAGGCTAGGAATTGCATTAAGTGTAGAATTAATGATACTTGAACCCTAGAAACTCTTCCACCTCCTCATTTCCTTATAAAATCTCCTTGAGGAGCACATTGTAAAAGGTTGGTCTCTGGATATTTGTTACATGTAAATAGTTTTTTTGAAGTTGTTGTAGCCTTGTATGTAATTGAAGATACATAAGCTAAGATGAGAAGTTTGAAGTTGTAGAGGCCCACTGGACTTTATGATTGTAACTGGTTTGAACATCAAATACAAGCTTATTTATGGGATCCTGGTCTATGTCAATGGCGATGTGTTTCTTATTGTAAATTTTTATTTTCTTTTTTTTTCCATTCTGTCCACTTTCTCTGATAAAGAACAGCAAATATAGAGCTAGGACTTACTCTTAGTAGTACCCTACTCTTACTGATAATCTTTATCTTTATGTTTTCCTCCAATTGTTATTTTATAATGACTTAAGTTAAGTGTAAACATTATTAAGGAATGTTGGTTAGTCCATGTCTTGAAATGAAAAACTTGAAAAGAAGTTCTTGAATGATATTTTAATTTCATGCTGAATAGAGTCAAAAATAGGAAAGTTTACGGTTTTCCCTGTCTTCTAGTTCTATCTCCAAAGGTTGTCTGAAAGTTTCCCTTAAGAGTATGTTGAAAGCAGGCTAGTTTCAAAGTACTTACCTGATCTTAGACTACTTTTTGTGTTTATCATGAATGTTTCCCCTTTGAATATGCTGAAAGCAGGCTAAGTTAAAAGTCTTTACTTGATCTTAAGCTATTCTATGTGTTTTAAATTTTTTCTATTGAAAGTACATCAAAAGCAGGCTAGTTTAAAAGTACTTACTTGATCTTAGATTACTTTTATGTCTTCCTTTAAGTGCATGACAAAAGTATGATAGTTTCAAAGTACTTACTTGATCTGAGGCTGCCCTTTGTTCCTTCATCTATTTGATTTCCCTTTCTTATTGCTTCATTCCATAAATTCAATTTAAAGAGATCCTTTGACACAGATGACTTGCCCCACGGACCACTCTTGAACTTTTTTGTTTCAATTAAACCCTCTTATGACTCCATAGTCCAATGGATTGAAGCTTCTCCTTGCCTATCTTATTAGCTGAATCATTCCTTCACTTTCATACACCTTCACCCTTCATTTAGACTTCCTTCACCTTCATTATATCCTTGCCCAACCAAAATGAAAAAAAATATTGTTCTTCATAACTAGCCTAATATCATACTAAAATCCTTAAAGATCACATCTTTAAACACACTTATAGAGAGATCCCTCTCTGGATTCAGGAGGGCTAGATCCTAGAATCCCAAAGTGGTTCAAATGTTGTCTCTGCAGATTTAGTCTTGCCAATCTGCTAAATTTACAGGGAGCTAATAGCGGGAAGAACCACCATATTCCAAAAATGGATATGAGGAAGTTTTATGGAAAGGATCTTGTAACATGGATACTACAGATGGAGCAATATTTTTATCTCCATAAAGTGAAAAACACATAAAAGGTACGCATTGCAACTTTACACTTAGAACAAAATACATTTGTATGGTATCGATGGCTTTTCTCCCGTAAAAAAATTGTCACTTGATCAATTTTTACGGAGGAAATGATAGCACATTATGAGGATACAAAGAGCAACACCTTCTTTAGCCAATTGATAAATCTCAAACAAAAGGGTTTAATGGGGGAGCACATTGAGGACTTTCAAAAATTGAATATAAGGGTAACTAATATTCCAGAGGAACACAGGATTGATCTCTTCATAGGTACTTTAAAGGATAACATCCAACATGAAGTTCACGTTTTGGAACATGATTCATTGGAGAAGGCATTCAGGTTGGCAAGAAAAATTGAATGTAAAATTATGGCGACAAGGAAGCCTACCACCCACTTCTATAAAGAGGGAAGTGTTGCTACTCCTAGATTTCCACAACCTACAAGGTTGACACCACAGCAATTGGAAGAAAAAAGAACAAAAGGGCTTTGCTACAGTTGTGATAGAAAATACACTAAAGGTCATAAGTGTGCTGAGAAGAAATTATTTTACATAGATTGTGAAGAGGAAGAAGAAAATGAACAAGAAGAGGATATACACCAGGAAGCAACCCTAGAAGAGGAAGAAATGAATCCGACCATATCGTGTAATGCACTGGCAGGAATTACCACTCCTCAAACTCTCAAGATACAAGGACAAATCAAGAAGAAAAAGGTGATAGTGTTGATTGATTCAGGTAGCACCCATAATTTTATTCATTGTAAGGTAGCCAAGGAATTAAATTGTTTCCTATACCCAGCACCAGAATGTCAAGCGATGGTTGCAAATGGAGGAACTATAAATTGCTCTGGAAAATGCCATAACATCAAGCTAACCATGGGGGAATATGTGTTGACTAGTCCAATGCTTTCCATTCCTACGGGAGGTGCTGATGTTGTACTAGGAGTACAATGGTTACAATCTTTGGGGACGGTAGCTTTTAATTTTCAAGAACTTTTCTTGAAAATTTTTTCAGAAGGAAAGGAAGTCGAATTACGGGGTATTGAAGGGAAGCCAGGAAGGATAATAAGCTCTAATTTCATGAAAAAGCTTCTAAAGAAAGAACAACGAGGCGTAATTGCACAATTATGCTCACTAGAAGTTTCGACATCAAAATCATCTATTTCTGCAGATCTCCAACAAGTCTTGGACAATCATTCCAAGGTGTTTGAAACTCCCAAAGGACTCCCACCTATTTTTTATCATGATCATGCTATTCATTTGATTCCAGGAATTGTTCCTCCAAACATCAGGCCTTATAGATATCCTTACGTCCAAAAGAGCGAAATTGAACGTATGATTGCAGAAATGTTATAGGCGGGTATAATTCAACCTAGTCAAAGTTCTTTCTCTGCTCCTGTAGTATTGGTACACAAGAAGGATGGATCATGGCGAATGTGTCCGGATTATAGGGAGCTCAATAAGCTCACCATTAAAGACAAATTTCCCATTCCTGTGATTGATAAATTATTGGATGAATTACATGGAGCAATTTATTTTACCAAGTTGGATCTTCGTTCAGGATATCATCAAATTAGAATGAAGACTGAAGATATTCCAAAAGCAACATTTCGAACTCATGAGGGTCATTATGAATTTTTGGTCATGCCTTTTAGCCTTACCAATGCACCTTCTACATTTCAAGGGTTGATGAATTCCATTTTCAAACCCTTCCTTAGAAAATTTGTGCTATTATTTTTTGATGATATACTAATCTACAGCGGGTCTTGGAAGGATCATGTTGAACATGTTGACAGGGTGCTCAAACTATTGCAGGAGAAACAATTATATGCAAAAAAGTCCAAATGTTTCTTTGGAGTACAAGAGGTGGAATATCTGGGTCATATTGTATCTCACGAGGGTGTTTAAGTGGACCCTAACAAAATTAAAGCCATTAAGGAATGGAAAGTTCCCACAACCATAAAGCAGTTGCGAGGATTTCTCGGGTTAACAGGGTATTATCGCAAGTTTGTGAAGAATTATGGGAGAATAGCAGCACCTCTAACAACATTATTGAAGAAAGATGCATTTTCATGGACTCCTAAAGCAACTAAGGCCTTTGAACATCTTAAAGAGGCAATGTGCCTAGCACCGATCTTAGCTACGCCAGACTTCACAAAAACCTTTATTGTGGAATGTGATGCCTCAGGAAATGGAATTGGTGCAGTTCTAATGCAGGAAGGAAGACCCATTTCTTTTGAAAGTCGTCCAATCAAAGGAAAGTATTTACAGAAACCTATTTATGAGAAGGAAATGTTAGCAATACTGCATGCACTAAAGAAATGGAGAACTTACCTAATGGGAAGACACTTCAAGGTAAAAAATAATCATGATAGTCTTAAACACTTTTTGGAGCAAATACTATCTTCAGAAGAGCAGCAAAAATGGGTCACAAAGATGTTGGTTTATGACTTTGAAATAATATACAAAAAATGGAAGCTAAATGTTGTTGCAGATGCACTCTCAAGAAAGAATGAAGAGGTGGAAGCATTTCTTTGTGCCATTTCTATTATCCAACTAGATTGGATAACCGAAGCAAGAGATGAATGGAAGAAGGGCGAAGAAGTGTGGACACTCATTCAAAAGCTGCAGCAAGATCATAGTACATCTGATACATTTAGTTGGAAAAATGATTCCTTATGGTACAAAGATCGCTTATATCTTTGTAAGAATTCCCAACTAAAACAAAATATTCTTTTGGAATTGCACACTTCTCCTTTAGGGGGACATTCGGGATTTTTAAAAACATACCACAGGGTGAAGAAAGAATTTTTTTGGGATGGCCTTAAATCTGATATTCAAAAGTTTGTGGCAGAATGTTTACTTTTCCAGTAGAATAAATTTGAGACAATTAAGACCTCGGTTATTCTACAACCTTTATCCATTCCAAGTCAACATTGGGAGGAGATTTAAATGGATTTTATCACTGGTTTACCTAAGTCTAAAGGAAAGAGTGTCATCATGGTGGTATTTGATAGAATTACCAAGCATGCACACTTTTGTGCATTATCTCATCCATTTAAAGCAAGTATAGTTTCTCCTTCATTTATGGACACGATTAAAAAGCTACATGGAAACCCAAGGGTTACTGTGAGTGACAGAGATCCCATTTTTACTGGGAATTTTTGGACGGAGTTATTTTCTTGTTTGGGTACTCAATTAGCTCATAGCTCATCTTATCATCCTCAATCTGATGGTCAAATTAAGATAGTAAATAAATTTTTGGAAGGATATATTCGTTGTTTTGTATCTGATAGAAAAACACAATGGGTCAAGTGGTTACCTCTAGCTGAATGGTGGTATAACACTTCCTTCCATACTGCAGCAAAAATGACCCCATGTATGGCACTTTATGGATATCATCCACCATCCATCACATCATCTTTAAGAGAAAATTCAAAGGTTCAAGTAGTGGAAGATCACATCAAGCATCAACAAGAAGTTCTCCAACTCTTAAAGGACAACCTGAATTTGGCACAAAATCAAATGAAACAACAGGCAAATCAACATCGCAGCGAGAGAAGTTTTGGTGAGGAGACTGGGTATTTTTACGGCTACAACCATACAAAAAAATGTCCCTCAAGCAAGCTAAGAAGGATAATAAATTATTGCCAAAGTACTATGGTCCTTATAGGGTGCTGCAAAAGATTGGTACAATGGCATATAAATTGGAGCTTTCTGCTTCTTCGTGAGTGCATCCAATTTCCCATGTTTCATGCTTAAAGAAGGTTATAGGTGAAAATCTTCCAGTTCAAACAATATTTCCAGGACTTGATGAGGAAGGAAAAATCATATTGGAACCTGAAGGGGTCACAGAAACAAGAACTCGACAGCTACGGAATCGACCAATTTTAGAGTATCTCATCAAGTGGAAGAACTTACCCACTGAAGATTCTACATGGGAGGATGAGAATTTTATACATAAGCACCTAGAGCTACTCAAGCTTGAGGACAACACTTTTTTGAAGGAGAGGGGCATGTTAGGTCCCTATATTACTAGTATAGTCCCTTATTTTTGTTAGTGTAACCCCCTTATTGTTATTATTGTACCCTTGTAACCCCCATATTGTTATTATTGTGCCCTTAAATTATTATTGTTAGGTCGGCTAGGATTACATTCTGGCCCCACTAGGATTATATTGGGCCCCATGGACTCCTATATATAGAAAGGAGGTTTTGTAATTTGAATCATCCAAGAATTGTTCATTCATGTAATGTATTGGAGGTTGCCCCCTCGAAGTGGCTTATTTCTAAGGCATTGATATCTTTTTTCTTCATTTTTTGGAGCTAGTTTCACAACAGACCAACACCTGAAAACCATGAGCTAAAGTCCACTAGCCCCTTATCTCTCTGCTCTTGGTCCCTTACTCCTCCACCGGACCTTTCCCACTCCTTTTCTTCTAGCCCCCTCCCTTACCATTTGTTACCCCCTCGCCCCTTGCAAAAATGTGCTTTCCTTTGTTTTCCCCCCACCATAATTGTCAAATCTCGGAGCAATCCTGGCCGTAGATCACAATGATACAATGGCCACCATGCTCCTGCCAACCACCCAAACATCCCTCCTCATATGTATGCACCGACACATCTCCACCGTTGATCTACCAAGATCAACGGTTCACGCTCATCCTACCTTTCCTGCTCTTCCATCCAACCCTTTTTATTATATTTTTTCTTCTATGCTATGAATTCCCCTTAAGCGATCTTGACCGTCAATCTCATCGATCTGACGGTCATCGCACTTCCCATCTCATCCTTCCACCACCCAAACATCCTTCCTCGTTCATCTGCGTAAAAAAATATCAACTGTAGATCAAAGGCCTTGGGCCTTGATCTAATGGCTACCATTCTCCCTCCTTCCATCCCATCTCCCAGCCATACCCACACTACCAAAAAATTTGCTTACGTAAGCTGGGTCCCACCGCCTTGTCCACCATATAACTCTTCAATCCATCACACTCGTCTACCGCCGTTGATCTGCATCCCTGCAGATCAGATGGCTGACGCAATCCGATCACCAAACCCCTCTATCGCGCAACTTTAACGTGAAATCAACAGTTTTTGGAGGACACGTGTCATGCGATAAACGATATCGCATTTGTTTCATGATAAACCACTTACCGCTGAAATATTGCATGAAAACCGTTCGTGGTTTCGCAAAACAACTTTTTCATTTTCGCTCTATATTTCAAATTTGAACCCCGTTTTCGTAGATTTTTCCATGGAAACTCCTCCTGCATGCATTTTCCCTCCTCACTGCTCCTTTCTCCCTCCGCGAAGCCTCCAAAGTAGTTTACCCAATACACACAGGTTTTTATAATATTTTTGTGGTTTGTTGCAGGTTTTCATGGCAGCAGTCATAAAAAGCCGTCCCACAATCAAAATTTCAGTGATATAGCCTTGGATGATGATCCAAAAAGGCCCAAAAGTGAAGAAAAGTGACAAAAGGGTTGAATTCCAAAGATTAATCAGTGTTTCATGGGCATTGGTTACTTAATCAAACCCTAGAGCGCAGCAGACCTGTACACAAGCACTAAAGATCAAAAGAGTATCAGAGATAAAGGTTAAATAATAAAGAAAGAAGATCGAAGACTTAACCAATGATTTACAAGGATAAAGCACAGTTAAGGAAAAATAAATTTAATTTAATACAGTCAGCAGAAAAGACAAAGCCCCAAAGATGATAAGAAGGCCATAAAGCATAATCAGAGGCCTAATTAGTGTTTAAAGCAATAGATCATGACAGATCAGTTAGGAAAGCCTCCAAATGCCACATCAGTGAGGCAATTAATCATTAAAATTCCACCTACAAGTTCATTTTCCTCAAAATAATACAAAGTTAATGCACAGTCAGAGATATTTGCCAAAGACAGCTCAGAAGTAATTACCAGCCTACCAAAATCCTCCAAAGTCAACAAAAGTGACTGAGGTAGATAAAATTTAATGTAAAATTAATTAAAATGGAGTTAAACATCTGAAATCTTCGCGTCAAGGCCTCCCAAAGGTCGAGAATCATTTACTCTGTATTAATTGAACAATTAGACCTTCCTTTCACTCCACCTCCTCAATTTACCTATATATATCATATGAGGAGTTTAGTATTGTTGTTGGTTGAATACTTCTTGAATGTAAATAGTTGCTGAGGCTGCTGAAGCTCTGTTAGTAATTGAAGAAAGATAGGCTGAGATGAGAAGTTTGAAGCTGTAAAGACCTACTGGACTTGAAGATTGTAACTGGTCTGAACATCAAATATACAAGTTGATTTATGGGATCCTAGTCTATGTCAGTGATAATGTTTTTCTTACTGTAATTGTTAATTTTCTCATGTTTTCCATACTGTCCACTTTCTCTGATAAAGAACAGAAAATATAGATTAGGATTTACTATAAAGTACCCTAAATCTCACTAAGAAATCTTTATCTCTATGTTTTCTTCTAATTGTGTTTTGAGGATAATTCAATAGAGTATAACCAATGAAGTGTTGGTGAGCCCATGAGCTCATGTTTCTTGAGTACAACTTGAGATATTGTCTTTGAAAGATCTTGAAAATTATGCTAAATAAAGTTGAACTAGAGAAGTCTATGGTTAGCCCTGTCCTCTAGTTTATCTCCAACAGTTGCTTTGCAAAGTTCCCTTCAGAGTATTCCAAAAGCAGACTAGGTTAAAAGTTCTTACTTGATCTTAGGCTACTTTTTATGTTTATCTTGAATGTTTTCCTTAAGAATATGTTGAAAGCAGGCTAGGTTAAAAGTCCTTACTTGATCTTAGGCTATTATTTGTTTATCTTAACTATTTTCCTTTGAGAGTATGCTGAAAGCAGGCTAGGTTAAAATTCATTACTTGATCTTAAGCTGCCCTTTGTTTTCTTGTTTTTCTTCTTCTTTCACAACACTTTTAATGTTTCATACCATAAATCAACTTAAAGAGATCGTTTTATATAGATGACCTTCCCCATGGGCCATTCTTGAAACTTGCTGTGCAATTAAATCCTTTTGTGACTCCATAGCCCAATGGATTGATACTATTTCTTACCTATCCTATCAGCTGAACCATTTTTTCAACCTACTCACACCTTTACACGTCAAAAGACTTCCTTCATTTTGATGATATCCATCCCAACCAAAAACAAACAAAACCCTTATACTTCATAACTAGCCTAATATCATATCATAAGCCTTAAAGAAATATCTTTGAAAACACTTATATAGAGAGATCCCTCTTTGAATCCAGGAGGGCTAGATCCTAGGATTCCAAAGTGGTTCTGATTTAGGCTCTACAGTGTTTGTTCTTTCCAATCTTGCAAACTACGGAGACCTAACATTCTCTTCAAAGAGAGTTGGGTTTTCGTCCAACACTCACAAATCACCCGAGGGTTTCTGTCCTGGGGCTACAGCTGAAGTAGAGAACCACGTCTCAAACCTCTCATACAATAAAATGATGTGATCCAAAGATACCTCTCAATGGATTCCTCCCTTTATTTTAAAGAACTCTTGGGACCTTCTAGAGCATTATTTTTTTATTATTTTATTCATGGAACACTTTTCCCTCTTATTAAAATATTCCTTTTTAATGCAGAAAAGGGTAAATCAGATACCACACCTCCTCCGGTCACTTAAACATGTGTCCAACCATCCGACCATGTAGGTATCCTCATCCTGGTTCCAATAATTTATTACACTAAGGTGCTCCATCATGAATTCCTCCTGGAATGCCACCTTGAGCGTAATCAGCTGAGTTAAACCCAGAAATAACTCAAATTTCCAAAAGTTGTCGGAATGCACAAAAACGAAAGCCAAAATTCTTGAATGATGGAATATATCAAGAGAATGCCACCAAACACCAAGGAAACTCCTCAGAAATCCTCCAAAAATCCCTTGGGCCCATGAATGACACCAACCTATACCTGTGACCGGTTTGCTCCTAACTATGGAAGTCCAACCTAACCTTGTCATAGGTGACACAAAAAAAGGGAATATTATAGATGCAGATGAGCATAAAGAATAGGTTAGAATGAAGAGGCCAAGAACTAGAGGCATAAATAGGGCACTTCAGCAACAAAGAGAGGTATTTCCACCTAAGGCACATATGACAGTGGATGAGCTTATACTAGAAGATATGGAGAAAGAACGAGAGTATTGGCTAGATAGAGTCAATGGACATTTGGAAAAGCTCCTGAAGAGGGCTAAAAGAGACAACAAATTTCAAATACACATGGCTGCTCATAACTATACAAGGAAAGAAGCCTCAAAGATCTAGGTCAAACAATTTAAAGAAAAAGTCAAGGAAATCCTAATCAAGAAAAAGGAGAAGGGAAAGTTGGACCTACTTGCCGATGCTTCCATGATTGCTTGAGATACCATATTCGGTCTTCATGGATCAATCTTAGACCAATTTTGAGTAACTTTGAAGAAATTTTGGTGAAAAGTTAATTTCTATGAATTTTGGCAATTTTGTGATACAGTCACAGTGTCAAAAATGCAACATGGCCCACTCTCTTTTTTTTATGGAGACCTCCAAATGAAAAGAATTATACACCATTGTATTCCTTTTAACCTCTACATCAATCCTAGAAATTTAGAGCTCCACTTCAGCCTCTTCTAGCAGGTCAAAAAGTAAAAAAACCACCAAAAAAAGACCTTTATGCCTCCTTTTTGAATAACACATTGTGTTTTCAGAGTGTCTATGGGAGAATGAACTTTTGAGGGGCTAAATTCAGTAAATTTTAGTGCTTGAACACTCCATCATGCAACCAATTGGAAGATATATCTCCATCAATATTTAGATCATCATTTGAACTTCGGGAAGGCCTCCAAAACCTGACTTTTCCTCACATGCTATGTTTTCTCCTGGCACACTACATTTTCAGTAGAATTCATTGTGTTTTCTCCTAAGAGTCATTTTTTGCAGTTGACTTGGTCCAATTTCTCTTTTTCTCATGTAATTTATCAAGCATGATGATGTAATGATGTTTTGAGATGTAATTAAGATAGTTAAAGGTAAATATGAGGTAGATACATGCTTATAAAGGTCATAAATGGTCAAAATAATGAGTTTTTGTATCTTACAGAGAAGCTTGTTCACCTCCATAGTCTTTGGGTTTTAGGTGAGAGGATCATGTGATTAGTTCATTCACTCATGGATTCGACCCCTGAGAGAGGGGAAATGATATTTTGTCTATATGTATTCTTTTCTTGGTCATTTGACTGGTTGGACATTAGAGGTTTGAGACCATTTTAGCTTGTGCTTTAGCTTTTATTCAAAAATTCAGAGCAATAGTTGCAGCTATTATCTAGGAATTCATGTGCAGTGAGTTTTTGATGTTGTTTCTTCTATATTATAGTATTTTATGAATGATATATATATTCTCTTTTTATGCCTTTCTTTCCTTAGTGATGTTCCTAAAATTTTAATAAGAAAATTATTTTGTGGCTCTGTTTTTATTGGGAAAACCATTTCATGTTTATTTCCTTTAGTTCTAATGAATTCATGAATACATGCTCATTAATATCCTCTCCACTCTTTCAAACCCTACGCTACACCGGCAAAACCCTAATTCATCACTAAATAATTTCTACCTTGCTCATTTATATATTTTCAGTTGTAACCCTTTGATATATTGACCTACCTGCATGGTTTTCTTCCATGATCCAACATTAAAACCATCAAAATTTCAAAACCCTAGAGCTGACCTAACTAGCCTAAAATATACTCCTCATCCAGTCAAACCCTTTGGCTGTGATCTCATAGAGAGAGCCCTCTCTCGTTTGGTAGGGCTATCTACCAAACTGAAAGCATGGTTTGAGGTTACCTCCGTCAGCATCCATTCATCAACCTTGGTACATTGTGGAGCCCAAAAATTACCATCAATGATCATTATAAAAAAAAATGGGTATATATATGTGGTTAATTGAGTGGACATTATAATATGTATGTCTGCTTCTTATGAATATAAATACCTTTCCCTATGAATATATATAGCTAACCCTTATTATATATGCACTTACCTATGACACATATTTTTAAGTCTTTATCTACACTCGTTTTGGTAATATCACCTACCTATATGTATGGTGAAGTGCAAATGAAATGCAATGAATTAATTAAAAAACATCAAACTAGCTAAACTCATTTAAAATGAAATATTTACCCTGATAGGTGTGTGTATTTTGGAATAATGCTTCCAAAAATTCAATTTAATTATCAATAATTATTAAGTGGATGGTAGGGATTTAAACTCTATGGATTATTCTTAATAGTAGTCACATATCAAAGGTTTATACATATTAGGAAAGTAGCTATGTCATTTTATTTCTTTTAATTAGATTGATTACTTAATAAAGATTTCATATGAGCAAGTGTCATATGAAATCTGTTATGATTTTCTTAGGCCCGTGGTATTGATAAGCCATGGTGTTGTAACAAATTATATTTATAGGTTAAAAATTTCCATGGTAAAGTGGGAGTGAATATTCATGGTAATAATCTTGTTACATTTTACATGTTTAACTTCCATGGTAAAGTGGGATTGAATCCCCATGGTTAACAATCTTATTGCATTATACATGCTCTTTCAAATGTATATTACGTAATTTATATATTAATTTTTGTATACTTCATAATAGCAATAATTCAAAATAAAATTACAAGTTAATTATTTTTTGTGATTTTTAAAAATCTTTAACAATGTAAGATGTATCATAAAATAAATGTTTCGATATTTATTATATATTGATATTATCATCATTTACCAACAATTTAATTTATGTAACTACACTAATATAGAACAAATGAAACTAAATCAAAACTATAACCTCATTTATCACGAACAAACCCATCTAAATAAAATATTATACTACAAATGACGTTGAATCAAAACTATAATGGTATGCATTATAATGTTATTCGTCGATAGAATTATATTGATGAGGGAATATGCCAGGTATATTCTTAGTCTTAGTTGATGATCCATAGAAAAATTGATTTAATTAATTAATGTGAATCACTTTATCCCGTGTCAGTTAGAGAAGTCACTCCTCTCTCTATCACTTTTCTTTCAATCAATGCTAGTGAGTCTTATTTTTAAGGCTATCCAACAATAAATACATCTGGGCATATATTGCTCATCCCTAGATGATGTATTTGCTTTAATCATATAGTGAGCAGTATATGCCCAAGCCTATTTATTGCTAGATACCCTGAGAAGTAAGACTTGCCATCAACACTTCCTTTAATTTCTCGATTCATCTGGTGTCTGTTGGCATAGTCATTCAACTCCTTGAGTTAGCCATCCATGCTTCCTTTGAATTCTTGATTGCAGGTTCGAACATTGTTAAGAATTAGGTGGCTAGGAAAACCATGTGAACCAGATGACCCTTTGTCATTCATCCAAGATGTAGGTAACCTACGCATTTCAGGTTAGAAAAATTTATATGGTGATGATGTCGAGTTTGGGTTCATTTAGGGATTACAGTTTAGGAATGAGCTTTCATATTTCAATTTTCTTGTTTTCCTCTAATTTCTTTTGCAATTTATTAAACTCATTTTTTTTTTGGTGTTTCTGTGGAGTCCCGGCCTCGTGCACGATTGGCGAAAGGTGGCAGTTGTGAATATAGTGATCCTTATCTTCCTCATCATCGTCTAAAGCATCGGTTGTAGCGCCTTTAGGAACAATATGTGCAATAACAGTTATGGGAAGGGCTATCTCTAAACTAACAAATATTTTTTGCACAGACATATATAGAGACGCTCATTTCATGTTTAGATCAAATTTTCTTGTATAGTAAGCTATTTTTTCATATTTGAAACACATCTTTCCTGATTAGCGATTTTTAGTCAGAAAAGGTGGTGGCGCCGGTAACTTGGCCCCTCCATTCACTGTCAAGTCCAACTCGTACATGTTAGGAGTGGCCTCTTTGAAGATCGGAAGAAACTCATAGTTTCTTTTCATTGCATGAACTTCAAGGGGGGGAAATAGATAATAGGATAATTTTTGCAGAGCATAATCAACAATATGCCTATTGGTGCTCTTGTTTTCTTTGGTTTCTCGTGTGTTTTTTCACTCATGCATATGTCAAGCATGTGTCTCATTGTTTTAATGCAGTTAATTTAGGTTTATAAATGGTAGATATTTTGTCTCTTTCTATTTTTATTTTCATATATATGGTGTTGATATGGACTTATTTTTATTTTCATATATATATGGTGTTGATATGGACTTAGAGAAAAAATTTACACTTTCAATGAATTAGGCGACCATATCCCCCAGGCATACCGACTATATTTCACCATCGTGTTTTTATTTACTCTGGCGGCTACTGTAGATTAGCCCACCCATCAGTCCTAGGTACGGAAAAATAGTGTGGGAAAGGAAATATAGGATAAGATAAAAAAGAGAAAGAGGCTAATGTTTATGAAAATGGGTAATTGGGATAAAAAAAATTATAGTAAGGACAGGGAGGTGGCGTAAGAGCAACTCGGCTAAATGCATCCGCAAGAGGATCATTCGTTTTTCAATGGATATAACAGAGCATCAAACCTTTCATAGGAGCCTTTTCACGTTGGTACCCTCCATGTCATTATTGATTTTGAAACTCTTAAGGATGGAAATGCTCAGATATAGAAAAATAATTGCAGTAAACATTTCAGATCAAAAGAAAATGAGGAGAGTTATTCATGCCAGGATACTGGGTTAAACAGATCCTAGCATATAAAAATTCATGTGCTACCTTCAAAATTAAAATTCTTCATTAAAACCACAAATATGTTCAGCTCAAAAATACATATGAAGGAAAGAGAGCCACATAAATAAAATCTTGATATAAGAACATAAAAACTCGTTGGCTAAATATTACAATGGGCAGCCTCTTGGCTCTTAGCCCTTCAAACCATTTCTCTTTACTCTCTCTGTATTCCTCACTTCCTCGCTTCCTCACTTGTCCTTTCTCACCCTCACAAGATATGTATTTATACATAAATATAATTTATTCCATTCCATAATTTCCTCCACACAAATCTCAACTTAAAATATAAATTAGATTTATCTTTTTTTGGACTCAACTAAGTCCCGTTTATGGAATTCCTCATCCCTAGATTATCTACCTATTTCAAATCCACTCTGTTAGTGTCAATATTGTCATACTGCCATCAGTGATCAAACATACTCTTTTGCATTTGCATATTAGGAGTCCCATACCATAAATTTTCATCATTCCATTAGGTCATGGATTCATTGATGGTAGTGGTCTTTCATCAATTTTCCCTCATGTGAAACTTGCTGATTCCCCTCTCTATGGTCTTCATTCATGAGTCACTTTCACTTTGTAAATCATATTATTAGGTCATAGGGCTGGTCTCATTAGGTTTTAGGGTCTCATCGTGGTCAAATTAATGAGTCAAGTGTCAATAAATATCAGCAAGGTCATGAGGAGGTCAAATAAACTCAAAGGCACAATATCTGGAAAGATAAAAGAATTGTTCTATTGAGATTGATGCCACTTAAAACATGGTACTTTTCTTTTATTATCATCTTTTATGTAAATTTATGTCTTCATATGTAATAAGTTGCACTTCAGAAGCTTCTATCTCCACAAAGCCACCACCCTGCCTTTCAAAGGTGTTTTCCACAATATTTTCAGTGAAAAATCATGTTCTAATTACTTCCATCAGAAAGCGTCCGGAAAGATATTTCCAACGGTATATTATACTCTCAAAACTGACTCCTGGATTGAAAAATATGCCTAAGTGAACAAAAGTCCCCAAAGGCCTAACCCTACCCCTTTTCCCATTTGTCCCTTAGACTTTATTTCATAAAAAGTTTAAAGTTTTTCTTTATAAACCCCTTTTCCCCTATCCGATTGCATAATCGCATCGTAAAGGTTCTTTTGACCCATAAACCTCCAATGTGATTAAACCATCTTCGATCCCTCAAATTCGATTGCAATCGCATTATCGCAATCCTTCCCCCTGATTCATCGCTTATTTCTGATTGACCCTTCCTCGATTACTTCGATGCGATTGAATTAACCCACCTCCGATCAATCACATCACATCGTCGATCCGATCCCTCATCGCAATTCCCTTTTCCGATTTCCCCAATGCGATGAATCGCACCATTGCAATCGACATTTCCCAACACTCTGCTCCCGCTCCACTTATCCGCCGATTTTCGATTGTGATTTATTCCCCTGGGTCCCACCATACGCCTTTCCGCCCCACTCCAATAATAAAAGTTTTTTCCCTTTGTAAAAGAGATAAAATGATTTTGAAAAGTTTCTAAGTATTTCATTGCATCGCAATTTTTCATCGCATCACTTTATTTTGCAATACAATCTCCCCCCCTTCCGATGTGATTTGCGATTGCGATGAATCAAATATCACAATTGGAAGATCCCTGCCAACAATTTGCTCCCACTTCCCTTCTGCTATGATTACGATTGCGATTCCTCCCTTGGATCCCACCTTAAATCCCTCCCGCCTTTCCAAAGAAAAAGTGTTCTTTCCTTTGTAAAAGCGCAATACTTGTTTTAAATTGTTTTAAATGGATTTCCCCATTAATCCTTCGGCTTATCCTTTACCCCCATCGCATTTCTTTCAATCACATCACAAGTTTCATCACATCATTCCCATGCGCCCTCCCGCTGTGATTCCCAATTGCGATTGCGATTATCCCTTGCGACTCCCCCTATACACTATTGCATCACAAACTCCAATCACATTCGCTCCATTGTGTGATACACCCCCTCCCCTCTTCTGATTGCGATTTCCTTTGGCCCCACCTCCCTTTCACTTTGCTTTGTTTCAATAAAAAAGGGGTATTTTCTTCATTAAATGGAAAATTTGATTTTCAAATGGTTTCAAAGGTATTTTTCTTTGGAAAATGGGTTTTTCTTCAAAAATTAAAGATAGAGACAAACAATCAAGGCCGAGAGCTAAATATAAACACAAAGATCATGACAGCAAGACAAAAACGATAAAAGGAGAAATGGTTCCAAATTTGTCTTTATTATCCTCTATTTGAGCAACTGTAAATCCTCCAGATAGTCAAAATCTATTGTTTCTCCTTCTTTTCAGGGGAAAATTGTTGGTATTTTTCCTATGTTCAGATTTCGGTTTCTGAGTTGGTAAAACAACTCCCTTTTCTGTGGATCTACTTCCCTCAAATTTTGTATATTTAATGTAATTCTTCATCATTTGTAAAAAGGGGGGAAAAAGTGTGGAATTAGTTTGGAAATCACTGAGGACGCTCTGTGCTCCACATGTAATAGTTTGACAGGGAATTAATAAAGAAATGCAACTCTGATTTGTGGGATCCCTGTGGTATGGATTTTAGCATTGGTCTTTCCCTTGTGTTCATCAGTTAATTTTTATGTTTACCATTCATTCATTCACATCTCTGGTTGGATGCTTTCAAGATAGATAGGTAGAATCCATTGTATAGTGCTCTGCCTTGGGAAACCATTCAATATTCTATGTTTTCTGTTGTTTGAAAAGGATCCATCTCCTATGCCCTTTTAAGCTTCTCACCAGTCTTACCATTCTATCATTATTTAAACTTAATTGTTAAAATTCCTGCCTACCTTGCCCCATGAAATAGCTTGTATCTCTGATTTAATTCCCCAGACTCAAACTGCCCCATATGTTCCATACAACCCTAAAAATTTATAAAAACATTTCCCATTATTATACCTAGCCTAAAATCAGTTTATAGTTATACTTTATTGAATATCTTTCATGGAGAGAGCCCTCTCCTGACCTTTTAGGGCTAGCTACAAGGCTGAGCGTGGTTTGAGGTTACCCTAATTTGTCTTCCTTCAGCCTAAGGTTCAACTTAGGTGTTAACATTTCTAGCGACCATACTGGGGAACATTTCTAACAAAATACTGATCACCCCAGTAATATCTTCCCCATTAAACAATGACAAAGTATCATATCTAAATGTTGATGGTGAACAACAGTTGGATACATATGAAGGCTGAATCATTCACCTAGCGACTCCATTCACTAAAATATCCAGAAATCATCACTTCATGGTGACTCCACTGTAGGAAGATCAGTAGCTTTAAAAAAAAAAAAAATTGAGATGGCAAGTGTTGCAAGAAGGTATGCTCCCATGAGCCGAGATCACATTCCAGGTTTCCCAAATAAAATGCCTAAGGTAGATTGGAAAAGGAATTCGCCTATGTTTGAAAATGTGAAAAGTAATGATTATGCTCTTCATCTGGTGAAATTTCACATCTATGTGTATAAATTAAAGGTTGATTTTCCTAAATATTGCTTGATGAAGATGTTCATGGCTACTCTGGAAGATGAAGCTCAATATTGGTATGAAATTTTTCCATCTGCTTGTATTTATTGTTTGAAAGATTTTCATACAATATTCTTTGAGAGGTACAAAGAATCTTGTCCATCTTTAATATTAGTGAAGAATTGTTGCAAACATGTTAATAGTTTCATCGAAAATCTTGAGAATTTTTATGGAGATGATGAACTCATGGACGAAGAAATCATGGAAGCCCTGTATGAAAATCCATTTCAGAAGCATACAGAAATCTTAGAGGATACTTGTCAAGATCTATAGACTGAAGATCTTTATACAGTTGAAAATGATGGAAGACAAGGTTTTATTTCAGATCTGATTGAAACAAAATATGGTATGCAGGAAAATGATGTCCCAATCTCAGATAGTGATAAAGTCAAACCAGATCTAGAGTTAAAATATGATAATGAAGAATATGTTGTTCTAGATCTCATAAAGGAGAGTCATATTGTTGAGGTCACCTCAAATGAATAAAACAGAGTCATAGACCTAAGTGTTCCCATCCTATCAGAACAAAGTCTTCACCATGAGGTAATCCATTCCCTTTATGAAAAACAAGATGAGATCTTTGTTCAAGTAAGTGAAAATTTTTCTTTGGATGAATCTTTGGTAAATGATAGAAATGTCAGTTTTGGATTACAAGAACCATCTGAAATGTTTTCTCTTATGACTGATGAATATGATAAGAAACATGACAATCTGGTTGTTATATCATATGAAGATGATCAATAATATATTCAGAAAACATTTCAAATGGTTCTCTTCACCAGGAGGTAATCCATTCCCTTTATGAAAAACAAGATGAGATCTTTGTTCAAGTAAGTGAAAATTTTTCTTTGGAAGAATCTTTGGTAGATGATAGAAATGTCAGTTTTGGATTACAAGAACCATCTGAAATTTTTTCTCTTATGACCGATGAATATGATAAGAAACATGACAATCTGGTTGTTATATCATATGAAGATGATCAATAATATATTCAGAATACAGAAGACCAGAGCATTCAGAACTATCATTCAGATTCTTCTTCCTATGTTTCATGTTTTGAAATGTTTTTTCAAGAGGAGACCTGCTCACCTACCTGTTCAGAATTTTTTGAAGACGAAGAACACACTCTTACTGAGTTACATTATGAAGAGGGATCAAGATCAAGAGAAAAAGACTCCTTTTTTCTTCTATATCAGCAGGAGGTAAATCTTCGTGTTTTTCAGGATCCAGTGGCAAATCTATTGCAGTCAGCAGTGAAGGTAATTATTACAGTGTTCAGTGATGAAGGAGATCATGGTCAACTATGCTTTTGGATGCCCAGTTGCAAGTATCTATTGTTGTCCAGAGGATTTGATTAGGAGAATAAATCAAGGAGGCATCTGCATGATTGGTTAAATTGGTGTTTTGATATAGCCTGATGGTACATTAGCTTTCAAGAAACATAGGTGGTTATCATCAGGATTTGAGACTCTCGACTCTTGGTCATGTACTACCATCAAGCTTTAAATGTTAAGTTTTGTCTAGGTTAGCTTTGAGTCACTTTTGAGTTATTTTGTCGAGTAAAGTTTCTTTCAGTATTCAGTTTAGTTTTTAGCTATTGACTCCATGCCCAATGGATAAGGCTACTTGGTCTACGGTGTTCTTGGCACCTCCAAGGAGCTACCATCCCCATTGGACCCAATGTTAGTGTCATTATTGTCATACTACCATCAATGATCAAACTTACTCTTTTGCATTTGCATATTAGGAGTTCCATACCATAAATTTTCATCATTCCATTAGGTCATGGAATCATTGATGGTAGTGGTCTTTCATCAGTTTTCCCTCATGTGAAACTTGCTGATTCCCCTCTCTATTGTCTTCAGTCATGAGTCACTTTCACTTTGTAAATCATATTATTAGGTCATAGGACTGGTCTCATTAGGTTTTAGGGTCTCATCGTGGTCAAATTAATGAGTCAAGTGTCAATAAATATCAGCAAGGTCATGAGGAGGTCAAATAAACTCAAAGGCACAGTATCTGGAAAGATCAAATAATTGTTCTATTGAGCTTGATGCCACTTTCACCTCAAAACCATTTTTTGAGGTGAAAACATGGTACTTTGCTTTTATTATCATCTTTTGTGTAATTTTATGTCTTCATATGTAATAAGTTTCACTTCAGAAGCTGCTATCTCCACAAAGCCACCACCCTTCCTTTCAAAGGTTTTTTCCACAGTATTTTTAGTGAAAAATCATTTTCTAATTATGTCCATCAGAAAGACCCCGGAAAGAGATTTCCAACGGTATATTATACTCTCAAAACTGACCCCTAGATTGAAAAATATGCCTAAGTGAACAAAAGTCCCCAAAAGCCTAACCCTACCCCTTTTCCCATTTGTCCCTTAGACTTTATTTCATACAAAGTTTAAATTTTTTCTTCATAAACCCATTTTCCCCTCTCCGATTGCATAATTGCATCGCAAAGGTTCTTTTGACCCATAAACCTCCGATGCGATTAAACCATCTCTGATCCCTCCGATTCGATCGCAATTGCATTATCGCAATTCTTCCCCCCGATTCATTGCTTAGTTTCGATTGACCCTTCCCCGATTACTCCGATGCGATTGAATTAACCCACCTCCAATCGATCCCATCACATCGCTGATCTCATCCCTCATCGCAATTCCCTCTTCCAATTTCCCCAATGTGATGAGTCGCACCATCGCAATCGGCATTTCCCGACACTATGCTCCCGCTCCACTTATCCGCCAATTTGCGATTGCGATTTATTCCCTTGGGTCCCACCATATGCCTTTCCGCCCCTCTCCAATGATAAAAGGTTTTTTCCCTTTGTAAAAGCGATAAAATGATTTTGAAAAGTTTCTAAGTATTTCATCGCATCGCAATTTTTCATCATATAAATTTATTTTGCAATACAACCTCCCCCCCTTCCAATGCGATTTGCGATTGCGATGAATCACATATCGCAATCAAAAAATCCCTGCCAGCACTTTTCTCTTGCGTCCCTTCCACTGCGATTCAGATTGCGATTCCTCCCTTGGGACCCACCTTAAATCCCTCCCGCCTTTCCAAAGAAAAAGTGTTCTTTCCTTTGTAAAAGTGAAAAAATTGTTTTAAATTGTTTTAAAGGGATTTCCCCATTACTCCTTTGGCGTATCCTTTACCCCCATCACATTTCTTTCAATCGCATCACAATTTTCATCGTGTCGTTCCCATGCGCCCTCCTGCTGTGATTCCTGATTGTTATTGCAATTATCCCTTGCGACTCCCCCTATACACTACTGCATCGCAAACTCCAATCGCATTTTCTCCATTATGTGATACACCCCCTCCCCTCTTCCGACTATGATTTCCTTTGGCCCCACCTCCCTTTCCCTTTGCTTTGTTTCAATAGAAAAGGGGTCTTTTATTCATTAAATGGAAAATTCGATTTTCAAATGGTTTCAAAGGCATTTTTCTTCAGAAAATGGGATTTTCTTCAAAGAGTAAAGACAGAGACAAACAGTCAAGGCCAAGAGCTAAATATAAACACCGAGATCATGACAGCACGATAGCAACGATAAAAGGAGAAATGGTTCCAAATTTGTCTTTCTTCTCCTCTGTTTGAGCAACTACAAATCCTCCAGATAGTCAAAATTTATTGTTTCTCCTTCTTTTCAGGGGCAAATTGTTGGTCTTTTTCCTATGTTCAAATTTCGGTTTCTAAGCTGGTAAAACATCTCCCTTTTATGTGGATCTACTTCTCTCAAATTTTGTATATTTAATGTAATTCTTCATCATTTGTAAAAGGGGGAAAAAAGTGTGGAATTAGTTTGGAAATCACTGAGGATGCTCTACACTCCACTTATAACAGTTTGACAGGGAATTAATAAAGAAATGCAGCTCTGATTTGTGGGATCCCTATGGTATGGATTTTAGCATTGTTTTTTCCTTTGTGTTCATCAGTTAATTTTTATGTTTACCATTAATTCATTCACATATTTGGTTGGATGCTTTTAGGATAGATAGGTAGAATCCATTGTATAATGCTTTTCCTTGGGAAACCATTCAATATTCTATGTTTTCTGTTGTTTGAAAAGGATCCATCTCCTATGCCCTTTTCAGCTTCTCACCAGTCTTACCATTCCATCATTATTTAAACTTAATTGTTAAAATTACTGCCTACCTTGCCCCATGAAATACCCTGTATCTCTGATTTAATTCCCCAGACTCAAACTGCCCCATCTATTCCATACAACCCTGAAAATTTACAAAAACATTTCCCATTATTATACCTAGCCTAAAATTAGTTTACAATTATACTTTATTGAATATCTTTCACGGAGAGAGCCCTCTCCTAACCTTGTAGGGCTAACTACAAGGTTGAGCGTGGTTTGAGGTTACCCTAATTTTCCTTCCTTCAGCCTAAGGTTCAAGTTAGGTGCTAACACACTCATATCCTTAATTATTTAAGGAATATTTACAATAATCCTCACATTTATATTTTCTCTCCTAATTTATTAAAAATGAGAAAATTAATTAATAAAATAATTAAAAATCATCACCCCCCTAATTACATAATTGAATAATGAAAATTTAGTTTTGATGCTCCTACATCAAACTCCCCATGTAGAGAAGTTTCCATAGACTCCTCTCTATTAGGTATGTCACTTTTTTGTAATAATGCGACAGCCACAAGTCCTAATGACTTTCTCCCTCCAGGATTCCAAACTTCATTCTGCCACTGGTCCTTCAAAGTAACAACTTGGTTTTTTAACTCACCACTCACTTTGTCAATCGGATTACATCGGCCTTTACAACAATTGTTTTCGGAAATTCCTTGGAGTAATTCCTCTTTGTCGAATTATTTCATCTCCAACTATGTTGAACATTCAATTTTCTGCCATGAAGAATAATCAAGAACTCCTTATTGATTACAAATATAATCTCTGATTTCTTTTATAACAACAACTTTCTCATCCAGTATTATACCTGCATTCATCAACAAAATATTAGTTTTAAAAAGATAAGACCCTTTGGTCTATTTTGATGCTTCAAGCACCAATCTCCCATCATCAACTTTCTGGATTTTAGTAGATTCTATTTTGAACTGCTGGCTGCTTCCATATTTATCCTATTGGATCAATATTTTTGTCTCCATTATGTCTCCACGGACATACTTTTCTTGTTTCTCCCGATCTTTCATCTCAACTCCAAATAATTTTTGCTCAATTTCTCTGATTTCGACATTATATTCATTAATGTCATTTTCTGTACCTACAGTTACATAATTATTTTAAAAATTATGACATTCATTCAACTCCATAAATGTTAAAATCATTTCATCCCTATCATGCATAGTAACTGCAATTTCTTCTGGATCTAGTTCTGCAATCTTTACTTATCCCTCAGGGTCCTTAAGCCATCATTCCAAGAACTCGATTTCCATATGAAATATTCCCAGCACTTCATCACAACATTCATTCCCAACTTCATTCTTCTTCTGGTAATCTTCTTGAGTTTTACTAGTTTCAACATCATCACATTGTAAAATTCTGTTATCAAATTCACTAAACAAATACATTTGTTTACCTCCTTGGAACATCTATTCAAAATTTCCTTTATGCTCCTACTCCATAACAGCTTCAATTGGTTGTCTTACCCCAACCGAGAATTCATTTATGATTTCTTCCTGTTACAACAAATCAGTACCTTCCTCCTCTGCAAGTCATTCTCCATCAGACTTCACCTCAAGAGTTTCCCTCATCTCTGTGACATTTTCATCAGAGTGTCCACCATCTTTCACACATCCTGCAAACATACATAAAATGTGAGATTTAAAAATGCAAGGCTTCATATCCTCATCTGCTTCTCTCACCAACACATCTTCAGATTCTTCTGAACTATCCCAATAGTTCATGAGATCTTCCTCATTGATCTCTTCACCCAGAATTTCACTATGTTCTGGGCTACAAATGGAAACTTCCATTTTCAACTCAGCCTCTCTGAGTTCTTCACACCTCATCACCTGCTCGAGCTTCCTCAGCTCTTCTGCCAACTGTATGTTTACCTGACGTTCCCTCTTTGCGTGTAGTCTCTGCCACTTTACCTTCTTTCTCATGGTCCAACCATGTATCTTGTCTTTCACATTTTTCTGCAACAATTCCATTAACAATTCAAGGTGAATTGTTATCTCAACATTCTCCCGCTCATAATCTTCATCATTCAACTGTTCACATATGCCACTTACCTTGGCATTTTCCTTCTTCTTCCTACTGCTGCGGTCTTCACCAGATCTTATGAAATGACTATCAACAGTCATCTTCTCCTCCTTTGTGAACTTCATCTGTTCACGTGTGGGTTTCATTCAATCCTCTTTTCAACAAGTCCTCACACTTTCCATTCAACAATGCAGGCTTTCCTCCTGTTCTTGAGCTCTTTCGGTTCTCTATATTGAAATTAATCTCTGGAAACCCTCTTGCTTCACTTTGCTGCAAACAACACTTTAGTAACTAATGTGTTACAATGACCAATTCTTTGGGTGTCGGGCTCTGTCGATCATGCACCCCATTACATTTAGACTTTTTACTTAGCTTACGACTCTTTTGACTTCAAAATTTACACCAACTTTTCATCTTGGATAAAAATTACTCAATCTTAACTCAAACTATCCAAACTTCCATTTGACCTTAGCATCAGTTTTGACTTCAAGGCTTGACCCAATAATTATGATAGTGGATATTTTGACTTAATTCAAGTTATACCATCCTCCAACAACATACACCCCTAATACATTTTTAGGATATAAAATATTCACTCTCTTCCATACTTCATTCTTATGAAAGATCATCAGTTTCCAATTATCATTTCACATGATGCTGAAGTCTTTAATCTGAAATTAATTTCACTTTCCCGAGATTTATTTTATGGTTAAAATAAATAATCCATTCAAAATACCTTCTCAAAATGATGTATCATACCTTATGCTCCTATTAAGGTTATTAACAAACCTTCTCTTCACAATCTCAATTCTCTGGATTCCATTTTTCTATGTCGTCTTTTCACTGTTAACATTCGCATGCCCTTCATACCATAAGCTCGTCATTTTAATGCAAACATTTTTCCTGCTCTTTCATGCACCATACAACATCAATTCACATTTCTTCATATGTGTACAAAGAACAAGCTATTCATATTTCAACCTCTTCGATGTACAACCCGTACATTGTGTCCATCCTGAATATCACTTCTTAGATGCCACCACATTATGGTAAAACAAAGATTTTACAACATTAAGCAATTGTGTTTACAATCTCAAAACACAAATCAAAAGAATTTTCCTACTCCAACTACAATATTTGCTCCGAAAATGACTTAACCAAAACTGTGAAGAATCCACATTATGCATAATAAACCCTCTCATATACAAATCCATGTTTCTCTTTATATCACCTAGGATTATAACATTTTCATTCACTTTCCATTCGTTTATACCTTCGCATTTGTAAAATTTTCACCCTTTCATAACATTTACAAAATATCAACTTCTCGAGTATGGCGAGGAAATTTAATCATCCAGATTTTAAAATACCTTTACTCAATGAATATCGATTCATTCAATGAGAACTTACCTTGAATCTTCTTGTGGTTGAAATGATCCAACCCTTCTCTCACATATTCTTTTAGGAATACATTCAAGCCTCTACAGACTTAATTTGGACGCACAAGGTCCATTTTCTCTCCAGCAAATAAATCTCTTCCCAGCAATTTTATAACATAAATATTTTCCTAGAAAATAATGTTAGAAACCTTAAAAGTACGCACAATCTCCCCTCTTAGTTTAAACCAAGTTCCCTCATCTCAATCTCTTCAATTTCAATTTCTTGCTTTGAAAACATGAAATCTTAATGTAACCGAATATTCTTTCAAGATTACATTCTCCCAAAAACGTACATGATTTTTTTCAAAAAACATTACCTCGATCAATCCCAGTGATATTTTATTATGCTGGAAGGTTGTACCATGGAAATACTGGATCCATACCTTGAATTTTCCGCTAGAGCTGCACTTCTTTCAAAAACCCCACACATGCCTTTTTAAGTGCATTGACTCGCTCCCAAAAATTGATGTAGAAAACACAATTTCCACTTTACAATTTGTTATAACAAAATATTCCATTCTACTGAGGCCCAGGTTTACTATTCTTCATGATTGAATTGATGTATCCTCATGACTTGGTATGCAATTCCAACTGCCGGCTTACTTAATACAATGATGATGAATATTTCAACTTTATGCAAATTTCACTTCCCCAATAATCAATGGGTCCTTAAAGGACCATTGTCATATCTATATTGATAACAAAACTAAAGTTGCATTTTTAAGCATGTAATCCAAATTAAAAAAAAAAACACAACCAACTCAAGATTTAAGATTTGAACCCACGGTTCATACGAATCCCAACACTACAATCAACAATTCCCTCATATTCTTCCACAAAGAAGGCCAGCAAGGGGACCAATCACTGATTTTTATTACTCTGTAATGCTTAAAACCTTCTGACCTATGAAAAACAACCACAACACCATCCATGGTCTGTAATAAAAGTGAGTGTCGTCAGAGGAATAATATTTTTCCTATATCTATACACCATCGTTTAAAATGGGCGTATCACAAATTTTACGTCCCAATTTCATTTTCGAGAGGCAGGTCATTCAGAGAAGATACACAACACCAATATCTTAGTCCACATGGCCACTGCGTCCTCTGATTTCATATGAGTGCAATTTTTGAAATGGTTGTAGCCACTGCATCCTCTATTCTGATTTCTTCCCATAGAAATTTTTGTGGCTTTCTCAAGTAAAGTGATGGACACACGAACTACAAAACAATTGTTATCATAACATACTTATTTACAGAGGATTTTTTATCACGATTCTCACATCTGGCAGGAAATGAAACTGAAAACCAGACTAAAATGGCAATATTGATTAGAAGAACACGACCAAGGAATGAAAAAAGTCAATCTGTAAAAAATTTTACCTAGTGGTGTGGCAATGATGTAACAAATATCTAGCAAAACACTAAGTAACACACTTTGTTGAAAATGCAGCAAGTTGATGGAGCTTAGTGAAATGAAGTCGCCTTCACTAAGTGGGCCCGCAGGCAAATTTTGGCGCAAAGTCTATTTTTAGACTATGTCTATTTTTAGACATATGGAGCATGGTCCAGGGGTTGCAGTATGTTATTCTTGGAGTATTGGTCATGTTGGTAAAAATAGATGGATCTCTATTTTTAGACATTTAGGTCGAAGTCTATTTTTAGACTGCCTATCCTAAAAATAGAAAAGTCAAATATTATTTACCCTTAATAATATTTGGACTCTAAGCTTCAGTTTACTCTCTTGGAGCACTTTAGTTGGAGCTACAGAAGTGGCTCATGCATCTGACAGAGGAATTACGCTATTCCTAGGGGTTTGGTGAGCTCATGCATGGTTGACTTCAGTTAGGACTTCAGTGGCAGAAGTTTGGTAGAGTTGATGAGACAGTTGGTGGAGTTGTGTTCGGTTTAACTTAGTTGAACTAGTTGAGATTAGTTTAACTAGCTAATCAACTAGTAATGAGTGGAGTGAATTAAATATTATTTAATTCATTAATTAGTAACTCATTATTAAACTCAAGAACACATCAGTTCACTACAGTGCATGATCAGTTCAGTGGAGACCAGTGAAAGAGGTAGATGAAAGGGTGGAGTTAGCTATCAGTGGCGACATCAGTTGTGCATGAGATTTGCACCACACTTGGAGGAATTGCCCATGATGATTGCGCTGTCAAGCCAAGGAGATTCGAACCTTGGATATCTCATTAGACCAGCCTTGATTGCACAATAGAGGCAGGCAATTAGTGGATGAGTTTTGAACCAGTGACCTGTTCAAAACCAAGCTGATTTGCCGTAGCAACTTCATGAGATAGTACGAGTACTTGTGAGTATTGTACGGTTTGTGTACATGTTTTATCATGTAATACCTTCTTTATTATCGAGTTTTAGTATAATGTTTCACCTCCACAACGGTAATGTGTATGATGATTTGATGTGTTATCGCTTGATTTTATTTCCGCATGTGTGATGATCTGAGTTGATCTGAGTGGAAGAGATTATGTGTTGCATATAAATTCGAATTGTATGTGATCAGGATAGTCTCGGTGGATAATTAATCATTATTCAGCAAATTTCTACATGGTATCAGAGCTATTGAAGTTCAGATTGATCATCATAGTGATTACAAACTTATTTCGGTAGACAGAGTCTGCATGCGGGCCAGGTAGCCTCCGGATTCATCTTTCTTCGGAAAGTGAAAGGTCTGGTAAACGCCTCTTGTAGTCGATCTCTGTGCTAGAAATAATTTGTTCTCACGATCTAGAGTGGTTGAGCTTTGAGGTGGAATTCGAATTTTTGCAGCAGTTTTGTTTTCTTGGTGCCAGTGTTGAAAATGTCTTTCAACGGTTTGCGACTCGAATATGCTCTTGAAGGCAGTTCGAATTATGTTGCATGGAAGGATTGCATGGAGGCAGTATTAGAAGATAATGGACTGAAGGAGTTCGTAGATACGGATGTCCAAAAGCCCACTGATCCTGCTGAAGTCGAAGCTTGGCAAAAGAAGATGGCGAAATGTCGAAGGATTCTGTTGGAGGGCGTAAAGGATCACATTGTATCCAGCCTGCATGGAAAAGCTTCTCCATATTTAATGTGGAAAGCGCTGACAGATCTATTCCAGAGTAAGAGCAACCAAAGGAAGCTGGCGCTCAAGGATAAGCTCAGAAACATCAAGATGGGCGGCTGATGTAGCCAAATGCCTCGGGAGGTTAAGCAATGGGAGATGAGGGTACAGTGTGGGGGTGGTATATTGAGGGTGGGGACATGAGTGGGCGGCTCTCACCATTCTTCCGAAGGCTTGGCACTCATATCAAGATAGTGTCAATGGTCGGGAGAAGCTGCCGGGATGGGAGCGCCTTTGGGCGGATCTCATGCAGGAGGAGATAAGGAGGACAACTCGAGATGGATCTTCATCAAAGGGAGCTGATGAAGAAAACTGCGCTTTGGTGTCCAAAGCTAAGAAAGGGAAGGGTAAGAAAACCTCTCATTCTGGAGCTAAGGGCAAGAAGCAGGATATGGCGAAAGTGAAATGTTTTCACTGCCATGATCATGGACATTATGCTACCAATTGCCCGAAGAAGAAGAAAAAAAAGCAAGCGGGAAGATCTGCAGATGGAGAGGCTTTGGCTTCACAGTTCGAGCTTGAATTTTCACTGATCGCATGATTGGTTTCAAGTGTGATGGGATCGGTGTGGTTCTTGGACAGCGGTGCGTCATTTCATATGACGGGAGATCGGGATTTGTTCTCAGATCTGGAGGACAAAGATTTGGGTGTGCACATCGAGATGGGCGATGATGATAGATACAGTGCGACTGGTATCGGTACCATATCCTTTCAGAGGGAGTCTGGTAAACCCTTTGTCTTGAGGGATGTCATGCATGTACCTGGATTGAAGAAGAACCTGATTTCTGTGGCGATGTTGGAGGATAAGGGGTATGATGTGGTCTTCAGCGAAGGAAAAGCCTTCCTGCGCAGTAAGACTACTGGAGAGACCCGAAAGATAGGGGTTCGAACCAAGAACCTTTATCAGTTGCAAGTAGATGGCTGCGCAGCAATGGCATGCAAGGCGGGAGAAGTGGTGAGCCGGGATGATGAGGGCGAACTGTGGCACAGGAGATTGGGCCACCTTCACCATGGAGCTTTGAAGATCCTACAGCAGATTGCTACTGGGCTTCCTAAGGGCACTCTTGCGCAGTCAGATCAGTGCAAGGGGTGTACTTTAGGGAAGTATGTGAAAGCCACCTTTCACGAGAAGGATAGTCACACCACGACGATTCTTGAGAGAGTTCACACAGACGTGTGTGGTCCTTTCTCGGTTTCTTCGATAGCAAAGCACAATTATTACGTGATCTTTGTTGATGATTTATCTCGAAAGTGCTGGATCTTCTTCATGCAGAAGAAGAGAGATACATTCGCAAAGTTCTGTGAGTTTAAGGCACTGGTCGAGAAGGAGTCGAGGAAGAAGGTGATTGCTCTAAGGAGCGACAATGGTGGTGAATTCATCTCGGCTGAATTCAAGGAGTTCTACAGCGCAGAAGGGATTCGGAGAGAGCTCATCGCACCCCATAACCCACAGCAGAACGGGGTGGCTGAGCGGAAGAACAGAACGATCGTGGGTGCTGCACGAGCGATGTTGCATGATCAGGGCCTACCCCTTCACTTGTGGGCTGAGGCATGCAATACAGCAGTGTATGTGCAGAACCGTTGTCCTCACAAGGTTCTTGGCATGAGTACACCAGAGGAGGCTTATTCTGGCAAGAGGCCTGATATTTCCCATTTACGGATTTTTGGTTCTCCTGTCTACATGCATGTGACGAAGGATGCCAAAATATATATGTGGCCGGGGTTCGAATCCGTCCGAGACACGCATTTGCCGAACTGTGGTTGTTGTCGGGGGACGATTTAGGAGGCGGTAAATAGGGATGTCGGTAGTACAAGGAGGAAAGCCATCGTTAGTAGCGAGAGGGAGCTACACTTGCATGCGGAATGAGACGCTATTAGTTCCTAAGGAGAACACGGGTGTGGATCGGCCACAAGTTCGAGTCAGAAAAACCACCCATGCAGCGCCAACCATCAGAGGGCGCATGTGCACTATAGAATCTGAGCGACTGGATCGAGATGCAGAGAAGGTTGTAGGACCACCTACAGCACAGCGCAGACAGAGGTAGTCACCAGATCGGTACACTGGATACATGGCTCTTGTGAGTCAATGTGTCGTGACGGAGCCATCCTATTTTGAGGAAGCTGTGGAGGAACCCACATGGGTAGATGCCATGATGGAAGAATATGATTCGATCGTCAGAAACAGTGCATGGGAGATTGTCCCAAGACCGGAGGGGAAATCAGTGGTGGGTTCACGATGGATCTACAAAGTGAAGCAGGCGGCTGACGGGAGGGGATCGATTATGAGGAGACTTTTGCACCTGTCGCAAGGTACTCTTCCATACGGACGATCCTTGCTCTCTCAGCGCAGATGGGATGGCACATCCATCAGATGGATGTGAAGACTACGTTCCTCAATGGAGTCATTGAGGAGGAGGTGTACATAGAGCAGCCTGAAGGTTTTGAGATCTTCAGCAGTGAGTCGCATGTGTGCCGACTCAAGAGAGCATTGTACGGGCTGAAGCAAGCACCTCGTGCTTGGTACACTCGGATAGACAGCTACTTCACCGGGCTTGGATTCTCCAAAAGTGAGGCGGATCCAAACCTGTACCAGATTGTGGTGGAGGGGAAGCTGTTGATCATCGTACTGTATGTAGATGATCTGATTTTGACTGGCGATGAGCAGTTGATACTTTCATGCAAGGAGGATCTTGCACGAGAGTTTGAGATGAAGGACTTGAGCATCCTTCATTATTTCCTGGGATTGGAGATTTGGCAGCGCAGCGGAGGACTGTTTGTTTCTCAGGGCAAGTATGCCCGGGAGATTCTGGAGAGGTTCAACATGCAAGGCTGCAAGCCTGTTGACACTCCTCTTTCTGGTGGTTGGAGGAAGGAGGATGCTACTTCAGCGGAGGTAGTGGATGCCACTGTCTATCGACAGTTGGTGGGGTCGCTTATGTATCTGGTCAATACACGACCCGATATATGCTATGCAGTTAACCAGCTTTCGGAAGCTATGGTTAAGCCTACCAAGCTCTTTTGGAAGGCAGGCAAGCATGTATTGCGCTATATTAGAGGCACATTGGGATATGGTCTATGGTACAGACAGGAGGATGGTGCGAAGCTTTCTGGCTTCACTGATGCAGATTGGGCAGGGAGTCCAACGGACCGGAAGAGCACTTCTGGAGGAGTTTTCAGCATTGGGTCGACAGCAGTTTCCTGGTACAGCAGGAAGCAGAGATCCGTGGCACTCAGTTCAGCAGAGGCCGAGTACATGGTAGCAAGCTTGGCTGCATGCGAGGCTATTTGGATGAGGAAGATCCTCGTTGGATTGTTCGGGTTGCATTTGGAGCCTATAGTGATTTACTGTGATAACCAGAGTTGCATTAAACTCTTTGCTAATCCATTATTTCATGATAGATCCAAACACATCGACATCAGGTACCATCATATCAGAGATTGTGTTCAACGGAGAATCATGATGCTTTCATATGTTCCCACGGAGGATCAGGATGCCGAAATTTTGACGAAGGCGCTCACCAGGAGCAAGTTCGAATTCCAAAAAGGCAGGATCGGGGTTGCAGATAATTCATATCTTGCTGAGAGGGAGTGCTGAAAATGTAGCAATATGATGGAGCTTAGTGAAATGAAGTCGCCTTCACTAAGTGGGCCCGCAGGCAAATTTTGGCGCAAAGTCTATTTTTAGACTATGTCTATTTTTAGACATATGGAGCATGGTCCAGGGGTTGCAGTATGTTATTATTGGAGTATTGGTCATGTTGGTAAAAATAGATGGACCTCTATTTTTAGACATATAGGTCGAAGTCTATTTTTAGACTGCCTATCCTAAAAATAGAAAAGTCAAATATTATTTACCCTTAATAATATTGGACTCTAAACTTCAGTTTACTCTCTTGGAGCACTTCAGTTCAAGCTACAGAAGTGGCTCATGCATCTGAAAGAGGAATTACGCTCTTCATAGGGGTTTGGTGAGCTCATGCATGGTTGACTTCGATTGGGACTTCGATGCAAGCGAGAGGGGATTTGGTGGAGTTGATGAAACCCGGTTGGTGAGTTGTGTTCGGTTTAACTTAGTTGAACTGGTTGAGATTAGTTTAACTAGCTAATGTGAGTGAATTAAATATTATTTAATTCATAATTAATAACTCGTTATTCAACTCAAGAACACATCAATTCACTACGGTGCATGGACGATTCGGTGGGACATTGAAAAATGGTAGATGAAAGGAGTTGGATATAACTATCGGTTATGACATCGATTGTACGTGAGATTTTCCCTTACTTGGAGGAATTTCCCATGATGATTGCTTTGTCAAGCCGAGGATATTTGAACATTGGGTCAACCAGATAGCCTTGATTGCGTCATAGAGGCAAGCAATTGATACGGATATGTGAACACAGCTTGTTCAAAACCAAGCTAGTTTGTGTGTAACTTCATGAGATAGTACGGTACTTATGAGAGTATTGTACTGAGTTTGTTACATGTTTTCTCCATTATAATATACAAAATAGCTGCGGGGTTTTTAGCTATAAGCTTTCCCCATACATACTGTGTTAATGTGTATGATGATTTGATGTGCTATCGCTTGTTTTATTTCCGCATGTGTGATGATCTGAGTCGAAGAGATTATGTGTTGCATAAGAATTCGAATTGATATGTGATCAGGATAATATCGGCGGATAATTAATCATTATTCAGCAAATTTCTACACACTTTTGGTATGCTCTGTGTTAGTGTCCCGTGATTTGGCCGATTGGCTAGCCAAATGACGATGTAACATCAAACCAAGCTTTGGAGCCCAAGGACCTAGCCTTCCTGGACTCAGAGAGGGCTCTCTCTATATGTGTAGAAGATGTCGGTGTGTTTACTTGCGATGTTCTGATATTAGGCTAGTTATGAAGTGTGTTTTTGGTTTTTTAGTTTTTTAAGTTTGTGAGGGATGAAACTGATCAAATACATAAACTGGATGACAAGATGTAGATAAATTGGGCTATGGGGTCAAACAGATCAAGGAAGCTATGAAGTGATGATGTAAAGCTGCTGTAGGGCCGATTTGATTCACAGTAGAAGGGATCTCTGGGAAAAATGGATTCAATGGACAATAAGTTGATGAAAGACAAGGGATTTCAAGTGAAAACTAGTTAATAGCAGACATAAACATGTAATAGCAAGCCATTAATCATGCTAGGAATAACTATAAGCTAATCAATACACTTAAATCATTATTCAGACATTTGTAGAGGTATAAGACCCTCTAACTTCGGGAAAAGGCTATCGGACTTTGGGGAAAACACATGAGACAAACTAACAACTCATAAACTATGCCGGAACGCCTAAACATAGTCTCTAAGTCATTGGGCACTTGGACAAATAAGTTTTCATAGTTTTAGGCAAGGGGCTAGATCGGGACTAGGCCTCCTTGGTTCAACAAGATGATCAACAAATCAGTCAAAGAGAAAGTTTTATGGACAGAACTATGGGCAGCTGATAGGTAGGTAGGGCAAACCATACATCCTACTCAGTGCTCCATCTTGAATAAAACAACAGATATAAGATTTTTAAAAAATAACTAAAGTTCTTTATATGAGTAAGAAAGTATCAAACTATGAAGGCCAGGGGTTGAGACACTCCGTGGGCATAATACAAATCAAATGCTACTGATCTAGCAACAAGAAAAATAATCACAAGTGAAGAAAACAGAGACAAAAAACACATAGAAAACACATACTGCATTACGCATACGAGGAATCCATCAACAAGCCTTCAACATTCCTCAAAAGCATCCAAGAGGCAATCCAAACATCATAACTCAAGTGTATTCTTCAAAGCTCATATGACCAATGCATTAATTCTTCTCTCAAGTTCAGCCTCTTATTTACAATGAGAACCATGGAATAAATAGGCTTGAGGGAGGAAAACCTCATGGAGCAACTAGCTATCCCATTGGCCAAGTCAAAATATCTAAAACTTGTCCTTGAGGCTATGCAAAGCCCAAGGCACAAAATATCTCATAAAATATCTTAAAAACTGCTAAAAACGGAAATTATATTGACTTTACATGATTTTCCCATGATAAAAATAGCCTAACGCACATTTGGGAAAAGCAGATTTTTGGAGTTCAAAAATTACAAAAATACTTCATATTTAGGCCTGAAAAAGGTCCCATGACTTGCTGAATGCGGATGGCAGCCTTCTCGATGTCTAAATGAGGCTCATGATGGCTCGTTGGAAAGCTCTCTGTGTCTGATTTCCAACGCAAGTGGAATCATCTCAATCTGATCTCTGAAAGTCCCTCAAAACTGTACCTGTGTGCAAAAACCCAGAAAATAGCAGGCTGCTGATATGGCGGGCAGAATGTGCAAAATGAGGCTGTTTTTCGCCAATTTGAGGGGGCGAATGATCTTCAAATGCCCTGAAAATCGTTGGAGACCTGCTCATGGAATTATGGCATCCATCGGTATCATCCTCCTCCCTTGACAACTCATCAAACTGAAATGGCGAATTTATGAGTTTTTGGCCAAAAACCCAAAAAATGCCAAAAAACAAAAAGTTGCCGAAATAGGCCCAAAATTGGCATGCATGACCCTCAAGGGTCCATAGCAACATGCTCCGAATCTGATGCCAAAATATCAAGGGCTGATATGTCTTTCTTCTCTTTCCGTGTCGGGCGCTCCTTAAAACTGCTGTTCTTGATCATCATCCTCATGTTGTTGCTCAAACTGCTGAGTTGCTGCTGTTCAGCACTATCCTCCTCTGGTTCCTGCTTCTGCTGATCTTCACCACTGTCATGTTGCTCCTGTTGTCTTGCTTTGGAGGCATTTTGACCTAACTATGCTTTGGAAGAAACCAACTGCCTTTTATGAACAATGCCCTATTGGATTGAAAATGGCCACTATACTGCTTGGATAGTTATGGACCCTGTGCTTTTGACTAAAATGCAACAATGCTTCTTTGAATAAGCCCCCTCTACACTTATCAACAACAGTTCTTCAAATCTGGATACACTTCAGCTATGTATCCTTCTTAACAATGGTACTATGTGTAAGAAACTGCTTTGTAGATTCTCTGTGCACAGTCTTGAACAATCACCCCTCTTGTGACTTTGTTATAGGCCTGCTTACACTTGTATTTGGGTCTTCAATACTAAACTTTAAAAATAATAACCCTGTTCTTCAGATCATTTATCTTGAAAAATACCTCTGTTAGCAGATTTCTATAGAGACCACACAGTGGAAAAGGGAGGAGACCTTTTGGCTAGGTGAAAAATTAGCCCACAGTGTTAAGGAAAACACCTTCCACTCATGCAATTTGAGAAGTCAATCATCATCTTTGTACATCTGGCCTCAATGTAAACTTGATCATCAACAAATGCCCAATCACCAACAACCCTGCCTTCTAGAAAATAGCCCTGTTTCACCTTCAGAAAACTCTGTCCAACAATCTTCAGAATGATATAATGTAGTGTAATGAAAAGGCAGGCTTAGTTTAGGTGTAAAATAAGTGTAACAGTGTTTTTAGGAAACAAACTCTCTGCTCTGTGAGTTTAAAAATTCCATCCATACATCTGTACCCTGCCTTTGATGTCAAAATCCAACATCAACCACCTCTGTCCTTTACCATGCTGTCATCTTTGGAAGTTCTCTGTCAACTAACCTTCAATAGTGAAAAACAGTGAAATAGGGGCAGATCTCTAGAAAAGAGTTGCTGTGATAAGTGTTTTGGTACCCTGCTCTTTAGAAATGACCTTCCCTCGAAACATATCACAACCACAGTTCTTCAAAATGACACCATTCAGTGGAAGAAAAAGCAGAGCTATGCTAGGTGATATATCAATGTACTATGGTTTTTAGAAAACACCCTTTTTTGCTTGTGTTTTAAGAGAGCCACCCAAATACCTGCACCTCTGTTTTAATGTCAAATTTCAAACACTAACAAACTGTTCTTCAGAAAAAGGCCCCTTTCTTTGTGAAGTTTTAAGAGAACAAAAACTTCTTTTACACTTCTGCCTCTAGAGCTAGAAAGACATTAATTAAATCTTCCCCTCAATGTAACATTCACCCACAGAAAACTCTCTGTCAATCAGCTTTTCAACATGATAATGAGGTGAAGAAAAAGGGCAAACCTAGGTTAACAATACACAATGCTTTTATGAGGGACACTTTTCTTGTGAAGTTTTATGAAATCAAACATCACTTGTATACCTCTGCCTTCAATAAATACAATGATTTGAAAACGACACAAACTGGTTTCCAACCATAAAAATCCGTATTTCAATTACCTCCTCTCAATGTGTAGAAAACTGCCCTTGTTTTTAGCATTAATGGCAAGGTCTGGGTTTGTCAAACATTTTGGTCACTTAATAACACCTTGAAATCGATGGGAGTTCATAAAAATACCTCAAATTTGATGGATGTTTGCTTGAAAGGAGGTAAGAAACCTTGGACAACTTGAAAAAGACGCGCGGCAACCTTGATAACAAACCCGTCGCGCAGAGGAAACTCTTGTCGGGCCTGTCGGGTCGACCTGTCGGGTGGTCGGGCGGCCACCTACAGGCACGTCGCGCCCACCTACAGGCCCGTCGCGCCGAAGAAGGAAACCTTTACAAAACGACGCCCAGGCACGTCGCGCCACATTCCAGGCCCGTCGCGCCGCCCTAAAACAGTTTTAACTTCTGCCTGATGACCCGAAAACTATTTCTTTGGTGACAGGAAGGCCAAAACGTCTTCGGCTTTTGAAAATGACATTCCTCCTCTCATACTTAAACCTTTATGTTATTTTCAAACCCTTTGTCAACGGTTACCTTGCTTGGAAACGTAACGTAGGCTTTTGGAAATCTGTTTTGTTTTTCAAACTGTGGGTATTTCATTTTGCATATGTAGACTCGAACAATAACTCTGACCCGAGCTGGACACTGCTTTTTCTTTGAAGGACAAGGCTGGTTATGGAAATCTATCTTTACAGTGCTTTAGCCTTTGACAGCTTCTCCAACTTTGAACACAAAAGGCGCCAAGTTTACTGACCCAACTTGGATTTACATATGCCTTCTCAATTTCAAAAGGCGCCTTCTTTTTGTTTCAAACAACTTCCTACTTGAAGGTACCTTACTGATGACATATCTATCTTTTGAATGTTGGGAGGAATGCACTTGCCTTTAAACTCAAAAACTGACCATTTATCAAACTGCCTCTTTGTCTATTCACAGCATTGTATAGCTGTCGTCATGCATTCTATGACTTAACCTTGGCCACTATTTTACTTTTCCAGTGATAAATTGCTTCTTCCAGGTGATTCACAAGTTTTTCTTTGGACTGAAAATACACTTTTTAGGTTGCATCTTTTCACATTAGACTTTTCTGTTTACTCAGAATGGATTTCCTTAGATTTCTGGGTAGGTGATCATGGAATGTCTTTAACCCTTTTTAAGTCAACTTCTCCTTTGGCATTCATAGCATACAATATGTTCAATACCTTCTCCTTTCAACTAGATGTACTGTCTGACAGGTAGTTCTTTAAAAATAGGAGTGTCAGTATTTTAACATTATCAGAGCTGTCATTCATCTGTGTAGTGACCTTGTTTCAGTCTTTGGTGTTCTTCCACTGCTTTCTTGCATCAATCAGTTTCAGCACCCTGCAGTAGTTTTGGCCCTCTACTTATGCATGGAGGAGGCTCTTCATTAGATAAGGTGTTTGAAGGTTTTTTAACAATTCTTTTTTTCAAGACAGCCTTTTCTGAAGGTGATGTTAAGTAGACAACTTGGAAAACATCAGTCTAAGCATGTTCACTTGCAAGCCTCATTGTATGTCAGCAGAAACCCTAGCCAGAGTAATACTGCCTCCTTGCCTTGTCCTAAGGGTGAATTAAACATTTGGCTTGTAGCATCTTATGATTGATCATTTTAGCAAACAAACTTTGTGACTATGAAGGTTAGTGTTTTCCTTGAAAAAACCAAGCACTTTCTCCTGCATGTGTAATGGCACTGATTTATCATCTGTTCTATTTGATCTAGTGGATAGACAGGGTTCTTATGCTTTGGAAAGTTCACTGATGACAGGTCCTTCTAGAGTTCAGAAATCCATATGGTTTGCAAGTTTGAAATGAGCTCTTTTATCAGGCCAACTTCCCTTTCTTTGAGCTTATCATACTTTCACTATATTCCTGTTATGGTCAGCAATTACATTTATGAAACCCGAAGATATTGTTTCATTTTTTCAGCAAAGGCAAACCTGGACTTCTGCAACCTTCTGATTCAACACTGGCCTGCGCCCTCTGCTTATGTATGAAGGAGGCGCCCTAACCCTCTGCTTGTAAATGAAGGAGGTCCTGGGCCTTGACAATTTACCATTTTGCTGAGACAGTGGCGACCCTGTCTTACTGTGATTTTCATGCTGGAAAGAGCTGTAAGGTCCTGACGAGTGACCTTTGTTTTGCAGCTTCATCTCAGGCTCATAATACACTTAGAAGCAGCTGTTCCTCTAACTGTAAACTCAAACATTTACTCCATGATATGAAATATATTTCCTGTCTTTGTAGAACCATAGAACACAATGAAAAACCTACTAGTCAGCTTGAGAATGGGCTTCATGCAGTGCTGAGACCTAGGGAATATGAGTGGCGTGACTTAAGGCTGTTTGTCAACTTCATTTGCAAATTAAGGGATCAGTCATGATAGGTCTGCTGCAGATGAGGGCTTTTTTGGCTTTTTGATGATTGCCAAAGGTGAGGTGTCTTAAAACGCCACTTCCTAACATAGGGGAGACCTTTGAAACAGATATGGATTTGCCTTTTAAGCTGATGGGCAGGTCAATAAGGCTGAAGCTGGATAGGATTGTGATATGAGGTTTTTGATTTTGTCAGGGGTGGACTGAATAGGTAGAAAGGCGAAAAAAGTTTTGGGAGGGTTTTCTGGATGACATATTGACATAAGGAAATCAGTTTCTAGAAAACTCAGCTGAAGATATAGTCATCACTAACATGTAAAAAATACTGATGGCTAACAGTGGCTCCATTTGGGGAGGGCAACTCCTCGTCAGGAGGTGTCCAGAATTCAGATTTTTGGCTTATGAAGACCAGTGCCTTATCCATTGGCACAAAATTTACCCTTCTCTTGATGTTATTTCTGAAAAATGACAGCATGGTTAACATCAATGATACTTCTACCTACCCTACTATCTTTCCTAACATTTTTTCTTCTCTTTGGCGCATTTGAACTAGCAGCCTTTTGGCAATGCATATTTTTTCTTTTTGCAAAATGAACCTATCTATTTCTACTCTTATATCTGCCGGGAGTTCAGATTAAGCTGATGAACTCCTTCATTTCTCTACCTAAAAACTAGATCGACTGTCAAGATTAAGCAGTTTGACAGGATTTCATTCTCTAATCTACAGCATGAAATTCAAAAATGATCAAATCAGGATTAGGCAGTCTGATTTGTCATGCATTTGCGGCATAAAAGACAAGCTGCACACAAATGTTATTCTGCAATAAAAGGAAACTAGACAAGCGGGGTTAAGATGTACAATGTGTTTTTCATCCCTCGCTTCTCTCTTTGGTTCTGTTTTAGGCATGTGGAACCAGAATCTCTCCCTAATCTAAGCTATGTGATAAGTCAATCTTACACAATGTTGACTATCTTGGCACTCACTAACTTATCAGCAAATAAATTTAAACATGCTCCGCTATGATTAGGCTAGATAGCTGAACAAGACATTGAAGTGCTAGTAGCGGCATTTAGACTTGCTCGCTTTCCGAAAGACTATTTTTTTGGAACATGGGGCCTTACCACTGCTTTTTAGAAACTGCCCTCTTTTTCTACTTTTCACTATTTTTTGTATTTTCTGCTTTTTCACTTTTTCTTCAAACAAACTACAAATGAAAAGGTGCTCACAGGCTAAGCTTATTTTCTATTGTTGTCTTTCTATCCTGATCTAATATGTGCACAATAGACATTTGTTTGGTGAACTCTGTTTTCCAATGCAACCAGTCAAGTAGATGCTCACATGGGTGATTCTGGTTTAGTTCTTTCATGATGCGGAAATAATGAAAAGGCCACTCCCATTTAGTTTGTTTCTGGATAGTAGAGCTTAAGTTTTTTCTCATTCTTGGTAGCAACTTGTTTATGATAGAACCCACTACCCCTACAGATTTCTCAAGGAAAACAACAAATAGATCTTGGAATAATACCTGATCTAGAGGATTTGATACATCGGATTTATTCAAGACTACTCTTTCAGACTTCTCAAGGAAAACAACAAATGGATCTTGGAATAATACCTGATCTAGAGGTTTTGAGATATAGGCTTCATTCAGGACTACTCTTTCTTCCACTTGGCTATATTTGGGACCCCCTTGGTAAAACAACTCTTCCTCATGATCACTCGAACTGTCAGACTCATCATGTATTGCAGTGTATTTTTCAATCCAAGCTGATGTGTTTTGATAGGGTGGGCTGGAAACTGTGTGAAGGTCATCAGGTTGATGGGCAGGGATACACTTTGACAGTAAATTATCTTGAAAGGATAGTGTGACAACTCCCATGTGTTTATCAACCTCTACTTCTTCATCTGCAATTTGTAACTCAATGGAACTGGGTAACTGCAAATCTAGAGTTAAGGAAGATTCTATGTCCAAAATGATTTCCTCAACTATTTCAGGCAAAGGATTCTCATTTACAATATGCTCAAGAATTTCACCATCTTCCTCAAACTCATCATCAAAGCTGAAAAATTGTTGATTTCCAATCATGTGCATGTTATCTCTGACGGGCTCAAGTGAAGTAGAGCAAAGAGTCCGAGACTCTTCACTTACTTCTAAACTTTCAAGGTTCTCCTCATGAGTGTCATAGATGACCGGTAATGGCTGCTTACTTTTCTCAAATTTATGAAACTGAGCTTCCTCCCAAAAATCAAAAACTGAATCTTCTGCAAAGTTAGCTTTTGTTTGGAAATCATATAAGTCAACATATTGATCAAACATTTGAGAATCATTAACATAAGCAATGTCACCAGCCATGTACATTGGATTGCCAGATTTCTTTTCTTCAACTTGATTTACAAATCTATTTTCTGACTTATGATATGCAGGATTAACAGGAGAAAGATCAGAGAAGTTTTGGTTATTAGTTTCTGCATCTAGTAACGGAAAATGCGTTTCTGATGGTTCGAGAGCTTCTTCCTTTTCCATTATCTGCTTGTCTATATCACTTTCATTGTATAAGATAAAAGAATCTAAATTGGAATGAGTGGAATAAATGGGAGTATTGTTTTCCATGACTGCTTGAGGTACCAGAGGTTGAGTTACTTCTAGTCCCAGGTTTTCCATGACTGCTTTAGGCATGAGGTTATGGGAGGTACCCGAATCTAACATGGCATTATGTAATATATTGTCTCGTATGTTCAGGCTCACATAGGAAGGAGAAACAGACCCTTCTTGGTATTGACCTTCTATTTTCGGGCCGAATAAGAGCTCGGGTTTGTTTTCAGTTAGATTTAAAGTATCTGCCTCGCTCCCTATGTCAAAAACTTTGAAAATTTGAGATCTATACCTATCTACAGTTATTAGCTCGGTAAGGGGTATGGTAATTTTTATTTCGGAAACTTCCCCTTCGAAACTAAAAGGAGTTTGTAGTTTGGGCAGATTTGTTTCAGCTTTTTCGGACATGATCTTTTCTATGCTCTTAATTTGCTGACTCTGATTTGGGACTTTGTTTGACACTGTTACTTCGGGGGTTTTTGTAGAGGTGCTAAGAGTATCTGAGCTAAGACTTGTTTGAATAGCTTTATCCTTGTTTTGGTCAATTTTCTTGGCCATAATTTTGTTGCTATCCATGGCTTTTTTAGGGATGGTGTCAGAGATTTTAGCAGTGTCAGGGCTACCCTTCTTGGAGTAGTCTTGGTTTTTTCTACTTCTAAGGTTATACTGCCTATGAGCTTCTATAATGGCATTCTGAAAATCTATGACAGGATCTTCGAGATCTTCATCATTGGTTTCTTCCTGACTTGGATAGCATAACTCTTGCTCTTCTGCTATGAGGTAAACCTTACTCTCGTTATCAGAACCTATGAGGTTCCAATGATTTTCATCAATGGGTTCAGTATCCTTATCCTCTTTATCAACATAATTCTCACTGAAGGATGGTCTGATTTGTTGATCATTTCCTCTTGGTTTATTTTGAGACTGACCTTTTCTAAAGCCTTGGTTCTGGTTTTGAGGGTTTAGTTGGTTTTCCCTAGGAGGCACTTTTTCACTCATTTTTTCCCACATCTTTGTCATGGATTTGACCAAGCCATCTATTCTAGGATCTAGGGAAGGAGATGAACTGGATACCTCATCTCTATATGGGACTTTTCTTTCTAATCTAGTCCTAGCTCTTTTTTCTGCTAAATTGGCTTCTTGTTTTATGGCTACTTGTTGCATTTCCTCTAGGGTAAGGGGATCCTTGTCTCTCAGATGATATGTCATGTCTGGATCAAAACCCTCGGGGAATTTTGCCAAGACTAAACCAAGTGGGGGTTTGAAGTGAGGTGGGAGGGCGTTATACACATTGTTGAACCTAGTGCAGTATGCCTGGACACTTTCCCCATTTTCTTGTTTTAGGTTGTTATATTCTGACAGGATTTGAATAGGGTTCCTTCGGACTTCCCACTTGTTCGCGAAGACTTGGCAGAGTTCTAAGATGTTGTGGATGATGTTTGGAGGCAAGCTTTTAAACCATGTTTTGGGTTCTCCACCCAGGCTTTGGGCGAATATTATCATTCTGACGGCTTCGTCGTGTACTTCCATGTATTCAAAAGCATCACTAATCCTACTTACATGCTGTTGAGCTGTGGTGGTGTCTTCTCCGGTAAAGTGTGGGATCTTGTCTTGATATTTGTTTGGGAGAGGAGCTAAAGTTGGTGGCAACACCAAAGGTGCGTACCAAGCTGCCATGACTGGAGCTAATGGATGATGTACAAGATGAGGACTAGTAGGCTGAAATGAAGTGGTTTGAACAGTGGTGGTTTGACCAGGTGTAGCGGATGAACTTGGACTAGTGATCTGGTTTTGAGCAGATCTGGGATGATAGGAGCCAAACTGATAAAGAAGCTGGAAATCAGGAGGAGTGGTGGGTGAAGCTTCTCTAATAGGACTCTGTGGTGGGTTCGGGGGTTCAAGATCGTCGAAATTTATCTTACTATATGATTTGCTTCTGGGAAGAGCTTGTGATGACTCTAGCTCAAAAGGTGAATCTAGTAGGATAGTGCGATGTTTAGGTACAGATCTTGCTCTACGGATGGATCTACCAGTAGCTAGATGGTCAGTTTCAGAAGCTTGCCACAGAATCTTCTCTGGGTCATCTACTATGATAGGGGGATTTGGGTCTGGATGGGATCTGGTATTGATTCTTCGTGAAGCCAGATTTTGGATCCAGGGTTCAGAGAGAATGGTATTGGTGAATGTTTTGGATGAGTGGTTTTTCTAAAGCTTTACTAAGGTGAAGGATGGTCAAAAGTAAAGGGATGGATTAGTGGAGTCGCCAGGTGGAAATGGATTGTTTTGTGAAGATAGCTATGGTCCACCACCAGTAACTAATCTGAGAATGTTTTTGGATTTTCTGAGTTTTATGTGCAGCCTATGGTTTGTTAAAGTATCCTAGACTTGTTTCAACACTTTGCTAGGGTGATGAGAACAAAAAGAGTTTACTCTAAAAAATGAGTCTATGGACTGCTTGCTTGTTTATGGTACCTAAAGGACCAAAAAGTCTATAAGAGTTTGTTGGACTATTATGAACTCAGTGTCTTACCATCTCCCGCTATGTTAGTGAGTGATGGGAAAGGTCTATCGGATAGTAGCCTAGAGCTTGGTAAAATAGTAAGGCTTACTAGAGTTTAGTGGAGTCGTCAGGTGGAAAATTGGTTGTTATGAGATATGTTTGTATGGTCCACCACCAGTAATGTCAAAACCAATCTAAAGGAGTGTTTTTTGGGGTTTTTCTGAGTTTTATGAAGTTCTGAGGTTTGGAAGAGTTTCCTATAACTGACTCATCATTTTGCTAGGATGGTGAGACAACCAGATTCTACTCTCCTAAGTTTGACTGAGATTTTGAGAGTTCCTAAGGGATACCTAGGATGTTTTGACTCAAAGTCCCACCATGATCGCCATTATGTTAGTGAGCGGTGGGATAAGTCAATCAAACAGTATTGTTAAAAATAAGGGACTTCTAGAGTTCTAAGGTGTCCTTAGATTGTCACTAACTCAAGGTCCCACCGTGATCGCCATTATGTTAGTGTCCCGTGATTTGGCCGATTGGCTAGCCAAATGACGATGTAACATCAAACCAAGCTTTGGAGCCCAAGGACCTAGCCTTCCTGGACTCAGAGAGGGATCTCTCTATATGTGTAGAAGATGTCGGTGTGTTTACTTGCGATGTTCTGATATTAGGCTAGTTATGAAGTGTGTTTTTGGTTTTTTAGTTTTTAAGTTTGTGAGGGATGAAACTGATCAAATACATAAACTGGATGACAAGATGTAGATAAATTGGGCTATGGGGTCAAACAGATCAAGGAAGCTATGAAGTGATGATGTAAAGTTGTTGTAGGGCCGATTTGATTCACAGTAGAAGGGATCTCTGGGAAAAATGGATTAAATGGACAATAAGTTGATGAAAGACAAGGGATTTCAAGTGCAAACTAGTTAATAGCAGACATAAACATGTAATAGCAAGCCATTAATCATGCTAGGAATAACTATAAGCTAATCAATACATAGAAATCAAACATTCAAGCCATACATAGAGGTATATGACCCTCTAACTTCGGGAAAAGGCTATCAGACTTTGGGGAAAACACATGAGACAAACTAAAAACTCATAAACTATGACGGAACGCCTAAACATAGTCTCTAAATCATTGGGCACTTGGACAAATAAGTTTTCATAGTTTTAGGCAAAGGGCTAGATCGGGACTAGGCCTCCTTGGTTCAACAAAATGATCAACAAATCAGTCAAAGAGAAAGTTTTATGGACATAACTATGGGCAGCTGATAGGTAGATAGGGAAAACCATACATCCTACTCAACATACATGGAGCTGATGAATAAAACTTAGCAACAACACCTTAGGTTACTAAAGAGCAGCTAAGAATTCTTTAGCATAACTAAGGGAGAAGAAAACATCAAGCTATGAAGATTCGGGGATTTTGAGGTGCCTCCATGGGCATGTCTCAAAATCAATCTTTACTAATCTATAGCAGCAAGAAAAATGAAATATGAGTGAAAACTAGAAGACAAAACAACATTAAGAAGCACTATACCATTCTACCATGTCAAGGAATCCATCAACAAGCCTTCAACATTCCTCAAAAGCATCCAAGAGGCAATCCAAACATCATAACTCAAGTGTATTCTGCAAAGCTCATATGACCAATGCATTAATTCTTCTCTCAAGTTCAGCCTCTGATTTACAATGAGAACCATGGGATAAATAGGCTAGAAGGAGGAAAACCTCATGGAGCAACTAGCTATCTCATTGGCCAAGTCAAAATATCTAAACTTGTCCTTGAGGCTTTGCAAAGCCCAAGGCACAAAATATCTAATAAAATATCTAAAAAACTGCTAAAAACGGAAATTATATTGACTTTACATGATTTTCCCATGATAAAAATAGCCTAACGCACATTTGGGTAAAGCAGATTTTTGGAGTTCAAAAATTACAAAAATACTTCATATTTAGGCCTGAAAAAGGTCCCCTGACTTGCTGAATGCGAATGGCAGCCTTCCTGATGTCGAAATGAGGCTCATGATGGCTCGTTGGAAAGCTCTCTGTGTCTGCTTTCCAACGCAAGTGGAATCACCTCAATCTGATCTCTGAAAGTCTCTCAAAACTGTACCTGTGTGCAAAAACCCAGAAAATAGCAGGCTGCTGATATGGCGGGCAGAATGTGCAAAATGAGGCTGTTTTTCGCCAATTTGGAGGGGCGAATGATCTTCAAATGCCCTGAAAATCACTGGAGACCTGCTCATGGAATTATGGCATCCATCGGTATCATCCTCCTCCCTTGAAAAATCCTCGAACTGAAACGGCGCAATTATGAGTTTTTGACTAAAAACCCAAAAAATGCCGAAAAACCAAAAGTTGTTGAAATAGGCCCAAAATTGGCATGCATGACCCTCAAGGGTCCATAGCAACATGCTCTGAATCTGATGCCAAAATATCAAGGGCTGATATGTCTTTCTTCTCTTTCCGTGTCGGGCGCTCCTTAAAACTGCTGTTCTTGATCATCATCCTTATGCTGTTGCTCAAACTGCTGAGCTGCTGCTGTTCAGCACTATCCTCCTCTGGTTCCTGCTTCTGCTGATCTTCACCACTGTCATGTTGCTCCTGTTGTCTTGCTTTGGAGGCATTTTGGCCTAACTATGCTTTGGAAGAAACCAACTGCCTTTTATGAACAATGCCCTGCTGGATTGAAAATGGCCACTATACTGTTTGGACAGATATGGACACTGTGGATTTGAATAAGATGCAACAATGCTTCCTTGAATAAGCCCCCCTCAACACTTATTAACAACAGTTCTTCAAATCTGGTTACACTTCAGCTATGTAACCTTCTTAACAATGGTACTATGTGGGAGAAACTGCTTTGTAGATTTTCTGTGCACAGTCTTGAAACAATCACCCCTCTGGTGACTTTGATGGAGGCCTGCTTGCACTTGTATTTTTGTCTTTGAAACCAAACTTCAAAAATTATAACCCTGCTCTTTTAGGTCATTTACCTTGAAACATGCCCCTGTTAGCAGACTTCTGTGGATACCACACAGTGGGAAAAGAAAAGAGACCCTGTGGTTAGGTGAAAAATTAGCCCACTGTGTTAAGGGAAAAACCTTTCACTTGTGACTTTTTGAGAAGTCAATCACTGCCTTTATAACTCTGCTCTTAATGTAAACTTGATCATCAATAAATGCCCAATCATCAACAAATGCCCAATTTCACCTTCAGAAAACTCTGTCCAACAATCTTCAGAATGATATAATGTAGTGTAATGAAAAGGCAGGCTTAGTTTAGGTGTAAAATAAGTGTAACAGTGGTTTTAGGAAACAAACTCTCTGCTCTGTGAGTTTAAAAAAGTCCATCCATACATCTGTACCCTGCCTTTGATGTCAAAATACAACATCAACCACCTCTGTCCTTTACCATGCTGTCATCTTTGGAAGTTCTCTGTCAACTAACCTTCAATAGTGAAAAACAGTGAAATAGGGGCAGATCTCTAGAAAAGAGTTGCTGTGATAAGTGTTTTGGTACCCTGCTCTTTAGAAATGACTTTCCCTCGAAACATATCACAACCACAGTTCTTCAAAATGACACCATTCAGTGGAAGAAAAAGCAGAGCTATGCTAGGTGATATATCAATGTACTATGGTTTTTAGAAAACACCCTTTTTTTCTTGTGAGTTTTAAGAGAGCCACCCAAATACCTGCACCTTTGTTTTAATGTCAAATTTCAAACACTAACAAACTGTTCTTCAGAAAAAAGGCCCCTTTCTTTGTGAAGTTTTAAGAGAACAAAAACTGCTTTTACACTTCTGCCTCTAGAGCTAGAAAGACATTAATTAAATCTGCCCCTCAATGTAACATTCACCCACAGAAAACTCTCTGTCAATCAGCTTTTCAACATGATAATGAGGTGAAGAAAAAGGGCAAACCTAGGTTAACAATACACAGTGCTTTTATGAGGGGCACTTTTCTTGTGAAGTTTTATGAAATCAAACATCACTTGTATACCTCTGCCTTCAATAAATACAATGATTTGAAAACGACACAAACTGGTTTCCAACCATAAAAATCCGTATTTCAATTACCTCCTCTCACTGTGTAGAAAATTGCCCTTGTTTTTAGCATTAATGGCAAGGTCTGGGTTTGTCAAACATTTTGGTCACTTAATAACACCTTGCAATCGATGGGATTTCATAAAAATACCTCAAATTTGATGGATGTTTGCTTGAAAGGAGGTAAGAAACCTTGGACAGCTTGAAAAAGACGCGCGGCAACCTTGATAACAAACCCGTCGCGCAGAGGAAACTCTTGTCGGGCCTGTCGGGTCGACCTGTCGAGTGGTCGGGCGGCCACCTACAGGCACGTCGCGCCCACCTACAGGCCCGTCGCGCCGAAGAAGGAAACCTTTATAAAACGACGCCCAGGCACGTCGCGCCACATTCCAGGCCCGTCGCGCCGCCCTAAAACAGTTTTAACTTCTGCCTGATGACCCGAAAACTATTTCTTTGGTGACAGGGAGGCCAAAACGTCTTCGGCTTTTGAAAATGACATTCCTCCTCTCATACTTAAACCTTTATGTTATTTTCAAACCCTTTGTCAACGGTTACCTTGCTTGGAAACGTAACGTAGGCTTTTGGAAATCTGTTTTGTTTTTCAAACTGTGGGTATTTCATTTTATATATGTAGACTTGAACAATAACTCTGACCCGAGCTGGACACTGCTTTTTCTTTGAAGGACAAGGCTGGTTATGGAAATCTATCTTTACAGTGCTTTAGCCTTTGACAGCTTCTCCAACTTTGAACACAAAAGGCGCCAAGTTTACTGACAACTTGGATTTATATGGCTTCTCAATTTCAAAAAAGGCGCCCCCCCTTTGTTTTGAACAACTTCCTACTTGGTACCTTACGATGACATATCTATCTTTTGAATGTTGGGAGAGATGCACTAAACTCAAAAGCCGACCATTTATCAATGCCTCTTTGTCTATTCATAGCATTGCATGCCTGTTATCATGCATTTTATGACTCAACCTTGGTCATTGTTTTACTTTCCCAGTGATAAATTGCTGCTTCTAGGTGTTTCACAAGTTTTTCTCTCGACTGTAAATACACTTTCTAGGTGGCATCCTTTCACCCTAGACTTCTTTGTTTGCTCAGAAGGATTTCCCTTGATTTCTGGATAGGTGATCATGGAATGTCTTTAACCCTTTTTTAAGTCAACTACTCCTTTGGCATTCATAGCATACAATATGTTCAATACCCTCTCCTTTCAACTAGATGTACTGTCTGACAGGTAGTTCTTTAAAAATAGGAGTATCAGTATCTTAACATTATCAGAGCTGTCATTCATCTGTGTTGTGACCTTGTTTCAGTCTTTGGTGTCCTTCCACTGCTTTCTTGCATCAATCAGTTTCAGCACACTGCAGTAGTTTTGGCCCTCTACTCATGCATGGAGGAGGCTCTTCATTAGATAAGGTGTTTTGAAGGTTTTTCAACAATTCTTTTTTCGAGACAGCCTTTTCTGAAGGTGATGTTAAGTAGACCACTTGGAAAACATCAGTCTAAGCATGTTTCTTGAAGCCTCATTCCTTGTATCGGCGAAACCTATTTGATAATACGCCTCCTTGCCTTGTCCTAAGGGTCGTTAAACATTTGGCTTGTAGCATCTTATGATTGATGTTTTAGCAAACAAACTTTGTGACTATGAAGGTCGAGTGTTTTCCTTGAAAAAAACCAAGCACTTTCCTCTTTACTGTGTAATGGCAGCGATTTATCATCTGTTCTATTTGATCTAGTGGATAGACGGGGTTCTTATGATTTGGATGTTCACTGATGACAGGCCTTCTAAAGTTTCAACCATTCACCTGACTTGAAAGTTTCAGATGATCTCCTTTATCAGGCCAAACTCCCCTTTCCTTTGAGCTTATCATATTTCCACTATAATCCTGTTATGGTCAGCAATTAAATTTATGAAACCTGAAGATATTGTTTCATTGTTTCATTATTTCATTAAGGGCAAACCTGGACTTCTGCAAACTTCTGAGTCAAACACTGGCCTGCGCCCTCTGCTTATGTATGAAGGAGGCGCCCTAACCCTCTGCTTGTAATGAAGGAGGTTCTGGGCCTTGACAATTTACCATTTGCTGAGACAGTGGCAACCCTTTCTTACTGTTATTTTTATGCTGGAAAGAGCTTGTAGGGTCCTGACGAGTGACTTTTGTTTTGCAGCTTCATTTCAGGCTCACAATACATTTAGAAGCAGTTGTTCCTCTAACTGTAAACTCAAACATTTACTCCATGAGATGAAATAAATTTCCTGTCTTTGTAGAACCATAGAACACAATGAAAAACCTACTAGTCAGCTTGATATTGGGCTTTATGCAGTGCTGAGATCTAGGGGGTGTGAGTGGCGCGACTTAAGGCTGTTTGTTAATTTCATTTGCAAAGTAAGGGATCAGTCATGGCAGGTTTGCTGCAGATGAAGGCTTTTTTGGATTTTTTGATGATTGCCAAAGGTGAGGTGTCTTAAAACGCCACTTCCTAACATAGGGGAGACCTTTGAAACAGATATGGATTTGCCTTTTAAGCTGATGGGCAGGTCAATAAGGCTGAAGCTGGATAGGATTGTGATATGAGGTTTTTGATGTTGCTAGGGGTAGACTGAATACGTAGAAAGGCGAAAAAAGTTTTGGGAGGGTTTTCTGGATGACATATTGACATAAGAAAATCAGTTTCTAGAAAACTCAGCTGAAGATATAGTCATCACTAACATGTAAAAAATACTGATGGCTAACACTCTGTGCTACATTTAATTCAAAAAATTCCCTCCAACATCGAACATCTCTCCAACTGCTCTTCCACACAACAACGATCAGAACTAGGGCAATATTCTTCCTCAAGTTACGCACTTCCTTACGATTGAGCTATCTGGCGTGACTCCCATCCACTAGTTTAGGAAAATGCTATGTATCCCTCTGTGTACACACCAACATTAATAGGAATTCTTTCATGGCACAATATCTATCAAACGAATAAAAATGAAAAATAGTGCGCCAGTGATATGAGATTTTTGACTCCTCATCAAATCAATCCATGCCACAACAAGTAAATTCAAATCATAGCCTATAACTTATAACAAGTCAATTTAACTCCATAAAGACAATTTAATTCCTCTCACTGCATGCTTCCATTTGCTCCTGTGTTCTGCCCGTGTCACGCCTCTACGCGTTGTGCTCCCAGCAAATCAGTCCATGCTACAACAAGCATATTTGAATCACAGTATTTTACTATCTCTCACAATCCCAGCATGATCTTGGACTCTGATACCAAATGATGCCAAGATACTGGGTTAAACAAATCCTAGCATATAAAAATTCATGTGCTACCTTCAAAATCAAAATTCTTCCTTAAAACCACAAATATCCTTAGCTCAAAAATACATATGAAGGAAAGAGAGCGACATAAATAAAACACTGATATAAAAACATAAAATCTCTTTGGCCAAATCTTAAAATGGGCGGCCTCTTGGCTCTCAGCCCTTCAAACCATTTCTTTTTACTCTCTCTGTATTCCTCACTTCCTCACTTTCCTCACTTGTCCTTTCTCACCCTCAAAAGCTACATATTTATATATAAATATAATTTATTCAATTCCATCTTCCACACTAATCTCAACTTAAAATCTAAATTAGATTTATCTTTTTTTGGACTCAACTAAGTCCCATTTATGGAATTCCTCATCCCTAGATTATCTACCTAATTCAAATCCACTCATATCCTTAATTATTTAAGGAATATTTACAATAATCCTCACATTTATATTTTCTCTCCTAACTTATTAAAAATGAGCAAATTAATTAATAAAATAATTAAAAATCATCACCCCCCTAATTACATAATTTAATAATGAAAATTTAGTTTTGATGCTCCTGCATCAGTTACACCAAATTTTGGTCATTTAAACATTTACAATTAGATGGATCGAAGCACACCCTGTAAGACCAATTTTACCATAGTAAAATTTCTTTCACTATAAGAAATAATTTATTAAACCATATTTTAATAAGTTATTTGTGGTTCAAACAGGAAAACCCATGAGGAAAAATTAAATAAATCATTATTTATTTTATTTTCCTTTAGGAATAATTCATTAAACCATTTTTTAAATAATATTCCTGGTCATATTTAACCCAATTAATGAGAAATAATTAGATAAATCATTATTTATCTTATTATTTTCTAGGAATAATTAACTAAATCATTATTTAATTAATATTCCTTGGTAAATTTCACTAAAACACCTAGAAATAATTTTAAAAATCATTATTTGTTAAATTATTCCTTAACCAAATCCTTGAAATGATAAATAAATCATTTATTTGTTTATTATTTCTAAATAAAGGGATTTAACCAATTTAAATTCTTTTTCCCTCCAATAAAATATAATAAAATATTCCAAGTAGTTACATATAGATCTTGGTTAATAATATTTTATTATTCGCCATTACCGAGGATAAATCAATATTTTGTTATAAATAGGAGGGTTTTCCATTCATTATTCAGTTTGATCCTTTTGTCATAGTCATACTTTGATCTCTTTCATTACTATTCTTCTTATTGAGCTCCCACATAGTTCAACATGTCTTGGGTTTTCTACACCATTGAGAGAGAGAAACTTCTGGATCTGAAGCATTGAGCACAGCCAAGAACCCATCCCATTAAGGGGGACTGGTAACATCATTATTTGTTCCCTTCCTAGGTTTTAATACATATATTTTTTTATATATCTTGTTTTGTCCATTGGATATTTGGAGAAAAATTTATTACTTTTTACTGTTTAACTGCTTTTACTGCATAGATCTGGGTTTTTGTTGCATTTGTTTCAACTATCTATTGCAAATATAAGGAAGTTAAGAAACCATATTTTTTGTTAGGGTTGTTTGTCACACACAGAAAAAGTGATCTCTTTTCGTACACTTTTGTTAAGAATTTACACTAACAATTGGCCACTCCACTGGGTTTTATTCAGATTCCTGCATGACTAGTTGCTTCAGTAACTAGGGTTTTTATTCATATTTTTTTAGTCTCTTAATGTTTTTTTTTACCTTTTATGCCCTAAAATAGTAAAAATTCTAACTTATGGGTATTTTCGGGTGTTTTCGCAGGCAACAGGTATCAGCCGCGCCAAACACGTCAATTGTTTCCGCAACCTACCACCCGAGGATCCCAGATTTGTAGCTCACACTTTTCAACCCAGAACTTATGAGTTCAAGCTTATGTCACACCTGTTGGGCCAGACACTGTGATTTCAACAGCTAACAAGTCCGTACCTGCGATATACAACTTTTGGTGATATTTTTTCTGTGACTGTCAGGGTTTTCCACAAGCACTGTTTAGGGTATTCTCAGCCCATCTTAGGGCTGGATATGCTCAGTTTGTCTCCTTGAGGTAAGACCAAGCCCCTTAGGGTTTCAATACGCTTCCACCTTTTGAGTAGGGGTTTAGCTAAGTAGGTAGTTTGAGATTTTTCGGTGCTTTCATCCTTTGTTTAGGGTCTAATATATCCTTCTTTCAGATCCTTTTATATCGGTTACTGTCCCATCCAAAACCTCCTCTCGAGTTTTTTTTTTTCTCTCCCTTACGGTTCCCCTTGGTTCCCTTATGGTTTTGTTGGCTTGAGGGGGTATTGACCCAAGTTCAGAGGTTAAGGTTTGCCAACAAACCCCTATACTACCGGCCCTTTCGACAGTGACCTGCTTGCGTAGGCCAAAGTCTCACCCGAAGCAGTGTGGGAGGGTGCTTGAACCAGGATTCTACACCCTAAGAGAGAGTAGGTAAGTCAAGCAGATCTCTGTTCACAGCCTATCGAGTTCATACCAAACAGATATATTTGTAGGGTTTTCAATAGTATAATCACAATATACAGATCTAACCTCGTGCACAAAGCTAGCTAATAACTCCGCATCCATGTGTGTATCAGTAGTAATCAACACATATCATCATAATGCATCATCAATAGGGTATAGTTATACCATAACATAGACAGATTCATAGCATAAACAGATAACCAAAAACATTCATAACGGATCCAATAGTTCGCATCAACAGAAATACCTTAGAACAGATAACACAGAAGTACATCAACTATAAACGCATATATTAGTATCTAAAACTTAATACAATCTAACACAGCCTGCGTAGACAGCCAGCAGGGTCCACACACAGTACGACTGAGGATCTCTGCGCACACAACCAATAGGAGTCCTTACCCTAACGACTAACAACAGATCTGTAATATTCCAAAATTGGAACAACTCAGCAAGCCTGCTAAAATAACACACTTCTGAGAATTTTGTTCACAGAAATGAGTTTGCAGCTCCTAGATCCCTTAGATCATCTCATCTAAGGTCCAAATCCAAAAGGAGAGAAAAAAAAAATCAGACTAGGTGGGTTAAACAGAGCAATGTTCATAAAATGAGTGTTAGAGAAATATAAGCATATAGGAGATACATCATAATACTCAGAAGGACAGGTTACTCTATATACTTGTTTTACATTAGTGGGGTAACTCATGGATGATTCCCCTCTCACACTCAATGATGAAGGAGGTATGAGTGATGGCTCTTCCCAAGAGCTATGTTCCTCCCTCTCTAACAAATAGTTCATGGACTTCTCCATATGAGAGTGCACCTCTTCCTTGAAACCTTCCCATATGAATCCACCCAAGAGAGTATGATATGCTCTAATGAAACCAGTGGGTTTGGAAAGCATGATCTCATAGGTTGCATTTAGTAGTCTCTCCTTGATCTTGGAGTCTTTAACCAAGAGAATAAGATTATTGAAATATATGACTCCATCAACTACCTTAAACCTCTCATCCATTACTTCCCCATCAAGAACCCCACATGTCAAAAGGTCCTTGGAGTATTCCATCATGAGTTTGGAATCCCAGTAAGGATTCAGAATTCCCAAGAATGACAGCGCTGTAGAGGTCTAAAATGCAGCCCCTATCATGTCATGGCTCTCCTCTTTGACATGTTTGATGTCAAAATCACACGTTGGAGCGTTATAATCTTCCCTTTGCTGTCTCCTTTGTAGCTGATCTTGCCCAAGACAATATTGAAGCAGATGGAAATCAACTTCCCCTCAAAAAGTCCTTGTCTTCCAATACTTCCTTAATCTGGCCCATGCATGCAAGAGAGTAAACATCCTCTTGTCATGTTCAAAAATCTCTTTTATGAATGAAGGTACCATCGGTTGTCCCAAATATATGGAGTTGCCATGTGTCCCCATGTCCATGCCATCATATATTTCTGATTCCTCCTTCCTTAGTGCAGATAATTGGGTGGAAGATAGCAATGCCCCTTTCAAGAAATTTCTCATCTCTCTTCTGAATTCATGAGAGATTCTCTGCGCTTTGCTAGCTTCTCCCAAGGCTCCGTCCTTAGCCAAGTATGAAAATGCTGCCCATAGTTGAGATAAACTTTAGTTTTCCTCCTATCAAGAGGTGCTTGAGGTTCTTTTGTTGTGACTACGTTATCATCTCCTGCCTTCTCCTCCTCCTCTTCAATAGTCGAAGTTTCCCCATCATCAATAAGAGACCTTAGATCTTGGTCATATATTGGAGGAATCTTCATGCATTGTTCTTGAGAAGAGAGTCCTTCATCCAATGGAGATCTTGCCCTTGGCAAGGCATCAAACAAACTTACACCTTCTTCCATGATTTTCAGAAATGGAGTTGGATTCATAGACCCTTCCAACTCATACAAAATATTTGTTTGATATGGCTTGATAGTTTCAACAAAATATGTTACACATGAAGCTTCATCAAACCTTTCCACTAATCTTTCAATAAAATTTGCATAAGTAGGTGTACTTTCATTTCTTAAGGAAAAGGACTCAAACAACCACCAAGCATATGCTTTACCTTCAAAATTCAGTGCTGCTACTTTGATGGCTTCAATCTCTGAAACTTGATGTTGATGCACAAATTTGCTTAGCTCCTCCACCCAAACCCTAACTAGACATTTAGGTGATCCATCAAAAGTAGATAGATAGAATCTACCCATATCATGATTCTTCTCCTTTGTGCTTCTATACTCCTTGATATTACAGAACCTTTGGAAGTTCAAGTTATCTTTGAACTCCTTAGATTGAGCTTCATATTCCAACAAATACTCACCAAGAGTCTCCTTCTTGGTCACACCTCCTTTCTTCCTCTTCATGAAGAAAAAACTAACAGAGCATTGAAGATTGGGTGATATGGCTAAGTGCACATATCCATGAGATGAGGATTTAGAACTTTCCTCATGTATAGATCTTGTAGATCTGATTGAGGGATCTTCCTGCTCTTCCCTCCTCATTTCTTTGATGTTTTTTCTGATACCTTGCAGAGCTTGAGATAGAAGTTTTATGAACCTCTTCTCTCCAGACAACAAGGGTTTACTCCAATTTCTCTTGCAGATCTCCTCCTCCTCATGAGAATACTCCATGCTGCTTGAAGCTCAGAGGCTGAGCCAAGACTATGCTTTGATACCACTGTAATATTCCAAAATTGGAACAGCTCAGCAAGCCTGCTGAAATAATGCACTTCTGAGAATTTTGCACATAGAAATTAGTTTGCAGCTCCTGGATCCCTTATATCAGCTCATATAAGATCCAAATCCAAAAGGAGAGAAAAATAAAATCAGACGAGGTGGGTTAAACAGATCTCCCACAAATTAGTCTAGCTGAAAATCACCCAAAGAGAGGGGTTGCATCTATATGTAAAGATTGCTTCAGAAATAACATAGATCCACTAAAGAAAAGTAGTAGGCTCATATGGAGGCTCAAATATCAGATGTATCAGATTTATATTACAGCCAATACATTATACAAGAGAAAGAGTAAGACTATACAAGAAAATTCCTCAGAAATGAGGTGCTACAGCCATGGAAAAAGTCTGCATAAACTCAACAGCGTTATCTTATTGGAGCTGAAGTAGTATTATATGATAACTCAGATCTAAATCAGATATTCACATAAAAATATAGATCTAATTAAGATCTATGTACAAGAAGAGCTCATCTATACATTCCCCTTTGGGTTTTGTGCAAATCATGAAGCACAAAGGGTAGATTTAAGATCTAAAGTTGCAGATCTGCAAAAATCTTCATAAATTTCTGAAGCATACAATAGGACAGTAGATCAGATCTGAAATAAGCATGGATTGGGTGGCCAATCCATGGATCACCACAGTGAGAGGAAGAATCCTAACACCGGAGATCTCTCCTCCAAAATGCAGACAAAACACCTTGCAACTTCTCCTTTGCAAATAACGCATTCTACGGAGAGAAACTGCGTTGTAGGCTCTGAGAATGATTTGGCCTGATGCCAAGGTCTGAATCTGAAACTCAATCAGCTAATGCACTCTTCCAGGAGGTTAAAATACACACTCATTAAGAAGAGGCACCAACATAATCTAGATCTGAGCAGATCTAGTCTCTCCACTTGCTGCAACTCACAAGGATAGCTCAACCCTCAATAGGAGCAGCATTGTAGGTGTAAGGTGAATCTTGGCCCAAGCCTGATAGTGGACAAGTTAGAAAAAATCTCCTCCAAGATCTGCTCAAGGAAGGAGGTGGGATTCCTAAACAGGAAAACCCTCAATGAGGGATGTCTCAACAGACAATACCTTCAGAAAATAATATCTTCAACAACCCTTTCATGCTGCCCTCCTCTTCCTTTTATAATATTGGAGTCTTGTCAAAGCCCTAAACCACTTCATTAGTTTAGCTCCTTTCACATGTAGAATCTCCTTCTAGAACTTTGTTGTCCCTCTAGGAGGTTCGATGCATCTAGACTACGCTGTTGATATGGTCATGGTTGACTTGGTCAAGTGATCAACCTCTTTCACACTCAAGGTGTCTTCATTTTGACTAGATGGCTTGATTTTCATTCACATTGAGCTGTCTTTATTTAGGATCTACTCTTTGAGAATAAATGTTTTTGACTTGGTCAAACTTGACCTTGTCCACATAGTTTAGACATTTTTCACACATGTGGATGCGAGATCTGGTTATTTCATGATCCCTTTTCACACTATGGGGGATTTTTATTCATAATTGAGCAATTTATGAGCCTCCTTGCCCATTTATTCATCCATCTAGATTTAAAAAGCAAAATTAATATTCCTATTAGCTGTAAGCTAATTTAGGAATATTACAAGATCTAACAATTCACACTTAGTATTCGACATAATTATTTCCTACCTTAAGACTCAAAAAGGTTCATCTATTTATATCAACTTAGCCTACGCTTCCAATGGTCTGAAAACCATGGTTTGCAGACTCTTGTTCTACCCTTCACCCATTACATTGCATTCGAGGCTTTGACCCACCCCAAAACCCCTGCGCTAGACTAAATAAGATCAAAATTATACAAAATTCACAGCTTTTAGGGGACCCTGTTCCAACAGTCCCCCAACACAATCTTGTGACTCATCCCGAGTCACTATGATGGTGGGGTCTGCACCTATGCCTGCAGTAGCTTGACCACCTCGATCAATGCGGGTAGCACTCCTTCACTCTGAGTAGCAACGTTTTGAGCAATATCCACTAGCTTCTGTGAAGTCAGTCCTATTGTTGCAGGGGTGACGCTCTCCAGAGTTGGGTTCAATTACTTCACAGCAACATCAATATCCTGGGAGAGCTTGAGGGCTTCATCAGCCCATGGCTTAAGATGGTCACTGAGAGTCTTCTTCTTCTTGTGAAGTTCGTCGATATCATCCCAAAGGGCATGGCTAGTGCACATTCATGCTAATTTTTGAGTAGGAACTAGAGTAGGCATCGTGGCTTCGATTTTCTTGAACGCTTCTTCCTTTTGTCACAGGTCCTGGTTGATTTCACGCTGTACTTTGGTCCATAACTGCATGGTGGTATCCAGCAATTGGGCACCCTGGGTAATCTTTCTGGTAATCACATTTGTGCCTGTGGTAACCAGCGCAACTTGCTGGGCCCACACCTCTGGTGGTGTCTCTGGTTGCAACTTAGCCTGCAAGTCCCCGATCTGCTATTCCATTTGTGTTTTGACTACCTGGATCTCCATTCTTGAGGCTTTTAATGTTGCGACCAACCCCTCAATCTTGGCCTAGGGGGAAGCCGTGGCTGTTATTTCATCTATAACATCCGCACAGATTCTACTAATTAAATGTTCCAGCTCTATCTATTGCGCGGTGGCAAAGGTGCATGCAGCCTCGGCCTGAGATACTTCGGCAACTTTTTCTTCAATCATTTGCTTGGCTACATTTAGCTGATGGTGCACTTAGCAATCCCGATGCTGGATTTCTTCAAAGAGCATAGTGTGGAGTAGCTACAATGACTCATGAGGTAGCTGGGCTAAATCTAATTGCACTCCTCATCCTAAATCAGGGGAACTCATTATGAGGGTTGCACTAGGTAGTAGACAGGGATGGATTTCGGTTGTAACCATGGCTACGCTACTAGTTGCAGGGTACAACCTCGCCTGGGTCATGCTGGTCTGTAAGGTATCTGCTTGGAGCTGCAAAGCTCGAATTCCTACCTGAAGTGTATCAACCGTGGCCTTCTGCTGCTCCTCGAGAGCTAGTCATTTGTCCTTTTCCGCCAAGGTGACCACATTTGCAATCTGCTCCAGATCATCTTCAGTCAGTGTAACTCTTGTACCACGTTCTAGTTGGATGGTGTGTTATTTCTTGCGCAAACCCTTGACAATCTCACCGATCCACTTCGTGCCTCGGGGGGAATCAATACCTCCCACCTCCTAACCTTCGGTCCCAAGGTCCTGCTGCATATCCTTCTGTGTTGCGGCATCCGAACCCTTCCCCATACTCTTACCGAGCTACAAATCCTTCTGCGATGCAGCTTCGATGCCCTTTCCTGTAGTATGACTGGGCTGCGAACCCTTCTGTGATGCAGCCCCAACATCCTTCCCCATGCTCTTGCTCGGTCCTATAGTATCCTTGGTGATGATGGCTGGGATTACTTTTTTTGTGTTGGTTCCTTTGGTTCCCTTCGCACCAATTTGAAGCCAAGCTTCCAGTGAGGATGCCATAGCACAATTACATTGTCAATTTCTTCATTCGGAATCATATAAGGGAGCGAAACCCACTCACAATCCTTGTGGCCTCTAGTTTGTACTTTGTGCATAATCACCTGGAATGCGGCAATGCTTTTGTATTTATCATATATAACTGGTGATAGATGTGGCCGGGAGTTAATGGCTGTAGTGACCCCACTTTGAAACAAGACGCAGAAGAGCTGGTTGTCCTCGATGCGCTACGCATCCTTAGAGTCGCACAAGTTCGTGTATCGAGCCCCTTCGCACATGTCTTGGGTGAGTTCGGGGAGGACTGATTCCTCAGGCACTTCCCAGGTGACCAACGCAATGAGGAACAACAACCAGGAATAGAAAAAGGCTCGGCCCTACTCCTGGGATTCTCAAACATTGGCTAAAAAATTGTCGCACAATTATTGGGCACAATTGAAGAAAACCCCTTTCCCGCATTAGCCTACCAACTAAATCACATATGCAGGGACGGTGGTGACCTGGAATTTTTGCATCATCTTGTACGCCAACAACATGGTACCCAACTACATACCAGGGTCACTGATGTACTTGATTATGAAACCTCGAGTATTCTGTTCCACATGGTAGGTTTTTCACACGTATTCAGCAGTCTCCCCTTCATAATTTTTGCTAATGTGCTCCAGTGGGTTTGGTCCTTTCATGGGAAGACTAGTAATTCGATGAATGAGCGCAGCATCGATGGGGATTCGATCCTAGATCCATAGGCAGCCATCATGAACCAGGGTGAGCAACTGACGTGCCAGAAAATTCGTGATGTTGTAGTGGCTAAAGTGCGGCATCCTTAGCAAGTTCAGGAGCCCAGACCTGGCCAATCCACACACCCAGCGCATGGGGATAATCTTTATCCCATCATCTTTCTGAACTCTATCAAGGTATAACTCGGGTGCCAACTTAGGGAAGGCCTCCAAATTGGCCAAGTCATGATCATCAAATTTTATATCGTGGAGCCTTCCAAAAGGTTTTCCAACGATGGGGACTTCTCCTACGGTCAGCGGCATCTGCAAGTAGGTGATCAGGCCATCTAGGTTCTTTGGCATGCGTGGCGAGGGCCTGTGTGGCCGAACAAAGGGTGGTAACCAATTGATTGGTGTGGTGGGTTGGGCCTCTTCCTAAGCAGAGCGTGCCTGGGGCGTCACTCGCAGAGAATTTACAGTTCTCGTGGAAGTATCGGGCTTCACACCAACCCATTTCACATGTTTTCCTAAAACTTGATATTTTTCCTTTCCCTTCTTCCTGGTTGGGCTCGGGGTGGAGATAACATCTTTGGCCTTGGACTCAATCTCCACTACTTCCTCGGCTTCTTGTTCTACTGAGGTCTCTAGTTCTGAGGGCTCAACAAGATTAGTGGCAGTCATTTTGGCGAAAAACAAACTCGGGATGGCTACTGTCCGAGGGGGAAGCGTGCTCAGACATCAAAAAAACATAAAAGACATAGAATCGTACAGAGCACAAACTTTTTAAGTACAAGCTATTCAAGCGATACGGAATCCTTGTCGTATCTGTCCTCCTCGTTTTATAGCCTTTGTGATCGACCAATGGTTGGGTAAAATTCACTTGGAACTTACCATCAAGTAAATGGTAAAAAATCTCCAGAGATCACCACATTAAACGTCGATCGGCCGCTCCTTTTAACGGTAACTTTTGCTTTTCATCCGATTTTACTGTGCCAACGGCTAGTTTTCGCACCTCTTGTGAGCCCACTTCAGCCCTAAGCTCCCAGTAGACCCCCTGCACTCCCAGCGCATCTCTGTGCTTCCAGCACACCTTCTGCACTCTGAACATTCTCCTGCGCCTCCCACGCATCCCTCTAGTCATCGAATTCGGTGGCAACGCCTTGTGCATATCATGGTACCTTTCGTTTTTACCTTCTTTGGTAGGTGTAGCCCATTTTATACAACTACTCTAGCCATATAGCCATTTGATCCAATATGGTTTGAGTTGGCTGCCATTGACATAGCCGAGTAGCATATCGCCGCACAGGGTGGCTAATTGAACAACTCTGCCATCTGTGATTTCTTTAACGACATAGGGCCCTATCCAATGCTATCAGAACTTCCCCATGTGTTTCAAAAACTAGCTATCTTATAGTAGCACTAGTTCTTCCTTCGGAAATGTGTTTTGTCGAATATGTCGATCATGCCCTACCTTATCCCAAGCCTTTTGAAACTATTGATGGAAATATGGAATGAGACGATCTTCCTCCAAATCCAAAACCTACACTAACCACTCCTCCATGATATCAGGCTCCACCATATTCGTAAAGGCTGCGATGCATAGGCTAGGAACAATGTATTCCATGGGCATAACGGCCTCCTTGCCATAAACCATTCGAAACGGTGTTTTCCCTGTCAAATTTTTACAGGTGGTTCAGTAGGCCCAAAGAACAGGTGGGATGCACACATCCCAGTTGTTGCTATCGGCATCACAGACCTTGGTCAGTGCATGCTCCAAGAATTTATTAAAATCTTGGACTGCTCTATTTGCTTGAGAATGATACAGAGTTCTTTTCGCATGATGGATCCAAAATTCTTCCATAAAGGCCTCTATTGTTTCATTAACAAAGTGCGTACCTCTATCACTCATCAGGATTTTTGGATATCCAAATCTGGTCAGAATCTGCTCAACGATGAAGTGCGCAGTGGTATTTGCAGTGCAATCCTTTACTGCTTGTGCTTCAGCCCACCTAGTTACATAATCAGTAGCAGTTATAATGTAACGTGCACCTGTCTTCTTCCTCAATGGGTTGATAGGTCCTACAAAATTGATGGCCCATTTTTCAAATGCTTCCAGGACCATTTTCGGTTGAAGCGGCATTTCATCCCTGCAGGATGGCCTTTCGGTTCATTGGCATTTATCAAAGGCCTTACAATAGTTGTGAGAGTCAATATGCAGGGTACACCACCATAATCAAACTCTTAAGATCTTTTGTGTCGTTCCTTTCCCTGCGTAGTGACCTCCTGCTACTCCATCGTGAGCTTTTGTCAAGACAGCATGTCATTCATGTTCCAAAATGTACCTTCGCATCACTTCATCTGCTCCCATCTTACATAGATGACCTGCAATGATGGTACAATCTGCAGCGCAGATTACCAACTCTTTCTTCTATTGCCCCGAATGCTCCGTAGGTGCCATGCCTATAGTCAGGAGCTAAATGATGTTAGTGAAGTGTGCATCAACTACCTTAATAGCAAACAAATACACATCAAGTAATCCTTATTCTAGGTTGGTTGGTTCCTTGCCAGTCTCAATTCAGGACAAGTGATCCGGCCAATCATTCAACTTCCCTGGCTTGACAATGATCTCAAAGTCATATTCCTAGAATAGAAATAGCCATTGGCAGATTCCCCCCCCCCCCCAACATAGGCTTATTCATCAGGTACTTCAAAGCCAAATGATCTGTAAACATTTTGAAGTGTTCTCCTAACATATAGTGCCGATACTTCTATAATGCATAGACCATTGCCAAGCCCTCCCATTCCCTGGTATAGTAGTTGCGCTCTACACCAAAGAGTTTCCTACTAGAAAATGCAACTAGACAATCAATGTCTCTGTCTCCATGCTGCATAAGGACCGCACCTAGGGTGATTCCTGAGGCATCGACATGAACATGTAACACCTTCATCCAATTATAAAAAATGAGGATAGGCGCAGAGACCATATTTTATTTAAGTAGCTCGAAGCTCTTTTGACACTCGTCATCCCAAAAAAATGAAACATCCTTCTTAAGTAACTTTTCCATAGGCATTGTGATCAACGCATACCCCTGAATGAGCTTTCTTTAGTAGCTTGTGTGTTCAAGGATCGAATGCAACTGCTACTCAATTGTAGGTACCGCGAGATTTATAATTATTGCAACTTTCGCAGGGTAAACCATCAACCCTTGTCGGCACACTATATGTCCGAGCAAGATTCCAAAGGGTATGCAAAAAATACACTTCTTGATATTTAGGGAAATCTGGTGCTTCCTACAGGCATCCAACATCATGCGCAGGTTTGAAACGTGCTTATTCACTAAGCCGAAGACAGCCCAATCATCAAAGTGAACTTCCAGAAATTTTTGGATGAACACTTTGAACACCATGACTACTACTCGTGAAAAGATAGAAGGAGCATTCTTGAGCCCAAAAAAAATCACTTTATACTGGAAGGATCCCCATTCAGTGGCAAACATGGTCTTGCTACAATCTTCAGGTGCGATTATGATCTAATGGTACCCTAAGAACCCACCCGTGAATGAGTACTCTTCCTGCCCCCTAAGCTATCAAGGATTTCATCTGAGAACAGTGTAGGGAAGGGATCATGAACATAGGCATCATTCAATTTGCGCAAGTCCACACAGATTCATATCTCCCCCTCCTATTTTTCTCCTGAACCACCATTGGGCGTACCTAGTCTGACTGTTCGACCGATTCGATGATACCTGCGGCGAGCACTTTATCGATTTCTTCCTTAACATTGTTCTTATACTTATGATTCAGCCGATAAGTTCGTTTCTTGATAGGGTGCGCATCTCGTTTTAGCGTGATTCACATGACCCCTAGGTCCCTTGTGATCCCCTTAAGCTCTGAAAACTTCGTCGGGAATAAGTCCTGATATTTTGGGAGCAGTTCGGCAACATTGCCTACTATATCATCATCCCAATAATCCCCAATTTTAGCTAGCTTGGGCTGCTCTTTTATGCCAATGTGGACTTCTCACAGCTTTAGAGGCTGTGTAATGTCCATAGTTTGTAGTGGAGGTCCCGCAACTATGTGCTCTCCCTCTGAATCTGGGATAGAAACATTGCGCAGATCCTCATCGCATTCTTATAAGGTTATATTGCAGTAGTTGGCAATATCTTTCATCTGTGTTTTCCATGTCAGTACCCTGAGTGCTACGTAGGGGCATGATTCATCAAAAATGACGGTATATATATCCTACAGAGCTTCGTCAAGTGCCTCTGTTTCCCCTGTCAGCACAAATGTCCCTACAAATTCACCTTTTAATGTTTCCCAGTGGTGGGTGCGCTGATGTAGCTCCGCATCTAAGTACCATGTGGTAGGAATTGGTCCCAAGGCATGAATAAATAGGTGAACCCATTCTTCTGTAGTCCGGTCACACAATTTTTCCATCCAAGCGAACAGATGCTCGTGCGGGTCTCCAGGGCCAAGGAATGTTTTTATGCACAACTGGGTCAGAGGTTCGAATCGCAAGATCATCATATCCTGACATTATTCCCAATCCTGGAATGCCCCCTTATGCATATCCCACCACCTCACAGGTGTTGCACGCATGGATAGATTAAGGGCCCATAGCCTTCGCTCTCACGGAACCTCAACCTCAAATTTTCATAAAAAATCCATAATACTACTAGAACCATCAAAGTAGGGTAGTTCTCTTACCTCATCAGAGATCCATCGAAAGTCCTTTGTGATCCTAAGACATCGTAGCGCAGATACATCATGTAACCAGTTCTGCCAGTTTTTTGTTTCCCTATCAGAGTCAGAGAAACACTCTCTATCCTTTTCCTAGCAGAGGAAACCATCGGCTGTGGGATTGATCCAATATTCGTCCCATGCAGTTAACTTATAAATATGATCCACATATTCTTCTTCCCGCACTGGCATTGTATACCATTCTCCTTCTGCAGGGTCTAATGGTACTATCACCCGTGTACCTTCATTTTCAAATACCATGCTTCTTTTCTTAAAATTGATGATACCTCCCATGTCTATGGCCCAATCCAATCCTAGGAGTGCATGATAGGGGTTTGCATCTTCTACAATATGAATGACCTCGAAATCAGCCCAGACCTTAACTCCTGCGATATCTACCATGATATTTTGTAATCTCCCCGATGGTATTGTTAGGTCCCCATAATTTTTCAGATTTGAAAGGGAAAATGTACAAGGGTAACATCAAAATAGTCTTTGAAGTCCTAGGACCTAGCCTTCCTGGACTCAGAGAGGGCTCTCTCTATGTTTGTGTAAAGGATGTGAACTTGATTGATTTTGGGTTTTGATTTTAGGCTAGTTTTTAAGTGTTAGGGTTTGTTTGTTGGTTTGGTTATTCGAGCAAGTTGTTAAGTAGGTTAATAGAGTGGGTAATATCAATCCATTTGGGCTATGGAGTCTACAAAAGTCTTGAAATGTGTAAAAATGAGTCAAGGATAGTTCAAAGGGCAAGTTGGAAAGATTAAATGGATCTAATTAGGTTAAGGGAGAGTGAAATAACATGAAGTTGTGAATATAGTGAGTTAAATGGGAAATCAAGGATCTTTTAACAAACTAATAAACAAGAAAAATCTTCTAAGATGATATCATAATGAAAACTTGAAGAGCGATGAAGGATTCCTCAATATCAACTAGGCTAAGAAAGTATTAAAAACAACAGTTAAGTAAGCTAAGAGAGGAGTGAAGGATTCTTAAAAACTTACTTGCAAATAGATAGAATTCTAACATAACATATCAGTAACACTAAAGAGCATTTAAGGATTTATTTAGCAAAACTTAGAGGAAGAAAACATGGAAGTTAAGAAAGCAGGCAGAAGTAGGGTACCAAGAAGGTAAATCCTATTCTCTATTTCTGTTCTATAACTAAATGAACCATAAAAACAATGAATAACTGAAAAAAAAACATAAAATATGGAATACATCACCATTTAAACAAGCTTAATGAATCCTAAGAGTGAGCTTGATCCATAGAAGGACAATCCAACACCATCATAAGGCACCAAAAACCAGTTTCACCAATAAACTCCAAGTCTATTTCAAGCATGCTCAGCCAATATCCAACATATAAAATGAATCCTCCATGCTGTATTTATCATGCATTGGAGTACTAAACCCTAATTAAGTCTCTATAAGCCTATTATTTAATCATAAATGTCACTTTGTCCTTTGAGACCTTGCAAGGCCCAAGGCACAAAATATCTAATACAAAATATCTTTTCGGGTATTTTTGGCAAAAAAAAATTGACATTTGGGCTCTACCAAGCCTCCAAAAACTTTCCAAGCGTACTTTTTTGACTTTTTCTCTGTCAGGGCACAACACTAAGTTTTAGGATGCATTTCCATGCCAAGGGCACAGCACATGAGCAAGAAAACTGGGACAATTTGCAACAAGGTTTTGAAGGCCTTCCTGATGTCAGAATGGGCTCTGTGATGGCTCGTTGGAAATCCTGTTGCATCTACTTTCTAGAAATACCCTTGGTTTTCTTATTGGACCCATGTAGCCTAGTAAAAAATCAAAACTCCCAAGACTTTTAAAGGTTGTTAGGATGAATCCTTAGTGTAAGTGTACGAAAAAAGACCCTTTTAGCTGTGCATAAAAAACATCCCTAACAGCAAAAGATGGCTGCTAATCTCTTTAGATATACAATTAGTTGATCAAGATAAATGCTGCAAAAATCCAGATCTATGCATAAAAAGGCATTAAGCAGTAAAAACAAGGTTTTGCTCCATGCATCCAATAGACAAGACAAGAACAATATTTTTAAGGAATTTTATATTAATGGCACCTGGGAGGAAAACAAGAAAGTTGTTTCCAATTCTCCTCAATGGGATGGGTTCTTGGAAGTCCTCAACACTTTAGATCTAGAATTTCTCTCTCTTTTTGGTGTAGAAAACCCAAACAAACATAGAACTCAAAGGGAGCTCACAAAGCAAATAATAGAAAATATGACAATGATAATGGCTCAAAGTCAGACCAAGAGTATAGATCCAAAGTGATCTAAGAGGCAAAAAAAGGTGATGAATGGTAGGAAAAACCCCTCTATTTATAACAAAATATTAGGCCCTTCTAGATCTTGGTGCATGATTAAAATAATATTAACCAAATCTAGATCCAGCTTTTATGGAATATTTTATTATATTTGTTGGAGGGGAAAGGAATTTGACTTGGGTCAAATCCCTTTATTTGTAAATAATAAATAAATAAATGATTTATTTATCGTTTTAAGGAAGTGGTACCTAGAGCTCATGAACAGGCCAGGTCACACTTTTTGGGGTCTGTTTTGCGACCTGGGTAGTAGGTATTTGGCAAAAAACTACAACCTGTCCTAGGAAATTACCTGAAAAGTGCGACCTGTCATAGAAAGGGGGTTTCAGTGCTGTTTTTGGCTGAGATCTGGGATTTTTATGGTTGAGCGGTGTAGGTTCCCCCAAGCATGTTGTGGTCATGCCAAAATGTATTTATAAAAAGGGGAAGCTAAACACATTTTAATGATGTGGTGCACCATTTGTTTTCGTTATGGTTATGCAAGTTGAGAAAGGGAATGGAGGATTACCAATCTCTTTTGGTACTGCATATATGAATCAAATGGACTTTAAGTTTCTAGATTAGCATACATGGTGTCACTGTCCCAAAGAGAGCATTTGGAGATAATGAACTGGTGCTCTCCCAGAAAACTCACAGGATGGTCAACAACAATGTCGAAGGGACTGGGTTGTTTATGTAAGATCATATATGAATCAAATGGACTTTAAGTTTCTATATTGGCATACATGGTGTCACTGTCCCAAAGAGAGCATTTGAAGATAATGAACTGGTGCTCTCCCAGAAAACTCACAGGATGGTCAACAACAATGTCGAAGGGACTGGGTTGTTTATGTAAGATGAAGGAATGACGAGGGGTATCATCCATAGAGTGATCTGAAGTGATATGGGACTCTAGAGGTTCTTATAAATATGGAAGAATAATGGTACTAGAGTCGACACGACTAGATACACTAGGAGGGTTGTGGAGAATTTCTTCTCCTGGTCTCTCAAATATGGGTGCCCCCTTACCCAAACATTAGGTGTCAATGTAATGGCCACAAGGTGTATGTGGTTCGAATGCATGGGTTCGATGTAAGGGGGATAGATAAAGTTAGGGGTGGTGACTACTTCCATAATGTCATCATTGTAATAGAGGATGGGGTGGATGGTGAAAGAAAGACCACATGATGCGGCGAAGCTACCTGACTCATCATCATGAGAAGAGAGGTTCACATGTGCATCGTCACAAGTGGTGACAAAAGAGTAAGCAGATAAAGGATCTACCGATGTTGAGCCCAGGGTGATCGCTGAAGGGAGGTCAAGAAAAATGTCAGGGGAAGTCTCCAAGGGGACTTCCACTGAGGGTCTCATGGATGATGATAGGTATAAAATGGTGGACAAAGGCTTCATCATCTCGACATCAGGAGGGGGAATGTCAATGGAAGCATTTGTGTCCTCTGGTTTTGCCAGAGGAAAATGTGCAAATAAGGGAGAAATGGACTCATTGCGCTTGGCCTCGAATTGGCGAACCGCTTTCAAAGAGTAGCAATACTCTTCAAGGCGAGGACAGAGGTGAGTATAGTGGCCATGGAAATTACACAAAGCACAAGGGTGATTTTTGTGCAAAGACTTGAGTTTCAGGACTGAATCGGGTATAGTGACATATACCTCTGGGATATCAAACTTTGGAAATGTCTCATTGACCATGGACTTAAGGTGAGGCAACTCCGAACAAGTATGGGTGGCATGACTGACAAAATCACACAAAGCACACTGAATGGTATGCTTTGGAGGACAAGGAGGGGCACGGTTTGTCGGGGCAGCCTTGTCCTTTGATGCCCCCTTGTGAGCTTTGCCCTTCTTACCCAAAGCAGTCACAATAGGAGGTGGTTCATGTTGAGGTGACTGAGGCACTGTTGCAATGGGAGAAGTCATGGGGACGGGTTGAACCGAGGTCAAAGCAAGAGAAGGTTTGGGTTGACCAGGAAGGGTAGCGGCTGGAGGATCAAGGTACCGGACGAGATTCCCAAGGGTCAGGTTAGGAAGAGAGAGGGTGGCCATGACAGGTACCGTGTACACTCCTAGTGGGGGAGCTAGGAATGGTATCTGAACAAAGGGGTAATGGCTAGGTGGGACGACTCCTAAACGGTTAAGGCCTGAAGGAACCGTTCCAGGAGGGTAAAGAGGCTCATGAATACTAGCTAAAGGGCCAAGAGGAGGAGGTCCAGAAGGCTGAATCGAAGGGCTAGGAGTAGGCTATGGAGGGCAAGGAGGCTACTGACTAGTCGAAGCGGGCCGTTTAATGATAGCCTGAGATGATTGTATCATGCAAACATTCAATAAGCTGGGATCAGAGACAGGAGGAGGAGGAAGACCAGGGAAGGTTCCAAGCAAAGAGGAGTCTTTGTAGACGCTGGGAGAGACACTGGTCAAATAATTGATGGTATTCTTATTGGCTACAGAATATATGGGAGACTCAGGGGGGGTCTGAGATTTTGGCTCATGATACGTCAACTGGTCAATGGTGACTATCTTTCCATTATGAGAGAAATACATCTTGCGGTATACCGTGGCTGGGAAAGAAGACATGGCATAGGTGTAGCTATGCCCCAAAAGAATGTTATAATCAAGAGGGGCATCGATGACTTCAACGTCAATGCAAATAGTCTTGCGCGCAAGAGTGACAGGACAATTACGGAATAGGCCAATGGGCTGGGAGGCGTGGGCATCCCACGCTCGAAGGGTGATCGTGGAAGGAGCCAACTCAGGAGATCTGAGTTGTTTCCAAACTGAAGTGGACATCACACAAGTGGATGCCCCCTCATCAATGATACACCGAGAAACGTTATCATTCCGGATTTTGACTAGGATTTGGAAGGCTACGGAAGCAGGAAGAGGAGGATTTTCTGATTGATGGGCATCGAAAATAATCAATTGGTAATCAGCAGGATCTACAATTCCCATGGCAGATAGTAGAGCCTTCTCTTTAGAAGGAAACAACTGGAGGAGTTCCAGTGTTGAAATGGCAGCAGGAGATTGTGCCAAATAATCTACTATGCTATACGAATGAGCAGCTTGACCAGAAGCGGCATTTCGGCGTAATGGTCCCGTAGGAATCTTGGTATGAACCTCAACTTTGGGCTGAGGGATATAAAAGGGACCATTGGATGTCAAAAGAGGCTCTGTAGAACCTGAAGAAGGTGACTTAGGGACAGACGGAGTGGGAGGCTTGGGGTACTGATGGGACCGAGTTTAAAGGTTAAGGTCGACGGTGAGAGGTTGATCAGATTTCATCATGAGGATATAGTAATTGGAGCAACTAGAAGTTTGAGTGGCCACCTATCCATCGGGTGGTTGGGTAGCCATGAATCCTTGTTGGGGGAACCGATTGGTAAACACAGTCGGTTGAGTAGTGCCCACATTAGGGGGAGCAGTAGGGGAGGCATGCTATCCTCGCAATGTGGCTTGGGACTCCCACATCTGCCACATATGTGGTAAAAGGGGACAATCGTGAGTGTAATGACCGTAAACACCGCAACAAAAACAAGGCTTATTTGTACGAATGGGCTTGTCCGGCTTGGGCTGAGTACCATGTTGCTGGTTAGCAACATTAGAGTCAATACCTTGAAAATTAGGTCCTAGTAGCCACCTATAAATTTGTGTCAAGCAAATAGGTGGCTAAATATTTTTTCTAAGCCTTCTAGAGATACATTTCCTCTAAAAATCTCTCATTCTTGAAGCCTCCGTATTCCCATTTCCTTGGATAAGATCTTCACTGTTATTTCCATCAAGAAATCCTCACTGTCTGTGAAAAAATTATACTCAGAAAATCCTACATCTGCTCCCTTTATCCCTGCAAATTTCCCCATTTTAACCTTTTGTTTCCTTCTCAAAATCCCCCCTAAAACCCCCAAAACCCCTCTTTCCCCTTACCAGAACCTCTTTTTAGCCTTGAAAAACGTTGTTTTAAGGCCTAAAAACCCACTTTATCATATAATAGGCCTAAGCCCCTTTCGGCTAAGCCCCAACCCATTCTCCGCATATAATCGGGCACTAAGACCAACTGCTAAACCATACAGTGCCAATCACAATTGGAAGTTTCCCATGGGCACGTTTCCTTTGTTAATCAAAAATTTCCGATGCGAGAGAGCATTTGGTCTATTGGTCTCGGAAGCATTACCAGCCATTGATCTATATAGATCTAACGACCAGCGCAAACTTCAACTTTGCACCGCGCCCCACCTCATCCCTTTTTTAACCCCGATTGTGATCTCCATCGTTGATTCCACTTTAAATCCAATGGCCATCGCAGCGCCACTCCAATCGCCAATCACAAAGTTTTAATACGCCACTCCGTGTATACCCGATTGGCCGATCTCCGATTCAATCCTGGCCGTTGAACCCACATGATCCTACGGTCTAGATTTCTCCTCACTCCGCTTGTTTTCCCCCGTCTTTTCCCCTTCCGATCAGTCTCCGCCATTGATTCCCCGCCAATCCAACAGCCCTGGTGTAATTGCAAGTTCAAATTCAAGAGACTTGGCCTCCTGTCCCACCATTGATCACTTTCGATCCAACGACCCTCTTTTCTCCCACCCATTCATTTAACCCTTTTCCTTCCCGCCCCCTCTTTAATCTCGACAGTCCATTATTTAGATCTCACGGCTGGGATCTAACCCACCTTTGAATTTCCACCGCCTAACCGACTGCGCATCTCCCCATATCGCGCTCCACCCTACACCGCCCAATATTCCATCCCTCCATTCGACGGTCCACATGCATATCACGTTATTTTGGTGTCCGGACTTTAAGGATCAGAAATCATGCGATAAAAGTGGTTTTTTTTTGCCACGCATCAAGCAACGACATATATCGCATTTTTTCTGAGGATTTTCTAAACTGCCCTAAAGCCACGCGACACCAATTGTTTTCGAACTAAAACCATTTTTCTTTTCTTGCCCCCGAAAACTCCATCATCGATCATAGCCATCCATCTGATCAGATCAACGGCCTACATTGCGTCGTGCCCTTACCCATATATCTTTTCATTTGGTCGTCCAAGATTTCATCCGACAATCCCCACCGTTGATCGCCTCCTACAATCCAACGGCCCATAATCAATCGCCCTCCGCCTTCCGGGTCCCACCACTAGAGGCGCTCGACTTCCATTCATTTTCATCGTTTTTCTTTGTAAATTCACCCAAACACTAAAATTTGGGTTTTAACACTAAAGTGTTATTCCTTAGCCTAACTTACTATTAACACCTCCATTCATAAATCATGGCCATTGATTACCATTTCCATATCTGATCAGACGGTCTGTGACCCTTATTACTCTAAATCTTCATCAGTTCATTCCTCCACCCTTTTGCATGATTCTTCCACCCGTTTTCACCTGCATTCACCATTCCGCAGGCCTCCACAGCATCCAACCTCCACACCCCTGGATTTTCTTATCAATTTTATTGGTTTCGTAGGTGTTAAAGGTTTGCAGTTGCTCTCTGTCTGATCAGTCACAGGCAGAGTTGAAAAAAGGCGCAGAATGCCATTTTCAGAGCTAGATATTGCAGAGTGAATGCCTGGGAAAGTTCTTGAATGAAATATTTCATTAAATACCAATGTTTAACTCTGTAAAACCATCCAGCGCAATTGAAACTCCATTTCTACAGACAGAGACAGTCAATGAAGCAGCAAAGAGTATCAGTGGAGAATTAAGGAGGTTTAATGCCAATTATTGAATATTTTAAGCCTTAATTCAATGTTTAAACGGCGAATGTACCATATTGAAGACCTTTTTATTAACACGGAAGGCCTAATGAGGCCTAAAGCACAAAAATAAATCTTATCGGTGTCTCACATCAGCAGAAGGTTCTTTCCCGTGAAAGGACAAGTTCCCATACTGTTTCTAATTCTACATCGAGCTCCTGAGAATATCTCCACCCTGACAGAAAGTCCTAATGTTGCCAGAGAATTTTTTATGCAGTATGGCAGGCCTGAAAGTCATTTATCTGCCTTTTCTCATCACCAGAGTACCAAAAAGTACTACATCCGAAAGTACATCAAAAAACATACCTGGAGTTACTATCAGCATGTCGAAGACCACTCTTTCATCTAAAGAGTACTGAAGATCAATGCATAGATATTAAGACATGATGGGCCTCGAGCCCTCTTCTTCTACCTTTGTTTTAATGTTTCATTTAAAGTTCTATCTACCTCATCTACCTCTCTTTAGCTATAAAACTCATGAAAAAACACATTGTAAAGGTTGTTGATCGGATATTTGTGAATTGTAAGTTGTTTCTCTTGAGATATAGTTCTATGTGTAAATTTGTAAAATAGGTTGAGGAGATGATTTCAGACTGAATATCAAGTTGTTGGACAATGTTGTATATGAATGGTGTTGCTCTTTAGTATGACAAGAAATTTCTTTGGATCCTGATTTAAAGCAGCAGTGATGTGTTCTACCTTTGTCTTTGTTTTCCTTCTGTAATTCATTACATTTCATTTCTCTGGTAAGAATCAGAAATCTGGCTTAGGATATACCCTTGCATGGTACCCTAATGCTTCCTGCTCTTCTTATCTTTGATGTTTACTACTAATTGTGTTATTTGAGAACTAATTCAAGATAATTTAACCAGTGTAGTAGTTGTTATTCACTGCTAACTGATGTATGAATTTATGAATCTGTTCTTAGATGTTCTTGTTGGGTTTTAATTGAAAGAATTGGGATACTAGGGGTTTAGAATGTTGATTCTGTCTCACTAGGGTTTTTTTCAATCAATTGAACCTTTCTAAGTTCCCTTGAGTTGAATTCCAAAGCATTGAAATTTCAAATCCTTTCTCTGATCTCAGGCTTCACCTTTGTGTTTAAATCTTAAGTGTTTCTTTTTGTCTGAAGAGTTAGCCTTTAGGGGTTGGATCATAGGTTTTTAAGTCACACCCTGTCCCTAGATCTGCCTCCTAAGTGGTCACCTTGGAGGTTGCCTTGTCAATCACCTTCTTTCCTCACCATTTCACACCACACTATCATCTTTAAAGATCCTCTATTTTAGATGACTAGCCCAATTGAAAGCCTTGGATGTTGAATAGCAAGTAAACCATTTTATGACTCCATTTCCCAATGGTCTCGAGTGTTCCCTAAAGTATCTCTCCTTTGCCTAAAATCCTCTTTGCTCACCCTTTGTCTTGTATTGAACCCTTCCTTCATGTTTCCCAACAACCAAACAAACAAACAAACAAAACAATAACCCTTGTGCCTTATAACTAGCCTAACATCTTAAAACTGAGCTTCAAAGATACATCTATCTTTTCCTTTATAGATAGATCCCTCTCTTTTCCCAGGAGGGCTAGATCCTAAGGTCCCAAAGTGGTTTTGATGTTGTCTTATCTTTTGGTAGAGCCAAACCTGCCAAAACATAGGAACCCAAACATAATGGCGACTCCGCTGGGGAGCTTTGAGTAAAACAAACCTTCAAACACTTCTAAAGACTCAAAGAAGACCATAGTAGCCTGAGTTTGGTGGTTAACCACTGTGGTGGACTGTAATATTTCTTTAAACATCCTAAACCCTCCATCTGGCGACTCCACAGTTCCTCAATGATTAAAGACTCCACTGGTGTTCAGTAGGCTTGCTGATTATCTTGGTTTCACAAGACTCCACTGGGAGACTAGATTGCATTACAACATCATCCATATTAGAAGAAACAAGTAGGGTTAAGCTTCTTGGTTAAGATACAGACATACTGGATTCAAGAACAGTCTATACAAGAGCTTATCCTAACCCAAACCCACTTGAAATAGTTGAAAACCCAGAGAACATTCTTAGGAAATCTCCCACCCCTATAAAGCCAACTATTTCCAGAGACATCCATAGAGCTAACTCTGCACCAGAAAACTTTACAGCTCTATCACACGCTCTTTTTGACTTAGACTCACGAAGTAGTTTACCAAGAATTAAGTCATTCGGTGCTATAGACCAGTCAGACCTTGAGCTTCCTAGTTCACCATCTCACAGTGGTCAACACATTAGGGATAGAGAGAACCCTCCATATACACCTCCTGACATTCATTTCATTCAAAAATTGGGGCTATATCACCCTAAATCAGCTCAACAAAGTGTTGTTGGTCCTAGTATTCCTGTCATCCAAATACCAGTTGTTCAAGCCAATCCTTTACCTCCTCAAAACACCATTATGGCAGCCTGGTATGCACATTTTGTGTTACCATAGCCTCTAGTGCCTTTACCCAATGATTATCAGTCAAAAATCCCACATTTCATTGCAAAAGATTCTACCACAGCTCAACACCATGTAGATAGGATGGAAGATTCCTTTGACTATATGGAGATAGATGATGAGACAGTCAAGATGAGAATATTTGCCCAGAGTTTAGGAGGAGATGTGAAGAAGTGGTTTAAAGGCCTACCTCCTAATAGTATCCATGATCTTCCCTCTTTATATCAATCCTTGATAAAAAAATGGGAAGTCAAGACCAACCCTCTCCAAATCTTAGCAGAATACAAGAATCTTATGAGAAATGTAGGAGAGAGTGTCCATGACTACTCTACAAGGTTTAATAGTGTTTACATCGCTCTTCCTCCACACATGAAACCTTCCCAAGGAATGGCTTTAGTGAAATATCCTGAAGGCTTTGATGCTGACATGGCCTACCAGCTTAGGGAGAGAGATTACAACACATTGAAAGATATGCAAAAAGGAGCAGTGAGTGTAGAAGCGAACCTGATTGAAAAAAGAGCCAGAATGAGGTCTGAGAAAAGGGTAACATATAGGGATGACACTGTAGCTTCCAAATCTGATCCCAAATATGACAGTCTAGCCAAAAATGTGGAAAGGCTAGAGAAAATGATGGAGAAAATGGTTGTCACAGTCAGTAATCAGAGCAAAAACCAAAATCAAAACCAGAACCAGAAATTTAGGAGAAACAACCCCCAAAACAGACAGAGAGACTCTGATCAACAAGTCATACCCCCATTTCTAGAGAATTTCCTTGATGAGGATGAGGGGATAATAGAAGAGTCCGAGGGAACCATAATAAACATGGTCGAAATAGACAACTCAATCCACAACTGTTCTACAGAAGGCAATCAGACCTCACACTCACATTGGGATGAGGAAAGGTTAGAATCTAAGGATTATAGGCTAGGATTTGAAAATGCCACCATGCAGGTCAAAGAACAGTATGAACTTAGAAGCAAGAAGAGCTTAGACAATTCCAATCCAAAAGCCTCTGAGCTCACCATTAAGAAAAGGCCTGAGAAAAATCCTAAGGTAACTGCTAAAGGAAACAAATCAACAGCTGAGAGCTCTGGGAAGAACAAAGAAAAAGACAGCCAAAATACTGATAAACAAAGTCAAAAAACTAGCAGCACTAGCACTGCAGCTAGTGCTCCTGATAAAACATATACAAACACTGTACATAGTGAGAATCAGCATGCTGATTCTATCACTAAAATAGTGGCTAAAAAAACAGAGTTGAGTCTCATGAAGAGTCAATATCCTTTCAATTTGGAAAGTGAGACTGCTAAAGTTAAAATTTCTGTCCCACTCTCTGAGCTGGCCACTCAGGATGTATATAAAGGCCAAATTTTGAAAGCTTTAAATCTAGGGGGAAACAGTGAAACTGTCAATCTAAGTTATGATCAACCAGCCCTTTTGTTTGGTCCAAAGATAGAAGGGAAGTTTCAGGAAGGGGTAGTACCTCCTTTTTATATCAGCCTTAATATCCATGACAAGATCCTTCACAACGCAATGCATGACTCTGGGGCATCACACAACCTGATGCGTAAGGTAATTATGGAGAGGTTAGGCCTAGAGATAACACGACCCTATAAGGATTTATATTCATTTGACTCTAGCAGAGTGAAGTGCCTTGGCTTAATCAAAGATCTCTGTCTGAACCTGACCCAGATTCCAGCCAAATGTATGCTTATGGATGTTGTAGTGGCAGATGTGCCACCAAAGTATGGCATGTTATTGTCAAGGTCATGGGGAGCCAAGCTGCAAGGTACAATGTAGATGGATGGGTCATATGCCACAATCCCTGTCTTTAGCCAGCTTAGGAGACTATATAGAGAGGCACAAATGAAGTTTATGGTGAGTAGCCCTGAAAAACCTGAAAATTCACCTCTGTACTCTGTACATATAGATCTGGACTCCTTTATTCTTTGCAATGATGAATCCATAGAGGAGCCAGAGCTAGAAGATACAGATACAAACAATAAGGTAGAGCCCATAGATTTTAACATAATGGCCACTCTAGACATAGAGGAAAACAAAGAAGAAACCTTTGGATAGTGCACTGAATCACAAAATCAGAGTGAACAAGAAACACACTACAAATAGCTGACTAGTCATCTCTCTGAACTCCATACACATCACGAAGAACAAAACACTCCACACCACGGTCCAGATCCCATATTACAACATAATAGTGAAACCAACGTTAGGGAGGAAAATTATGATGAACCTGAAAATGATCCCTTATGGAGAATGAATTTCGATGGGTCTTGCACTAGAAAGAATGCAGGAGCTGGAGTGTGGTTACATAACACTAAGAGTGACTATGCTGACAGTCATGCCTTCAAACTGGACTTCAAATGTAAAAACAATATTGCATAGTATAAGGCCCTTATCTTAGGCTTGAATTTGTTGAAAAAACTAGGAGCCCGAAGGATAGCTCTACACGGAGACTCTGAGTTAGTCGTCAAACAAGTGAATGGAGAATATACGGCGAAGCACCCTAGATTGAGATCATACAGAAACGATGCTATGGATTTAATGAAAACCTTTGTATAGTATGAACTTTTGTTTGTTCCTAGGAGTCAGAACATCATCGCGAATGGATTAGCCTGCATAGCTAGTTCGCATCATAAATCACCTAGTGACAAAAAAATCATCATTCATACGAAATATAGGCCTACAGTGCCAGATAATGAGAAATATTGGTAGGTCTTTGACGGTGATAAGAAAATAGAGGATTTCCTGACTAGTAGGAATGGGTTTGAATTCTCTGATTTAGACTCTAAAGCCGATGAAAACTGCCTGAGTGAAGAGCCCCCAACAAAGAAAGATCACAACATAACGTAGAAATAAACATGTTAACTAAAGAACTTGGAACTCAAACCGAAGAGTATAAGAACACAGAAAAAGAGGAAATAGAGGTGCTGCAGTCAGAGGATAAGAATATACCTAGAGGACTGGCACCTTTAGAGGACCTTTTTGATTTTAATGATGTAGCGAAGAAACCCACTATAGAACACTCAGATTCTGACGTCGAGGAATGCAACATAGGCACCGAGGATAAGCCTAAGATGATTAAACTGGCTAAGTCCTTACCCGCAGACATGAAAAAGAAACACATCGAGTTATTTAAAGAGTTTTTCAATGTGTTTTCTTAGAGCTATGAGGACTTAAAAGCCTACGATATAGAAATCATCCAGCACAAGATCCCACTGAAAGAAAACCAAAAACCCTTTAGGCAGAAGCTGCGTAGAATTAACCCGAAACAACTACCTCTAGTCGAAAAGGAAATCAAGAAGATGTACGAGGTAGGAATTATAGTACCTGTGAGGTTCTCCGATTGGGTTTCCAACCTTGTAGCTGTAAGAAAGAAGACAAGCGAGATCAGATTGTGCATCTATTTCAGAAACCTTAACAAAGCTTCACTTAAAGACAATTACCCCTTACCAAATATGGAACACATCCTACAGAGGGTAGTTGGCTCAAAAAGGATCTCCCTGTTAGACAGTTTTTCAGGCTCTAACCAAATTTTAGTACTCCCAGAAGACCAACTCAAGACAGCTTTCACCACTCCATGGGGCACTTTTATGTACGTAAAAATGCCTTTTGAACTGATGAACGCTGGTGCAACCGTCCAATGAGCAATGGACATAGCCTTTTTGGAGGAAATAGGGCACTTCATTGTCATCTATTTGGATGACATAACAGTCTATTCCAAGACTGATGAGGGGCACCTAAAACATCTGAGAAGAGTTTTTGAAAAATGTAGAAGGTTCGATCTGTCTTTAAATCCCAAGAAGACTATATTCGGGCTTCAAGAAGGTAAGCTTCTTGGCCATATTATATCAGAGAAGGGAATTAAGATAGATTTGAAAAGAGTTGAGGGAATACTCTAGATTAGTCACCCGAGAAACATAAAAGAATTGCAGTCCTTTATTTGGAAAATCAGCTTCTTAAGGAGGTTTATTCCCAACTTTGCTGAGCACCTCAGGGATATGACGAACATGGTGAAAGAGGATGTAGGGGTTAAGTCAACTTTAGAGGGAAAAAAATATTTTGAGTTAGTTAAACTTGCGCTCACCCGAGCACCTGTCCTAATCAGCCCAGATTTCTCAAAAGACTTCCTGATATTCTCCTTTTCCTCCGAGCATACAGTGGCTGCAGTTCTACTGCAGAAAAATCCAGAAGGAATGGAACAGCCTTTTTCTTTCTTCAGCAAAGCTCTGAAGGATGGCCTATGGCTTGGTAAAGGCCTTGAAATACTTTAGGGTGTATATTTTTCATTCTCACATCATTTCCTACGTGCCAAACATAGTGGTAAAAGACATTTTGTCCCAAGATCCTGATGGAAAGAGGGGCAAATGGATTGTTGTAACATTAGATTATGACCTAGAAATAAAACCCACAAAACTGATCAAAGGTCAGGGCTTAGCTCAACTAATGGCCGAATCTATCCTGCAAGCCCTTGACATAAACATGGTAGATGCCTTGGATGAACATGAAGGATTGCCTAATCCTACTGTTGAATAAAAATTTCAAAAATCTCCCTTGTATTCTGATATCCTGTATGTACTCACAAACCTCAATGCCCCTCCTGATTTATCAAAGACTATGGCCAGATTCCTAAAGTTAAAGGCCAGAAACTTTTGCATACTAAATGAATGCTTATACTAGAAAAATGCAAATGGTTTGTTGCTTAAATGTCTGCCTGAAACTGAAGTAGAGAGGATTAAACAGGATTTCCATGTAGGAGAGTGTGGAGGCCATTTAAACTGGAAAGCCACTGCTAACAAAATACTCAGATCTGGCTATTACTGGCCTACACTTTTCAATGACATCCACAAAATGATAATTGCCTGCCATAACTGCCAGATTTTTTAGGGAAAAAGGAAGCTCCTCCCTTTACCATTACAACCTATAACTATTGAGGCTCTCTTTCAATAGTGGGGCCTAGATTTCATAGGGGAGATCCATCCTACTTCCTCAGCCCAACACAAATGGATTCTTACAGCCACAAACTATTTCAAAAAATGGATACAGGCCATCCCTTCTAGGAATGACACAGATTCTATCATCATTAAGTTCCTAGAAGACCACATCCTCTCTAGTTTTGGCTGCCCTAGAAATATAATCACTGATAATTCTGCTGCTTTTGGATCCAAGAAAATGATTGATTTTTGTCACAGGTATCAGATAGCACTCGGTCATTCAAATTCTTATTACCCACAAGGTAATGGGTTAGCCGAATCATCAAACAAGAGTTTGGTGACCATTATCAAAAAGCTGCTTGAAGAGAATAAGAAATAATGGCATAACAAGTTAGTGCATGCTTTGTGGGTTGAAAAGCTAACAACAAAGAAATCCATTGGAATGTCACCATATCAGCTTGTTTATGGAATAGAGGTAGTGTTTCCTACCAGCCTAGGGGTACCAGTGATTAAACTAGTCCAAGAGATTCAGTCAGAAGAGGACAGCATGGTAAGGAGGATAAATCAAACAATACATCTCCAACAGACAAGAGAAGAGGTCTACAACAGAGCTCCGAAAGTGCAGGAAAATATAAAGAAGTTGTTTGATAAAATAACAAAGGCTTGTGACTTCAAAATTGGAGATAAGGTTCTAAAGTGGGACTATAGGAGAGAATAAAAAGGAAAACATGGTAAATTTGATAGTTTTTGGTAGGGTCCTTACATCATCCAATCCACTATTGGTCCAAATGCCTTTTTTCTGCAAGAGCTAGATGGTACAGATCTGTTTGGGGGTCTTGTCAATGGCAAGATGCTCAAGCATTACTACTACTGATTTCTAGTTTACAGTTTTCATTTCCATTGTAAATACCATTGCTATGTTTTTTTTTCAAAGGAAAAGAGAAAATGTCTCAAAAAAGAGAGAAAGAGAGGTTCAGACATGCTCAAAACTTGAACCTATGAAGTGCAAAAGATTGGCTCTAACATGATCAAAGCCTAAGCCAAAGGAAGTAAAAAAGCTAGTTCTAATATGCTCAAAATCTGAACCAGCAAAAAAGAAAGAAGGATCAGCTCTAACAAGCCCAAAACCAGAGATGAAATGAAGAAGAGAAAGTGACTCTAACAAGCTCAAAACTTGAGTCACAAAGAAAAGAAGGATGCTTCAAAGTTTCAAAATTTCAAGCCTTCAATTTTATTTTTTTTCAATTTTCTGCAATCTCAGTTCATGTGTAGCTGTCTTTATGCCATGGATCCACAGCGAACTAGACTGTCTAATCCTGGTTTGAATGTTTTTAAATTTCTGTTGTAGAATGTAGAGAAGAAATCTGCTAGACAGTTTAATCTTAGCAGATATTAGTGTAGGTAGAGAAGCTATGAGACTAACTGTTTAATCTGGCCTCATGAAGGAATAAGGGTAGAATTAGATTAGTTTGTTCCTGCTTTCAATAATAATAAAAATTGATGAAGAAGGTCTGCAAACTCAAATGCACCTTGAAGAAAAAATGTTAGGACTGTAGGATGGGTAGGTAGATTGTTTGGGAAATGTTTTCTGCTGACTTAATATCCATCATGTTTGTAGTGGCTGAATCAAAGAAGAAAGGATGGTTCAAAGATCAGGCATCGGGCCTACTTCCCAAAGAATATTTCTGAAGTTCTTGACATCTTCAAGAAGATGCCATCCCCATGTGGAGCCACTTTTAGCCACCTATAAAAAAATTTCAAGCAAACAGGTGGCTAAATCTTTTTTTTGAGCCTTCAACAGATACATTTCCTTTGAAAATCTCTCATTCTTGAAGCCTCTGTATGCCCGTTGCCTTGGATAAGATATTCACTGTTGTTTCCATCAAGAAATCCTCACTGTCTGTGATAAAATTATACTCAGAAAAGCCTAAATCTGCTCCCTTTATCCCTACAAATTTCCCCATTTTAACCTTTTGTTTCCTTCTCAAAATTCCCCCTAAAACCCCCAAAACCCCTCTCTCCCCTTACCAGAACCTCTTTTTAGCCTTGAAAAAATGTTGTTTTAAGGCCTAAAAACCCACTTTATCATATAATAGGCCTAAGCCCCTTTCGGCTAAGCCCCAGCCCATTCTCCGCATATAACCAGGTGCTAAGACCAAGCACTAAACCATATAGCACCAATCAAAATCGGAAGTTTCCCATGGGTGTGTTTCCTTTTTTAATCAAAAAGTTCCGATGTGAGAGAGCATTTGGTCTATTGGTCTCGGAAGCATTACCAGCCGTTGATCTATACAGATCTAACGAACAGCACAGACTTCAACTTCGCACCATGCCCCACCTCATCCCTTCGTCAACCCCGATTGTGATCTCCACCATTAATTCCCCCTTAAATCCAATGGCCATCGCAGCATCGCTCCAATCACCAATCGCAAATTTTTAATATGCCACTCTGTGTATCCCCAATTGGCAGCTCTCCAATTCATCCTAGGTGTTGAACCCACATGATCCTACGGTCTAGATTTCTCCTCAATATGCTCGTTTTCCCCCGTCTTTTCCCCTTCCGATCAGTCTCCGTCATTGATTCCCTGGTGTAATCGCAAGTTCAAATTCAAGAGCCTTGGCCTCCTGTTACCTCTAATTCCGATTGATTTCCCACCGTTGATCACTTTAGATCCAACGACCCTCTTTTCTCTCGCTCATTCATTTAACCCTTTGCCTTCCTGCCCCCTCTTTAATCCTGACCGTCCATTCTTTAGATTTGACGGCTGGGATCTAACCCGCCTTTGACTTTCCACCACCTAACCGACCGTGCATCTCCCCATATCGCGCTCCACCCTACACCGCCCGATCTTCCATCCCTCCATCCGACGGTCCACATGCATATCGCGTTATTTTGGCGTCCGAACTTTAATGATCAGAAATCATGCGATAAAAGTGGTTTTGTTTTTCCACGCGTCAAACAGTGACATATATCGCATTTTTTCTGAGGATTTTATAAACCGCCCTAAAGCCGCGCGACACCAGTTGTTTTCTAACTAAAACCATTTTCCTTTTCTTGCCCTCGAAAGCTCCATCATCAATCATAGCTGTTCATCTGATCAAATCAACAGCCTACGTTGCATTGCGCCCTTACCCATATATCTTTTCATTTGGCCGTCCAAGAGTTCATCCGACAATCCCCACCGTTGATCGCCTCTTGCGATCCAACGGCCCATAATCGATCGCCCTCCGCCTTCCGGGTCCCACCACTAGAGGTGCCCAACTTCCATTCATTTTCATCGTTTTTCTTTGTAAATTCACCCAAACACTAAAATTTGGGTTTTAACACTAAAGTGTTATTCCTCCGCCTAACTTACTATTAACACCTTCGTTCATAAATCCTAGCTGTTGATTACCATTTCCATATCTGATTGGATGGTCTGCGACCTTTATTACACTAAATCTTCATCAGTTCATTCCTCCACCATTCTACATGATTCTTCAACCCATTTTCACTTGCATTCACCATTCCGCCACCATTCCACAGGCCTCCACAGCATCCAACCTCCACACCCTTGGATTTTCTTATCGATTTTATTGGTTTCGCAGGTGTTAAAGGTTTGCAGTTGCACTCTGTCTCATCAGTCATATGCAGAGTTGAAAAATGGTGTAGAATGCCATTTTCAGAGCCAGAGATTGCAAAGTGAATGCCTGGGAAGCTTCTTGAACAAAATATTTCATTAAAGACCAGTGTTTAACTCTGTAAAACCGTCTAGTGCCATTGAAACTCCATTTCTACAGATAGAGACAGTCAATGAAGTGGAAAAGAGTATCAGTGGATAATTAAGGAGGTTTAATTCCCATTATTGAATATTTTAAGCCTTAATTCAATGTTTAAAGGGTGAATGTACCATATTGGAGACCTTTTGATTAACACAGAAGGCCTAATGAGGCCTAAAGCACAAAAAGAAATCTTATCAGTGTCTCACATCAACAGAAGGTTCTTTCCTATGAAAGGACAAGTTCCCATATTGTTTCTTATTCTACATCGAGCTCCTGAGAAGATCTCCACCCCGATAGAAAGTCCTAATGTTTCCAGAGCATTTGTTATGAAGTATGGCAGGCCTGAAAGTCATTTATATACCTTTTCTCATCACCAGAGTACCACAAAGTACTACAGCTGAAAGTACATCAAAGAACATACCTGGAGTTATAATAAGCCTGTCAAACACCACTCTTTCATCCAAAGAGTACTAAAGATCAATGCATAGATATTAAGACAGAATGGGCCTCGAGCCCTCTTCTTCTACCTCTATTTTAATGTTTCATTTAAAGTTCTAGCTACCCCCTCTGCCTCTCTTTAGCTATAAAACTCATGAAAAAACACATTGTAAAGGTTGTTGATCGGATATATGTGAATTGTAAGCTGTTTCTCTTGAGATATAGTTTTGTGTGTAAAGTTGTAAAATAGGCTGAGGAGATGATTTTAAACTTAATATCAAGTTGTTGGAAAATTTTGTATATGACTGGTATTGCTCTTTAATATGACAAGCACTTTCTTTGGATCCTGATTTAAAGCAGTGGTGACGTGTTCTACCTTTTTCTCTGTTTTCCTTCTGTAATTCATTACATTTCATTTCTCTGGTAAGAATCAGAAATCTGGCTTAGGATATACCCTTGCATGGTACCCTAATGCTTCCTGCTCTTTTTATCTTTGATGTTTTCTACTGATTGTGCTATCTGAGAACTAATTCAAGATAATTTAACCAGTGTAGTAGCTGTTATTCACTGCTAACTGATGTATGAATTTATGAATCTGTTCTTAGATGTTATTTTTTGGTTTTATTTGAAATAATTGGGATACTGGGCATTTATAATGTTGATTCTGTCTCACTAGGGTCTCTTTCAGTCAATTGAACCTTTCTAAGTTCCCTTGAGTTGAATTCCAAAGCATTGAAATCCTTTCTCTGATCTCAGGCTTCACCCTTGTGTTTAAATCTTCAGTGTTTCTTTTTGTCTAAAGAGTTAGCCTTTAGGGGTTGGATCATAGTTGTTTAACGCATGCCCTGTACCTAGATCTTCCTCCTAAGTGGTCACCTTGGAGGTTGCCTTGTCATTCACCTTCGTTCCTTGCCATTTCATACCACACTATCATCTTTAAAGATCATCTGTTTTAGATGACTAGCCCAATTGAAAGCCTTGGATGCTGAATAGCAAGTAAACCCTTTTATGACTCCATTTCCCAATGGTCTCGAGTGTTCCTTGAAGTATCTCTCCTTTGCCTAAAATCCTCTTTGCTCACCCGTTGTCTTGTATTGAACCCTTCCTTCATGTTTCCCAACAACCAACCAAACAAACAAACAAAACAATAACCCTTGTGCCTTATAACTATCCTAACATCTTAAAACTGAGCTTCAAAGATACATCTATCTTTGCCTTTATAGAGAGATCCCTCTCTAGACCCAGGAGGGCTAGATCCTCAGGTCCTAAAGTGGTTTTTATGTTTTCTTATCTTTTGGTAGAGACAAACCTACCAAAACATAGGAACCCCAACAGGTCCATGAGTACCAGGGGAAGATTGGTTTTGATTTCCTTACCCCTTCCTTTGAGAGGAAGGAGGATTAGTCGCGCCCTATTGTGCAAATACTTGCCCTAGAGGAGGTGGTAGTTGTTGTCGCTGGGGTTGAGAAGGCAAGGGAGGCGGAGGTGCAAATGCCGAAGTAGCTGGAGCACCAGGCTATGGATAAGGAGAATGGTTAGGTTGGGAAACATTGAGGTAAGCAAGAGGTTGTGCAAAAGGATGAGGACTGTTGTATCCTAGATACATGCTACCTGGAGGGGGAAAAGTGCTGGAGGTGCTGGCCCCTCCCGAAGGGAGGCCATAGCCCATAGGAGGTTGAGCGTATGGATGAGAAAGAGCTCCAATAATACCGTCGACAAAATGAGATGCCCTCAGGGCGTTAGCACCACCGGGCCTGGGGAGGTCAGGAAGGACGGTATAAACATAACCAGACAGAGCATAGATCAGGTCATATTTCAAGGCTATTTGGAGGTCAGCTTCTTCGTTTCGAGGGAAATGTGATGTGACATCTTTGTCGATGGCAGGTAAGAGAGATCTAAGGAACCATTCCATGTAGACATGATCTTCAAAGGTAGGAGCTCGACATAAGCTCTTTCTTCTCTGCCATTCTTGAACATGGTCGGATAGGCGGGTCGCAAATGATTGACAAAAAGAAGTCAAGAGTTCGGTACCAGTGTCATATCGGATAGGGAGCTGGAAATAAGATAAGAAGGCTCGAGAAATGGTCACAAAGGTGGTATGGGAATAGGCAGTTTGATCAACATACCACTTAGAAGCTTCGCCTACAAGTGTGCGTTGGAACAACCGAAGATGGATGGAATCATCAGTAATGGAATTGGATGAACACCACATGTGGAAAGATCGGATATGGTTGGTTGGACTTCTCCAGTAAAGCCTTCAAACTTGGGAATTTCGGAGGGGAGCTTGGTTGGCATAGCAATCCAACCAACATCGTGGAGGATAGGGTCATTGATCAACTGATTGAAATCGGGGAGACTGAGGCCTGCCATGTAAGGGAGCAAGGGGACAACCAAGGTAGTTCCTATGGCGGTTCTGCTAGTAGCATTCCTGAAAATAGGGCCGGGATTACCGCTAGTGTCAGGCCTTGGACCAAACATAGTGAAGGTGATAGGGGGAGAACCAGAAGTAAAATGAGAACCCAATGAATCAGAAGAGGAGTCAGAGTGTGGACTCGGAGGAGGACTAACTCGACGATGGCGGGAAGGAGTAGGTCGACCAACCAGAAACTGAGGATGAAGGCCAAGAAGTCTCTAGGATATACGCCTTGGGGGCGCAATGATGACAACACAAACATGGCACAGAGGGAAGAAGAACGACCAACAAGGGCAGGGAGGTGTAGAATCAATTGATTACAATGTCGAAACAAGGGCAGAGAGGTGCAGTGTCAATTGATTTTATAATGTTTTAAAGTCTTTTCCTGGTGGTGTTAACAAGGCTCTTCTTCGCTTAGGGTGAGTGTGTGGCGTGCGTTAATTTTAATTTTTAAACCCAGACGTTTTGAGAGCAAAAGAAAAAGTGTGTTGCGTAACTGAAAATAAACCTGCAGAGAACATTATATAATACTGAAATAACATAAAATTAACAGCTATCAATGCATCAATATAACCCAAGGAGGCAGGTCTATCAAAAACTTGTCTAACAGAGGGAAAAAATCTAGTCAAAAGACACTGAAAATAATCCAATAGATCTAAGGTCGAGAGGGACGGGGATCTAAAGGATAATTCTGCTGAAAAGAGGTGCAGAAAACAACAAAGAGACAGAGGCAAGGTTGTTGTAAACGAGGAGGAAAAAAGCTAAAGGCAGTAGGGAAAATGAGGTGTCCCTAAAGGCAAACCCAAAAAAAAATATATGAGGTGATTTGGATGGAAAAATAGCTGATCTAAAAGGGATCTGAAGATGAGGTATCAGATCTGTAAAAGAAATGGCTGAAACTCTGAAAATTTAGACACCTGCAACAGCTAAAAACTCTTCCACAAAAAGTGGAGGGTAATGAAGCCCTAGGGGGATAGATTCCCACTTAGTTGAGTAAAACAGAACAAGAACATGTCTAAACAGGCGAAGATGGAGGTTGGACAACCCTGACAAAAGCTTCAGAAAAACCCCGAAAACTTTCAGAAAAACTGCAGAAAAAAGTTTAGGTCGCAGGTTTTGACCTTTTTTCTGTCCAGGTAACAGTTTTGAGGCTGGAATGTGCATCCTGCAGTCCAGGTCACAAGTTTTGGGCCAAAAAGTGTGACCTGCACTTCTGGGTCTCTCGGCAGTAGATTTCAGAAAAATTTGCCGTCACAGTTGTGACTGATGTCTGTTACCTGCACAATAGGGCTAGAAACACATAGAAGTTAGAAATTTTAGTGTTTGAGGGTTTTATGGGTGAAAAAACAACATAAAAATAGGAAAAAAAAAAATTGAAGAGAAACCCTAGAGTTTGAAGCAGTTGGATATGCAGGAATATGAAAAACGATAGTGGTCGTAATTGAAAACCCGTGTGGAGTCGCCAGTTGTTAGGATGAATCCTTAGTGTAAGTGTACGAAAAAAGACCCTTTTAGCTGTGCATAAAAAATAGCCCTAACAGCAAAAGATGGCTGCTAATATCTTTAGATCTACAGTTAGTTGATCAAGACAAATGATGCAAAAATCCAAATCTATGCATAAAAAGACATTAAACAGTAAAAACAAGGTTTTGCTCCATGCATCCAACAGACAAGACAAGAACAATATTTTTAAAGAATTTTATATTAATGGCACCTCGCAGGAAAACAAGAAAGGTGTTTCCAATTCTCCTCAATGGGATGGGTTCTTGGAAGTCTTCAGCACTTCAGATCTAGAATTTCTCTCTCTTGTTGGTGTAGAAAACCCAGACAAACATAGAACTCAAAGGGAGCTCACAAAGAAAATAATAGAAAATATGACAATGATAATGGCTCAAAGTCAGACCAAGAGTATAGATCCAGAGTGATCTAAGAGGCAACAAAAGGTGATGAATGGTAGGAAAAACCCCTCTATTTATAACAAAATATTAGGCCCTTCTAGATCTTGGTGCATGATTAAAATAATATTAACCAAATCTAGATCCACCTTTTATGGAATATTTTATTATATTACTTGGAGGGGAAAGGAATTTGACTTTGGTCAAATCCCTTTACTTGTAAATAATAAATAAATAAATTATTTATTTATCATTTTAGGGAAGTGGTTGAATGATAATTAAATAAATAATGATTTATTTAAGTATTTATAAATGATTTAGTCATATTTAACAAGGAATATTATTTAAATAAGGTTTAAATAATTATTCCTAGAAAATAATAAGATAATTAAGGATTTATCTAATTAATTTCCTTGCTTTGGGTTAAATATAACCAGGAATAATAATTAAATTAGTTTTTAATTAATTATTCCATGAGGAAAACCAAAAAAATATAGATTTGTTTAATATTTCCCCTTGGGGTTTCCTGTTTAGACCATAAACAACCTAATAAATGTGTTTTATTAAGTTATTTTACATAGTGAAAGCAATTTTACTTAGGGTATGTTGGAACACCTAATCCTCCATGGGTAGGTGTGAAATGCGAAAAGTCACAATGGAGTCCAAGTGACCTTGGAATGTCAAACCAAGAGTCACACCATTCTACTATAAATGTACATCTTATATAATAGAAAAATAAGAGAGCTACACGCTTATCCTTCATCGTGTGTTGAGTCTCTTGTTGTGTGTGTTTATCTTTATCATACACCATGTGTGCATTTAACATGGTGTTTAATAGGGTAAAATTGGTCTTACATGGTGTAGTTGGGTCCATCTAATGATAGGAGGTTAGATGACCAAAAAATGGTTTAACAAAGGCGCAACACATGTCCTGAAAACTAGGCAGAAAGGTGAAAATTAGGGTGTTTTTTACCCTTTTGGAGGACAAAAAAAACTCCAATTGACCTGAAACTTGGTGACCATGTTGTAATTGAGCTTAGGATTCCAAAAATGTAAGAATTTCCTCTTGAATATTCCCTAAGAAAATATTAGCACCAAGGGTGCTACCTCCTTGGCCCTCCAAATCAACAAAAATCCAAAATTTCCAAAAAGTTCCCAAAATTTGCATTTATCTTCCTTGTTATGTCTGGGATGCTTGCATGGAAGCATCAAAAAGAAGGTTGAGCTTTATTTGACATTTTTCCTCCTTGAGGGCTTGAACTTTGGCAAGGGCTCTTTTGAGCTTGGCCCTTGCAATTTGGTTTCTAAGTGCATAGTGTTTGGTCATCTTCCTTTGGAGGTCAAGGTCTCTATTTTCCTTCTCCAATTTTTCCTCCAAGTGTGTGTTTTCTCTTTCTAGCCATGGCTCCCGATCATATTCTATCTCCATGACAAGCAGCTCACCTAGAGGGAGTTACTCTGCCAAGGTGGATTCTTGCTCTCTTTGTCTTGCCAAGGCCTTCTTTAAACCCATGGTTCTTGGTCTTCTTCTAGATTGTCCTTCCTCATATTCACTTTCCTCATAGGTGCCCATGAATTCCTCTAACTTTACCTGTGCCCTTTGAGCTTCTTTCTGGGCTCTATTGCTCTAGCTTCATAAATGACTTTTTGTGCCCCTAGCTGTCTGTTCTCCATCTCAAGGGCATTATTCACAGTCTTGGCCATATCTAGGTTTTATTGGAGGTCTTCAATTTGGGCATTTTTGTTCTGGAGGAGAAATTTTGTGATCCTTGCTTCATTTTCCTCGTCGTTGTCAATATGAATGATTTCAAACTCTCTCTCAACATCATGTTGATCTTCTTCTTCTTATTCTTTGATATTTTGTTTTCCTTTGTCAAGCTTCATAGTTGAGGAGGATCGCATGGTCCTTTTCCTTTTAGAGGCAACAAACACATGCCTCTTTCCTCTTTGATATGTGAGAGGGAAAAGATAAAAATTTTCCACCTGAATGCCCTCACCATGGCTAACTTCAGGACTGCCTTTCTTTTCCTCATTGATATCTACATTGATGTCTTCTGCACTGTGTTCTTGATTGCCTTCTTGAGCCTCACTTCCATTTTCTTCCAGGCTAACAAAACTGTTGTGATCTTCATTTGTGTCATCATCCCTTTCTCCTTCATTGATATCAGCTTCATTATCATCTAGGTTCTGTGAGCTATTGTCACCCTCATCATTATCATTACTTTGGCCACTTTCTTCATTTCCTTCAATACTGCTAGGATTTTTATTATCTTTGTCACTATTCTCTTCACTATCATTATTACCACTGTCAGGCCCATTGTTTTCACTGCCTTCTTGGCCATTAGGGATGTTGTTATTATTTTCACTACCTCCCTCATTACTGCTGCTAGCATTATTACTATGATTTTCACTACTGTTATCAACCTCTTCATTGATTTTTTGGTCTTTAGTGTCACTATTGTCATCATCATTAGGGCTATCAGTTATCATGGTTTCTACATCATCACTGTCTTTTCTATTTCCAACATCATTATGGCCTTTATAATTTTTTGTGTTGTCACTATTAGAGGTGTCTTTATCAGTTTTTTCATTATTGTTTGCCTCTTCACTATTTTCTGCATTTTCATCCTCCTCATTGACTAGTGGGTTGTTTCCAACATCACCATCAATTTCTACTCTCATCAAGGGTGCATATATCTACTATAAATGTGAAAAGGGAAAAATGGATTTGTAGTCAGCTTGGTATCTAGGTTTCAGGAAAGGCTGATAATGGCTCAGGTCCAAATTAGCCTGCTTGAACCACCTTTCTCCCATACTAGGTATCCCAGTGGCCATAGAAATGATATTTGAAGATAGCTCAAAGTTTAATCCTGCTAAATTTACTTGATAATCATGAAGGTTAAGGATAAAAAACCTCGTCAACTCAGAATGACTCTGTATCTGTTGTACTTTTTCACAAAATTCAAAACAACCCACATCCTAGAAATATGAAACTATCATAGGAGAGGCCATCAATTCCTTAGTGTTCAGTGGCTCAAACCTATTTACTCTTCCACCCTTCTGCTACTATCTTCTAGGCCCTTGGCCTCCCTCACCACTGTCACTATTACCTTCCCTTAACATTTTGTTTTTTACTGTTGCCTTGAAGGCCAAAAACCCTAATTTTTCTTTGAGAAATTGATGGAAATTTCTAGGGTTTATTCCTCTAATCCAAAAGACAAGAAACTTGAAAATTAGATGGTGTTTCATGTACCTACCCCTCAGAGGTGTTATGAAACCCTTGGAAGTGATTTTGAGGAGGTTTTTGAGCAGATTCTGGTCTTGGAATGATGCAGAGGCCCTCTTGGCCAAATGTGTTGCATAGACGCATAGCACTGGGCTAGTCGGGTTGCTGAAGGTTGAACGCATAGCACACGGGCAAGGATGTATGGGCCTGTCGGGTCTTTGAATGGTGTAGTGCTAAACGTGTAGCACACGGGCCTATCAGGCCTCCTATGAACGCGTAGCACATAGGCAAGACTGCACGGGTCTGTCGGGTTAGTTCTCATGCCGCAGAGGAAATAGTCAGGAAGTTGGGTGAACTCTAGTGCAACAGAGGAAAAATTTGGGCAGTCGGGTGAACTATCGTGCAACAGAGGAAATAGTCGGGCCTTTTTCCGGTGTAGTGTTGAACGCTTGAATGCACAGTGCGTTCACTGCTGAACGTGCCGTCGGAAAGGCTACATGCTAGTTCTGGGCACGGGCTGCCGGGTCTGCACGGCAGTGAACACATAGTGCACAATCATAGGCATGCAATGTATAGTGCAATTTACATGGAAAAAAACCTCCAGGAGCGTAGGACTGGCTTCCAGGTGAGTAGCACAGGGCAACCTTGCCCAAACTTTGCCAGAAATTCAAAATTTATTCTCTGACCACCTTTGATGACATTTTAAAACAAAATGAGTTGCTACAGGATGGAAAAGGGCCTTTATAGCTGAGGAAAATAAATTAAAATAAGAAAACTCACTTTTCTAATGTTGTTACTCCTTCTTACTTTTTCACTGATATTCCTTTGCCTCTTTTTTTTAGGTGAACAGATGATGAATTTAGCCTTTTGTTGCCTCCTTTGTACCTTTAAACTCAACCATTGGCCTCTTCTTACTGATCATTTGGCATGATAAAATCACTCTTTGACAAGTATTATCACATTCAAAATCATGTTTATTACCTTCTTTGACCACTTCTATTCTGCAGGTGTTTGAGTTTATGAATTGAAACTTGTCCATTGATACTCTTCACATCCTTGTTCTGAAAAATTTATTTTAGTGACAAGGCTTATTTTCTTTGAGTGGTCTATGTCCTTGAACACTTTTACTTCATCAAGTGTTATGACACCCTGAAGTGACTTTCCCTCTGACCTTAGAAAATGTTGAATTCACTTTGACAACCTTAGACCTTTACACAATGGCAGTGCCTTAAAATTTTTTACATTTACCTTGGAACTTATACCATGTTATTCTATCCTTTAACCACTGAATTTAAATGGCTAAGATGAGAACTTGACCCTCTTTTATGTGTATTGCTGCATTGGGTTTTTTTTTGGCATACTGTTGATCCAATCAGGCTTAAAAAACTTGATCTCTCCTTTAGACTATGTTCTCTCTACTTTCTTTTAGAAACTCATTAGTTACCCTATCAATTTCCTTTGTTGATTTACCTTTGACATTCCTGCAGAAATATTAGGCGCATTTACCTTTTGCAAGACTTGAAAATTGACAAAATAGCCTCCTTTGGAGATCTTCTACTCTTTCTTGAGCCATCGTGTGTTGCTCTTCTTTCTCATCAGAATCAGGTCTTAGTATAAGAAGAACAGAGTTTAAAATACCAATGAAGATCCTACAACCTAGGGAAAAAACCTAATGATCTAATGGTATGGTTTTAACTTGGTCCTTTGACTGAAATTAGGCTTGGGATCTTAATAGTATAAAAACAGAGTTTTTCACCAATTGGTGTATTTGAACCTATAGAAACTGATGTACTTTACTGATCTAAAGAGCTCATAGAAGTATTTCCGAGACCATCAAGGTTTGAGGAACCTGATGAACATGGGAAAAAATAGGATAATTGGTAACCCTAGATGGAAGTGAAGTAGTGGGGTAAAGGAAAAACAGAGCACTGGGGTGATAGGTGAAAAAAAAAAACTAGATGAGTGGCATAAGCCCAGGAGGGGCCCTTTAGGAATGGCGGGTTAATCATGGACTAGTAAATAGTAGAATAATGAAAAATTTGTGACAAGGATAATGAAGGCAGTGAGATTTCTAAAACTCACAATATTCAGAAATCTTGTTTTTAGAATTCTAGGTCTGATATTTAGTCATCTTTAGATAGTAAAAATTACTGAAGACTAACAAGTATGATCTTCTGCTGATTGGCCATGCGCAGCTGGATAGTGGACCATTCCAACTTGGGTTCTCCCATTCGCTGCCAAGTCAGCTTAGGTATAACGTTTGCATCTGAGCCTAGGTCCAGAATAACCTGATCCATCTCATAATCACCAATTTGCGCTGTTAACCACATTTCCCTTATAGTGCTCTTCTTATGCTTGTATATTTTGTGCACATCCTTAACTTCCATGGGTGGGTTTTTTCTTTTTGTGCAGCTGTCTGTCAAAGCCTGGAGGATTTCTACGACCCTTTGGTTTAGCAGCAGCTTCATACATGCCTACAAAATTGGTTTGACCTCATCATTTGCTTTGAGGTTCACGAGGGCCTGAGGAGTAGATACCTCAGATTTATAAAAGTATTTTCGAGCTACGACAAAGGTTTCCTTTTCATTTTGTATGTCCAAACCTTCTTGTTTGGTGGCTGCTTTTTGGATAAGAGGCTCCGCCTCGGCTTTCTCCATAGCTCCCCTAGTGGCCATGCCGCTGCATGTTATGACATTAATGCTTGGTCCTTGATCTCGAGGTTCCGCCTTGACCCTTTTTACATTCTGCATAGGTGTCTGTTGCTTCTCCTGCATCTTGGATATTAGAATCGGGCAATCTTCGATCACATGATCCAACTATATATAGTATATGAAAGATTGTCTCATAGGGTTCGTGCAGTCCCTTGCAAAGTGCCCTATTTCTCCGTAGTTATAGCAAATCAGTTGTCCTCTCCCCTTACCTGCACTTCCACCTCAGCCCCCTCCCCTACCCCTAGCTGGGGAGCCACCCATACCTGAGGGGGATCTTGTTGAAGAAGGATCTGATTGAACCCTATATAGGTTTCCTTTGTCTAACATCAGATCATAGGTTCAGTATTTCCATTCGTTATGTCCTACAGATCTACAAAACCTGCACCATTGTTGCTTTACTTCTGGGACATACGCACCCAGGTGAGGGCAATGGTTAGTATCATGTAGGCCGGCTACACGACAATCATCACACCATAATTCTGGTCCACTTGGTCATGAACGTAACAGAATGGGCCCCCTCACCTGTAGGTAGTCTGCCAGTAGTGGGAACTGATGCTTGGTATGCCCTAATACCGTACATCGTATACACCATAGATCTGCACTAGATTCTTTCCCTCGATACTTTCGCAGGTTCTGGATCATTTCCAACTGTCTTTGGATTTGTTGTACTCCCAGCTGTGTATCATCTCTTGGTGCAACTTCCAATTGCATAGCAATCTCCAAGGCATTTTCCTATGATTCAATGGCTTGATGACCCATAGGTACATGCAGGTGAGGCAGTAACATAGCAATGAACCATTCCTTGTGCTGCCTATTATCATACTAAAATTCTCCTTCTCTGATTACTTTTTTTAGCCGTTGGTCAGCTTCCCATTTAGACTCAGAGGGTCCTTACTTGAAATCTTTCATATCGTTCACTATCTGGGAGTAGGACTTAGGCTTCTTGAACTATTGTTTCAAGCCATTCTTAATCTCTTCAATGGTCCCATTCACATGCTAAGCTATGTATCCCATATACCAGTCCAAGGCTCTTCCTTCAAAGGCAAGGGATAGTTGCGCTCTCTTCACAACATCGCTAGCCATGTTCTGCATTGTCCATACCGATCCTGTGAAAAACCAGAACCAATCCATATCTTCATCCCTTACGCTCTTGAAGGTAGGTATCTTCATGTGTGAGGCCATATCATCTTTTGGTGGTGGAGGTACGGGTGAGTTCTTACCCCTATGCTGAGTTGAAGGTGGTGTAGTTGGAGGGCTATGCACAGCTAAATTCCTTATTGGGTTGTAGATAGATCTATCTCCTTCTTGATTAATTTTTTAGTATTTTCCACTCTGCGTTGTGTCCTCACTCTGATCGGAGCTCATTCACTCTGTATGACTACACAAAATTCTCTTTTCGCATAATAATATCTTAATCAGTAATGGTAAGGTTTTCAAAAACTTACCCCGGAAACCCTTGAAGAACCTCCACTCTGCCTCCAAATAGGACACGAATTGATCGATTACAAATTCTGTCACAAATCCCCCTAGCACACTATCCACCCAATGATCTACTGTGCGAGTGATGGTGTTATCAGTCTTCTCCAACTGCTGGATCAACTCTGGGGTCCACTGCATGACCCATTCATCCTTCCAACACTTCTGGAAATATACAAGCATTGCAAGCCACTCCTGAAGCCCGGTCGAAAATGTCACAAAGAAAATTTCGTAGACCTCTGTGAAGATGTAATTATTTTTCCACTTCTTTGCTGTCAACTTTATGCTGCAATTTTCCTTTACCACAAATTCCTGAACCTGATTTTTGAACCACTCTTCAATTTATTTCTTCTCAGATCTCTAATGTTCGCTTGGCATTACCTGATCCCTCTCTCAAAATTCTCCCAGTCCCAGCAAAAGGAACCATTTGTTGGCTCGAGGGGGTCCTGACCCAGGTTCGAAGGTTAAGGTTTGCCAACAAACCCCTATATTACTGGCCCTTTCGGTAGTGACCTTCTTGCGCTGGCGAAAGTCGCACCCAAAGCAGTATGAGAGGGCGCTGGAACTAGGTTTCCACACCCTGAGAGAGAGTAGGTAAGTCAAGCAGATCTACGTTCGCAGCCTATCGAGTTCATACCAAAAAAATATATTCACAGGGTTGTTAACAGTGTAATCTCAATATACATATCTAACCTCGTGCACAAATATAGCTAATAACTCCGCATCCATGTGCGTATCAGCAGTAATCAGCACATATCATCATAACGTATCATCAACAAGGTATAGTTATACCATAACATAGAAAGATTCATAGCATAAACAGATAACCAATAGCATTCATAATAGATCCAATAGTTCACATCAACAGAAACACCTTAGATCATATAACACAGAAGAACATCAACTATATCCACATATATTAGTATCCAAAACTTAATACAATTCGACGCAGCCTCTGCACACAGCCAGGAGGGTTCACACAAAACAGGACTGAGGATCTCCATGCACATAGCCAACAAGAGTCCTTACCCTAACGACTAACAACAGATCTAACAATTCGCACTTAGCATCCGACTTAATTATTTCCTACCTTAAGACTCAAAAAGGTTCATCTATTTATATTGACTTAGCCTATGCTTCCAATGGTCTGCAAACTGTGGTTTACAGACTCTTGGTCTACCCTTGACCCATTACATTGAATTAGGGGCTTTAACCCACCCCAAAACCCCTGCGCTAGACTAAATAATATCAAAATTATACAAAAGTATACAAAATTCGTAGCTTTTAGGCGACCCTGTTCCAACAGGTTATAACCTTTCACCCCCCATTTTACAATAGTTTTCCCTCTGGTTTCTTGTTGTTTTCTGCAGCTTTTTAACCATATCTGAGTCATTAGATAATTATCCTTTAGACCTTAGATATTTTTTCCATCTTGTGTGCTTTGAGTAAATTTTTCCCACCTCTTAGAAAAGTTGTTTGGAAACCCTTCTTTTGGGTTGAATTTATGCATCTTAAGCTGTTTATTTTACTATTGTTTCATTTTTACTTACAATTATTCAGAATTTTTTCTTTTTCTTTAAACAATCGTCTATGCTTAATTAAATTAACACATGTCTTACACACACGCACACCTAAAGAGAAGAGCGCTTAGTTTACACCACCAAGCCAAGACATAAACATCGTAATTAGTTTATCTGCTCCTCTGAGCCTTTTTTTATCACTCTTCCATATTTTTGGTTATTTGCGCCTTGCCATCATTGTGCCCCTGAGGCACTTATCCTAGAGACTCCAAGGCCTTCATCCTTAGTTTATGTTAGGAAGACTTACTCCAAATCATAGAGTCTGAGTTATTCCTCCTGTTGTACATATCTACCTCTGCCTGTGAATTTTGCCCCGCTGCCTCGTTTCAAATCCATTTTTAACCTCTACCATGGCCTAAAATCTCATGCTCCTGCTTGATATCACTATCTCCGCCCGAAAATCTGCTTTACAATGGTTATAGACCCAAATTTAAATATGTCGGGCCAAGTCCCTAAGATTTTGACTCCCTCCCGCTTTGGTTTCCATATGACCCGATTCTGAAATCTATAATTCAAAGCGAGAAGGAGCCTATTGTCTTAACGATCGGGTGCAATGCTGGCCGTCCGATCTGGCTCAAATCAACGGCGTGGAAATCAACTTATATGGAGGGCCCGCGCACAACAGATCGGCGGTATTTCATGGCCCACCATTTTATTACCCTCCGATGCAATTGTAAGCCGTTGATCTTGTTCTGAGATCGAACGGTCCTGGGTGAATCGCAGTCCTACCCTTAATCGCAATCGGAACTTCCAAAATGTGCCACCCCGGTCTCCCCGCTCCACTTTCCGATTTCGATTTCTGATTTGGGTCCCACCTCCTGTGGTCGTGTCATCATAATTCACAAGTGTACATTGTGTTCTTCCACCACCATTCATATGTTCCGGTTTTAAAACGACTTAGTTGGCGCTTTAACTTGCCGCCTCCGTTGCAAAGATCTGGAGCATACCAAAGGAGCATTCTAACCGTTCGGTCACGGAAGTGATTGTTAATTTAGGTGGAAGAGGTGACCGCCATTAAAGAAGACATAGATATGGATTCTCAGAACCCTCCAGATGAATTTTCCCCGCATTAAAGACCCAAGATTCAAATCCAAAGCCAAAGGCCGAAAGTACAGTACAGAAATGCAGATTATTTCAAAATCTCTTACTAAATGATTTTCCCAAAATTACCGCCATATATTGTATATATTTTATTATTCCTATCTTGCATATAAGGAAATTTTATCCCCCAGCATTTATTTCATGGACAGGTTATCTAGTACAGTCATTAACAGTTAGTCATTCATAGAGTAGGCGCGAACGTTTTCTGCCATTTCTTTCAAATTGAGTCATTAATTGTGTTTCAGCTACCTCCTTCTCTAGAATTCTCCATCACTCCTATAAAGACAAAAAATGAAGACATTGTAGAGGTTCCAGATTTCTATCAGCAGACTGTGCAGTGAAAAGGCTCTCGTATACATCCTGTAATATCTTCTGTATGAAGCTTCAGAGCCTGTAGGGTCTCAGTGAGGAGGGGTTATGACTGTAATGAGGATTCTGGTCTCTGGTATCTCACAGTATGTAATTTCTCTTATGTGTTAATACAATATCTCTTTCATGCTATTTGTCTTCTTGTATCATGTTCTAGAATGTGAGTGGCTCACTAGTTTGCAGTAAGGATTCATCCTTGTTGATGCCCTTTCTGGAATTAGTCAAGCGCTTTAAATAGGCCTAGTCATGGTATATTGTTCCATGTTCACTCTTTCCATATTTTCTGCTATATTAGTTTCTTGAGGAGGGTGCTTTTAAAACGCCATTGTCATATAAGGATTCGTAAATTGGTGCGCCCTTATATGGTTCTGTTGTGTATCTGGGTATCAGTCTCATGCCAGCTAATATCTTCTTATGTTTCCTCACCGCACTCACTTCCTGATATCTGATTTCTGTGATATATTATTTGAATCGGCCTTCTTTACAGTAAGCGGTCTCTTAACTGTCTGATGCTTTCATGCTGAAGTTTTACATGATGTTCCTACATTATTCTTATCTTTGTGTCAGCTTCTGAGAGAGATTGGTCCCATTCAAAACTAATTTCCTTGATTAAACAAGAGATAGTAAGTGAGTTCTTGGACTGACAACCCAAACTATAAAGGGCTCCTTGCTATATTAAGATGTCCTAGGCACTGGTCTATGGCAACTCTAGGCTGTCTCTAGGAGGGTGAAAAAATCATCCACAACATCTTTCTGGCGCCGTTGCCGGGGAACGAATTCAAGAATATCTGTTTCCCTGGGTTCGACATCCTATATTCACTCTCTAATCAGGTGAGCACAGAGAGGTGAAGAGTTGCAGATTTCTCACCTTGGCGACTCCACAGGTCTTTATTTGATAAATTTTATTGGAAGTCCTAGCTTCCCGGAAGCCCCATTTAAGGTCGGATACCTCACAGCCGAAAACACCCGTGTCTGACCCGGAGAAGATCATTCATAAAAGAGGTTGGAAAGAGAAGAATTCAGTTCGTTCCGAAAACCCTGAATATTCCGTTGAAGATCTTCCGCCCTCTTCTTCTCAAGAAGTTAGAACAGAAAAACCTGAGTTTTACTCAGAAACTCCACATAGAGGAAGTACCTAGATTGAAGGAGAATCTCACCCTGCTTTCGAGGCTGAAGAAATTAAAGAGGTCACAGAAGTAGCTGCTGTTAACCGTGAATTATTCCCATCTACACCTCAGGCTTCTGTGCAATATATTCCCATTGTTATTCATACTCCACTTCCTCCTACTCCTCTCCCTTCATCTGTATCTCAAATTGTTGTGCAACCCCCGCCTCCCCCAATGGCCAATGTTCCTACCTTTATATTAAATAAATATGCTCCTCTGGCCTTGCCCCAAGTGATAAATGATATGCCACAAGATTACTTGAAGATTTTGCCAAGATTTAATGGTGAGAATGAAGTTGATGCTCAGAAGCACCTTGAGACCTTCTGCTCCTTTGCAGAGAACTTAAATGTGGAGCATCTAGATGTGGTCCTAAGGTTATTTGTTCAATCCCTAGAAGGCGAAGCCAGAAAATGGTTCAAGACATTGGCAAACCATTCAATCACCACCTGGGACCAGATGGAGAACGCTTTTCTCAGGAAGTGGGGAGAAAAGAAAAATCACGGGCAGAGCCTCGTTGAGTTCAATACACTAAAGAAGAAACATAATGAGGGGGTGTCAGAATTTATCAAAAGGTTTAATAAATTATATCTGAACCTTCCTGCTGATATGAAACCTCAACAAGCTGCTGCCAAAATTTTTTTTATAGCAGCTTTTGATTCTGATTTCGGTTTCTCTCTGCGGGAAAGAATGCATGTTACCTTGGATGATGCCCAGACAGATGCTCTAGAGTTGGAGGCCAATTTTGCTGCCACTGGGAAGTTAAAAGGAAAAATTGAACAGGAAACCAGAAGAAAGGGCAAAGAGGAGGTTTCTACCTCTAATCAAGAAAAGGATTCAGATAAAATGGACGAGATAAGCAAGATGATAAAGAAGATGGTCAAGCTAGAACTGGAAGCTAAAAATGCAGCTCCCAAGAACTATTACAATGCTCCAAACAGAGGATATAATCTCTAGTATAAGAGACCACCTCTCCAGATATTGCCAAGGGAAGCGAAAGAACAGCAAGACCAGGTGCCTCATCCCTTGTACCTGGAAGGACCAGCAGATGACTCCGCTGGAGATGCAGCTTATGGATTAGAGGACTCCAATCTGGCCTTTTCAAATAATGATGATATGGAGTGCCCCCTGCAAGAAGAAAACGAAGAAGCAGAGATTGACCATTACTGCAAGCAATTTTCCGATTTCATGGAAGCACAGTTTAATGTAAAGTATGATCTCAGATCCTCAAGGAAGAGGAGCAGAACTTAGGAGCAAGAAGAAGAACCTCCTCAAGAGGAAACATCTGCTCAGAAGGAACCAGCAACAAAGAAGGATGCAGAAAAAGGTAAGAACCTCCTGGATACCCCCTTGCAGTCTAATGATCAGATTCCCTCCTCTTCTAAACTAGTTGGTCCTCCTAATGCTGAGCCCGTGTCAAAAGAAATTAAATCTTCAGTCGAAAATAAGGAGTCCAAAGAGATTGGACAGAAAATCTCCCATCTGCTTTCAATTTTCAAAAATAACTTGAGAAGATTAAGATTCCTGTCCCTCTGACTGAGTTATTAAAACAGCCTGCGTATCAGTCTCAAGTTACCTCTTTCATTCTTCCTCCTGAGCTACCCATTCCACCTGACAGTTTAAACCTTCAAGAAGAGAGACCCATGGTAGTCTTTGGCCCACATGTTGAGGAGATAGACCCTTCTACTCCTCCTTTTTATGTATCCCTAGTCATTCATGACCTGCTGTTACATAATTGTATGTTAGATTCTGGCTCCTCCCATAATCTCATGCCTCTCTCTGTCATGGAGCAACTAGGGCTACAAATTACAAGACCATATAAAGATTTATATTCATTTGATTCTAAAAGGGTTAAATTCTTGGGAATGATTAAATATTTAGTGGTCAATTTAGCTCAAATCCCAGCAAAGAGTGTGGTCATGGACATTGTGGTTGCTGATATCCCAGCCCGCTTTGGCATGTTGTTTTCAAGGTCATGGGGTACAAATATTGGGGGATCAATCAAATTGGATCTAACATATGCTACTGTCCCAGTCTTTGGAGGACAAGAAAGGAGGTTATACAGGGAGACTAGATTTGTCAAGATGGTAACTAAGGCTAACTGCTCAGATAATGCCCTAGTTTATAGCAAAGAGGGAGAATTTTCATGTTTAATGTTGGAAGAAAATTAGAACTATGCACATGAACCCCCTTTTGGTTAGGTTCAAGCAAGGCAGCCTAAAGAAGAGCAGGAATCAGAAGTTTGGACTTTACATTTTGATGGAGCTAATTCAAGAGAAGGCAATGGAGCCGGAGTATTGTTGATTTCTCCTACATGGAAATGGGTGCCACTGTCTTTTAAACTGGAATATGAGGCTACAAAAAACGTAGCCGAATATGAAGAGCTATTATTGGGACTACAGACAGCCAAGAATATGGGCATCCAGTGTCTAAAAGCGTTTGGAGACTCCGAGTTGGTGGTAAGGCAGATAAAAAACGAATGTCAAACTAAGCATCCACGGCTCAGAGCATATAGAAATGAAGTATGGGACATGATAGAAAATTTCTTCTCAGCATTTAACATACATTTCATGCCCCGAGAGAAAAACAGAGTAGCAGACTCTCTTGCGGTAGCTGCCAGTACTTTCCGTCCTCCTCAGAATCCGCTTCTAAGATATGAAGTGGAGGTACGATACAGACCATCCATTCCAGATAATATAAAGCATTGGCAGGTATTCGAAGATGATGAACAAATGAAAATATTTATGGACACTGTGGGAGAATTCTCCAATATGGAGATTGATGATAATGAAGAGGAAGGAGCTGAAAATATTGCTGAAAACAAATGGGAAGAAAGAATAGCAGGTAATAAAGTGCTGCAGCTGAAAGGTAATGTGATACCTAGAGGGTTGGTACCTCTAGAAAGGTTATTCAATAAGGATGATGTTCCAATGCAGCCAAATAAAGTAGTAGAAGAAGATCAAGTGGGAGATTTGAATCTGGGTACTTCCACTGACCCCAAAATTGTTAAATTATCCAAAAGAGTCCCAGAAGAATACAAAGAAAAGTATTTGAAGTTGTTTCAATCTTACAAAGATGTATTCGCTTGGTCCTATGAGGACCTAAAAACTTTCGATGTAAATATAATACAGCACAAGATTCCACTGAGGGAAGATGCAAAGCCATACAAGCAGAAGCTCAGACAGATAAACCCCTTGCTGCTTCCCTCAATTGAAAAAAAAGTCAAGAAATTACTAAAGGCCAAGATAATTGTGCCATTAAGGTACTCAGAATGGATAGCAAATCTTGTTCCGGCTCGGAAGAAAAATGGATAAATAAGGCTATGTGTAGATTTCAGAAATTTGAATAGGGCATCTCTCAAAGATAACTATCCACTTCCTAAAATGGATCACATCCTGCAGAAAGTAGTGGGAGCATCCAGAATGTCAATGATGGATGGATTTTCGGGCTACAATCAGGTAGCTGTGTTCCCAGAAGACCAAAAGAAGACTGCATTCACTACACCATGGGGAACCTTTATGTATGCTAGGATGCCATTCGGATTAATTAATGCAGGAGCTACTTTTCAGAGGGCAATGGACATAGCCTTTGTCGGAGAACAGGACAAGTTATTGGTGGTGTATCTTGATGATATCACAGTATTCTCAAAGAATGATGATGAGCATATTGAGCATTTGAGAAGAAATTTTGAGAAATGCAGAAGGTATGGCCGTTCCCTTAACCCCCAAAAATCTTTGTTTGCATTAGATGAGGGAAAACTCTTAGGGCATATTGTGACTAAAGATGGTGTGAAAATTGATCCTAAGAGAGTCGAAATGATAAACAGCATTCCTTTGCCAAGAAATAAGAAATAAGTACAGGTGTTTTTGAGCCGAATAAATTTTTTGAGAAGATTTATTCCTAACTATGCCGAGATAGTTAGGCACATAACCAATATGTTGAAAAAGGAAAATGAGGTAAAATGGTCCCAGGAGTCTAGAGATGCATTCACGAGGATAAAACAGGCATTTTCTGAAGCTCCTGTGCTAGCAGGGCCAGATTACGAAAAGCCATTTATGATTTTCTCATTTGCTTCACCTCATACAATTGCTGGAGTATTATTACAAAAGAATGAAGAGGGATATGAACAGCCCATAGCTTTCTTTAGTCAAGTGCTTTATGATGCTGAATTGAAATATAATATACTGGAGAAGCAGGCATATGCCCTAGTAAAATCCCTTAAAGCTTTCAGAGTTTATGTTTTGCAATCTCATATTACAGCTTATGTCCCTACCGCGGCAGTCAAAGACATTCTAGTTCAGGGAGACAGCGAAGGTAGAAGGGGAAGATGGATTGCAAAAATCCAAGAGTATGATTTGGATATAAGGCCTACTAAGTTGGTGAAAGGACAGGGACTTGCCAAGATGTTATCTGAATCAAATCATCAAGCTTTGGGCATTAATCTGTCTGTGATAGCAAATGAAGAACCAGAAAAAGAAGAAGAGCAACATGGACTAGAGATGGCTACTCAAAAGATACATGTGAAATATCTAACTAGTCCTTGGTATAAAGAAATAGTCGAATATCTGTTAACGCTTAGCTGTCCTCCAGGATGTGACAAGGTGAAATACAGAGCTGTAAGGATGAAATCTCAGAAATATGCAATTGCCAATGGACAGCTCTATTGGAGAGACCCTCTAGGCATATTACTTTTATGCCTCACAGAAAATGAAGTGCAAAATGTAATGACAGAATTTCATGAGGGGATATGTGGAGGACATTACAGCTGGAGGGCTACAACTCATAAAATCTTGAAGGCTGGTTTTTACTGGCCAAAATTGTATTCAGATACTTTTGCTTGGGTCAGATCGTGTGACAAATGCCAAATATTTGCAGAAAGGCAGAAATTAGCAGCATTGCCCTTGATCCCTATTCATGTAAATGAACCATTTCAGAAATGGGGATTAGATTTTATAGGAGAAATACATCCCCCATCAAGTGGCCAACATAAATGGATATTGACAGCAACAGACTATTTTACAAAATGGGTGGAAGCCATACCTACCAGAAATGCTACAGATGCTGTAATAATGAATTTTATAGAAGATAATATCATATCTAGGTTTGGCTGTCCTGCAAGAATTGTAACCGACAATGCACAGGCTTTCAAATCTGCCAGGTTCGTAAAATTCTGCCAAAGATATAACATTATCCTGACTCATTCTACAGCATACTATCCACAGGGAAATGGTCTAGCAGAGTCATCCAATAAAACCCTGGTGAGAGCCCTGAAGAAGACAATAGCTGAAAATCAGAAGAACTGGGACTCTCAATTAAAGTTTGCTCTATGGGCAAATAGGATAACCAGCAAAAGAGCAACAGGGAAGTCACCCTATGAGCTGGTGTATGGACGGGCTGCAGTGTTTCCTTTGCAATTGGCATTGCCAGTGGCACGTTTTATGCAGGAAAACCAGGAAGAACCAGATGACATGATCCGAAGAATTAATCAGTTGGTAGAATTGGAGGAAACAAGGAACCAGGTAGATCAGAGATTGATAGAATACCAGGAGAAAATGAAGAATGTCTTTGATCGGCACGCAAAGGATAGGAATTTTCAAGTTGGGGACCTGGTTCTTAGATGGGATGTTCGCAGAGCCGAAAAGGGCAGACATGCTAAATTTGATCCATTGTGGTTCGGGCCATTCAAAATAGTGAAGCTGGGAAGAAACAACACCTTTTCTTTAGAAAATCTACAGGGTGATTTGTTGGATGCACCCGTGAATGGCCAATTCCTCAAGCCATATTTCCAATTCTGACCCAAGCGGAGAATGCCTGATTGTATATATTGTATATAGTTTGTTTTGGCTTTTATTTTTATAAAGGAAAATAATGTTGATAATTACTTGAAGTTAGAGCGCAGGGGAATTGAAAAATAAGATGAAATATTTAATGGTCTGCGTGTTCTCGACATGCCCGAGGACGAACATGTCGTCCCCAGATGGAGCCGATGTTGTACATATTTACCTCTGTCGTGGCCTAATATCTTATGACCCTGCTTGATATTACTATCCCCGCCCGAAAATATGCTTTACAATAGTTAAAAACCCAAATTTAAATAATCGGGCCGAGCCCCTAAGAGTTTGACTCCCTCCCGCTTTGGCTTCCATATGACCCGAATCTGAAAACCATAAGTCAAAACGAAAAGGGGCCTATTGTTTTAACGATCGGGCGCGGTGCTGGCCGTCCGATCTAGCTCAAATCAACGGCGCGGAAATTAACTTATATGGAGGGCCCCGCGCACAGCAGACCGGCGGTATTTCATGGCCCACCGTTTCATTGCCCTCCGATGCAAGTTTAGCCGTTGATCTTGTTTTGAGATCGAACGGTCCCGAGTCAATCGCAGTCCTGCCCTCAATCGCAATCGAAACTTCCAAAATGTGTCACCCCGGTCTCCCCGCTCCGCTTTCCGATTGCGATTTCTGATTTGGGTCCCACCTCCTGCGGTCTTGTCATCACAATTTACAAGTGTGCGCCGTGTTCCTCCTCCGCCATTCATATGTTCCGGTTTTAAAAAACGACTTAGTTGGCGCTTGTTCTGCGCCGCCCATTGCAAAGATTAGGAGCATACCAAAGGACATATTCTGCCGGCGAAATTAAAGGAAGAAGCCGAGGGTAGGTGGGAGAGGTGACCGCTATTAAAGAAGACACATATATGGATTCTCAGAACCCTCCAGATAAATTCGCCCCGCATTAAAGATCCAGGATTCAAATCCAAAGCCAAGGGCCGAGATAGCAGTACAGAAATGCAGATTATTTCAAATCTCTTACGGCCGCAGATTTTCCCTTAGCCGCGGGCAACATATTGTATATATTTTATTATTTCTATCCTGTATATAAGGAGATTTTTATCTCCCAGCATTTATTTCCATAGACAGGTTGTCTAGTATAGTCATTTACAGTTAGTCATTCGTAGAGTGGGCGCGAATGTTTTCCGCCATTTTATTCAAATTGAGTCATTAATTGTGTTTCAGCTACCTCCTCCTCTAGAATTCTCCATCATTCCTATAAAGACCAAAAAAGAAGACATTGTAAGGGTTCCGGATTTCTATCAGCAAACTGTGCAGCGAGAAGACTTCTGTATACATTTTTGTAATATTTCTGTATGAAGCTTCAGAGCCCGTAGGGTCTCAGTGAGGAGGGGTTATAACTGTATTGAGGATTCTGGTCTTTGGTATCTCACAGTATGTAATTTCTCTTATGTGTTAATACATTATCTCAGTTCATGCGATCTATCTTCTTGTATCATGCTCTAGAATGCGAGTGGCTCACTAGTTTGCAGTAAGGATTCATCTTAAGTGGTGCCCTTTCTGGAATTAGTCAAGCGCTTTAAATAGGCCTAGTCATGATATACTGTTACATGTTCACTCTTCCCATATTTGCTGCTATATTAGTTGCTTGAGGAGGGTGCTTTTAAAACGCCATTATCATATAAGGATTCATAAATTGGTGCGCCCTTATATGGTTCTGTTGTGTATCTGGGTATCAGTCTCATGTCAGCTAATATCTTCTTATGTTTCCTCACTGCACTCACTTCCTGATATCTGATTTCTGTGATATATCATTTGAATCGGCCCTCTTTACAGTAAGTGGTCTCTTAACTGTCTGACGCTTTCATGCTGAAGTTTTACATGATGTTCATACATTACTCTTATCTTTGTGTCAGCTTCTGAGAGAGATTGGTCCCGTTCAAAACCAATTTCCTTGATTAAACAAGACATAGTAAGTGAGTTCTTGGACTGACAACCCAAACTATAAAGGGCTCCTTGCTATATTAAGATGTCCTAGGCACTGGTCTATGGCAACTCTAGGTTGTCTCTAGGAGGGTGACAAAATCATCCACAACACCTCCACCGAGTCCCCATACTGACTTTGATTATGGTTCATCGGGTCCTGCCTTTGATTTTGAACCCGATTCTCCTCCACCTCATTCAATCACCATGTCAAGTGCCAATGCAGGTGCTGGTCCTCAAGCTGGTGGTAGCCCTGACCCTAATTTTGGAGCTACTACTAGTGGAACTGCTACCGGAACCATTCCGGCTACTTCTTTTCTACCTTTTATGGCGGTTTTAAGCCTCCCAGATTTCAGCTAGTTAATTAATGACCCTATAATCCACAATCTAGGTTGGCATGTTATGTCAACTAAGCTTCCTTTAGACATCCCTAAGTTCGAAGGAAACACTAGAGAGGACCCTACTAATCACGTCCACTCATTTCAGATGTGGCTTTCGTCGAATTCTATCACTGATGACTCCATCCGTATTTAGTTATTCCAACGTAAGCTCAGTGGAGAAGTTGCAAAGTGGTATGTCGACCAAACAGTTTCCTCACATTCCACTTTTATGACTCTTGCTAAAGTGGTTTTGTCCTATTTTCAGCTACCTCTCCGATATGATATTGATACTGAGTTATTGACCGCATTCCATCAAACTTATGCCAGTCGCCTTTCTGACCATGTCCAAGAATGGCGTAGAAGGAGGATCTTGTGTCGAGCTCCCACATTCGATGATAGAGTCCATATGGATGGATTCTTAGAACACTTTTGCCTTCTATTGGTAAATATGTCAGGTCTCACTTTCCTCAGACCAAGGAAGAAGCTCTCCAAGTCCCGTTAAAATATGACTTGATATATGCCCAATCTAGCTATGTTATACCGTTTTACTAGATTTTCCAAGAGCTGGTGGTGCCAACACACCAGTGGAATATCATGGCACCAACGGTATCATTGGATCTCTTTCACATTCGTATACACATCCTTCCATGAGTTATGGTTTCCCTCAGGGAGGGGCCAGATCCTCTATCGCTTATCCCCATCCGGGAAAAATGTATCCAGGACAAAGCACACCTTACGCATTTTCCCCATTGCATCAACCGATGCCAAGGCCAGCTGTTGCTCAACCTTTTTACCCCAATGTTTCTCAACCTCATTTCTTTCCTTATCCATGGCCTGGTATTCTAGTCCCTATAAAATTAGCACCCCAGCCTACTGTGCCTTCTCAACCTCCACCACAGCAGCCACCTTCCCCTCAGAGTTAGGTGTATGCGCAAAAGAGTGCAACTAATCCTCCTAATTCCAAGAAAAAGAGGAAATAAAACCAAAATCCACCAGCGCAAGGTAATCAAGGGTGCCAAGGTAACCAACCAAACGCACCCCAAGGGAACCAGCCTAACACTGACAACCAGCAATAGGGCGACCAACCCAAGCAGAACAAGCCTCTTCGTATGAACAAGCCTTGTTCTTTTTGTGGTGTTCATGGCCATTATACTCATGATTGTCCCATTTTACTCTAGAAGCACCAGTTGTGGGAAGTGTAAGCAACATCTAGAGGATAGCAAGCCACTACTTTAGCTCCTCCACATACTGCGCCAATTAAACCAACTGTGTTCACTAATCCTTTCCCTCAACAAGGTTATGTGGCCACCGACACCCTCAAGGTTAGGCTGCCCCTCAATCCTCACAATATGGTACCCATGAATACCAGATTCTCATGATTAATTATGAAGAGGTCAATACTGCTAATGTCAACCTTCAGACCCGGTCACGCCAATATGGAAAGCCACCTGCTTCGTCTGCAACTGAGTCCCAAACCAACGCTTCCATAGAGTCCATTTCAACACCCAATTCTCCCTTATATATCCCTCAGCCACGGGCCAAGGTTATTCCCAAGATCTCCAAAAGGCCATTATGCCAAAATGCTGCTTCTGCCAAAGCTGCCCACACTTACAGCATAATAGATGACTTGGCACAATCTCCTGCTGTCATGTCAAAGCTGGAAGTCCTCCAGTCATGCCCTTCAAAACATAAAGCTCTATTATATTCTTTGAGAGATTTTGGTTCTTCAGATGATCGTTTGATCTTCTTTGATGTTGACAAGTCAAAACATCCCCCCTTACCTTCATCCATCACCTTCCAAATATGAGTCAATATTCATAATGCCCATATCTCGTAATGTATCATTGACGAGGGCGCATCCACCTATGTGATGTCTGCCTCAATTTGGAATAAACTCATATCACTCGACTTAGACCCATCCACCATCCCTTTGCGTGCTTTGGATGGTCACCATTCTCATCCCCTTGGCATGTACCGCAATTTTCATGTCACTCTTGCAGGAAAGATTGTTTGTGTTGACATTGAAGTCATTGACTTCCCCTTGGATTACAATATCCTCTTTGGTCATATCTATACCTATGCAATGTCTGTTGTCACATCTATGGTTCACTGTAAGATGTGCTTTCCTCACCATGGAAATATCATCACCATCGATTAGTTTATTTATTACCAACTAAAGTCTCAGACCTCCCCTGAGTCTATCATATCTTTGGTGGCCGATAAGCAATCAATCGCACCTCTCACCAGTGCCTCACGTGGAGTCTATAAATATTCCAGCTTACTGGGTGCATTCTCTAGTCTTTCCCCTCTTATCATTGACCTCAGCTCGTCAAATGTCTGCATGATGCAATCATCTTGGACTAGCCACAAATATTCTAGTTCAACCAGCCAGCAGCCTACGTCTCTGCAACCTGTTGGTGGTCACTCGATGGAGCCTTCAAGACCTTGTTTTCAAGGGCCTTCTACTTCTTTTGCTATCTCTTCCACCCCTTTTCAACCAGGAATGGTTCCCCCTAACCTTAATCATCTGGGAGCCATTACCCTTCCAGTCAGATACTGTTTCTAGCTCCCCCCTCTGGGGTCTTTTCAGTGCTTGTTATGGCCACTTTGAGCCTTCCCAATTTGACCTTGGAGCTCCTATTCTGGTACATTGATCCCCCAGCCAACACCCCGACTGATCATATCAAACCTTATATTGCTTTGACCTTGGTGGAACCAGTCGTTATGACCCCTCAATTTTCTTCAGTGCTTTAGCCACCTCAACAGGAGTCTACTTCTATTGAAAAAGCCTCAGGTGAGGGGGGCGAATCAAAAAAGAGGGAACCTAAGGAAAACGCCCCCCAAACAACTCGAGTTCCTCCTAAGCCTCCAAATCAGTCACCTCCATGTGATTTGTGTGATGTTTTTGGGCATGCTACCCATAATTGTCCCGAGCTTCCTTGTCTCAAACCTGTGGCCAATCAGATATTTCCTGAATCTGATATCCCATAGGCCCATGTTACCTTACCTGATTCAGCTAAGAAAATTAAATCATTGCACACAAATCACCCTTGTGCTTTGTGTGATCTTTATGGCCACTATTCTCACCTTTTTCATTGTCTCGATGATTTTCACGACACCCTTGAGGTTGTTAGTTGAATCGAGGTTGAAAATAGTGGATCCTCTACTCCTCTACTCACGAGTTTTTCTTTAGTAGAACCAGAGGAAATTTCTGCACCCATTGTGATACCTCCCCTCGATGTAGAGATGACGAAGCCTTCTGCCACTATCCTCTATCTATCATCATCCATGAGATCCATGGTGGAAAACCCCTTCGAGGCATTCCCTTTTGTTTCGATTGAACCTCCTTCGGTGATCACCTTGGGCTCAACATTAGTAGATGCTTCATCTACTAGCTCTTTGTCTACCCTACGTAGCGATGTGTGTGTAAACCATATCTCTCATGATGATGCACCAAGTAGCCCCTTCGCTTCATGTGGTCTTTCTTCTTCCAGTCCCCCCATATTTCATTCCAACGAAGACATTATGCAAGGCATGACCACCCCTGATTTTCCTTGGGATGATATGCACCATTATTCGTACTTCCTTCCACAGCAGACCAATGACCAACATGTTTTGGAGTCCAAATACTTTATCCATAGACTTCGAACCCATGCATTCAGACCACATACACCTTGTGGCCATTACATTGACACCCAATGTTTGGTTAAGGGGGCACCCATATTTGAGAGTCTAGGAGAAGCAATTCTCCACAACCCTCCTAGTGCATCTAGTAGTGTCGAATCTAGTACCATTTTTATTTCCCATTTAGAAGAACCTCTAGTGTCCCATATCACTTCAGGTCACTCTAGGGATGATCCACTTAATCATTCCTTCATCTCACATCAACAACACAGTCCCTTAGATATTGTTTTTGACCAACCTTTATGTTTTCTAGGTGAGCACCAGTTCATTATATCCAAAGCCACCCTTTGGTATAGTGACACCATATATGTGAACCCATAAATTTATTCCATTTTCTTATATAAACAATGCAAAATGAGATTGGTAATCCACCATTTAATTTCTCTCACTGTATCTATCCATTCTTCCCACAGAGGATAACCATAACATAAAAAAATGGTGAATCATAGCATTAAAATGTGTTTAGATTCCACTATTCTAAATACATTTGGCATTTCCATTGCATGCTTGGGGGAACCTATGCCCCTATATATTCTCAATGTTCAAATCCATTATTTTAGCATTTGGACCACCATGGCGTTGCACAAACTCCTCTAGATAGGGGTATCATTCCCACCTTAACATACCAGATCACTCCCCTCCACCACATATGCTTAGGGGAAGTATCCCATGCTTGGGGGCATGATGGCACCCCTGGCCACCTTCTCACTTGATTAACAAAAGTCTTGGCCTAGACCCCATTGATCTAGGTATGGTTGATTATCCTCCCATTCCTTGGATAGTTTCTCCTACCACCCTCTCCGACGAGCCATTTATCGTAGATGCTTAATACCATATCTTCCAATATTCTAGTTTATGTGACACCACACTTACTATTGGGTCCCCATTTTTGACTTGGTGAGTGGGGATGATTCTGTGCCTTCTCCAGTAGTTCATTCTTGTATTCCTTTCTTACCTCAATTATTCATGAGTAACCATCCTTCCAAGAAGCATCAAGGCCATCTTTAGACAAGTAAGGTTACCCACCTGAAATTCATGGATCCTAATTCGACTGTTTGGTTTGTCTGTTATGATCACTACAAGATCTAGGTCCTTCTACTCCTCTCCAAATTTACCACAGCTCCAATAGCAAAAGAATCAAATTGGAGGGAAATTGTCCTATTAAAATAAAAACCCTAATTTTTCTTACGCCAATTGCAACCAAACTATAGCTTTGTTTAAAGAACAATCAACACCATTGGAAAGGTCTCACAGAGCTCTAGAATGGTTATCCTTTTGTTTTTGGTGATTTGACACTTCACTTGGAACCCATTTTTCCAAGAAGGGTCACTTCACCTCCTCTCAAAATCAGATTTCTTCACTTACGCTGCTTGTACTTGGGGAACCACTTCTCCTTCATACTATTCAACACCTGTGTTGATTTTCATCATGAGTAACCATATTTTTCTTATGTTTTTATGGTCCCCACTGGGCCTATTCTATGTGGCGGCATCATCGTGTCGCCCTTGATCAGAGCATCTGAGTTGAGTCACTATCGCATTCATGGAGTCTGTCCCGAGTCCCTTTGCCTCCTATTAGAGTATTCCATCCATTTGTGCCTTGACTCTCTCTCATGTACAGTCCCCCATCCCCTATGAAGTCGAGTTAGTCATCGCCAGGTCATCCATTCTTTTTATGATCTAACAAGGTAATTCGTCCATTTTCTACTCAGTATCCCCCATTCCATCATCATCCTTGGTGTCAGTCCATCAGTTTCTCTACTATGATCCCTCATGCCTTAGTTGAGGATCCTCATTGCCTCACCTAGGGCGACCTCCTTCTGTCGACATTAGCACATTCATTCCAGAAGAAGGGTCTAGAGGGCAGTGTAACTTGGTTCCAAATTGTATTCTTGTTTGATGCCTCGAATGAGGCAAAGGGACTCCTCATTACCCTTTGACTTGCTTGTTTCTCATCCAGCTCCTTATTGCATGATTGAGATTCGTATGCTTGATAATTTGGTGATCTAGATGATTGTTCTAGTGATTCCCAGGTGTGTGTGATATGTTTCAAACCTCATGAGGGGGTGGCCCTTTAGGTATCCCCCCAAATTCCAGGATGACCTCATATTATGCTACAACCTCAGATGCAGCTCCGCAAATTTGATGGGTTTGGTTCCAATTTCTTGCAGCGCCTATATAATGCATGTATCACTTAGATGATCCATTCATATTTTCAGAGCCATTTATTGTTTATCATGGATTCTTTGGTTATTTTTATATCACATGTACTCAGATATTATTGTATTCAGTCCTAGTTTTTGTCCTAGGCGCAATATGTATGTCAGATACATTATATTCTTATTTGGCCCATTTTATGCCAGCATGGCATGTACCATTTATCATGTACTTTATGGCTGAGTTCCATTTTGCTGGGCGCACCATTATTCTTTGTACTTTGTCATCTCGGAAGGCAATGGTATGCCTCCCCCGCCTCACTGAGAATATGTACCCAAACATTAAAGGATACTTATATCATTCGTAGGTCTTGCCCCCTCAGGTTATTGTCCTCTCTCATTTCACTCTGTCTACGTATTTATTTCTCCCTCTGACTCCCCTTCGGTGTCTAGTGATTGTGTTCTTACAACGCACTTCGGTCATATAATTAGCTCCTAATGCTTTCACATTGGGGGACAATATGTTACACCAATTTTTGGTCATCTAACCATTTACAATTAGATGGATCGAAGTACACCATGTAAGACCAATTTTACCATAGTAAAATTGTTTTCACTATAATAAATAATTTAATAAACATATTTTATTAAGTTATTTCTGGTTCAAATAGGAAATCCCATGAGGAATAATTAAATAAATCATTATTTGTTTGATTTTCCTCTAGAAATAATTAATTAAACCATTGTTTAAATAATATTCGTGGTCATATTTAACCCAATTAATGAGAAATACTTAGATAAATTATTATTTATCTTATTATTCTCTAGGAATAATTAACTAAATCCTTATTTAATTAATAGCCCTTGTTAAATTTGACTAAATCACCTAGAAATAATTAAACAAATCATTATTTGTTAAATTATTCCTTAACTCCGTCCTTGAAATGATAAATAAATCATTTATTTGTTTATTATTTCTAAATAAAGTGATTTAACCAATTAAATTTTTTTTTTCCCTCCAACAAAATATAATAAAATATTCCAAATAGTTAGATCGAGATCTTGGCTAATAATATTTTATTATTCACCATCATCGAGGATAACTCAATATTTTGTTATAAATATGAGGTTTTTCCATTCATTATTCAATTTGGTCCTTTTATCATAATCATACTTTGATCGCTTTCATTACTATTTTGCTTCTTAAACTCCCACAGAGTTCAACATGTCTTAGAGTTTCTACACCATTAAAATAGAGAAACTTCTGCATCTGAGCATTGAGAATAGCCAAAAGCACCTTTCAATTTCATTTAATGTATAATTTACAGAAAGGAAAAAACACTAACATACAGATCTCTAGAATTATATTTCTTAATTTCTCAATATTATGATTACTAGAATACAATTTAAAATATAATTTTTGAAATTATAAATTTATATAAAAGCAACGATCTCAGTTTTGAAATTATCCATCAATGGAAATGCAATACTGAGGTTTCTAAATGTTTTGCATCATTCAAACTTTAATTTTTTTTAATATTTCTGTATATGTAATGCATTTAAAATAAAATATAACATTCAATTTTGAATGTTTGCTTTTTAAGATCACAATTTGTCAATTAGTTTTCACGAAATTTAATAAATATATATAATAATATTTAAATTTTATCTTATTTTTAAAATCAAAATTTATGAACTAAAATTAATAAAAATGTAATTACTATCAATTTAAATTTAAATTTGAATATTGAAATTTGTGAAGCTGTGTAATGAATATTGTGACATTGGAATATCTCGGCATGATCTAGATCATGTCTTCATTTACATCTGACCTAGCAGAGCAAATGATGAAATTTCAGGGAATAAGGACATAAAATATTTTGGAACGTGCTTTTAGAAATATTCACCTTTTAAGAATACTCAAGAGTTACCACTGAAATTTTTTAAGTTTTGGTCAATTATTTAAAATTTGATGCCATCAAATTTGGTGAAATGTTTTAAATTAGTGTAACGCTTTAAAGTTCATATTTAAACTCGATGAGAACCAGATTTTTTTTTACAAAAATATTTTCTATGTTTTTAGAAAATTTTCTAAAATCGTAAATGTATGATTAACAATATTTTGAGATTTTTTTTTCAATCAGTATAGATTTAACATAAGCGGAGAGAGATCAATTTTTTTTATAAAAAAAATAATGTGAAATTTTTTACTATTCAAATTGCACTTTTGAATGTTATAAAGATTACATAAAATGTGTATTGAGAGATTTTATATTAATTCATAACTCACATTGGATGTTTTATGTCATTATTTAAGATAGACATCGAAATATTGTATTTATTACTTGAAAAGTGAAAGTGAAATATCAACAAATGAGTTAATTGTTTTGTTAATAGATTTTTAATTGTTTATTTATATGGTTGTTTTATTTATTTTATTTTTCGCCAACATGAACAAAAATTATTTTAATTATTTTTTTTGAGAACCTGACATACTTACACATATCCCTTATACTGAATTGTAGAATGAACATTGACTCAATAATTTAAAATAAGATATAAATTAATCTTATCATACTTTCTCTTATTTAATCAAATTATATAGAAAAAGTGCATTAATGTGACTAAATGTGACTGAATGTTTGTAATGATAAACTAAATAAAAAATAATACTTGATTGGCCTATTAATAATGTTTGATATGTGACCTTTTATCATTAAAATGTCATTTACATATAAAACAACATAAACCCTAAAATTCTGAAAATAGATGATGATTTAGATAGAATCTCATCACTCTTCGATGTCATTTAAATGTACAACAATCTAAAACCTCATAATAGAATCCAAAGACTATATTGTATCAGTTAGTAGTTTTAAATGTTAGTTACACTAGTCTAATTATAAATATTATTTATAATTATAAATCGTTATAGGAAAGGAATTGTATCATTCTCTAATATTTAAATAATAATTTTATATTTGTATTAAAACAAAATTAATTGTTAGGGTAAGGGGAATAATGGTTAGAAATTATGAATTTCATAAATTTCTTAATAAAATTTAAAATAAATAATAATAATAAAATTTTAAAAATTAAATAAATTTTAGTAATTTTAAAAAATAATATTATTAATATAATATTATTATGTTAATATGAAAGTCAATCATGATCAATTATGGTATATCTTGTTTATTTTAAGGTTTATAATATTTATTTTAGAGTTTATATACTTTAAGTTTATAATATTAATCCCTTGTATTTATAAAATCAATGATGGTCAATCATGGCCCAACGTCATATTGTGCCAAAGATTGTCTCAACATGAAAATAAACCATGTTGTAATGTCAAATTGTGATAATGATTGTCTCGATATGAAAACCAATCATGGTTAAGAATAGTCAACCATGGTGCAACGTCCCATTGTGATGAGAATCGTCTCAATATGAAAATCAGCCATGGTCAACCATGTTTATTTTAGGGTTTATAATATTTATATTAAGGTTTATATACCATGGGCTTATAATATTAATCCCTTGGACTTAATATTATTCCCTTGGGTTTATAATCCCTTGCCATTTTAGTATTAATTGATTGGGTTTGTTATTCCCTTGGGTTTATAACATTAATCCATTGGCATTTTAGTATTAATTCCTTGGGTTTATAACATTAATCCGTTAGGTTTATTATTCTAAGGGTTCATATTCCTAGGGTATAATATTATTCATAGGGTTTATAATATTAATCCTAATTTTTAATATAAATCGCTTAGGTTTATAATCATGGTCAACCATGGTTCAACATCACATTACGACAAAGATTGTCTCAATATAAAAATCAACCATTATGAACCATTTTCAACCAACATCAACCGTGGTCAATCATGATCAACATTGATCAAACATGGTAAGCCGAGGTCAATTATGGTCAACCATTTTCCAACCGGACATTGTGACAAAGATTGTATCAATATGAAAACCAATTGTGGTCAACCATGGTCCAATGTTCCATTGTTAGAAAGATTGTCTCAATATTAAAATCAATCATGGCCAACCATGGTCCAACATCACATTGTGACAATAATGGTCAAGCATGGTCCAACATCATATTGTTACAAATATTTCCTCAATATGAAAATCATCCATGGTTAATCATGGTCAACCATGTTCCAACGTCTCATTTTGAAATCTATTATCTTGGTATGAAAATATATCATGGTCAACCATGGTTAATCATAATCCACCATCGCATTGTGGCAAATATTGTCTCAATATGAAAATCAGCCATGGTCAGCCATGTTCAACCATGTTTATTTTAGGGTTTACAATATTTTTCTTAGGGTTTATAGACCCCAGGTTTAAATTATTCCTTTTGGTTTAATATTATTCCCTTCGTTTTATAATCCCTTGGATTTTTAGTAATAATCCGTTAGGTCTATTATTCACTTGGGTTTATAATATAAATCATTGTCAACCATGTTTTATAAAATCAATCATGGCCAACCATGGTCAAACGTCGCATTATGACAAATATTGTATCAATATGAAAATAAACTGATCAGGAGATCATGTCCATGTTCAAAAATTGCTCAAAAGTTAAAGTTCTCAAAAGTGGTTATAATCTGAACAACCGAGAAGGTCTCGTCACTACGATTCTAGAGTCGTGAATGGTTCTCAAAACCAAGGTCGTATGGAGAATTTATCGAGGTTTTAAAACGCCTAGCAAACTCCAAAAATGAGTTGACCAAGTTTGAATTTTCAAATTTGGAAAAATTTTAAAACGAATATTCTGAAAATATTCCTTAGAATATTCCCCTAGAATATTTCACATGGGTGTACCATACTTCGACGCCTGGTAGATTTTCATTTGTGGATGGTTTGACTTCGTTTTGTGGTGGCCAATCAGAGGGTGCCAGGTGGCAAGCTCGGAGGTCGCCACGTGGCCCCAGGCCGAAGAGAAGTTAGAAAACAAAATTTTTTACATTCAGCAGGTTTTGAACTGAGGTCTCCCCCTTGACAGCCATGCGACCCGACCAGTCGGCCTCCGTTGTGTTACTTAACACCAAGGGGACCCACGACGTATTTAAGTTATAAATTTGCATATGGCGGAAAATAAAAGGGCTAGTCCCGCAGGGCTAGCGCCGACATCATGCGACCAAGCCCGGATGTCATATGACCCAGAAACAGGTGACCAGAGGCTAGCACTAGTAGTTGTAACTTCTGCCATGAACTGTTTAATGTGACAACCAATACAAATTAAATTTTATGGTGACGCTAACAGATTATTCAACAGTTAGTTTGGGGGTGGTCACATGCCACCCCACCTAACATTAAATGTGGTGGTTTACAGTTTCGATATTTTTGGAGGAGCACACCAAAGTTGGCGGAATTAACCAAATTAGTTTTTTAACTAGCAGTTCTTCCACTTTTAGTGGGGTTTTGGGGGGAGATTGGGAAGTTTTCTTGTTTCTACCATAAATCCCTCATTATTGAACCAAATTGAGTGCAAAAATAGTCAATTTTAGGTCTCTTAGAAATTCTAAGCAGTTTGGAATAGGTTTTAGGTCGAACAGAGGTGATCTTCAACATTTTTAGCTTCGGAGAAGATCAAGGAGCCATCAGGGCCATCATGGAGAAGGCATTGTCTTAGGCATCCTTTATTATTTTGATGTAAATGAATAGTAGTCTCTAGCTATTTCATATCTTATGAAGCTTATTTTACAGATATTTTTTCCTATTAAGGCTTGTTTTCACTTTTACTTGCATTTTGAGCAAATTAATACAAGAGGGACATGCCATTTTGGAGGCTTGGACCAGCAGATGTAGCCCAGGAGGGGTGAAATGCTCAACAAATAGCTGAGTAATGTGCTTTGTTGAAGTTTATTTTCTGTTCTTTTATGTTTTACAATGATAAACAATTAAAATACTTAATCAATCCCCTCATAGAAACCTATTAAACAAAGCCAGAACTAATTGTTTAGCCTGCAATTTAAGGAGAACCTTTTACACACATTATTATATTTGATTGGATACTTTGCATAGCATAACAAATAATTCCATTTCATATCATAAACCATGGTCAACCATGGTCCAACGTCGCATTGTGATAAATATTTATTTGATATGAAAATAAATCATGGCCAACCATGGTGCAATGTCGCATTATGACAAGGATTTTCTCAATATGAAAATCGACCATGGTTAACCATGTTTATTTTAGGGTTTATAATAGTTATGTTAGGGTTTACATACCTTTGGTTTATAATATTAATATATATATTTTTAATGTTATTCCCTTGGGTTTATAATCTCTTAGAATTTTAATATTAATCCCTTGGGTTTATAGTCATGGTTAACCATGATCAACGATGGTCCAACGTTACATTCTGACAAAGAATGTCTCAATAAGAAAATCAACCATGCTCAACCATTGTCAAGCATCATCAACTAGGGTCAATCATGGTCAACATTGTTCAAACATGGCCAACCATCGTCCAATGCCACATTGTGGCAAATATTTTCCAATTTGAAAATCAAACATGGTGAACTGTGGTCAGTCATGGTCTAACATCTCATTGTGAGAAAGATTGTCTTAATCTGAAAATATTTCATGGTCATTCATAGTAAACCACGGTCCAACATCCCATTGTGAAAAATATTGTTTCAATATTAAAATCAACCATGGTCAACCATGGTCCAACATCTGATGGTGGCAACGATTGTCTTGATATGAAAATTAATCATGGTCAACCATGGTTGATCATGGTTCAACGTCACAGTGTGACAAAGATTGTCTCAATACAAAAATAAACCATTGTCAACCATCATCAACCATGTTTATTTTAGGGTTTATAACATTTATATTATATTTTATATACCTTGGTTTTATATTAACCCTTTAGGTTTAATATTATTTCCTTGGGTTTAATATTATTCCCTTGGGTTTATAATCCCTTAGGTTTTTAGTATTATTCCCTTGGGTTTATAACATCAATCATGGTCAACCATGGTCGTTCATGTTCAATCATTTTCAATCACGGTCAACCATGGTCCAACGTCACAGTGTGACAAATATCGTCTCAATATGAAAATCAACCATCATTGGCAATGTTTATTTTAGGGTTTATAATATTTATATTATGGTTTATGTACCTTGGGTTTATATTAGTCCCTTATGTTTACTATTATTTCCTTGGGTTTAATATTATTCCCTTGGGTTTATTGTTCCCTTGTGTTTATAACATCAATCATGGTCAACGATGGTCAACTATGGTCAACCATGGCTAATCATGGTCAACCATGGTCCAAAGTTTCATTGTGAAAAATATTTTCTCAATATGAAAATCAACCATGGTCAACGATGGTCCAATGTGGCATTCTGTCTAACATTTTCTAAATATGAAAATCAATCATGTTCAACCATGGTCTAACATCACATTGTGACAAGGATTGTCTCAATATGAAAATCAACCATGTTTATTTTAGGGTTTATAATATTTATATTATGGTTGATATACTTTAGGTTTATAATATTTAATCCCTTGGGTTTATATATTTCCTTGGGTTCATAATCCCTTAGGTTTTATTATTAATCGTTTGGGTGGATTATTCCCTTAGGGTTTAATCTCAGGGTTTATCTTCCAAGGGTTTAATATTAGTTATATGGTTTAATGTTATTCCTTTGTGTTTACAATCCCTTGGGATACCAATATTAATCCAACGGGTTTACTAATCCATTGGGTTTGTAATATTGATCTTAGGATTTCTAATATTAATTATACTGTTTATATTCATAAGGTTTAATATTAAGCCAAGGGTTTATAATATAAATATTAGGGTGTATATTCCTATGGTTTAATATTAATCCTAGGTTTTACTGTTATTCGTTTGGGTGTATATCCCTTGGGTTTATAGTACTTATCGTAATGTTTAATATATTGATATTAGGGTTTAGAGTTTATATTAGGGTTTATAATATTTATCTTAGTGTTTATGTCCTGTGGGTTTATAATATTTATCCCTTATCTGTGTGGCAATTATTTTTTCAATATGAAAATCAACCATGGAAAAGCATGGTCGGGCATCTGATTGTGACAACGATTGTCTTGATATGAAAATCAATCATGGTCAACCATAGTCGAGCATGGTCCAAAATCACATTGTGACAAATATCGTCTTAATATGAAAACCAACTATGGTCAACCATGTTTATTTTAGGGTTTATATACATTAGTTTTAATATTATTCCCTTGGGTTTTTAGTATTAAACCCTTAGGTTTATAATATCAATCATGGTCAACCATGGTCAATCATGGTCAACGGCAGTACAACTATTGAAATTTGCAACAAGAAATAGTGAAATTGGCAACCGGAAAGGACGAAAATTACACACACATTGGTGAGGAAATTCAGTGAGCAATTTCTTTTACACACTAATGAGGAATGTGGGTGTCTAATTTATTTTTCCCTTAAATAAATTGTAATTTCATCTCATAACAACTTGTATCTATTAACTAAGTCATGATGACTGAGTTAGCTTAATAAATTTGAGTTGAGGGTCTAAGATGAGACATGTAGAGTGATCCTAATATTTTGGGGGTACAGTTGCATTTAATTCACTAGTGGGGTGCATGTGTAATCAGTTGACTCAATTAACTGAATTAAAATAAGTTTAACTAGTTCTAACTGAGTGATAAATTACTGAAAGGTCCAATGAATTAAACTATATTTAATTCACAAGTAGTGATCAATCAAATAAATGAAGATTCACTATTAATAGCTACATGCATGTCAGTTCTTAGGAAGATTGGGTTGAGATAGAGGTTAAAGGGAACATAACTATTAGTTCTGTTTTTAGAGAATTGTCTATGTGCAATTATAAAGCCATGAGGGATCCATGATGGATTGCGCAATCAAGAAATGTTGATTTTCTTGTATAAGAGGGGCCTAATTCTTTAGGAATTGTGTGAGCAAGGAAGGCTGAAGGAAGGCTGAGAATTGGCTATGTTTTTGTCCAATTTTGCCTAGATTAGTGGGGGAGAATTCGCTGCTAGTGACTGCACCTATTCCAGGTGCTCTGATACCATGTAGAAATTTATAGAAATTCTATATCAATGGATTCAACCTGACTTGTGATGTACTAAAACAAGATACCGAATCCTTATACAATATTTGTGAAATAAAAAACATGATTTCTCAATCACATGCAAGTAAGAGAAAGAATAAAATCAATCACACAACAAAATATGTTCATGGGAAAATAAATTGCTCAAAACCCCACAGAGAGTCCAGTATATAGGTGCAGTGGCTAACAAAAATCAAAAGAGTCTAATGATAGATGAATTATATTAATTTAGTCATTCGAAGGCTATTTAGTTTCAAGAGTTGCAGGTGCAAACAACACTAGAGAAGTGTTGCATGCAGAACATTCCAAAGGTACTAGATTGGGATAGATTTAATTCCTTTCTTGTTGAGAGGGAGTGTTGAAATTTGAAACAAGAAATAGTGAAATTGGAAAATAGAGAGGACAAAAATTACACACATATTAGTGAGGAAATGCAATGAGTAATTTTAGTTACACATGTTATAGGTCAATTTTGGCAGCATTCCCAATGACTTGGTTAACTAGGCATCATCTCCAGGACCGATGATCAAGGGTCTATCATTCCATATCATCTTAGTTGCTATATGCCCTAAGACAGGAAACAACATGAATCAAACAATACTTTCATCAAGCAAGTATTTTCCATGGTTTGAAGCTTATTATTAAACATGTGGGAGCTCACCAACGCAGGATCTAAGGGGCCTAAGTGCATTACATATGCAGGTAGCCCCATTCAAGGCTACTCTGCAAAGCACTTCCTAAAATTCAAAGGTGCGTTGGTCAAATTGGGAGTGAAATTCTCATTGTTCCTGAATCTCCACTTGGCCAGTGTCTTCTAGAAGGGTTCACATGTGTCAAGCTTCGGATCCAAGTGTCCATTTGACATCTACATGAATGGAAACATGTCTTGCCTATTTTTGGAATGTTATTGATTACAAAACTACCTACATTTCCTCTATAAATTGGACATAGATCTAATTGTTTGGGAGGAAGAATTTGAGTAGGGAAATGTTGGAGAATTTTCAATAGAGAGTTTGATTGGTGGAGCTGCTGCTGGAGAGAATTATGCTGTGATCAGACTTGGGAAATTTGCTCGAAGTTCAAGATGAATCAGTCATTAGGTTGTAACCTCTCCTTCTATCATCAATAAAGAGTAATTCTTGTTTTTCCCTACATGCATCCATGTTTACTTTGATTTTCCATGTTGTAAAATCTTGGTTGATGAATGTATTTTATGCTTAATTAATTTGGCTAATTAACTTGAATAGATATCTATATTATTGCATATTCTATTGTTTCAATGTTCTTTCTTGCAGGAAGCATTCAACTATTTGAAACTGCTTAAATTTGAAGCTGTAGTGGAAGCGATAGACAGGAGCCATTTGGAAGCAACTGAAACAAGTAAGCATCCAATCCTCTCTGTGTATTTGTTTTGAGTTAGGAAAAAGGGTAATGCAGTCTTTCACATGTTGTTCTAGACTAGGCACTAGTCTAGGGAAGCGTAGTTTATCTGTAGATTACAATTCTGGCCCAAAAAACTGGCAACTCCACTAGGGATAACTTCTCTTGTTTCTTGGTGTTTTAGTCTCTGATCTGCTTTCTAAATCCACCCAGTAGATTTTTCACATAAATATTATACTTTTTCAGACCTTAATTTGTAAAGTTAGTGAGCCAAATAGTAGCTTTTCCTTTGTTTACTGCGCTCAACGCACCCTTGATCACGGCACAATGCTTTGCAGAGCACTGTCTCCCTTGTCAGCCTACGTTGCAGAGCACTGTCTCCCTTTGGAGACTACGTTGGCTCCTGAAAGGAACAAATCCCCTTGAATCTGACTTTTTATTTTGCTTCTGTTTTGTTTGCTGATTTGTTCTAAAAATCTTGATGCTCTATTGACCAATAATTCTATATATTTCTTCTCCTTTCACTGAAAATTTGTTCAATGTTGTTCTAAAAGGTTTTCATTATCATTCAAAAGTTAATTTCAAAGTACTTTTTATGGTCACATTAAGAATCGTTTGCTTTCTAAATAGGAAATTGTCGTAAAATCTTCATTTCCTTGATAGGAGAAATTGCTGTTGAAATCTTCGTTTTTCCTTCAAAAGAGAAATTGTTGTTTGTATTCTTCATTTCTCGAAAGTAAAAATCATTTCGATTATTGATCTAGTGCACCTAGTTTCTTTTCTGCAATCATAACATTAAGGAAAATGAAAAGAAAAACTTGCATTTGCATGTAGGATTGTGTGTTTTTTGAAAAAGGAACATTAGGAAATATGCATTAATATATATCATCGTGGTGAACCTGAAAGGAAAATTGATAAGCAAGATCAATATAAAATAAATCTCAATTTACTTAACAACTCTTTGGAACATTAATGATAACATTTAGAGGTCTAGGCTAGAGACGTGTTCCGACGTCGTAAAACATAGCAGCTGCCGTTAACTTTTCTGTGATACATTTCGAGTGTGATACCTCACTCTACATACGTAAGTATATCGTAGCTCATCCATGTACTCTGGGGCATATCGGGTGGTGTTACAGTACGATAAGTATAAAGGGGTGCTCTCACTATGCGGTTTCGCATCAAAAAGCGCTAATATGGACTTGGGCCTCCACGTACCTTCGGGTATATTTGGGAGGAAAAATTTTAGGTGCTATCCATCCATAGTGAACCGAATCAGCCACCTTGAAATTGTGATACAACAAACACAACATTCAGGGAGATTACCTGCCCGTACTTCTTGGTTCGTCGAGAGGTATTCTACAGTTCACAGTTTCCTGGTAAACCTTTTTTCCTAGCATTACCCTATTTTTTTTTATTTTTTTTTGGATTAAATAAATTAGTAACCATGGAAGAACACAATCCTACCCCCTTTCATTCGCATAGATTAGCTTTAAAACCACCTTTACCACCGGAATTTATTTCTGGTGGGTGAAGGAGATCACGATCTATCGAATCAAGTACAATTCGTACCTCTGGAAAAACATCATCATTTAAACCAGAGTTAGCTCAAATTGTTTCCATACATCCCAGTTCATCTACTATTATCAGAACAGAGTCTTCACAGCTACCCGTGTTCACGATCCATTCAATCATTGAGACCATACCTCCTGAACCTGAAGTTGTTCAAACTCACATTGATCCAGATCCTGTCTCTTCTTTGCCAGAATCTCTGAATCCTGAATCTAAACAACTGGAATTTGTTCCTACCTTGGTCATCCCACAAAGTTCTATAGCCACTAAAACTCCTATTTCACACAATCAACCGTCTAAAATATATTTTGGGCCTAACGGTGAAGTACTTCCTCTTGGTTTAATCGCAATTGAAGAAATCCCTCAACCTGATACACCTTTAATTCAAACCTACTTTGGGGGAGGCCTTTACCTGTACCAGTCATTTCCTCAATCGTTTCCATCTGCTTTTGTTGATCCTATTGTCGTTCAATCACACGTCGATTTCAGAGAGTATACATTTGGTCAAACAACCATGTCTGAACCAACATCTTCAGTTGGGTTTGTTGTTCTAATTACGTCAAATCCTACCCTCGCTACTCCGTCGATGTTCACAACATCACCAGAGTCATATTTTCACAGTGGCCCTTCGGTCCCAACAGGTTACAAATCACTATCTGGCACTTTCTCTGGTGCACCTTCACATTCATGGTCTTTTCCAATTTCATCATTTGGTGTTTTAACTGGTAGTCATATAGTTAGTACTGAACAAATTGATTAATTAAATCCATCATCAGGTCAATATCAAGCCGGTCATTATGGGTCAATTCCTTTAAATACCATATCAACTGGACTCTTAGCATTTGGAGAACAATATTTTTCGTCTTATTATCCTCTTTATGCTGGGGGGGAAACTATGGTCACCAAATATGACAGTACTCAGTCACATCTTGGTCAAACTAATGTTGACATGCATGTTTGTCAATGGCAGCCCACTCTGCCTATCCAACCACAAACAGTTGTCCAATCGTATCAACCAATTCAACCTGTTACACCCACTTCAATACGACTTGTTAATACATATATACCCCTGTTGTAGAATTGAAATATTGTACATCAACCTTATCAGGTGAGTTCTTCAACTCAATATCATCAAATATTGGGTCCATAGACTCAAAATCCTTTGGTTAATTTACAACAACCTGTATTAGGAATCACTTATTCAAGAGTTGGTCCACCATTTTATGGGATGTCACAAACACAATTTGTTTATACATATCAACCGAATCCAACTTATACCAATTTGGGTTATAATATTGGTGGATAGACCCCTTAGCAGCCACAGGTGCAAATTCCTCAAACTTCATATCAACAAGTACAATATCCAGGTTTTGGTCAACAGAACTCCCAAGCGTTTGCCATGCAAAACAACCCCTATCTGGGTTACCAGCAACAAATCCCATATGTCGGTGCTCAAAGACATTGCCCAAACAATTCCATCTTATCCTGGCTATGCTCAACCTGACCTTAATAGACAATTTCCTTTTGTTGCAACCTTGGAATTACCAGATTTAAACCAGTTAACCAATGATCCTATCAATTATGCTCCTTGGTGGCCAGTGATACCACATAAATTACCCTCCGAAATTCCTAAATTCAATGGAAACCCTAGAGAAGACCCATCAGCTCATGTTATGACTTATCATTTATGGTGTTCATCCAATTCCCTAAATGATGATTCTGTTTGATTATGTATTTTCCAGAGAACGCTCACAGGTCCAGTAGCTAAATGGTACATTGAATTACCTAGAGCTTCATTTGAAAATTTCACTACCTTGGCTACTATCTTTTTGACCCATTTCCAGTTACCGATCATATACGAAACTGGAATGGAACTCTTAACCAACTTCAAACAGATTAATGCTACTCACATTTCAAATCATATTCATGAGTGGCGTCGCCGTCGACGAATGGTTAAGACATTTTTTCCCGATCAGCTCCTTGTTGAATGGTTCATGAAATCCTTGTTACCATCTATAACAGAGGATGTAGCTAAAGGTGGCGTCATCACAGAAGAGAAATTTATCGCTCGTGCCCAGTATTTAGACTTGATTTATACTTAGTCTGGCACGCTCTATGAGAAAATACCAAATGCACCATGATATAATTTCAATGTTCTTCCTCAAATAAAGGACTCTCATGCTGGAGACAACTTGATAGGCACTGTAAATACACATGACACTACTACATCTGATCCTGCTCCTACTTCCAAAATCAATGCCATTTCATTTGACAAAGGAAAAAGTGATAAGCAACCAGGAAGTAAGAAAAAGGGGAAATCAAAGAAAAATCAAACTTCTACCCCACAAGAACGATCATCTGATCAACCATCAGGACCACGAAAACCTCGTTATCCATGCATAATCTATAATGAGGAACATTTTGTTAGGGATTGTCCTCACCATGCTGAAGTCTCAAAAATCATCAAGACTTCTAATGCATCAGCTGTGTTGACAGACCCATTTCCAAATCTAGACACAAATTTGGTTGCTACAGATCTAGCTCCTAATTCCCAAGTGTTAATGTTATCTAGTACAAAACCTTCACAAGATGTTTTAGTGTCAACGCGGAATAAAGACTATGGTAATCCGACAACTGATCAATCTACTACCTCGACAATGAATCCATTTAATGAATCAATACCACCTCCTGTTATTCCTGAATTGACGATTAAGCCACCAAAGGGAGTAATTCATAAATTGACATATAATCCTTGAGCACGAGCTACACAAAATTATAATATAGTTGAATATTTTTCTCAATCCCCTTCAGTTATGTCTGCTCTTGAGGTATTACAAAATTGTCCCTCCCAGAAGCAGGCTTTATTGTCGGCCATTGGTGGAGTTGATCCGACTGATTCTAATCTTGTCGTATTTAATCATACGGGCTATGTACCGCAGCTACCAGCAAAATTGGCATTCTCCATCCAAGTAAATGTTCTCAATCACCTTTTTCATCGCACTATTATTGATGAGGGAGCATCTACATGCATTATGTCTCTAAATTGTTAGAAGTCACTTGGCTCACCACGATTATCGCAAGCATCGACGACGTTGAAGGATTTTGATGGAAGAACATATAAACCTTGTGGTATTATCAATAACTTGCAAGTTGAATTAGGGGGCAAAATAGTAAGTATTGATGTTGAGGTTGTTGATGCACCCCTTGACTACAATATTTTACTCAGAAGACCATGGGTATATGCGATGAATGCAATTGTTTCTACATATTTTAGAATGGTTGCCTTTCCTCATAAAGGTACTATTATATTCATTAATCAATTATCCATTTTTGCCTCCGCTTCGCAGGTAACTGGAAGTGTTTCGTATATTCACTTACCCCAACTAGAAATACAGAACATTGGTGTAGGACTCTTAAAGGATTCCACTCTTATGGGAACCTTTGCATTACCGCCGCCCGTGACGTCGGCATAAATTGCAAGAGTAGAGACCTGCTACATGATCTCTTCCACTCTATCTGGCTTAAGGAAGAGTACGGGTGATTTTGATATTTCTATGTTGGATGATGTTTTACCGCTTAGCCCTACTGACCTTCAATAACAATCAATCTATTCGTCTTGTGCAGCAAATCCGAAATCAACATCGTCGAGTGTTTAGGTTGATCGTTCATTAGATTTTGGTACTCCATCTGATCCATTTTCCTCAAAATTTTTGACAAATGAAAATATTTTGGAAGCTATGATGGTAGAAGGAGAACCATGGGAAGATTATCATCATCATTCCCATCTTCCTGATTATGAAGAAAATAATCTTAATGAACTATATCACCCATACATTCAAAATTTCTTTTTGAATTCTTTTCCGATTAATGCAATTGAATCTGAGCGAAATTTATCAAATATTGAAGAAACGATTTCTATCGATATTTCGACTAAACCCGGCGTTGTAGAAAATATTCATGTTGGTGTATCTTGTTCTCCATCAGAAATTGATTCATATCGCTCTCTTTTTCATTAATTTCGTGACGTATTCACTTGGTCTTACGAGGAAATGCCAGGCATCGATACTAGTATAGTTGAACACACTATTAATATGTATTCTGATGTCAAACCGGTGCGTCAATGGCTTCGCCCTGTTCATCCAAAGAAAGTCGTTGCCATCAAAGTAGAAGTTGAAAATATTTTGCGTGTGGTTTCATTTACCCTGTTCCGATAATTGAGTGGGTTTCCAATATCATTCCTGTTATGAAAAAACAAGGAACCACTAGAGTGTGTGTCGATTATCGGGATGTTAATCATGCTTTTCCAAAAGACAACTATCCTACACCCTTTATCAATCATATTATTGATGATTTTGCTGGATGTGAAATATTTTCTTTCATGGATGGATTTTCCGGCTACAATCAAATCAATATCTGCCCAGATGACCAACATAAGACAACATTCATCTGTCCCTCGGGCACATTTGCATATCATAAACTCCCGTTTGGTTTAAAGAACGATGGGGAAAATTTTCAGAGAGCAATGGATTATGCTTTCAATGACATCAAGCACATTGTTCAACCGTATCTAGATGATTTACCAACGCATTCACGAAAATGGACTCATCACCCGATGCATTTGAGAGCCATTTTATTACAATGCTAACACTACAAGATACGCCTCAATCCGTAGAAATGTGTGTTTTGTGGTGGTTCTGGTCGATTGCTCGGATTCGTAGTCTCAAAAGAAGGAATTCGAATAGACCCATTGAAGGTTCAGGCCATTCTTGATTTGCATGCACCATCAAACCTACTTCAGATACAGAAACTTCAAGGAAAGGCTAACTTCCTGAGAAGGTTCATTCCAAACTATGCCGAAATGGCTAAAGGATTTACTCAATTATTGAAAAAGGGGGTTTCCCATTGGGACCAAGTTGTGCAAGCTTCTTTTGATGCTGTCAAGGACCATCTTGTCTGAGCGTCATTAATATATCCTCCAAATTATTCAAATGATTATTTCCTATATATCGTCGCGATTGAAACAACCATCGCTATGGTTTTGGTCCAAGTAGAATATGGAATTGAACATCCGATCTATTATTTGAGTCATAATATCAGTGATATGGAAGTTAAGTACTCGTACGTAGAAAATCTTGCCTTGGCAGCTGTTCAAGCTGTCCAAAGATTTCGCCATTATATCCAGCTCTGAAAAACAACAATAGTTTCGGATTGCAACCCCATGACTTACATCTTATCACATCAACTGCTGGGGGGGAAATATTCAAAATGGATCTCCATTTTGCAGGAATTTGATTTGGAATTCATCAAATCCAAGTCAATGAAGTCTTTATTTTTGGCTGAGCTTCTCTGTGACCTTCCCTGTGATAGTACTGCAACTAGGTCGGAACCATCTATTCCATATGAGTCTCTATTTCTAATCGGATCATCTGATACCTGGTATGGATATTTCATCATTTATCCCCAAACCCAAACTTTTCGACCTAATACCTCTCGCTCTGATCAGTGATGTATTTGATACCAACCCAAATATTATCTGATTTTCAACGACACACTTTATCGTCGTGGGGTCGATACAATTTTAAGAAGGTGCCTCACTCATGAGGAGGCCGAAAAAGTATTAAATGATTTCCATGCTAGAGCTTGGGGTGGACATTTATCTGGTTATGCTACCGTACAGAAGATACTCTGCGCCGGTTACTTTTGGCTTACTATTTTTCGAGATTGTATCCTCATAGTCAGAAGTTGTCATGCATGCCAAATTTATGACCATAAAATAAGTAAGCCGTCGGCGCCAATGCATCATGTTGTCTCTGCTGGACCATTTACGAAATGGGGTATCGATTTCATGACCTGTAACCCTCCTTCATCCGGGGGGCATGGTTATATTATTGTCACAGTTGACTATTTTACCAAATTAGCCGAAGCGATGCCTACATTCAACAACACAGGACAAACAACTACATTGTTTTTCTTCAATCATGTCATTGCACGGTTTGGGGTCCCACAGGCTATAGTTACGAATCACGGGAAGAATTTTCGCAACCATATGATGTCTGAATTGACAGCCAAGTTAGGATTTTCGCATGATAATTATACTCCTTATTATCCACAATCAAATAGACAAGTTGAGGCTATTAAAAAAATTCTTAAACGAATGCTTCAACGAATGATAGGAGTCTGTAAAAGGAACTGGCACTTGATCCTGTACTCTGTCTTGTGGGTGTATCAAACGTTGGTGAGAAACGCAACTGGATTTACTCCTTTTCAATTGGTGTATGGTCTGGAAGCTATCTTATCAATCCAATGCGAAATATCATCATTAAAACTCGTGGTAGACTTGTTACCTGACACCTCTGAAGAAGAAGCACGTCTCTTTAACCTCATCCATCTAGATGAAATGCATCGTGAAGCCCAATTGGCCAACGAAGCCCATAAAATACATATAAAGGCGCAATACGAAAAAAATGTCCATCCTCGCATCTACTCAGAGGGCGACTTGGTCCTTCTTTACAACCAAGAAGTTGATAAAATAGGTACAGGGAAATTCGAGCCATTATGGCATGGCCCCTATATTGTCAAAAGAGTTCTTGCTAAGGGTGCCTACGAGTTAGTTGATTACGATGGGATTCCATTGGCACAGCCTAGAGATGGGTTGTATCTTAAACGTTACTATGATTAATCATGAGCATGGTAATTTTTTTTATTATATTGTTTATATGCTGTTGATTTTCATTCACTATATTAATTTGTTTTTTATAGTTTTCTTGACATTAGTAATCCGCTTTAAATTTCATCACAGATGACTAAATCTTCGGAACCATTTTTTGGATATGATGATGGTGCTAGTTGTAGTACGCAGAATCTATCCTCTACAGTGTGGGCCATTTTCGCTTCGAACGACGAGTTGGTGAGTTTTCAAGGGATTTTTATCGGTAGATCGCCGAATAATATCGCTGAGTATAGCACGTTGATCGAACTTCTCTCTGATGCCATTTCATTTGGTATTAACCACATAATCATTAGGTTAGACTCACAACTTGTGGTACTACAACTTACTAGTATTTATACTGTTAGAATTCCAACACTTCTTAGATTGTTCCTTAGAGTTCGACTTTTGGAGAGACATTTTGATTTCATTCAATATCAACACATTTCCAAAAATATGAACACTTTAACTGATTCATTAGCTAATCAAGTTTTAGATAGACATTTGCGACATAGGTAAAGAAAACATTCACATTAATGAATAGGATTGCGCTTTAAACATAGGAAAAACTCTGAAAAAATATAGATAGATAGTTATAGGTTTTTTACATAATTTGTGCCTAAGACACGTTGGTCATCTGACCTCAAAATGTATGCAAAAAGTCATAAGTAGACTAGTGGTGCTCATGATAGCACGCTATAGATCTAGCAATCCTACGAAGCAACCGCATCCAATGGTTAGGAACCCCAATGGTGTGTCGCCGCAGTCGCATGGGAAGCTCTTCGATCTGGAAATTTGGAATCTTGAAGGTCGACCCCTCTATGTGCTACTGGAGCTCAGCAAGAGTCTCATCCATATCAAGGTCCTGAAGGACTACTCTCTCGATAGCCCTCTCTGCTGGCGCATCTGCTTCATGCTCTGGTTCCTCTACTGGTTGAACGCGACCAGTATCTGCATTAAATTAAACATTTAGTTTATTCTTGGAAAGAAATTAAAACACACAAAAATTTGTATAAACCTTATAAAAATTAAAAAACATGGTCAAATCAATCTTACCTATTGCACCCCACTGAACGCCTTATGGTAAAACTAGATCTGGATCTCCTCGGAAGTCGACGCCTGCATATGCACACTTATCGATGGTGACGATCTGTCCCCTAAGCCAAGCGAAGAATGCAGTCGAGAACACAACAGTCAATTGGCCTGAATGCCAACCCATGAGTTCTGCGCATCTCTACATTCGAGGATCTCTAGGGCTGGATATATCCAATGTTACATGTTTTGGTTACATCAGTGGAATATGTTCCAAAGCGAAAGAGATAAGGATGGAACCATAACTAAAAATTTTATTCCTTCCTCCCTTTGCTTTATTTATTTGTTCTTTAATCTGAGAAAGAACAGCTTCAGACCAGTTGAAAACTGTTGCCTCTAAACATTCCAGCGCATACTGCATATACAATCTGTTCGCTACATGGAGTGTAACGGTGCCAGCTAGTTTAGAGATCGTGAATAGGATGGTCTTCAAAAGAAAATCCCTAATGTCACAGATGTTTATTTTTCCATCTTTGCTAGGTTCTGACCCTGGATAGCAATACTACATAACATAATCCCTCACTGTTTCTCCTCCAATGGTAGATCCTGTGAGTGAAATGGGAAAACCTCTCCTCGACAAACCTGTGAGAAAATACATATCCTCAACTATTATGGAAAACACTTGATTTTTTAAGTAAAATGCCTCTATCGTTGGATCCCATGCTTGAACAAGGAACTCCAAGAGTTCTATCTGTTGCCTCATTCCCGACAGTTTAAAGTACTTAAGCAGCCCACAATCTCTCAAAGCTCTTAAAGTACCCGGATGATTCAAGGAAATCATATCTTTTTCTTCATGTTATCTTTCTCTCCATTTAATCGTCATTATAATCTGATGGAAACCTAAAAATCAACCATAAGATCCATTAGATACCATTCATTGCAAAAAACTAGGAAAATTTTGGACACAGCATGAAAACAGAAAAATTCAACTGTGCCCAATGCACTCCCTGGGCTAAGACAGTGCGTTGCACATGTAGGTACACTTCACTGTACTTGCTATGCAACGCAGGTTTCGACATTCAGGGGTGCATTTCCCTTAATTTTTGCAGAATTTACCCTGGGGGCCTCAAAACCCTAAACATTTGCAAGGAAAGGTATTAAAATGAATACTGAAAGAAAGAGAAGGTTTTTACTACTAACCTGGATCAAACGGCGATGAAATACGTCCACTGAAATGACCACAATCAACGACTAAAGTTCGGGGGCAAAAGCAGGTTCAGAGCTCCAAAATACAAATGGTAACTATGGAATGGTAAAAATGAATAGTGAAACTGCTTTATATAGTCATTTAATTACTTGCAAGTTAAATTTATTTCTATGACTATAGTTTTATTATGTTTTTATCATGAAGCAGGTATTTTTAATCCATTTGATGTTGTTCTGAACAGGAAATACAACTGATGAACAGGTTAGTCGTGCAGATTTATTTCAAGAAGGATTGACCACAAAGCATATTTTTTCTCCTTATTTTTCGAGCTTTGATAAAAATGAAAAAGGATTTGAAGCGCACTTTTATCTCTTTTTCGAGCTTCTATAACAGCAAAAAAGGAACCCCTGGAGTCTTCTTTCAGCTCTTTTCAGACTCCGATAATGTGAAAATATTACCGAGCACTTGTCATTTCGAGCTCGTTAAAGTAAATGAATTGATATCTACTCAGTATAAGTTTAACCCTTTTCCAGACTAAGATGGATTATTTACGAAAAAGGAATACCTTGGTTAAACATGACCAAAGAGGTTCTTTCAGATATCATTTTACACTTTTTCGGGCCTGAGAGACAAATTTACGAAAAAGTACTTTTGGAGTCCTCTTTGGTCCTCTTTTTCAGACTCTCTAAACATGAAAAATGAGTGGGCTATCACTGTTGTTAAGCTCGTTAAAACATAAAATAGCGACGGTCTTGTCAATCATGGCAAGAATCGAGTTTCATTCATCGCTAGACTTGTTAAATTATTAAATAGTGATACTTTATTCTTTATTTGCCTAAAGGGTTGAATTATAGATCAAGAAAATGTTATCCTCCTCAAGCTTGTTAAAAGATAAAGAGGTACTGGTCGACAAATGACCAGGGAAAATTTCGAAAAAGCAAGCAAAGTTTTTTTTGGTAGCAAGTCACTCTTGAACATGACACTTCTTTCATTCCATGTTTGTGACTGTTTGGGTTGGGTAATCATCTTACGGTTCATTCACGCCTATGGTTCATCATACCTTCACTTCGGTTTTGGGTCAATGCTGCCAACTCATCACAGTGTCGCTGATATGTTCAAGAGAAGTCATCCAGTGATTAAGAACTCATCTATCTGCAATACTCATAAACCTTCATTTTCATGACCGTCATCCCTGAAAATTGCTATATCAAGTCATACCCTTGTCTCCAAAATTAGTAACTCCAGTTTTGCAATAAGGTGATTTCCTGTCGACTACAAATAAATATCCAGGAAGTTCACTTAGTAACATCAGATTCCAGTACCATGAGGCTTGTTACAGCATTGACAAGATCCTCACTTCTGGAATTTTGATTGAAATATTTTGTTTGGCATTCAACATCAAATCATCTATTCACGCCTTACGAAATGTACTGTAGTACCTTGAGGGCCATTAACATTAACGGTGGTTCTCTCGCGTTTGTTAACAGCTTTCATTATTGGTTGGTAATCAAACGATGTCTTTCCATGTTCGACGACAAATCATATATTCGCATGGCTAGACATGTACTTGAATAATCAAGTGAATGAGATAAGAAGACCCCGGATCTAGTTTCAACCATCCAGGCTGCGATTTCAGGATTGTTGTACACATTATCTTTACGGTGACCTTACACACAGATTGTCATCCAAACATGGGCCTATATCTGTAGGCAATGTCTGCATCTGGGCAACATTCCAATGTAGACGACTTTCTGAATTATGTACATGTTATTAGAATGTTTTATGTGCTGACTATGGGAATGCCTACCCTCAAAAATTATGATCAATAGAGGATTTATCATGATGTAATGTATTGTAAGATTGATGCAGGTGACTGTTCCACTTTGTTTCCAGGCTCATCACAGTGTAAAACATCTCAATCAAATGTTCTTATTATTTGGATTTCATGCTTTAGGGGGAAATTGTTATAGGTCAATTTGGGCACCATTCCCTATGAACTGGTTAACTGGGCATCATATCCAGGACCGATGATAAAGGGTCTATCATTCCCTATCATCTCAGTTTCTATATTCCATAAGAAAGGAAACAACATGAATCAAACAAGAATTTCATCAAGCAAGGATTTTCCATGGTTTGAAGCTTATTATTAAACATGTGGGAGCTCACCAATGCAAGCTCTAAGGGGCCTAAGTGTGTTGCATATGTAGGTAGCCCCATTCAAGGCTACTCTGCAAAGCACTTCCCGAAATTCAAAGGTGCGTTGGTCAGATTTGGAGCGAAATTCTCATTGTTCCGGAATCTCCACTAGGCCAGTGTCTTCTAGAAGGGTTCACATGTGTCAAGGTTCGGATCCAAGTGTCCATTTGAAATCTACATGAATGGAAACATGTCTTGCCTATTTTTGGAATGTTATTGATTACAAAACTACCTACATTTCATCTATAAATTGTACACAGATCAAAGTATTTGGGAGGAATAATTTCAGTAGGGAAATGTTGGAGAATTTTCAATAGAGAGTTTGATTTGTGGAGCTGCTGCTGGAGAGACTTATGCTGTGATGAGACTTGGGAACTTTGTTGGAAGGTCACGATGAATCAGTCATTAGGTTGTAACCTCTCCTTCTATCATCAATAAAGAGTACTTCTTGTTTTTCGCTGCATGAATCCATGTTTACTTTGATTTTCCATGTTGTAAAATCTTGGTTGATGAATGTAGTGTATGCTTAACTAATTTCGCAAATTAACTTGAATAGATATCTATATTATTGCATCTTCTACTATTTTAGTGTTCTTTCTTGCAGGAAGCATTCAGCTATTTGAAACCGCTTGAATTTGAAGCTATAGTGGAAGCGACAGAAAGGAGTAATTTGGAAGCAACTGAAACAAGTAAGCATCCAATCCTCTCTGTGTATCTGTTCTGAGTTAGGAAAAAGGGTAGTGCAGTCTTTCACCTATTTTTCTAGACTAGACACCGGCCTAGGGAAGTGTAGTTTATCCGTAGATTACAATTATGGCCCAACAACACACAAGTGAGGAATGTGGGTGCCTAATTTATTTTTCCCTTAAACAAATTGGACAATAAATTGTAGTTTCATCTCATAAAACCTTGTATCAGTTAGCTAAGTCATGATGATTGAGTTAGCTCAAGAAATTCGAGGTAAGGGTATAACATGAGGCATGTAGAGTGATCCTAATATTTTTGGGGTCTAATTGCAGTTATGCACTATTAGGGTGCAGGTGTAATCAGTTAACTCAATTAATTGAGTTAAAATCAGTTTAACTAGTTCTAATTGAGTGATGAATTAGTGAGAGGTCTAGCGAATTAAATTAGATTTAATTCACAAGTAGTGATCAATATAATTGATTATTCACTATTAATAGTTGCATGCATGTCAGTTTTAAGGAATACCCGGTTGAGATAGAGATTAAAGGGAAGAGAACTATGAGTTGTATTTTTAGAGAATTTCCCATCTACAGTTATAAGGCCATGAGGAAGCCATAATGGATTGCACAAGGAAGGTTGATTTTCCTATTTAATAGGGACCTAATTATTTACGAATTGCATGAGAAAGGCAGGGTAAAGGAAGGATGAGAATTGGCTATGTCTTTGTCTAATTTTTCCTTGATCAACAGGAGACAATTGGAAGAGTGATAGAGAATCTTATGAGATATTAAGCATTGTATTGTTTCATTATTCCTTGACTTTATACAATATATGATAGTGAGGTTTTGAGCAGTTTCTTTCCCCAAGAACATCTTGTGTTGTGTGATTGATTTACTTCTTTCTCTTACTTGCATTTGATTGATCGATCTTGTTTTGTATTCCGCAAATATTGTAGAAAGATTTAGTATCTTGTTTTAGTACATCACAAGATCGAATTGAATCCATTGATATAGAATTTCTATAAATTTCTACTACAATTTCGCATTGTGACAAATATTTCCTTAATATGAAAATTAATCATGGTCAAACTTCGTTAACCATGGTCCAACATCACATTGTGACAATGATTGTCTCAATATGAAAATCAACCATGATCAACCATGTTTATTTTAGGTTTTATAATATTTATATTAGGGTTTATATACCTTGGGTTTATAATATTAATCCCTTGTGGTTTTAGTATTAATACCTTGGTTTTATTATTCTCTTAGGATTTAATCTTAAGGTTTATATTTCTAGGGTTTAATATAAATTCTAGGGTTTAATGTTATTCCCTTAGGTTTACAATCCCTTGGGTTTTTAATATTAATATATGGGTTTACTAATATGTTTGGTTTGTAATATTAATTCTAGGGTTTCTAATATCAATCGTATGCTTTATATTCCTAGGGTTTAACATTGAGCCAAGTGTTTATAATATAAATATTAGGGTTTATATTCATATGGTTTAATATTGATCCTAGGGTTTAATAGGTTTTATATTCTTATGGTTTAATATTAATATTAGGGTTTAACATTATTCATTTGTGTTTATCATCCCTTTGGTTTTTAATATTAATAACTTGGGTTTATTAATCCCTTAGGTTTAAATAATTATCATAAGGTTTAAATTATTGATGTTAGGGATTCATGTTTATTATATTTATCATATGGTTTTTTTCCCTTGGGTTTATACTATTTATCCCTTGGTTTTGTGACAATTTTTGTCTGCAATACGATAATCAACCATAGTCATTCATGGTAAATCATGGTGACAAAGGTTGTCTCAATGTGAAAATCAACCATCATCAACCCTGGTCAATAACCATGGTCACATTGTGACAAAAATTGTATCTTGGTCCAGTGTCACATTTTGATAACCATTAGCATTCATGGTCAACCATGGCCCAATGCCTCATTGTGAAAAAGTTTGCCTCAATATGAAAATCAACCATGGTCAATCATGGTCCAATGTCACATTGTGACAAATATTGTCTCAATATCAAAATTAATCATGTTCAATCGTGATCCAACATCGCATTGTGAAAATATTGTGTTAATATGAAAATCAATCATTGTCAACCATGGTCAATCCCTTCGGTTTAAAATATCAATGCCTTTGGTTTTTTACTCTAAGGGTTCACATTCCTAGGGTATAATACTAATCATAGGGTTTATAATATGAATCATAGGGTTTAATATAAATACATTGGGTTTATAATCATGGTCAACCATGGTCAAATTTTGTCCATTGTGACATATTTTCTCAATATGAAAATCAACCATGGTTAATCATGTTTAATATTAATATTAATAATAATAAATTAATATTAATACTAATTAATATTAATAATAATAACTTAATATTAATATTAATTAATTCATTAGTTAATTAATTAATATAGATAACAAAAATAAATTAATTAAATATTATTAATAATTATTGTTATTAATTAATATATATATATATATATATATATATATATATATATATATATATATATATATATATATATATATATATATATATAAATATTTAATGTTAATAAATTATTTAATTAATCTTAATAACAATACTAATAATAATTTAATTATCATCATTAATTTACTTAATATTGTTCATTAATATTAATTTTCTATTATTATTAATTTATTTATAATGATATTAAATTTAATTATCATTAATATTAATTAATAGTAATATTAATAAATTAATAATGATATTAAATTTATTTATTATTATTATTATTATTTAATAAAAATAAAAATATTTAATAATAATATTAGTAATATTAATTAATAATAATAGCCATAATAATTATTATTAATGAATAATAACATTATTTTTTTTTAAATGATTTTAATAATTAATGAATAATAACCATAATTAATTTTAAATCATTTTAATAATTAATGAATGTTTTTAATAATTAAATAGTAATTTTAATTAACAATAATTAACATAATTTAATTATTATTATCAGTAATTATAATAATAATAATTTTTTGATTAAAATAGTTATTTATTTATTATTATTAAAGCCTATAAGTTTTTTTCCTGTAGTTATGTTTTAATAATGTAATTGTGTTAATAAAATGAAAAATAACTTATTTAAATATGAAAAAAAACACTTTCTTTTCTTTTCGAATTGTAACTAAAGTGAAATTAGTTAGTTTTAATGTAATTGTGTTAATAAAATGAAAAATAACTTATTTAAATATGAAAAAAACACTTTCTTTTCTTTTCGAATTGTAACTAAAGAGAAATTAGTTAAAAGAAAAATTAAAACAAAGTTATATTGTCTTAATTAATTAATAGAAAGTTATATTGTCTTCCGAATTGGTACTAACAAATTATTTCAATCCATTTAGTATAATGTTGGGTAGTAATTTTGTTATTTCAATCCATTTTAAGGTAATGCATTTAAGATATTTAATGGCTCAAGACTACGACTTAAATGACCTTCATTATTACTAATCTAAGAGAGGGTATTATAAGAAATAGACATGGTTAAATGGAATTTTAGAAGAATATAATTTGTTTGGCTTCTCCACTAGACGGATATTATCTTCTAAAGAGGTGTCACGGAGCTTAAATAGGAAAAACCCTAATCCTAATCCAATGTATTATGCAAATCTAAAAATTTAAATAAACATATCTAAATATTTCTAGATTTTACATAAATCCTCTAAAAATGTAAATCCATTTTCCTCACACAGGAAATTTTAAAAACATTGAATGGAATATAAATTATGTAATATCCATTTTCCATACCATTTTATTTCCTTTGACATTGTACATTTCCAACTTATATATACATTTTTTTTTTTAATCTTAGCTACCTTGAATGGTATCATATATGTATGTGTAAATGTTTCTCACGAGGAAAAGGGATATTTTTTTTTGCTTATTCATATATTTTAAATTTTTTTAATTAAATTATATTAAGAGATATCTCTAGGGTATTGAATAGACATTGATCGGTGTTCTTTTAAGGCACATTTTTATGTGAAGTTATTAATTCGATTTCCTTTTCTCATTACAATTATATGTATTGGACATGATGATAAAAATGTAATTTACAAAAATAAATTAAGTTAACAAATTAAATTTGTGTTGTAATCAAAATTGTGCTAAGGTGATATTTTTTTAATTAAGTTTATGTTAAGGTAGTAATATTTTAATAAAACTAGCATTGATTTATCTTACCTCAAATCTATCAAATTCCGATAGAAATCAAATTTCTCAAAATACAAATTAAATAAAAATATGAACTCTATATGTGAACATTTTTTTAGTGCAAAATTTTAAAAAGATTTACACCTAAATAGATTTTCTCCCTCTAAACACTTTAGAGTTGAAAGAATCTATACTCATTATTTATAATAGTTGTATATAATCCTTTGAAAAGCCAGACTCATAGATTAGATGTAAATGATAATTTAGATGAAAGTGTGCATAAATTAGAAATTAATGAAATAGATCTTGAAAAGGAAGATTTTGAAATGCTTCATCTAAAAGATAATATTCTACCCCAGGGATTAGCCCCATTAGAAGACCTTTTTATTTTAATGATGTATAAAAGAAGCCAAAAATTGAGCTCATAGGAGCAGAATTTGAGGAATGTAACATAGGTACTGAAGAAAACCCGAAGATTATTAAACTGTCAAAAACATTACCTACTATGACCAAACGAAGATATATTTCCCTTTCCAAAGAATACATTGATGTTTTCACTTAGAATTATGAGGACTTGAAAGTTTATGATTCCAAAATCATATAGCACAAAATTCCAATTAGAGAAGAACAAAAACCTTTCAAACATAAACTTCGAAGGATAAATCTAGTTTTTTTACCTTTAGTTGAGAAAGAAGTTAAATGAATGTATGATGCTAAAATAATTTTCCCTCTTAGATATTCCAAATGGGTATCAAACATAGTGTCAACCAAAAAGAAAACCGGAGAAATCAGGTTATGCATTGATTTTAGGAATCTGGATAAGGTTTCATTGAAAGATAATTACCCCTTACCTAAAATGGACCATATCTTACAAAAGGTGATAGGATCAAGTAGGATATCATTACTAGATGGTTTCTCTAACTATAATCAAGTTTTGGTCGATACAGAAGATCAAGATAAAACAACCTTTACCACTTCATGGGGAACTTTCATGTATGTGAAAATGCCTTTTGGACTAATTAATGTTGGGGCCACCTTCCAAAGAGCAATTGACATTGCTTTTTTGGAAGAGATTGGCCTTTTTATTGTGATCTATCTAGATGATATAACTGTCTATTCAAAATCTGACGAAGAACACTTGATACATTTAAAACGAGTCTTTCAGAAATGCAGAAAATTTGGCATATCTTTAAATTCTACGAAAATAATTTTTGGTTTGGAAGAAGGTAAAATTTTAGGGAATATCATATCAAAATATGGAGTTAGAATTGATCCTAAGAGAATTGAAGCAATCCTAAAGATTAATCCCCCAAGGAACATTAAAGAACTTCAATCCTTCATAGGTAAAATCAATTTTCTGAGAAGATTTATTCCCAATCTTGCTGAACTTCTTAGAAACATAACCAATATGCTCAAGAAAGATTCTGAAATCAAATGGAGTATAGAGGCTAGGAAATATTTTGACATGGTAAAACAAGCATTAACTAAATCTCCAGTGTTAATCAGTCCAAATTTTACTAAATATTTTATAATATTTTCTTTTTCTTCTAAGCACACTGTTGCAGTTGTTTTACTGCAGAGCAATAGTGAAGGATTTGAGAAGCCAATAGCCTTCTTTAGCAAATCTTTAAGAGATGCTTCTCTCAAATACAATAACATGGAAAAAAAGGCCGTTGCACTAGTCAAAGCAATTAAGGACTTTAGAGTTTATATTTTGCATTCACACATAATTTCTTATGTGCCTAACTCTGTGGTAAAGGACATATTAACACAGAATGGACCAGATGGAAAAAGAGGAAAATGGATTGACAAATTTTGGAATATGATCTAGAAATAAAGGCTACCAAGCTAATCAAATGGCAATGACTTGTTCATTTAATGGCTGAGTCCAACTTCCAAGCTCTGGACATAAACTTGGTGGCAACTTTGGATGATCAGGAGGAGCAGGCGACTCCACAAATCAATCAAGAAATTTTAAATTCCCCATGGTATGCAGACCTACTTTGTGTTTGGTTTAATTTAAATGCTCATCCTAGTCTTACAAAAACTAAAGCTAGATTTCTAAAATTAAAAGCAAACAAATTTTGCCTCATTAATATTGTTTTTTATTGGAAATATTCTAGTGGCCTATTACTCAAATGCTTGTTGAACAATGATGGAGACAAAATTATAAATGATTTTCATGAAGGAGACTATGGTGGTCATATGTATTAGAGAACTACTACTAATAAAATCCTCAGGCTGGATTTTACTGGCCCGCATTGTTTTCTGATGTTCATAAGAAAATCACAACCTGTCACAAATGTCAGATTTTCGAAGGTAAAAAGAAACTCCTACCCTTTCCGCTAAAACCTATTTATGTTGAAATCCCATTCTAGCAATGGGGTTTCAACTTCATTGGTGAAATCCATCCCCCTTCCTCTGCTCAACATAAGTGGATTTTAACAGCTACAAATTATTTCAATAAGTGGATAGAAGCCATCCCCTCCAGAAATGCCACTGATGTTGTTATTACCAAGTTCCTTGAAACCAATATTTTGTCCAGATTTGGTTGCCCAAGGAAAATCATCACTGACAATGCAGCGGATTTTAAATTAAAAAAGATGATAGAATTCTGCAACAGATACCATGTTTATTTAGGAAATTCAACAACTTATTACCCACAAGGTAATGGACAGCCTGAATCATCCAATAAGAGTCTCGTAAACATCATCAAGAAGTTACTGCCATAGAATAAAAAGTCTTGGAATAATAAGTTATTCAATGCACTATGGGCTGATAGGATTACAACTAAGAAGTCCATTGGTATGTGTTGGAGTGTGTTTGGTGCACATATGTAAGAAATCACACCAGCTTAAGGGGTTTTTTCTACCCACTTAAGTTATTGGTCAAAGTCAGAAAAAGAAGTGGAGTCAAGAAAGTTAGTGGAACAAGCTAGAATCAATAAGCATACTAGATAGAGAAATAACATGCATATATAGAATAAAAACTAAACTACAAACTAAAAAAAATAAACACGAACTCTGAAAAGAGTGTAACGACAACAATAATGTGAACGGTGGCTCTAGGCCCCTCTTATTGAGTGCTGGTAGTAATAAGAGTGAAACTTTACCCTCTTTCCAAAGGGCCCCTCGAGAATGGGTTCTACGTCCTGATGCAAGGATGTTTTTATCCCAAGCTTGCCTCGGTGCAGTCTCCCTCTCTCTGTACTGTGCTGGACTGAACTTGTTGGATGGCCAACAATTGAGTCCCCTATCTTCAGCTCCAGCTCACACACTGCTGGTATTGCTTGGACAATTTTGGCCAGCATAACAATGTGTTCACCAATTCTTCATCTCATGGTGGCCGTCTATAGGAGATTTCAAATCCTCCCTTCCCTCTCTTGGTACATTATGGATGTTGACCCAAGAGAGGGGTATGATTCCTTTGTGGGCTCCAAGTATTCCATTTTTTGCTCACTTAGTGTCTAAGGAGGCATTGGTGGTTGTCCTTAGGCGGCTCCAAGTAAGGGGTCACTTGTACTTTGCTTTGTGTGGTCTCAGATAGTGAAATTTCAACACTCCCATGATTGCGTTCATATCAGGAAAAAGGTGTGCAGACGGCGCTCTACATGAAGGATTATGCGCGCAAAGAGCATTTAGGACTTGTTCAAATTTTATTTTCCTCAAACCTTAGAGATTTTTAAATACTTTCTAGATTCTGTAATGTCTTCCAGCCCTGTAAATCCTTTTGCCTGACATTAATTAATATTGTCTTATGTTGTACGATTTTCCAGTGTTAACAGTTGCCCCCTAATTTTTGAGGTCTAGGAAGCATTATATAGCTGAAATACATTATAATTTATTTTATTTATTGTGCGTAGAGAGAGAGAGAGAGACCTGCGTGAAGCTTGGAATTGAAAACACCCTGCACCGGTTCCAAGAATGACCATGTCCTGCGGGCTCCTCGTAAGAAAATAAAATTTACGATACATAAACAAATTTTCTATGAGGCGGGCATGTCCCATGCTCATGATGTTGTGGCTAGTTAAACAAATCTAGTTGACAGATACATGTTCTATCCGTGTCACTAATATGGTAGTGACGTTGGTGGTTTTTGACAACGACTGTTGACGCCCTCAGGGGCATTTTTTTTACAATAGGTGGAATATGGTACCCATGTACGTAAACTTGGTATGGCATATAGCAGCGCATTGTACGCATAGGTGCTAGCTGGGAACTTCTCATGTAAAAATTGTTTGACAAAGACACTTATGGAGGCATGGGTCTTCGACGGATTTGATCAAAGTGCAATGGTTGTAAGGTACGATACCATCTTGACATGAAATATTTTGTCGTAGTCGAATGTCCATTAGGGGAATTTTGAGGTCCAAAATGGGCCTCCTAAGGAAATTATAAAAAAATAGTGGAAAAAATCAAATAAGATTTGATGACATCATCAAATTTTAGAGGGAAAAATGAAAAAACTACTTTTTCAATTCATATTTTCAACTTATCTCCCAAAGTTTTTACTCAAATTTCGAGCGAGAGTACTTGTTGGATGCGGAATTTAATTCCCCATCCAAGGAGTACCCATGTTGCATACTTTCGATGGGTCCTACTACACAAAAAATGAGAAATACATAAAAAAATGTGATTACAATCACGTTTTTTATGTATTTCTCATTTTTTGTGTAGAAGAGTTCATCGAAAGTATGCAACATGGGTACTCCTTGGATGAGGAATTAAATTCCGCATCCAACGAGTACTCCCGCTCGAAATTTGAGTAAAATTTTTTGGAGATAAGTTTAAAATACGAGTTGAAAAAGTAGTTTTATTATTTTATTATTTTTTAATATTTTTACTTTTTTACTCCAAAAATGGTGAATCATCCATTATGGATGACATCATCATCTTGAATCCTATTGGTTCTTATAAAGTTTATTTTGGTTGTACATTTTTCTAAGGAGGCCCATTTTAGACCTCAAAATTCCCCTAATGAGGAGGATCGATGACATCTGTGGAAAATGATGTCTCCCACAGTGCCACCCAAGGAAGCCCCTTGTATGGAGAGGGGTGATCCAAGGTACCACTTCCTTTTTGGAAAATAGGTGTCAAAGTTGACAAAAAGGAAGCCTCAACTGAATGAGGGGTCGTCGATATGAGGGATTGGGGACCTAGATGTGATGGGTTTAACATAGGCATGTTGGTGAGGGGTGACTAAAAACTAATGTTGGGGATTCAGTGGCCCAAGGTCGCAGTATAATAAGCAGCTTGGTGGCAGTCATAGTTATTTCTGGTGGGGAAATCCCTGGAGTCGGTAGGACTTCCAGGGTGGGTATAAAATGGTTATGAATGTCAAGGTGACTTCTGCATGGGGGTATAATACTTCGACCAAGGGTGTTTAGGGACTGCTGCCGTGGGAGAAAATATGAAATGAGAGGGTGAAGGACATAGTGCAACATTCGGGGTCTTTGTACATTTACCAAAAGAATAAAACAATGGGGTTTGGTTTGTACAAAACATAAAGATGGGTACCCCAGATTATGAAAGTGTTCGCTCACTAATGTTGTGAGGAAGGTGTTTTGTTGAAGGTGGGGGTCCAATTGGTTGGTCTCATGTGCGGGGTTGATGAAGTGGATGAGAAAGTATCGCAAATGGGATTATGATGCTGGAGGTATGGTGGGCCAAATGCAAGGCGCGGTGGTGCGCTCTTGATCTGCTTGTAACACCTAATCGTCTGGAAAGGCGGTTTAGCTTGTGTGGTAAACTTGTCTTTATGCATGGTGGATGGATGGGCATGAGGTGCTTCCCGGATTGACGTGGTATGGCCATGGCGTCACTTTTGTTGTGATATATGGTCGACTGCAGATGACAAGCGCCATGGAGGGGAGGCTCTACCGACCAACGAGGATGTTTATCATGTGCAGGGTGAGGTGATGATTAACACAGTCGAATATGAGGATCCTATGTCTTATTTCTGATGGAGAAATGGCATCAGGATATGCAGAGTTTTCTAGGAATCTATCATGTTGGGGGTATAATGATACCTGCTCTGGAAATTTCAGGAGATGACGTTGTGGATGGTTTGCAAGATATTCCTGCAAAAACAAGTACCTCAAGTGAAAGCATCTTCTTTATCAAAATTTACTGAAAATCATGAGCTTTAAAAAAGATGAGAGTGGGCATACATGCCGGTGCTAAAAATTTATTTTTTTGGGAGTGTGAATGTGTGGCATCGCCTCTGTTCATCATGGAGTGTTGATTGTGATGCAACTTACAGTTCGAATAACGGGCCTTCTGATCTCTTGTTATGGTCCTCTGAAGTTTTTGAAAAGGAAAATATATAAGTGGATATGGCCCTAATTCAACTCATTTTTACTTGCTGAGTTTTTGAGAGGTCATAGGCTTCTGTGTAATAGTTCTTGTCATTGCGGTCAGCCTGAGCACCAGGGATTCGCGAGATCATACCTAAGTAACCTCCATGACATCCCGCACTTTAATTTTTCAGTTTGATGGTGCTGGGGTCCATACAGACTTGGTTTGTACGGATTCTAGGTGTTTTTTTCCCTAGATTGCGCGGGCAATCAGGGAAAAGGCGTGCCCCCTATGCATTTTTTCGGGGGATAAGCATGATAATGCACTCAATTCCCCTCTTTTAGCACACTTTAAGCGCGCCTGTGCAAAATAAAGGCATGCACTAAGCGTGCCTGTCTGAGGGACAAGCACGTAAAGCCGAGGCAAAAAATATTTTTGTTTTTTGCCTATTTTTGTGTTTTTCCTGTACTGATGGGTACCTATTTTGATGATAGGTTATTGTGGAGGGAGCAGGATTGGCCGAGCTCCGAACTACGCTGGCTGCTGATGTTGGGGCGTGCCGTCATCTGGTGCTATGAGGGATCCTAAATTTCATGGAGAACAAGCTTCTTCAGTCGCAGAACCGACTGCTACGCTACTTGATCTGACATTGGCGCAGGAGGCGCAACATGTTCGTGTTGAGGGGGATGAACCTGGTCATCCGTTCTAAGATGGATGTGTAATTTTTGACTAGGTTATTACCTCAGGGTGAGGCTCTAAGGTATCCACTTCCTTCCAAGAGAGTGGACTTGGAGAGATTTCAGAGACGCCACTGTGGTGGGGTGCCTCTTACTGAGGGGTGCATCAGCATTACATCAGTGACAGATCTGGTAGAGTGATGTGCTCTGGAGGTGATTTTGCAACTGGCAGGGTCGGTTGCTCCACATCAGGCATTAGGCCCGTAGGTTGGAGTACTGCGCCAGTTGAGGTCTGGACATTTTTTCTACTTTGCTTGTTTCTGCTTTGACGGGATGGTGGTGCAACTCAACAAGGTCCATCATGGATCTAATTCATTTGCGTATGCTAGTATCTTGTGTAGCATTATGTACGAGAGGGTAGTGCTACTAAGCCTAGTAGTGGCAGTGCCTCTTGGGGGGGCACGGGAGCCTCGTATGAGGAGATGAGCTCAGCTTATGTCGTGAGGCGGTGGGGGCATGGTGGGGCATTATTGGAACACCATGATAGAGGCCTAGTTTACGGCCAACTTGCAGATGTTCCTACCATACCCATATGCAGGGATGGACTTCCGGGGGGATCCAGACATGGGTCTCCCTTTCGGTTACGCTTGGGGGCCCACATGTATGTTGTGTATGTTTTCTACATTTATTTGAGTATACATGTACTTATGTATTTTGCTAGTGACACTGACATCATTTTCGTTACTCATGCAGATGTTGGCAAGGTGGGTCGCCCTGTGGCTCAGTTGGCTGGCCAAAATCCTCTATGGAGACCTAGGGGTGATCAGGGAGGAGGTGTTGCTGGGGGGCCTAGTGGTGGTGTTGGCCCTTCAAGAGAGGGAAGCAGCTCGACCACTACGGAGGCTGCAGCTGAGTAGGCTCGTGTTGATGCAGCGGTAGCACGTGTGGATATAGTGGAGGCTCGTTTTGAGGAGCTGACTACTCGAGTGTCAGCTCTTGAGGTTTCCTGGGGTAGAGTGGGCCGCTTGGCCCAGGGGGTGCCTACTGGAGGATTTTTGGATGACTTCGAGGAGGTCTGGTTAGAGACTGTGATGGCCCGCGAGAGGGAGTATCAGCCCGTTCTACGTCAAGTGGCGATCTTGGTTGTGGCGATAGCTCTAGTGGTGGCACTGGGAGAAGTTGTGGTTCCAGGTGCCCCTCGTGAGGGGGCACCACCCTAGATTATTTTTGTACACAGGGAAAGCACCCATTATGAGGACGCTTCCCTTATTTTTGATGACTTTTGTATCTTTAGGCTAGTCTTTGGGTGAGCGACACAATTTTGTACTCAAACATACATATTGTGATATATATAAATGAGAGATATTTTTTGCTACTCAACATGATGTGTCACCTGTTTTGGTTTATGTATGATGTTATGCTAATGGATATCTATATTTTGGTTTTTTATGTATGATGGTTTATTCGAGATGCATTCTAGTTTAGGATATTGTTAGCTATGCGATCAGATGTTTGGTTTTGACTCCTTGGTACATGTGTAAATGTGATATAGTCAAATTGTCTGCTTAATATTTTGGCACGCAAATATTTTCTAAACAGATGTGTATCTCTGGTATCAAATGTTTGGTTTAACTATGACACTACTAACTAGGAATGGAGGTAGATGTGCATATGGCGTATACCCTAATGGAGGGCATCGCACATAAGTTTGATGAAGATGTCATATTCTGCCTGATTGTTTGTTGCTGAACCGATGCACACGTTGTTTGAGCAGAGTGGCGAACGGTCAGGGTGGTAGATGACCCAAGCAACTACGGCTAAACTTTGAGACCATATTGATGCTTCATCATCAAATATAAAATAGGGTTCAGGTTGGTGATCCATGAGGGCACTTTGAGCACTTTTTAAATAAGTATTTTGGTCAAAAATATTGAATGGTTGGGGTTGTGTACGTTCACTCTAGGGAAGGGCCGTTTTGGCCCTTATGGATAGAATTTCTTGAGGTAAAGGCCATTGATGGTGTTTCTGAGGCAGGTCCCGTCCAGTTACATCAAGATATATGCCCCCTGTCGGAGGCAGTGTTTGATGTTTTAGGGTCCTTTCCACAAGGTTTCGAACTTTCCTGGCACTAGGGCTTATTTTGCGACATCATAGTGGAGGACTAATTCTCCCTCAGTGAATTAGTGGTGGGTGATGTGGCGGTTGAATGATGCTTTTACCCTTTTCTTGTGGGCCTTGTAGTGTTGTAGCGACTATCGTTGACTTTCGTTGACAAGCTCTAGTTGTACTAGGTGTTGTTCTAGAGGCTGGGTATCATCAAGGAGTTCGATGGCGGCATGTAAGTTTGGGATCTCACATTCAATGGGAATCAAGACCTCGACCCCATATAATAAGTGGAAGGGAGTGAAACCAGTGGACATCTTTACCCTTGTGCGGTATGCCCAAAAGGAAGAAAAGAGCATATGGTGCCAGTTAGTTTTATGGTTATTCACCGTGTGTTGTAACATAGTTTTGAGTACTTTGTTAATAGCTTCTACTTGTCCGTTGGAATGGGGGTAGTATGGTGAAGCGAATTCATGGGTGAATCTGAGGTGGTGATATAGTTCCTTGAAAAATTCATTCTTGAAGTGTTTCCCATTGTCAGAGACTAACTCTTTAGGGACGCCGAATCAGGTGATCACGTGGTTGAACAGAAATCGAGTAGCAGTATCTGTTCTATTGTCATATGTAGGCATCCCTTCAGCCCACTTGGTGAAATAGTCGACAGCCATGATGATGTATTTATGGTTACTTGATGAGGTGGGGTTGCAAGTCATGAAGTCAATCCCCCATTTACAAAAGGGACCGACGACGATGACAGGATGTAGAGGAGCGAGAGGTTCTCTTGCTTTGTGGGCTAAGCATTGGAATCATTCGCATCTTTTGACTGTCGCAATGTAGTCGTGAAACAAGGAGGGCCAAAAATATCCTGCTCGTAGGACGTTTTGGGTGGTGGACATGCCAGATAGATGGCTGCCGCAAGCGCCTCCATGGCAGTCATTAAGGGCTTATTTCACTTGGTCGTGGGTGAGGCACTGCCTTAAAATGGTGTCAATGCCTCATTGATATAAGACATCTCCCATGAGGAGATATCAGGGGGGACAATATTATCCTGTTCTTGTGAACCAAAAAGTTTAGACCTCATCTCACTCGAAGAAGAGGTGTTCATCGGGTAGCGAATCGTTCACTAGTGATCCCTTGGTATCTCCCAGGAGATCCGTAATGAACTCTGCTAGGGAAAGCATATTTTTTCTTTTGGGGGAGCGAAACTATAAGTCATATTACTGTAGAATGAATATCCAGTGGGCATACTTATGGTTCATTAGGCGGTGTGAGAGCAGGTATTTAATGGGGTTAATATCTACGATGACCATAGTGGTTCTTAAGATGAGGTAGTGGCTAAGTTTTTGGACTGCATAAATTAATGCTAGTGTATTCTTTTCTTCAGGCTCATATCTTAATGCTAGACCCGATAAGGTTTTTCTAATGTAGTAGATTACGTGCTCCTTCCCATATAGGCCTTCCTGAATGAACACTCTGACTAATGTGGACTCGAAAGCTGATCAATGCAGGATATAATATTTGTCATAGTCTGGGGGGACTAATGAGGGGTGTTGAAGATAATGTTTCTTTCAGCACATTGAATTCTTTTTGGGTGTAATCATCCCATTTAAATGGGATGTCCTGGCAGAGGAGGTGCAGGAACCATTCAGTACAGGTGGCATAATCTGGGACAAAGCGTCTCAGAAAATTGGCCTTCCCCTGTAGGCTTTGAAGTTTCCTGAGGATTCAAGGTGGTGGAATGACTTGTTTGGACACGATATAACCTAAGAGTCTTCCTGCGCTAACACAAAATACAACCTTGAGGGGTTCAAGCGTAGGTTGTACTGACAACATCATTGGAATACCAATCGCAGATCATGGAGGTGGTCTGAGCACTTCTTAGAGCGTACGGTCAAGCCTTCCAAGTAGGCGAGGATAAGGTGTGCCAAGTCATGAAATATATAATTCATGGCCCTTTGCAAGGTCGCTCCAATGTTTTTTAGGCCAAATGGCATTACCTTGTATGCGAATGTGCCCCATGGGGTGGTGAACGCGGTTTTGTACCAATCTGTATGGCGGATTTGGATTTGACTGTACCTCGAGAACCCATCCATGAAGGATATATCCTCATGACCTGCACAAGCATCAATGTCTTGGTCAATGAATGGAGTGGGATAATTGTCTTTAGGACTAGATTTTTTCAAATCCCGAAAATCGCTGCAAACGCGTATAGTGCCCTATTTTTTCATGAGGGGAACAAGATTGGAAACCAAAGATGTATATGTGATGGGGTGGATAAACCTGGCTTTGTGAAGCTTGTCGATTTCTCACTTTATTGCTTCTAACTTAGATGGGTGCAGTTGATGTTGTTTCTGGCGCACTGGAGGTATGTCAGGCCAAGTGTGAATATGGTGCTTTACGATAGTAGGACTAAGCCCAGGCATTTCTGAGTAGTCCCATGTGAATATATCTCTATACTCTTGTAGAAATTGGGTATAAGAGGCTATTTATTCTAGAGAGCAAGCTGCCCCCAGTGAGATTTCTTTAACCTTTGCAAGAGTTTGGGATATGTTCACCTTGATGGTAGGTGAGATGTTTGACATATTTCCTTCCTCAAATGCATCGGGCGTTGGGATGGGGTTTTTGAACCAATCGACCTTCCCCGATGGTAGGAAATATTTTGATTCGATCCCGTAGATCTCTTGTTCATTTGTCTTGTTAGGACTGAATGTTTTATTGGGAAGAAAAAGCGAACAATCATGCATTGCATCCCATGGATAATCTAGCTCCATCATAGCCTCTAGGATATCTTCATCTGAATGAAAAAAGGACCCGAAGGGGGATTGTTCCTGGATAGGGTTATGTTTCATGGGATTAATCCGTATGGAGCTAGTTGAGAGACAAGAGAAGGATTCCATCGTGGATGTGGTGGAACTAGACACGGTCGACAGAATACAAATAGATTGGGTCTGCACTGTCATAGGAACAACAACTCTCGTAGTTGCAGCTGACTCGACACCTATGGTATATGAGCAGACAACTCGAGCCATAGTTCCGATATAAGATGATATGAATCATATATGATGTGTCGTGTCGTCGGCATTTGGTGGGGGATGAATCTCCCTGATTGGTCGCCTTTCAGTTGACTAGAACGGGATGGATGTATCCATCATATCCTCTTGGGTTGTCAAAATGTTCATGGATTATAAGTTCATACCATCTTCTCGAGAGAGGCAGACTATGTTTGATCACATACAAGCTAGGGATGTGTGGAATCTCGGTATGTAGTGACAACGACGTACTGGGTGGTTGTCACCGCATATCTGACATGAATATGGGACGTCCATGTCGGCGCAGTATACTATATGGACTGGATACCATCGTTGGAAAATTTCCAAATTTGGGCAGTCGATGATGAAATGATCAAGTTCATCACAAAGTACGCACCTTTCTATTGGGAGAGGTGGGATGGCAGGGAGCCTTTCCGGTGATCGCCGCTCTTCCTGTAGGTATAAGATGATACGGGGTTCATCCATGACAGATTGGGTGGGGGGATTCTCTTGATAGGATCACTCGATGGCGTGTAAGGCATCCCTATATCATGGGATCTTTGAGCAATGATGGGTATAGTGCCCGTAGTTGTTGCAGAGGGTGCATGCGCGATTGGTACGCAGTGCTTTTCCTTTAACTTTGGTGGTAGGTTCCCTTTTATGGGAACACGGAATCACGATGTCTGTCTCAGATCGAAGGAGTGATTTTAATTCATCCAGCTCTGGAAAGATATGGGTAGTGTTTTCACTCCTAGAGACAGCCTTGAGTTCCCAAAGACCAGTGCCTAGGACATCTTAAGATAGGAGGTTTTAACGATATTTTTCATGATGATAAAAGGGAACCTCCTTATACGAAATGAATTAGAAATATTTTTGAATGACGGTCCAGGATATCAGAGAAAGAATGTTGGTAGACAGGAGCTTTAGCTGTAGAGAGAAAGGAATACTCAGAATGGGCCTGAAGCAGTGATGAAGAAGAGTTGTTGCAAGTTGGGCTGAATGTGAGACAGATGAACAGCTATACAAGTAATGAGGATGAGATACTGTGAAGAATATTTAGGGAATTTCAAATCAAGGTAGTCTTATGCTAGCACAAGAATCCACCCTTAAATGACATTAGAGTAATAACGATATGAGAAAGGGACTTGAAAAAGAAATCATCCCTCGAGCAATATTTAAAATGTTACTGAAAAGCAAGACATGAATACCATTAAATATAAATTCATATCCAACTCATAGAACACTCGCATTCCAAAAACAACGATAACAAGGAGAAAATGTAAGGACAATGGACATTAAATTGAATCATTATGCCAAGAAAATACATATTGTTCATTCGTTCTAGTAGGAATCCATTAAAGCAACAAACTGGCATTATATTACTTTTCCAAAATGAGTCTTCAGATATGCATGACAAGCAAAACTCAAAATTACGAAAATTATGATACATAGACTACCACTTCTTCTTCTAGAAAATCCGGAACCTTTTTTCAGTTTGTGGTCTGATATTTTATAGTCTATTACATGAACGTTCAGAGAAGATATTTTTCTAAAAACATATTCCCTGGAGATATGCCTGTTTCCATTCTTAATCAAAAACCAAAATTGATGATGGGGAAAAACAACCTCTCATATCAAACAGTGTGGCCTGAAATAGGCTATAACTAAAACATAAAATTAAAAAAAAAGAGTGCAGAGGGTGAAATCAAGGTTTCACCCATTTTTACATTACATAAAAAATAAAAGTAACATAGGTCGTGTGCGCCAAATCATGAGTTTCATCGGTTGGTGTTTCGCCGAGGGGTTCCTGACGATAGTGGATGTGACCGAGATGAGGATGAAGATGATACAAGTGGACTAGCCAAAGAAGGTGGCAACTTATGAGAGGAAGAAGATACTAAAGCATTAGCATATTCACTGCACTTTTGCCACATCCTGTCCCCTGGAGATGGCATTTTGATGTAGGTTTCGAACAGTGTTTGTAAGTTAGTTAGCTTAGTATAATCTACATGGACGGCGAGGAATTTCTTAAACTGGAAGAGGAGGAAGAACTCTTTACGCAACACGGTTATAATTGTCTCTTCTTTTAACCAGGTAATTCTTTCCAATGATATGTCCACATTGTTCATAATTTCTAACATTTTTTTCTCATAGGCCGTTAGCTGAGATAATGCGGCTGTTTGTGGATCCCAGTATGGTGGGAGGCTTATTTCTACCAGCTTGTTCCATTCCCGATTGAATTTCTCCACTCCTTTCGAGACTAGTGTCAAACAATCCAGTGTGTTTGCTCGTGCAGTCTCTTTCTCGATTACTCTTCCGAACTCCATAACCATTCTAAAACAGTCAAGAATTCCCTGTGCATGCAATTCCTCGGTGTTAGTCATCAGTAATTTTCACTTGTTTATATGACTATATGCTTTATCTAGATTTTATAGAAACCAAATTCAAAGATACATTATGTCTTCTAGAAATCTCCTCAGAGAATTTTTTCCATTATCCCTCCTCTCTTGTCTGCTATAATCAGATCAGTCATCCTGTCAAGACCCCTTCCTGGGCTAATGTACCCTACTCTATCCGTGAATTACTTCTTATAGAATTCTACCTTTGATGCTTAAGACCTCTTATTTCAAAAATTTGTCTGGCCAAGTTAACCCAAGTTTTTCCCTCTTACTCTCAAATTTCCCCAATCATTGTTGATGTCAAAAGTTTGTCTAAAAAGACCTTCAAAGTAACATAAAAATGTCTAGGTTTGTAGGCGATGGTGCATAAGTCGAATATCTAAAAACCCTATGTCTTGTTCAAAAACTCTATTTTTTAACCATCAGTCAAAATCCCTTTCCTAAAAATCTTGCAGACAAGTCAATTAGGTTTCCCTAGGTCATGCACCATCATTTTCATGCACTTCTGTTTCGCAGAAAATAAAAGGTAAAACCAAGAGAAGCAGATCTGAGGTTGTCATATGTCTGAAAATCACTCAAACAATCTCCAAGATGGCCTTCCTTTTCCAACAGTGAAATATTCCAAGAATAAGCCATCGCATCAAGTGCATCTCTGCAGGGATACCTTGATGCTTAGTCTAAAGAAAAATACAGCCAAGGAGAGGCACCAAAGAGAAGGTTCAGTCAAGTTAGTTGGCATTTTGAATAAAAGGTATAATGAGCTGAAGGTCACAGGGAAAATCAAGACCTTCTCTACAAATCATGGGTACCTAAAAGGGTTTCAAAAGGTCATCAACAGTGGTTAGAAGGCACAACAATCTGAATGCTACTACAAAGGTCTTCATGTAATTATAATAGGTAAATTGCTGCTCATAAAAGCCTCTGTGAAAAATCTCAGAAAAGTCAGTAATATATGAAAAGCATGGCACATTTTGGCAAAGGTATCATCAGGACAGTTTTTGGGCCTCAAAGCTTAAATGGGAGAGGAACAGCTTCCCTTTGCCACACCCTTGCAAACAAGAAAAAAACCATCAGATGCGCCATCCAAAGAAGAGACTAAGACCACTAAAAAGAAAACAGTCACACTGAAGAAGAAAAACAACATGGTATGATTTTTTTTAAAATAAAAATATCTGATTATTGACCCACAGTGGAAATCTTTTTTGGAGACAGTTTTAGAAATTTGGATAAAATGCAAATAGGCATGATGAGGTAAAATACAACATCTCCTTCATCAACAACAAAGGGTGTAAAATTTTCGCTGAGTTATCTCCTAAAGATAAGTGAAAGAGTACAAAACTCCACTAAATCAAATATGTGATTTTGAAATCCAAAAGGTGAGAAAATATGTTTTTTAAAGGCTCTAGGTGCCATTTCCACTAAAGGAGTAACAATCAAAGTTTGTTAATTAAACTGTCACACAAAAAGACAGTCATAGACTTGTTTCAAGGAATATGGAGGAACAGTAGCTTTTAAATTCACATTTCAATGACAAACAAATGCCATCACAAACCAATTAATTTCTTAGACCATAAATCAGTGGTTTAGAAACAAAAAAGAAGACTGGCTCCAAAAAGGATTTTTGCACTGAAAAGACTGTCAAAAGAAAACAATGGAAAGGTGAAGTTAAAACTTTAGACAAGTGGGTTTTTTGTTCTTAATCATTTCAAAAATAAATATAAATAACTTTAGCAGTCTTCACCCCCCCCCCTTCATTTTCAACTTCGGGAAATCACAGTGTAGAGAACTCGGCTTCAACAGGCACCCGCGGGCATAATTTCATAGACGTTGTGCACTTGTAGATAGGATTTGCGCGCCTGTAGGTATGCCTAGTGCATTCTATTACTGGACATTGTGCACCTGAAGAATGACGTTGCACGTTTCTCTCCCCACCCGGCATGCAGGAACTACGACCCGATAGTGCCCAAGTCCACGTGTAGAGGCCGCCCTAACCTAAAGACGCTACGCGCCACCATTGTTTTCATTGCACACTACGTGTGCAGAGACCACTCGGGCCAACGGCGTTGCGCACCCACCACTGTGCCTGCCGCAACACAGTCTCGTGCAGACAACGCCTAGGCTGATGCTGCGTGCCTGAAGGAAAAGCGCAACACCTCCCAGAAAGCTACAAAAAGAGCCAAAATTGGAAAAAAATTTCCCTGAAGCTACTTTTTGCCATGAGAAAACATTTCAAGAGGTATTCTCCATAAATTATAATCCCCTCCTCATGTTTTTAAGTTGTAAAAGCACTAATTAGGGCTAACGTTGGTGTCAAAGAAAGCTTGAGGGAAAAATTTGAATAGAAATGCAACTTGTTTCTCTGTTAATCATATAAGCCTGTTTAGAGGTCCAAAATATCCTAAAAACCTCTCTCCTCATAACTTCATCAACAAAAGATCCTTTTGTTTAAAAAATTGAAGGAAAGGGTAAAGTAATCACTATGTCTCAAGAGGAAAGTGATGAGCCTCAAAGACCAAGAAGATATTCTAAGAAAGGAGGCAAGCCCAATAGGTTTGAGCCTACAGACACCAAAGATCTGATAGCCTCCCCTTCTTTATTATCTGATTTCCAAGAATTAGGGTGTTTTGAGTTCTGCAACAAGGTACAAGAAGTCAAGAGCCATCCTCAGTTAACAGAGTTATTTGCCCTAAAGCTTCATAGGCATAAATTTCATCTAGCAGGGGTAAGGTTTGAGTTGACCCCTAAAGCTATCTCTAAAGCCACTAGGATGCCTTACATAGGAGAGAAATGGTTTAAACAGAAACATCTTGACTTGATCCATTATCATTCATTTCTAAAATCTAGTTGTCAAGCTATTTGTAAAGCCATTTTTCCTTTTTCACATCTACTGCACAGGTATGCCCTCCTCATGAAGATTTTCATGAAATACGTTACCTGTGAGGGTAGGTTCTTTAGAGTCTACTCCTATCATATTAGACTCCTCATGCACTTCACCACGACCAAGCTACTGAACATGCCTTATTTTCTCTGCAAAAGCATTGAAAAACTGTCCACCATCATGAAAAAGAAGCCCCCAGCCCAGCAGATGGCAAGCCTATTTCATCACTCTCTTTTCAAAATCATTGTAACTCACAAACTGCAGCAACAACGCATTTTTTTGGGATTTCCAACAACAAAGTGACAAAGAGACACCCACAGAAAACATTCTTGATGAAAAATACAGTCCTAGGGCTATAAATGATCAAATTGTGCAAGCCCATTTTGTGACACCTCTCATCATCCCTTATCAGAGAGGTAGGAGGCAATTTTTTGCTGCCTCCAAAAGGCAAGGGACCATGCACTCCTCCTCAAAACCAATAAAAGAAAAAATCACCAAAACTGTGAAAGACAAGGTCACTCAAACAGTGAAGAGCAAAGTCACCAGATCATTGAGGAGCAAGGGTAATCTGCCAAAGAAAGGCAAGCGTAAGAAGCCCATGAAGGAAAAAGGCAAGAAAACAATGAAACAACAGGAAATCAGTCTTGAAGAAGAGAGGGAATTTGAACTCATTCACTTGAGCAGTGATGAGGAAAATGAAACAAGGAAAATTCATTCTCTCCTACAGGACCAGAGTGCACAAATCAAAGATTTAGAGGCCGAGTTGAAAAAATCAAAATACCTCATTCATTTCCTACAAATGAAAAACAAGAAAATGAGTGCCCAACTTGCCATTTATGAAGCCCAAGCACTCAAATACAAGAGAGAGGCTCAAAAATCACAAGTACAGCTGGAGGATTACATGGGCGCCTATCATGAATAAAACAAAGAAGAGGGGCAAGCTAGGAAAAGGCCTATGACTATAGGTCTTAGGAAAGCATTGGAAAAACAGAGAGAGGAAGAATCAACCCAAGCACAAAAATTCCCTCTAACTGAGCTCCTCACCTTGGAAATTGAGCATGAAAAATAATCATGGCTTGAAAGGGAAAATATACATTTGGAGGCTAAGTTGGAGAAATCAAACAAAGATCTAGGCTTACAGAGAAGGATGACTGAACATCACAAAAAGAGAAATCAGTTTGCTAGGAAGAAGCTCAAAACTGCCCAAAGGAGGGGCCCGGTGCCAATTGATGGAAATGACCAAGATAGGCTTCTAATTTTGGCTCAAAATTCACTACAGGTCTCTAAGGACCCTTGAGGGACTCACTCACCAATTTTGAGCAAAATTGAACACTTTTTGGGTTTTTGCAAATTTTCAAGCCTAGGAGTGCAACACCCTGGACGTTGTGCTTTTTCCCATAGCATCTTCAGCGGGAAAAGTTTACATTTTTGGATTCCTTGGCACTAAGGGAGCATGCTCACAGAATTTCAGCTCATTTGGAGCTTTTTTGGTCCCTCAAAAGGTTCAAAAACAACCATGTTTCCACCTTTCTGCCACTGTTTCTGAGCAGGTGTTGTACCCTTGGGAATCTTCACCTTTTCTACTTTTTACGAAACTTCTAGAGATAATATTGAAAAAACTCAAGTATATTTTGAAATTATACATCCATATCATTCCAACGGGCCATCACAAAGCCTTTTTCGACATCAGGAAGGCCTCCAAAACCTTCTTGCAAAAAGGCCTTTTTCGGTGTTGTGCGCCTGGAAATTTTGCAAAAACAGAGACAGATTTCTGCATTCTTATGTGAGGACAAGGAAAATGTGCATTAGGCAAGTTCTATCATGTATTTCAGAGCCTAAAAGTGGTTTTTTTTTCTATTTTGGTCCAAAAAGGATATTTTGAAGATATATTTTGTGCCTTGGACCTTGTAAGGCCTCAAGGGTAGTTTTAGATATTTTGCTTTCGCCAATGGCCTTCTAGTTGCTCTAGTGAGCTCTTTCTCCTCTTGGCTTATATAAACCATGAGGATTCATTACAAAAAATAGGAGAACTTGACATGCTGAGAGCAATACATAGTTTTATGAGCTTGGAGAAAATATTGGTTTTATGAAGTGGATGAATGGCTTGCTTGGCTTGATGGTGGAGGAGCATTGTGTGCAGGATTCCATAGCTTGGTGAATGGTGATGTTTCCCTGATTTGTTTGTCTTCTTGGTTTCATTAATGTTTCATTCTTCTTATTTGTTGTAGATCAGAAAAGTATAGGTTGAGATATGCTCATGGAAGCACCTCAAACCTCCTGTTTATTACAACTTTGATGTTTTCTTCTTCTTCGTCATTATAAGGAATTCTTAACTGCTCCTTAGGTCTACCAAGAATTTGTTATTTGTTTCATTAATGGTTAGTATGTTAGCTATCAAATATGTTTCAAGGTATGCCCTGCTTGTTTGAAGTTCTCAAAACTCTATTTCTGAAACCTTTCTATGAAATATTGATTGATTAAGTTAAGTCAAAGAGGTCTCGTTCGATCTTGCCATTTTTCCATGCTTATCAGCTTTGTTCAGAGTTCCCGATAGTTTTATATATGTTTTTTAGGAGTTCCCTCTCCATATATTAAGTTATTTGTTTGTCTTATATTTTTTCCCAACAGTTGAAGGTGAATTTCCAGAGTTAGGAGTTCTTATGCTTCTATGTCTCACCTGAATGTTTATCTTTCATGTTTATCAGTTTGAGTATTATTAATAGAGATCTATGGTTTTCCCTACCTCATGAGTATTTTCTTTCAAAATATATATGTTTAAGACTTATTCATTTTTTCACAAACTTAATGTTCATTTCACCTCATACATCACCCAAAGGATCCATTGACCTTGCTAAATCGACCCTGCAATACACCTTGTCCATCATTTAGACATCCTTGGCTTCATCTAACCCCATAGCCCTGATTGATTTGATAAGTTTCTCTTTCCATTTTTCTTAATTGATCAGTTTACCTCAAACCCAAAACAAACTAAAATATACTTAACAACTAGCCTAAAATCTAACATACAAAGTGAACAAGTTCACATCCTTCGCACCATAGAGAGAGCCCTCTCTAAGTCCAGCAAGGCTAGGTCCTAGGAATCCAAAGATTGGTTTGATGTTACCCTATCATTTGGTCTACCAATCTTCCAAATTATGAGACACTAACATAATGGCGATCACGGTGGGACCTTGAGTCAAAAAATTCTAGGTATCCCTTAGGAACTCTCAAAATCTTAGTCAGACTTAGAAAACTTAAGTGTTTTCTGAAGAGTAGAAACTAGGTTTTTCACCATCTTAGAAAAATGATGATCTAGCTATAGGACACTCTTACCAACCTCAGGGCTACATATAGGAACTCAGAAAACCCAAAAAACATCCCTAGATTGGTTTTTTATTAGTTATTGGTGGTGGACCATAAATACATATCCCTAAAACAGCAAAAACATCCACCTGGTGACTCCACTAGCCTCCAGTAGGCCTACTAACCCCACTAGTTCTAAAAGATTCCCATAGGAATACTATTCGGTTGATTCATCCCACCGCTCACTAACATAATGGCGATCACGGTGGGACGTTGAGTAAGAAACAAACTTAGACTTCCCTAAACATTTTAGCAGCCCTTAAGAAAAATATCTTGTGGATTTATCCCACTGCTCACTAACATAATGGCGATCACAGTGGGACACTGAGTACATGATAGCCTAAAAAACTCTTATATACCCATTAGTCCTCAAATTAAATATTTAAAATTAGCTGATAAAGCCATAGAGTAAACTCTCTTTGTTTCACCACCTTAGCTAAGTGATGTATCAAGTTTAGGACACTCTTACAAATCAGGCTGCATATAAAAAACTCAAAAAAAGGCCCCAAAAAACATTTTTTTTATATTGGCTTTTTGTGTCAGTATTGGTGGTGGACCATAGATAACATATCCCCAAAAACAAACCAAAAATATCCACCTGGCGACTCCACTAGCCTCCAATAGGCCTTCTAACTTTACTAGCATCGATATACTCCTATAGGACTGCATCACAATCAACCTTGAGAAGTCTAAAGAGCTTAGTCATACACTGTGCAATTTTGATAACTCTTAGAGAGGACATCCTTCCAAAAACAATCACAAACTTCAGCCTCTCTATCTTTTGAAATTGAAATCTCACTTCACAAAAAATTAATACCAGATCTCACCCAGACCCTAATCCTCCTACCATAGTTGATGACCCAGAAAATATTTTGTGGCAAACTTCTAAAACTGGAAACTTAACTACCAATAGGAGTATCCATAAAGCAAGATCTATACCTAAACATCTTACGTCCTTGCAAGATCCCCATTTTGACTTGAGCCATACGAAAAACCTTTTTAGAACCAAGTCACAAACTAGCATTGACCACACTGATCTTGAACCCATAGACTTGCAACAGAATTCTCGAAGAGAAGCCTCCCCCACTACACCACCTGATTTCCAGCTTCTCCACCACTTCGACTCTTTTCAACCCAAGTCTTCTCATAATTAGCTTTCCGGTCCAACTACTTCTAACACCCCTACCAACACCACCACTGTGAAAATCACTTCATCTCATATCACAAATCCTTTGCTTGTAAACTTACCATCAGCACCCATCATGGCAGCATGGTATGCACCCTTAGTGTTACGGCAACCTTTGGTACCTTTGCCAAATGATTACCAATCCAGAATCCTGCACTTCACCAGGGCTGAATCCACTACAGCCCAACAACATGTAGATAGAATGAATGATGCCTTTGATTACATGGAAATAGATGAGGAAACCATGAAGATGAGGATTTTTTCCCAAATCCTAGGAGGAGAAGCCAAAAAATGGTTTAAAAACTTGGCTCCTAATAGTATACATGATCTCCCGTCACTTTATCAAACTTTCGTAAACAGATGGGAAATCAAGAAAAAACCCCTTCAAATCCTTTCTAAATATAAAAATCTTAAAAGGAACACAGGGGAAAGTGTTCAAGACTATTTCACTAGGTTCAACAGTGTCTATAACACCCTCCCACCTCACATGAAACCTCCACCTGACCTAGCACTAGTAAAATTTCCGGAAGGTTTCGACCCCAACATGGCCTACCAACTAAGAGAAAGAGAGCCCCTTACTTTAGAAGACATGCAAAATGGAGTTATAAGTGTAGAGGCCAACTTAATGGAAAAAAGGGCTAGGCTAAGATCAGAGAAGAGGGTAGCATACAAAGACGACAGCATGCCCTCTGCCTCCTCATCTGATTCCAAGATGGACAACCTTCTTAGGATCATGGAAATAATGATGGAAAGAATAAGCATAAACGAAAGAACACACCCTAGGGACAACCAAACAAACCCCAAAAACAGAAACAGGAACCAAAACTTTAGAAGAGACCTACCCCAATACAGACAAAGGGAAAATGATCAACAAATCATACCACCCTTCCAAGATAACTATGTTGACGAAGTGGAAAGAGATATTGAACAACCAAATGAGAACCATCTAAACTTAATAGGCTCTAATAGTGAGGGCGAGGTTTTTCTCACAGAAGAAGAACAATATTTTTTCTCCTCAAACCAAGATGAAACAAGCTATGAAGATTCCAAAGATGATGAATTGGGATTAGAAAATTCCATAATGGAAGTCCATAGGCAATATGATCTTAGGAGTAGAAAAAACTAAGAAAACTCCAAGAAAAACAATTCAGACACTGCTGGTAAGAAGACTCCCAAGAACATTATGTTGAAGCCTCGAAAATCGTTGCTTCAAACATTGGGGGATAACCACCCAGTCGGGACCTTAGGACAACTCCTTTTCCGTTTGGTGTGATGGCTCCGATAGGATTGATAGGACCAGTTTCCTAGTAATTTAGATGGGTTGGTAATAGAAGGATTGGATGGGGGAAAATGGGACTAAATGACTGAAATAAAAATAACTAATCTAATATAAATACTGATAAAATAATTCTAAAACTAACCTAGGCATCAAATGTGAATATAACTTTAAATTGTTTCAATTAACCAATAACCATGAAAATGTATTACAGCTTAATTGAAATATGAAGTAACAAATAAAGATAAATCTGTTTAAGAAATTAAACAGAGTTATAATAACATATTGCATTCATCATAATATATCACTTGCATATACTATAAAAGATAAATATTTCTAACACACTCAGAAATGATATGTATAAAGAAATATTGTGAAACAAGTACACATAAACGATAGCAATTTAAAAGAGAATATCACATAACAAAAGAAACTAATAGTGAATAGATAGAAATACCATATCTATCTCAATACTTTCCAATGAAATCCGATATCCAAATCCAGCAACTTCAATGTAAAATCAACTCGAATATACAGAAATGCAATTCTTAAATATAATTTCACATAGAATCACTAGATGTGATCCTTTATAAAAATATAGGAGTCAATGGAATACAGAAATGTAATCTCCAAGTCAAAATATTACAAATTCAGGACCCCTTTCTAAATGCATGAAAGGCGTTTAAATAGGTACTTAAAAAAAATAACTAAAACTATTCCTACAATCTATCTAAATTAAAAAATATCTAAAACAAAAATGTGATCTTGACGAAAACCGACTCATTGATCATCTGTTGCAATTGATGTGCGAAGATGGCAGATTTTGAGCATTTCCTTTACTTTGTCAGGATGACTAAGCTTTGAGTGCAACCACCCTATATATGTGGCATCGGAGAATTCGGGAATGATGCAATCAATGGCATTTGAGAGAAATTTTATTGTTGTTTGTTGAAAATGTGGCTTGATGAGATAAGTCCACATTGTATCCCATGATATTTCTTGTAATTTTCCAATTTGTTGATTTTTATTAACTATCTCTTGTTTCCATATGTGATCAGTTTCTTTTACTCTAGGTAATTGGCAAGGACTACAATCTGCAATTAAATTGATTGCATATAAGTTATCATTCACCATTTGAGTTACATTGTTCATTATTCCTTTAGTTCTGGATGTGGCCCTTTCTGCTTTGATCAAGCGATGTTCCCATTCTGCAAAAATAATTTCTTTATGTCTCTGCATAATCTTGGGAAGATCTGCTTTTCTCCCTGATTCTGAGTCTTGCCATAAAATAAATTCGGAGATCTTTTCTTCAGCTTCATCAAATTCAATTTTAAGAGTGACTCCTTCATCTATCAAGGAACATGTTAACTCACATAAAGATTATGCTTCTGTAATCTTTAGAAAAAAATCATTTAATTGTTGAGACAATAATTTGTTTGTTTCCAAAGCTTCATTTTTTAATTGATCTAGACTGGGATAATTCTTGAACTTGTCTAATTTAGATTGAAACATATTTTCTTGTTAAATCTTCAGAGTCTGTTCATTTTGTAGAAGAGCTTGTAATTTTGCAATTTCTTGATTTACCTGTTGTTGTTTTTCTAGGGTGTGCTGATCAATCTTGACTTTTTTAACAGCCAGCTGCTCTTCTAATTGTTTAGACTTGAGCTCTTCATCCTATAATCGTTGTTCTAACTTAATGATCTTTTGTTGGTTTTCTGCAACCTGTTCCTCAAACATGGAAATTTTCACATCCTTTTTCTTCATCAACTGTGTAACTTTGGAGGCTTTATCTATAGTAGCAGCACTATAGGCACCTGCATACTGAGACAATTTGATGAGATCCTCAGATGGATTCAACTCAAAATTCTTATAAACAATATTCATGAATTCCCCCTGTGATGCCAAAAGTGTATCTTGATCAGTTCTCCTCCTTTTCATCTGTTTTCTCACCACAGCCCTATGTTTGGGACTGTAAAATATATCCAAAGGAGGAATTTCTTCTATCTTTAACATAATCTCACCTGTGGGGTTTTCAAGGATGATTTCTACATCCTGGTCCTTTGGCCCATCAACTTGGGGAGTGTTTTGTTGTCCTATTTGCTGGGAAAATTTTTCATATTGGCTCAAAAAATGAGAAGAAACAATAAGTTCAGTAGCTTCTTGTCCTCCAAGTTGAGAATTTTCACTATTTTTTATATCACTTTTAGGTGTCTGTTCAGTATTTTTACTGTCTGTGCCTCTTTTTTCAATATGCACATGGGCATCAGTACCTGTGCTTTCTTTCCTTGCTTGGTCCGAAGACAACTGTACATCAATTTTAGCAGTGATTTCTATCTTTCTAGTATCTATTTTGCTACTATCATCTTTCTTCTCCAAAACAGGATCAGTTCTTGTTACTTCCTTGCCAGATGTACTTCCTGTATCTTTCTTTTGTGGTTCACATCCCTGTGTAGAAATACTTAACTGATCCAGAGGAACTCTGAGTAGCCTCTGACTTCTAAGTAATAAAAATTTATTCATTTCTTCGGCCTGAATTTTGGACTTGGCCAAATCAAAAACTTGGGACATTTTATCTACAGAAACAAATAAATCATCAAAGACATCTGGCTCATGTTCGAACCAAGAAATCGAAACAAAGGTAGTAAAATCATATGCCACCTTCCTGGGATCATATTTTCTTCTAGGAATTGTTGAAAGTTTAAGATCATTTAACTTAAAAACTTCTTCTTCAGCATGGACAAAATTGCTGAGAGTATAGTCACCACATTTGAAAGGAAAAGTAGGCCACAAAATTTTTTTGTTCTTCTTTAAAGTTGTAGACATACCTTCTACTGTCAGCTGATAAGAAATTTCCTATGCTAACAGTTTTTCTGGAACATACAAAGGAAGGATGTGTGGCTCTACAATACTTCCAAAAACTCTGATATATGTGAACTTTTCCTCCCCGAACAAATCTCCAATAGAGGATAAATCAACTCTAGCTTTGTTGGAAAGTCTAGGAGGGAATCGGCCAAAAATGATTTGGTAAATTGGAATAAGAAAACCATGATAGACTCTGTAAATATGACTTCTGAAATTCCCCTTCCATAAGAACTTGTGGTATATATTAATTGGAACGATTTCTTTAGGAGTCCATTTCCATCCTAATAAGGGGAATTCAGAATTGAACAAATGGCATCTAGGATATAAGCACAAAAATAAAAAGGAGTGGAATTTCCTGAATTTTTGTCTTTCCTATGCTCAATAATTCTATTGGCTATCTTATCAGACAAAATAAGCGCCCAATCCATTATCTCAGAATTAATAGCATCATGTATCAACGGAACCATTTGAATGGAAAAGCTAGCTAGGTTATCATTACCAAACAATCTACACATCATAGCTACGACGTAACAATATGGAGGCAAGAGAGACTCCACGGAGTACATACCTGATGCCTCATGCCTGTGCTTTTCAGGAGCCCTTCTCCATTCTCTAATTGGTTCCGACTGATTTTCATTGTTTGCAGCAAATTCTTTGATAAACTCTCTATTATAAATCTTTTGTGGGTCAGGAAGGTGGTACATTACCTTGATATCTTCTGGTTTGAATGAACCGGATATTTTTCCAAATGCAGAAACAAAAGTTCTATCTTTGATAGCCACATTATCAATCACCCATCTAATAACATCATAATACAGGAAAATGTTTTCCCGAGCTGCAACTCGGTGCAGAAATGAGTTTGCCAATGTACCAAGAGGACTTTCAGAATCAGAGTCTGAGTCGGCTTCATCAGGAACTGTGGCCTTAGCTTCACCAACTCTAGGGTTTTCCTTTTCTAATAGATTTTAAACATTTTCCCATGTCATTTTTCCAAGTCCTTGGCAAGAGGTGTCTGTAACCAGCTTAAGTTTCGCTGATTTCTCTTTAGGCGGCATAGTAATCATAGGGGCTTTTGCAGCAATGGTAGCCTTCGATTTCCTGAATCTATTCGACATTTCAGTGTCAGGGAGTATTTCTCTTGCTCCATGAACAGAAAAATTGGATGTTCTATTGCTATGCGACAAAGAGAATCTTTCAGCCAAGGTAAAAACTCAATAATGAAAAACAGCTATACAAAGGGTTTATTCATTGATTTTTATTTATTATTTCCGTGGTTTAAAACTCAAATTCCCCCTAGTGTTAGTATGAATCTTTCATCGTAAAAGATCACTTTAGCTACGTATAACAAATAGCCCTAACATCGATTATGGCTGCAAAATATCTTTAAGTATGCAATGAGGTGATCCAAATAGTGCTGCACAAATCCAGATCTAAGCACAAAATACATTAAGCAGATAAAATACAATATGGCTCCATGCGTCCAATAGACAAGACAAGAACAATGTATTTAAAATAATTTTATATTATATTAAAAAATGGGGCACCTGAGAGGAAAAAAAGAAAGGTGTTTTCCGGTTCTCCTCAATGGGATGGGTTCTTGAAAGTCCTCAGTGTTTCAGATCTAAAATTCCTCTCTCTTAGTGGTGTAGAAAAACCCAGACAAACATAGAACTCAATGGGAGCTCACAAGGCAAAAATGGAGAAATGATGACCAAGAGTAGATCTAGAGTGATCTAATGCAATGGAGGTGACTAATGAATGGGGAAAACCCTCCCATTTATAACAAAATATTAGGGTTATCTAGAACCTGGTGCATGAATAAAATATTATTAATCAAATTCTAGAACCACCCTTTAGGAATATTTTATTATATTTGTTGGAGGGAAAAGGTCTTTTGACTTGGGTCAATTCCTTTATTTATAAATAATAAATAAATAAGTGATTTACTTATTATTTTAGGGAGATGGTGGGAATATAATTAAATAAATAATGATTTATTTAATTAATTTCCTTGTTTTGGGTTAAATATGACCAGGAAATATAGACAAATTTTATTTCACATGGTGAAAGCAATTTTACTTAGGGTAAAATTGGTCTTACATGGTGTACTTGGGTTCATCTAATGATAATAGGTTAGATGACCAAAAAAATGGTGCAACAGATTGCCCCCCAATGTACGAGTGTTAGGAGAAAATCGTATGACCAAAGTACGTTGTAAGAACTCAATCACTAGGCATCAAGAGGGGAGTGAGAGAGATAAATGTAAGGTAGTCTAATGTGCTAAAGGACTAGACTCAGAGGAGACGAGACTTACAGGTGCAACAAGTCTCTAGTTGATGAAGTGGTATCAGTGTTAAAGGTGGCGGGGGAGGCATACCTATGCTCGCCGAGACAAGAGTACAAAGAATAAGGCGCCCGGAAAACCACGAAACACAATAAGGAAGCATATGTTGGCCTAAACATGAGCCAAATAAATAAAATGATGAATCCCACATACATGTGATGCCTGGAATAACTGTCAGGACTTATACAAGAATAATTTAGTACATGAGATACAAATACACCCAAATTCCCCTACACACGGGGAAGGGCTCGCAAAATCTGACTGATACATGCAAATCGAAGAGCTGCTGCAAGCGATTGAGGCCGATATCATCAAATGAGAGGACCTCCATCAAGGGCAGAAATGAAGAAGTCATCCGGGCATGTGGGGGGCTACCGGCAGGGTCACCCCCTCATGAGGGTTGAAAAATCTCACACACGCCCGGGAATCACCAATAGCTACTGCTGCATCACTGGACTATCAAGTGTATAGATCACGATCATGCTGAAAAGAGCTCAAACAAAGGTACACTGCCCCCTAGACCTGGCTTCTGGAGTAAATGAGGTGATGTTGACAGAAGTATCGCTGCCATAGGTGAGGTAATAAGGGAATCTCAACTAAGGCATGGGAGAAAATAGTAGAGCGACTAACAGAAAGACACTGATGATGATAGTGAAATGAGGGATACTGAGTAGCGGATGGACGACTTCCCTTGTTAGAGAATAAGGGGCATGGATGGCTTGGCAGTGACTGACACAATATCATGAGGGATAGGGGACAATGGTACTGAAGGCCATAATGTGCAACACGAGAGAGGGACCAAGCAATGAAGGATGGAGGACTATAGCGGGATACAAAGGGACTCGGGATAGACTCCATAAATGCGATGATGACTCAACTCGGATGCTCTAAACAAGGGCGACTTGATGGTGCTGCCACACAGTAAAGGTCCAATGGGGGACCATGAAAACATGAGTACAAGATGGTAACTCATGATGAAAATCAACACAAACAAGGACAAGTATGGAGGCAAAGTGGTGCCTCAAGTACAAGTGTTGTAAATGAGGAAATCCGATTTTGAGGAGAGTTGAAGAGACCCTTCTTGCGCAAAATATGTCCTGGTGAAGTATCAAGTTACTAAAAAATAACAGGTAAGCAGAGCTCAGAAACAGGCCAGGTCGCACTTTTTGGGGTCTGTTCTGCGGCCGGGGTAGCAGGTACTAGGCAGAAAACTGTGACTGGTCCCAGGAGATGACCAGAAAAGTGCGACCTGTCAGAGGGAGGGGGTTGAAGCGCTGTTTTTGGACGAGATCTGGGAATTTTATGGTTGAGGGGCATAAGTGCCCCCAAGCATGTTGTGATCATGCCAAAATGTATTAAGGGGAATCTAAACATATTTTAATGATGTGGTGCACCATTTGTTTTTGTTATGGTTATGCAGTATGAGAAAGGAAATGGAGGATTACCAATCTATTTTAGTACTGCATATATGAATCAAATGGACTTTAATTTTTTGGGTTGGCATACTTGGTGTCACTATCCCAAAGAGAGGATTTGGAGATAATGAACTGATGCATTTCTAGGAAACCTATAGGTTGGTCAACAACAATGTCTAAGAGACTGGGTTACAGATGTAAAAAGAAGGAATGATAAGGGGAATCATCCCAAGAGTGATCTGACATGGTATGGGACTCTAGAGGTTCTTCTAAATGTGGAAGAATAATGGTACTAGAGTTGACATGACCAGATACACTAGGAGAGTTGTGGAGAATTAATTCTCCTGGTCTCTCAAATATGGGTGCCCCCTTACCCAAACATTGGGTTGCAATATAATGGCCACAAGATGTATGTGGTTCAAGTGCATGGTTTCAATGTAAGGGGGAATATAGAAAGTCAGGGGAGATGATTCCTTCCATAATGTCATCATCGTGATAGAAGATGGGGTGACTGGTGGAAGAAAGACCACTTGATGCAACGAAGCTACCTAACTCATCACCATGAGAAGAGAGGTTCATATGCGCATCGTCACAAGGGGTGACTGAAGAGTAAGCAGATAAAGGATCTACTGATGTTGAGCCCAAGGTGATTGCTGAAGGAAGGTCAAGCAAAACAACAGGGGAGGATTCAGAGGGAATGTTCTCCGAGGGTCTCATGGATGATGATAGGTAGAAAATGGTGGAGTAAGGCTCCGACATCTTAACATCAGGAGGGGGAATTTCAATGGGAGCAGTCATGTCTGGTAGTTCTACTGAAGAAAAACGTGCAAATAAGGGAGAGGTGGACTCGTTGCGCTTGGCCTCGAATTGGTGGACCGTGGCTAGAGAGGAGCGAAAGTCTTCGAGGCAGGGACAAAGGTGGGTGTAATGGCCATGGAGATCACACAAAGCACAGGGTGGTTGGTGTGAATATTCTTGGGGTTCTTGGCCACAATTGCGGAAGGAATAGAGGCTTCTAGGACCGTGGACTCGGGGAACATGACGTTAACCATGGGCTTGAGATGAGGCAGTTCAGGACAGGTATGGGTGGCGTGGAAAAAAACATCACACAAAGCACACTGGATAATATGATTTGGAGGTTAAGGAGGGGCAGGGTTTGTCGAGGCAGCCTTTTCCTTTGATGCCCTCTTGTGAGCTTTGCCCTTCTTACCCGAAGCGGTCGCAACAGGAGGTGGTTCCTGTTGAGGTGACTAAGGCACTATTGTAGCGGGAGAAGTCATGGGGACTGGTTGAACCGGGGTAAAAGCAAGATAAGGTTTGGGTTGACCAGGAGGGGTACTGGCTGGAGGGTCAAGGTACCAGACGGGTATGCTCAGGGTCAAATTGTCGAGGGAGAGGGTGGCCATGATGGGAACCGAATAGACTCCGGGAGGGGGAGCAAGGAAAGGTATCTGACCAGCAAGGTAATGGCCAAGAGGGACGGTGACAAGATGGTTAAGACTTGGGGGAACCGACCTAGGAGGGTAGAGAGGCGCATGGGTACCAGCTGTAAGGGAAGAGCCAAAAGGAAGAGGTCTTGTTGGCATTGGAGAATGGCTAGGAGCAGGTTGCAGCGGGCGAGGTTGAGATTGCTGACTAGTCGAAGCAGGCCGTGTGAGGCCGGCCCGAGATAATTGCATCATGCAAACATTCACTGAGCTAGGGTCAGAGACCAGAGGATGCGGAAGACCAAGGAAGGTTCCAAGCAAGGAGGAGTCTTTATAGACGCTGGGTGAGACACTGTTCAAAGAATCGACGGTTTGTGTATTGTCTATAGAAGAGATGGTCGACTCAGGGGAGGGCAGAGATTTTGGCTCATGATGTGTCAACTGGTCAATGGTGACTATCTTTCCATTATGAGGGAAAAAAAATCTTGCGATGGACCGCAGATGGGATAGCAGACATGGTATAGTTGTATCTATGCCCCAAAAGAATGTTATAATCAAGAGGGGCGTCGATGACTTCAATGTCAACGCAAATAGTCTTGCCCGCAAGAGTGATAGGATAGTTGTAGAAAAGACCAATGGGCTGGGAGACGTGGCCATCCCACGCTCGAAGACTGATCGTGGGAGGGGACAACTTAGGAGATCCGAGTTGTTTCCAAATTGAAGCAGACATCACATAGGTGGATGCCCCCTCATCAATGATGCACCGGGAAATGTGAGCGTTCCGGATTTTGACTGGGATTTGGAAAGCTACGGAAGTAGGGAGAGGAGGAGACTCTAATTGATGGGCGTCGAAAACAATAAATTGGTCATCTGCGGGATCTATACCACCCAGGGCAGATAGGAGAGCTTTTATTTGAGAGGGGCACGACTGGAGGAGTTCCAGCGTTGAAATGGCAGCAGGAGATTGGGCCAGCTCATCTACTATGCTATATGAATGGGCAGCTTGGGAAGAAGCAACATTTTGGTGTAATGGTCCCTTAGGAATCGTGGTATGAATCGCGGCTTTGGGCAGAGGGATATGCAAGGGACCATTAGTTGTCGAAAGAGGCTCTATAGAACCTGAAGAAGGTGACTTAGGGACAGATGGAGCAAGAGGCTGAGGGTACGGATGGGACTGAGTTTGAAGGTTAAGGTTGACGGTTATAGGTTGGTCAGAGTTCATCATGAGGATCTGGTAATCAGAGGTACCAGATGGAGGAGGTTGAGTGGTTACCGGTCCGTGAGGTGGTTGGGTAGCCACAAATGGTTGGGCGGTGACTGCTGTTGCGGGGGTTGAGAAGACAAGGGAGGTGGGGGAGTGAATTTTGGAGGAGCTAGAGCACTAGGATGTGGATATGGATGAGAATGAGGTTGGGTAAAAGTGTGGTAAATCAGACGTTGGGCGGAAAGAGGAGGCATGCCGGATCCAGGATGCGTGCTACCGGGAGGGGGAGAACTGCAGGGGGAGGTGCCCCCTCCCCCAAAAAAACCATAGTTCATGGGAGGTTGAGCAGATGGATGAGAGAGAGCTCCAACAATACCATCGGCGGCATGAGGTGCCCCCAGTGCGTTAGTGCCATCGGGTCTGGGGAGGTCAAGAAGGACGGTATAAACATAACCAGATTGAGCATAGATAAGGTCATATTTCAAGGCTATTTGAAGGGCAGCTTCTTCGATTTGAGGGAAGTGGGATGCGACATCTTTGCCCATGGGAGGTAAGAGAGAGCGAAGGAACCATTCCATATAGACACGGTCTTCGAAGGTGGGGGCTTGACATAGGCTCTTTATTCTCCGCCATTCTTTAACATGATCGAATAGGCGGGTCGTAGACGATTGACGAAAAGAAGTCAAAATTTTGATATCGGTGTCATAATGAGGGGGAAGCTGGAAATAAGATAAGAAGGCGTGGGCAAGGGTCGCAAAGGTGGTATGGGAAGAGGTGGGCTGGTCAACATACCACTTAGAAGATTCGCCTATAAGCGTGCATTGGAACAACCGAAGACGGATGGAATCATCGGTAATGGAATTGGATGAACACCACATATTGAAAGATCAGATATGGTTGGAGGGATCTTCACTAGAAAGGCCTTCGAACTTGGGAATGTCAAAGGGGAGCTTGGTTGGCATAGAAGGCCAACTGACATCGTGGCGTATAGGATCGTTAATTAGCTGATTGAAGTCGGGGAGACTGAGGGCGGCCATATAAGGGAGAAAAGGGGCAGTCGAGGTAGGTCCCATAGTGGTGCCACTGGAAACAAATCCAGCAGTCGAACTAGGGTTGTTGCTGGTAGGAGGCCCTGAAGTAGACATGGCGAAAGTAACGGGGGGAGAACCAGGAGTAGGGGGATAACCCGAACAATCAGAAGAAGAGTTAGAGTGCGGACTCGGGGGAGGACTTACTCGATGACGATCAGAAGGAGGAACTCGACCAACCGGAAACTGAGGGTGAAGGCCAAGAAGTCTCCGGGACAAACGCCTTGGAGGTGCAATGATGACGGGAAGAAGAAAACTGACAGGGGTAGGGAGGGGTAAAATCAAGTGAGATCAATGTCGAAACAAGGGCAGAGAGGTGCAGTGTCAATTGATTTTAAAGGCTTTTCCAGGCAGTGTTAACCAGGCTCTTCTTCACTTAGGGTCAATGTGTGGCATGCGTTAGTTTTAATTGTTTAAACCTAGACATTTTGAGAGTAAAATAAAAAGTGTGCTGCGTAACTGAAAATAAATATGCAGTAAATAAGACTAAAAGAACAAAAAATTAACAACTACCAATGCATCAATCTAACCCAAGAAGGCGGGTCTCTCAAAAATAGTCTATAAGAGGGAAAAAACTAAGAAAAGCACACTAAAACGAGACTAATAGATCTAAGGTCGGGAGGGACAGGGATCTAAAGGAGAAATCTGCTGAAATGAGGTGCAGAGAACAGTAAAGAGGCAGAGGCAAGGTTGCTGCTAAAAAGGAGGATACCAACTAAAAAGAGAAGGGAAAAGGATGTGGCCATAGAAATGAACCCAAAAAAAACTATATGAGGTGATTTGAAAGGGAGAAGAGCTGATCTAAAGGGATATGAAAATGAGGTATCAGATCTAGAAGCAAAAGGGATGAAACCCTGGAAATTCAGACTTCTGAAACAGCAAGAACTCTCCCACAAAACGTGGAGGGTACTAGAGCCCTAAGGGGAAATATTCCCACTTAGTTGAGTGAAACAGATCAGAAACAGGTCTAAACGGGCAGAGACAGAGACTGGAAAACCCTGACAGAAGCTTCAAACAAACCCAGAAAAAGTGCTGGAAAATTGCAGAAAAAAGTGCAGGTCGCAGGTTCTGACCTATTTGCAGTCCAGGTCGTAGATTTGGGGCAGAAAAGTGTGACATCAAGGCCAGGTCGCACTTTTTGGGCCGATAAGTGTGACATGCAGATCTGGCTCTCTCGGCGGCATATTTCAGAAAATGTTGTCTCAGTTGTGGCTGATGTCTGTCACCTGCGCAATAAGGCCAGAAACACACAGAAGTTAAAAATTTGACTGTTTGAGGGTTTTAGAGGTGGAAAGCACCATAAAAATAGGAAAAACAGAAAATGGAAGAGAAACCCTAGGGTCTGAAACAGCTGGATATGCAGGAATAGATGAAACGATATCGGTCACAAAAGAAAACCCGTGTGGAGTCGCCAATTGTTAGTATGAATCTTTCATCATAAAAGATCACTTTAGCTATGCATAAAAAATAGCCCTAACATCGATTATGGTTGCAAAATATCTTTAAGTCTGCAATGAGGTGATCCAAATAGTGCTGCACAAATCCAGATTTAAGCACAAAAGACATTAAGCAGATAAAATACAATATGGCTCCATGCATCCAATAGACAAGACAAGAAAAATGTATTTAAAAGAATTTTATATTATATTAAAAAATGGGGCACCTGAGAGGAAAACAAGAAAAGTGTTTTCCGGTTATCCTCAATGGGATGGGTTCTTGAAATTCCTCAGTGTTTCAGATCTAAATTCCTCTCTCTTATTGGTGTAGTAAAACCCAGACAAACATAGAACTCAATGGGAGCTCACAAGGAAAAAATGGAAAAATGGTGACCAAGAGTAGATCTAGAGTGATCTAATGCAATGGAGGTGACTAATGAATGGGGGAAACCCTCCTATTTATAACAAAATATTAGGGTTATCTAGAACTTGGTGCATGAATAAAATATTATTAATCAAATTCTAGAACCACCCTTTAGGAATATTTTATTATATTTGTTGGAGAGAAAAGGTCTTTTGACTTGGGTCAATTCCTTTATTTATAAAAAATAAATAAATAAGTGATTTATTTATTATTTTAGGGAGATGGTGGGAATATAATTAAATAAATAATGATTTATTTAATTATTTAAAAATGATTTAGTCAAATTTAACTAGGAATATTATTTAAATAATGATTTAAATAACTTATTCCTAGGAAATAATTAAATAAATAATGATTTATTTAATTAATTTCCTTGTTTTGGGTTAAATATGACCGGGAAATATAGACAAATGTTATTTCACATGGTGAAAGCAATTTTACTTAGGGTAAAATTGGTCTTACATGGTGTACTTGGGTTCATCTAATGATAATAGGCTAGATGACCAAAAAAATGATGAAACACCTAGGGAATCACACTCATGCATTCAATAACAAAACAAATCATTGTCATTCATTTGATTCGCGAGTTAATGTTATTGTACAATTGGAGATTTGGAATATTTCAAAATAAGTATAGATATATTTCCTTTTAAAACAATGAAACACGATGAATAATAATAAATGGATATTTAAGTCATAATCGCATCGCAATTCGTTTAAAAGGGAAATGAAACAAGACATCACATCGGAGATTTAAAATGAAATGAACCGTTTAATATTTTCTCCGAAAATGCGATTGCGATGAGATAGGATCCGTCGCATCGGAGTTTTAAAACAATAGAATGTTGTTAGAAAATTAAATATTACAGAGCAATGCAACACATAAAATACGCGGAAAAATACAAGCACACAAAACACATAAAACCAGAGAGACACAGATATATGTGGTTCACCCAGTTTGGGCTACGTCCACCCCGAACAGCCAGTCCTTCCTTTCTATTATCCAACAAAAATGAAGAGACAAAACCTACAGCAGATCCGCTGTAATATCCTCTGTTCTCTCTCACAGTCTCCTTCTCTGTTTCTCGCTCCGAGAATACACATACAATACACAACCGCAATAAAATACCCTCATAAAAGCGAGGGTTTGCCTTCTAGGGCAAAAAACCCTAAACTAAACATAACTTCTACCGTCAGATCATTTGCCTAATGAACGGCCCAGATTGACTAGAAATTACTATACTTTTACAAGGCAATTTTACATCTGTTTTTAGCTTCGGGGGCGCTGCCAACGAAAACCCCACCACGGGGGCAACTACGGCCCCCACGGACCCCATGGTAGCGATTAATTATGGGCGGGCGTTACGCCGAAGGGTATGGGGTCCAATGTTGTGATACAAAGTAAACAAGATAATCGGTCTCCACCAACAAATGCAATGTTTCAATTTCTTCCGAAATTCGATTGCGATGAATCGCATCGCATCAGAAATATACACAAGAAACACAACACTTTAAATTTATCCGAAATGTGATTGTGATTAAGTGTGATCACATCGGAACTTTAAAAAGCAAAAACAAATCTTTTAAAGAACTCTCAGAGTTTCCGATTTCTATTACTGTTCATTTCTATCATTATTAAGTATAAAGTCTTTATAATGTGTTTGATGTGATTAAATTGCTTCATAACTCATCGGATCGGAAAGTTATTCTAAAAGGTTGTACACCGTGTGAATAAAAATGTGATATTTATCTTTTTTGTCAATGAATCTTTTATTTCTAAAAAATGATTGGGATTTTTTTTAAATATTTTATTTCTATCTAGAAAGAAAGATAAAAAGGGGTCCTATTTTAAAATGGGATTTATTCTAAAATTTAAAAATGGGGAGGGTTGTTGTATAGTACAACAATTGGCGATTTACTGGAAGAAACAGTTATCTTTGAAAAAATGAAATGAACACTATATTTCTAGTAAGTAAAAATTTCTAAAGATAATGAAAACTTATCTTAAGATAATTCAAATAAAATCTAACTATGAAAAAGAATAAAAATCACTTACAATTTCTTTCTAATTCCTCAAAGATAAAAACATTTTTGGGTCATCTCAAGCTTTGATTGGTTGATAATAATAAAGTAAATGGATTTCTTCAAGTTTAGCTTTTGTAATATACTCTATTGTCACAGGCATTGCCTCTGCTGCCAGCAAACGTTCATAGTCTCGACAAGGTTACCTTTTAACCATTAACCATCCATTGTCCCATCCAACTAAGATTATGACTCTTTAAAAATAAATTCATAAGACATATTATCTCATGTTTTTGTCTTTTATTTATTTTTTCTTAATTTAAGAGCCATTGTTCTGGTTTGGTAGCCAATTAGTAACAATGTCATTCACCAATTGTAATTAAACTGAACAATTTGGCTCATGATGAGACCCCTTGTCTTACTTTTATAAGCCATTACCTTGTTTTGGTATGCAGTATTGGTAATGTCAGTTTTATTACTTCTTATGATCATGGTAAGAAGGCTCGTGATGAGACCTCTTATCTCCTAAATTTTGTCATATAATTTCTTAGAATTTCATTATAAAAAATCACAACCAAAAATGGATGGGGTGAAATAGTTGTATCCTTAAGAATAAATGGGTGACAATTTACAGAGTTTTTTGTTTACTAAAGCTTGAAAAAGTTTTTACTTTTTAAAGATAACCTTTCTCTGCTTAAGAAACTTATAATGATTTACATTTTCTTCAAGGTTTCAAAAGATTATGTAAATGTTTTGAAAAAAATTTCAAAGTTTAACATTTTATTTTAAACTGTCCAAAATTGTAATCATTTCCTTGAAAATTCTTATTTACACAAAATAAGTATCTATAACATTCTTTCCAAGACAATTTTCTAATAGTAAAAATTCAATTAAAGACTATCAACGACCTTTATTTACAAAAACAAATAAAAATTGCAGAAAGGAATATGTACAAGTAAGAAGGGGTTACCTCCTTATGAAAATAATTTCTTTAAGACAAGCCCATTTACAGGAAGAGATTCTCTCTTTCCTGTTAAATCTTGAAGTATGAATGTATATGAGTCTATCTTTTCAATAATCTGAAATGGTCCAAGCCACATTTTTTGAAATTTGGTATGCTTCCCCTTTTCTTCATGTGCTTTATCCCATTTTAGAACAAGATCACCAATTGACAAATTTTTTGAGCTGGTGGAACTTGAATCAAAAGAAGATTTTACAAGCTATTGATGTTTTTTATGAATATCTTTTGCTTTTTCTCTATCTTCTTCTAATTTAAGGATTTGATCAAACATCAACTAAATGGATGAGGAAGGATTTTCTTCAATTAATTTCACTAGGGCTAATGATGGAAGAGCTAGATTTGATGGTATCGCAGTTTCTTTACTATAAACTAAATTGAAAGGTGAAGTTCCAATAGAATCTTTAAGAGTAATACGATCAGCCCATAATGCAAAGATTAAATACTTGTGCCAATTATTTTGATTTTGATCAATAGTCCTTTTAATTATTTTGATGAGATTTTTGTTAGTGGATTCAGCTAAACCATTACCTTGTGGATAATAGTTTGCTGAATATTTTAATTTAAAACCTCTCTTAATTGCAAATTCCACTATACTATTACTAGAAAAATAAGATGCATTGTCAAAGACCAGAGCATTAGGTACACCAAACCTGGTAATGATGAATTGATCGATGAAATCAATAATTGCATCAGAGTTGGCTACCTTTAGAGGAATTTCTTCTACCCACTTTGTGAATTAATCTCTTGATGTGAAGTAATATGTTGCTGTGAGGATGTACTTGTGTTGTTTGGAAGAATGAGGAACTATCTCGCCAATAATATCAAGCCCGCATTTCTAAAATGGTTGTTCAATGTTTACTGGCTACAAAGGAAAAGCTGGCTTCCTCTGTCTTCCACTAGCAGTTTGGAAAATTTTGCATTTTCTCACATAATCATGTGTATCTTTAAAAAGGGTAGGCCAATAATACCCAGCATGGAAAATTTTGTGGGCTATGGTATCACCTCCAAAATTACCTCCTGCTGGTCCATCATGTAATTCCTGCAATACCTTTTTTGCTTCAGTCTTTTCAAGACATCTTAATAAGATTGAATCATAATTCTTTCTGAATAACACATCATCAATGATTTCATATTTAGTAGCCTTCAATATTAAAGCACGTTTATTCTTATAGCTAATATTAGAAGGAGCATACCCATTTTTCAAGTAAAATATCAAATCAGCATACTGAGATTCAGAGTCTGTAACACTTATCTGACTTACTTGAACAACATTTTCTAAAATGGTGCCTAAAAAGAATTCAAAACCCATTAAGCCTTTAGAAGGCTCTACCATGAAGATGAAGAATTGCAACATGATCTATCAAAATTACAAGAGCAAGTGCAACAAATTTCACTCTCGCAAAGAGAAACAAAAAATGAAATGGAAGTTTTGAAGAAAGGCGTGGAAGTGAAGATGGACGGTTTGAAGAAAGGCATGGAAGCTAAGATGGATGGCGTGGAAGTGAAGATGGACGGTTTGAAGAAAGGCATGGAAGCTAAGATGGATGGCATGGAGGCTGGCATGGAATCTAAGATGGATGACATGGAAGCTAAGATCGATGAGAAAATTGAAAACATGAAGAATTTTCTAAAAGCAGACATGGAAGGTTTGACAAAGTTTATACAAGAAAGGTTTCCTAATGGTGAAAAGATAGTAGAAGAACCTCATGATGAGAACAAAATAAATGTTAATTGTGATTTCATAAACTCTAATGTTGGCGGGAAGAACCACCATATTCCGAAGATGGATATGAGGAAGTTTGATGGAAAGGATCCTGTAACATGGATACTACAGATGGAGCAATATTTTGATCTCCATAACGTGCAAAACACACAAAAGGTACGCATTGCAACTTTACATTTAGAACAAAATACGTTTGTATGGTATCGATGGCTTTGCTCCCGTAAAAAAATTGTCACTTGGTCAATTTTTACAGAGGAAATGATAGCACATTATGAGGATACAAAGAGCAACACCTTCTTTAGCCAATTGATAAATCTCAAACAAAAGGGTTTAGTGGGGCAGCACATTGAGGACTTCCAAGAATTGAATATAAGGGTAACTGATATTCCAGAGGAACACAGGATTGATCTCTTCATAGGCACTCTAAAGGATAACATCCAACATGAAGTTCGTGTTTTGGAACCTGATTCATTGGAGAAGGCATTCAGGTTGGCAAGAAAAGTTGAATGTAAAATTATGGTGACAAGGAAGCCTACCACTCAATTCTATAAAGAAGGAAGTGTTTCTACGCCTAGATTTCCACAACCTACAAGGTTGACACCACAACATTTGGTATCAGAGCTTTGGATTCTAGGGTTTCACTGCTCCAAACAGGTCATCGTGGAATTTTCACTATAAATTTTTTTCTACAAAGTTTCAGAAGCTGAAATATTTAGGGTGTGAAGCTGAAATCCAAAGGAAGATTGTATAAAAATTGCAGAGCTTGTTTCGCAATAGTTTCGGAGATATGATCTGTGGAAGTTAGGTCTTTTTTCAGCCTCCTAAACAAGTAATCGTGGCATTTGCGCTATAACTTGTTTTCTACGAAGGTTCAGAATCTGAAATTCATATAGTGCGAAGCTAAAATCCTGGGGAAATGTGTCAAAAAATTTCAGAGCTTGGTTCACAATATTTTTGGAGATATGATCTGTGGAATGTAGTGCGTTTTCAGGATCCTGAATTGCATCTCAAAGAGGTGATCGTGGGAAAATTTCAATAACTCTCTCTCTGGGCATCGGATTGGAGTGCTGTAAAAATTGGTCAGAAGTACACAGACTGTAGTTTTTTTTCTATCAATTTCAGAGACAAAGGATGAAACAATGACATGTGGCAAGCCATACAAGTTCGCTATACTGAACCAGTCCATAATTAGGTCATTGTGGGAGATTGGACACAACTTTGTTTTGGAGAATCCAAATCAAGTCAGACTTGTGGCATTCAAAATAGAATTTAGAGGGATACTTTAGCACTGAATTTCAGATATTGAAGATCTGCAATCGCAGAGATAATCCAATTTCAATATCGAGCTCCTCAAAAGCAAGAAATAGGTGTGTATTTTTCCGAATTGCATAAGTCTTGTTTGAAGAATCAATTTGAATTGATTCCAATGGCATGTTTTAGAATTTTTATCAGTATTGGGTTCTATAATGCCTCCAAAAAATAATTCCATACCCATTAATCCATCAAAAATCTATACTATGACACATGAAGAGGAAGAGTTGCAGTATGAGATATCAAAATTACGGTACCAAGTGCAACAAGTTTCAATCTTACAAAGACCAATTGAAGATGAAATAGATGGTTTAAAAGCATAAATGGAGGATAAGTTGGATGGTTTGAAGGATCAAATAATAGCAAATATGGATGATAAATTAATTTAAGATCACATCGAGCATCAACAACAAGTTCTCCAACTCTCAAAGGATAACCCAACTTTGGTGCAGAATCTAATGAAACAATAGGAAGATCAACATCACATCGAAAGAAGTTATGAAGCAGTCATAGAAACAAGAACTCGAAAAGTACGATCAATTTCAGAGTATCTTAGCAAGTGGAAGAACTTTCCTGTAAAATATTTCACATGGGAGGATGAGAATTTTATACAGAAGCATCAAGAAATAATAAAGCGTTGAGGACAACACTTCTTTGAAGGAGAGGGGCATGTTAAGTCCCTATATTAATAGTATAGCCCCTTATTATGTTAGTGTAGCCCCCCTTATTGTTATTATTATACCCCTGTAACCCCCATATTGTTATTATTATGCCCTTAAATTATTATTGTTAGGTCGGCTAGGATTACATTATGGCCCACTAGGATTACATTATGGCCCCATGGACTCCTATATATAGAAAGGAGGTTTTGTAAATTGTATAATCCAAGAATTGTTAATTTATGTAATGTATTGGAGGCTGCCCCCTCGAAGTGGCTTATTTCTAAGGCGTTGATATCTTTTTATTCTATTTTTGGAGCTGGTTACACAACATTGATTTTCTGGTATGTTATGAGCTCCTGCTAATAATCTCAAAAAACCTTGTCCTCTAACAATCTTTGCTGGTTTAATATCAATATCATATTCTTGCAAATATGTCACCCAATTAGCCCTTTTTTCTCCTACTTCGCTTTGAATTAGTAATTGTCTCACTGCAGAAAATGGGATAATGACCTTTGTGTGTGTTTTTAAGAGAAAAGGCTTAAAATGTTTGATTCACTTAAATACAACAAAAGCTTGTTTTTCAACATCGGAATAATTCAGCTCAGCTCCTTGCAAATTCGAGCTTAAGAATGAAATCGGTGCTTCAATTAATTGATCATTGAGCTGTTTTAAAATAGCAGCGTAAGATGTTTCGGTTGCCAAAGTATACAGAATAAAATCATTGGAAAAATTGGGAGTATTCAATGCAGGTGCATCAATGATTTCCTTTTTGATTGCATCAAAGGCTTCTTTTTCTTTATATCCCCATTTGAATACCGAATTTTTCCTAATCATATTCTGCATAGGTAAAACAATTTGAGAAAAATTTGGAATGAATCTTTTTACAAAATTAATCTGACCTAAAAATGATTGCATTTACTTTTTATTGTGAGGTAAAGAAATATCAGAAATTTCTTTAACTCTGTCAAGATCGATATATATACCATCTTTTGACACAAAAAACCCTAAGAGTTTTCCTTCATCTAGAGAAAAGAAGGATTTCTTTGGGTTTAAGGAAATACCAAATCTTCTACATCTTTCAAATGTATGTTTAAGATCATGTAGATGATTGGATCTCTTCTTTGAATAAACTATTATGTCATCAAGATAAATAACAACTAATCTATTAATCATACCCTTAAATGTTATGTCCATGGCTCTCTGGAAAGTAGCTCCTACATTTACTAAACCAAAAGGCATTTTCTGATAAGCATAGGTTCCCCATTTGGTTCTGAAAGTGGTTTTCAACCTGTCATCTAGATGTACTAGAATTTGATTATATTCTGGAAATCCATCAAGGAAGGACATGAGTTCAGAACCAGCTACCTTTTGGAGAATTTGCTCCATGGTTGGCAATGGGAAATTGTCTTTTTGACATGCCTTGTTTAAATTCCTGAAATCAATACGGATTCTAATATCGTCATTTTTCTTCCTAATAGGTACCATATTGGAAACCCAATTGGAATGCCTTATAGGAAAAATGATTTTGGCTTTCAAAAGTTTATTGAGTTCTATTTTGATTTGATCCTCAAGAATTGGATGAATCTTTCTTAACCTCTGTTGAACAGGCTTAACATCAGATAGCATTGGAATTTTGGGTTGAATTACAAAAGTATCATAAGTCTTTAAATCCTCATAACTCCAAGCGAAGACATTTTTATATTTACTCATAAATTTAATAAAAACAGAACTTTCTTCTAGAGTTAAATTGAGACCTAGATTAACATTCTAAGGTTTAGAATCAGAGCCAAGATTGACTAATTCAAACTTCAAAGTTGAACTTTGAAGTTTAGCATTAGTAACTTTCTTGAATCTGTCTTTAATATCATAAATATCCTCAAGTTTAACAACAGATTTAGGGATCGGATTTTCATTATTTCTTGAAGTAATTTGCAGATCATGATCATCTTCATCAATAATTTGTTCATCATATGATTTCTCAGAAGTTAAGAAATTCAAAATATCTTGATCATGGTAGAATACTCTCCAATTAGTAATATTATCTGGAACATGTTATTTCCTAAATCTACCTCAGGCTGAAAGAAGGCAGAGTTCAGGGTAACATCATACCACACTCAGTCTGGTAGCTAGCCCTACCAGAACAAGAGAGGGCTCTCTCTGGGTCAATCTCAGGAAAAAAGTATCAATAGAGCTTGAGATGACTGAAATGAGCGTTGATTTTAGGCTAGGTATATGAATCAAGGAGTTGGATTTTGATTTTTAGGGTTTTTTTTGTTGGAAAAAGGGAAAGGCAATTTTTGGGCTTGGGGATGATGCCAAATTCTTGCAGAGTTCAAGTTGGGGTAGGGAAGGCAATGACTTTGATGTCTCAGATTCAATGAATGGATGAAAAATACTGCTGAGGAGCTGAAGAGGGTAAGAGGGTGCAAGGATCCTCTTCAAACTGACGAAAACATATAAAACTAAACAAAATTTTAAGGCAGAGCACCAGCAAACTAATGAATTCTACCTTAGTTACTCATTTGTTTAATTTCAGAAGCAAAGAGAAGGGAAATGGAATACATAAAAAATTAATGAAACTTACAGATACATGGAGAAAAACATCATCAAAACTCAGAGCCACAAGGATCCCAACAAGTACTGCAAAACTCTGGTCTTTCCTTTGCCAAAAATACTGAAATGAATATACAATGAGGTGCCAAACTATTCCCAAGAGTCCAACCCTAAAAAATGTCTCAGAAAATACAATATATAGACAAGTCTAACCCCTTCCCATACCTCTAGGGGTCTAGATCATCCTTCTAGGAGATGTTTCAACCAATTCTAAACAAGGAACTGAAATCTAGGCAATCAAACAACTTGCCTCTATATGGAAGGAAACTGATTCATTCATTTAATTTTCACCTTTTAGTGAATGAATCCTCTAAAAAAAGTAAATATGTGTCAAAATTACATCATAGTCCTCAAATTATATCAAGATACATCAATAATTACATCAAAAAGTGAAACTAGTCAAAACTGGGTGAATTTCCGAGCTGAAGAGTGAAAATGGGGCTAAATTTCTCACTGCGCTGTGCCAGAAAACGCAATGCATTGTGCCACTTTGGAGGTGACTTTGAGGCACTTCCTGAAGTCCAAATTGAGCTTATGATAGATTGTTGGAAAGCCCTGCCTGTCTACTTTCCACCCCAAGTGGAATTTCTAGATTGAGATGTGATTTGCCCCTCCAAAACTTCAATCTCCCAAGACTGGTTACTGTGTGTGCAAAAGGTGGCAGAAAGACCATTTTTGAGGTGTTTTTTACCCTTTAGGCCACCCAAAACTTGATGAAATTATTAGGCCACTCCTGAGCATGCATAAATTTTCATAAAAAATCCAAAAATTTCAATTTTTCCTCCAGAAGACCTCTCAAACGTAAGCGCGCGCAAGGTGGCGCTGCGCGTTGGGCAAGAAAACCTGTTTGTGACCAAAAACTCAAAAATGACAAAATTTTCTCCAAATTTTCTGAAATTTGCAGTGAAGGTCCCCCATCAAGTATCATGCTCAACCAAAGAAGCTTTGGCCAATATTTAAAGTGGATCAGGCCTTTTGCGCCTCCTCAGTGCCCTTCTCAGCCTCGCTTTCAGGATCTTCATTTTCGCTTTGCAAACATGTGTGCGGGCCCAATAGTGGTTCTTCATATGTCTGAGCAGGTCCTTTTCTTTGTTTTCTTTCTCTAAGAGCTTCTCCAAATGGATGTTGACCCTTTCGAGCCAAGTCTCTCAATCGGCCTCAATCTCCCGCTCGATAGGTGTCATCTCGGATGGGCTTCTTCGGGCAATTTGCCGGTTTTCACGAATGTTCTGCAATTCCATAAGTGTCTGCTAATCCTATAACTTTTTATTCTATTGCTCCAGATAGTTAATGATCCATTGTGCTCTCTGCAATTTCTCGGTCAATGTGTCGATCTCAGCTTTCTGCTCCTGGATGATTTCTTTCAGCTTTGAGCTGGGAGAACTTAAATCAACATCAATGAGTGTAAAATCAGTGTCTTGGCCTCCTGAAGGGCCTTCATCCTACATAGGCCTCTTGCTTCTGTCCTGTCCCTGTATCTGTGTTGATGTCGAAGGCGAGACCCCTTCCACCCCGAGTGGAGATAGTACTCGTCGTGCTGCTGCAAATAAGGCTCTGGTACCTCTCTGATAGGTAACACACACTGGAACACTAATAGGCTCTGTCTCAGAACCCTCAAACTGATGTGAAGGCTCACCCGCACCATGAATAATCTCTGGAGGAGGCTGAGGGGCTGTAAAGAAGTCACGGGAAATGAACTCTTCCCAGGCAATGCCCTGCAATCCAAGCTGATGTACCACAATCATCTTGATGAGTACATAATGATAAATTTTGTTATGCTGCTGCTCTGGAGTCTTCTTCTGCACAAGAGTAGTCATCTGCTCTATGTTTTGGCACATGAAGTATGGAATGCTCATCATCCTCACTCTCATGAAATGCATCAAAAGTCTGATGTGGTATGCATAAAGGCGTGAGAACCGGCCCTCACAGCTGAAGTATCTGATGATGAGTTTCATTAATGGCGCATAGGAATCCTTCAATAATCTGAAAGGAAACACCCTGCTAAGCTGCCTCATATAGCCAGGGCGGATGTATGGCTCATAATACACTTTGTCTAGCTGCTGTCTCTTGTTCCATTGCTCACCTACATTCGGTATTCCTGTTGCCTGAGAAATGGTTTCTGGTGTCAAGGTGAAGTTCACTCCAGCAAGGTTTACATGACCATCACGCAAATGTAAAACAAACAAGCGAACCAACTCTTGATGATGTTGAATCTGAGCAATCATCTCACAATACTGAAAGCATGACTGTTGCTGAAAGCATGCCATTGCAAGCGGGCAAGCCTGCAATTGAGTCAAGGAAGTGGGCTCTTCTCTTACGTGGTTTCCACTTTTATGAGGCCTTCTCGGTACATTAAGCTCGGTGGTTGAGTCACTGTCTTGCTCATATTCTTGCTCATATGATGAATCTATCTCTGTCATGGTGCTGCAAAATATATGTCAAGTGTATGTTTGGTTTTGTTTTAAAATGAGAAATAGGTGTTTTTGCTTCAATGCCAAATATGCCAAAGGGAAATGAAGAGTTGTGGTAAGTATGAATAGTGGGAAAAGTGGGGGTTTGTCAAGTGAAATTAATGCAATAACAGTCACTTGACTGTGTTTAGGGATGTGGGATTTGGGAATTGGCTACAAATGATATGGGAGAGGGAAAATGATAGGGAATGGTAGGGTTTAGGATAGGGGAAAATGGGAAGAAGGGATATGAGTAGTTTGGAAGGTTAGGGCATAAGGGATTGACTATAATGATAGAATTATGAAAGGGAAAGGATCACAGGTAGGAAATGGAAACTTGGCACCAAAATTATGCCTTCAAAACATCAATTTCAAACCCTTGAAGCAGTTTCTAATCAAATGATAGGGTTTATCATTTCAGCAATCAAACTCTTGAATTCCTCCTTCCAAATAACACCCAACAGGAGTAAGAATCAAATAGCAAGGGTGCACAACTTACTTGGATCAAAAGAATTGAATCGTTTTGAAAAAATTGGGAACCAGTGATGAAATTTGGGCTTGGAGGCCCTGTGCGCCGCGCCTCCTGGATGCGCCACACCAGAGAAAATCAACACTGCGGAAAATGGCTATGTGCGCCGCGCGGTCTATGTGCGCCGCGCCCTCTCCCAATGTGACGCGCACACTCCAAACACACAGTCAATATTCAAAAACACAGTTTCGCCTTCCATGATTTTCTCTTGAATATTTTGACAACTTCTTGTTTTCAAATGAAATTTGAGTGGTGAAAATATCTCTTATAGTCATGGCTTTGATTTTTGCTTCTTACAAACCCCTTTTTGTAATGTTTTGAAATTGGCACTTTTTACTTTTAATGTAAACTCTGATTCTTGTTTCCATTTGAATTTTGGCTGAAATGATGGCTCCTTTGTTGAATTTTTGCAGGGATGATTGGCATGTGATTTCGGCAAAGGAGACTAGGGCTGCATAGGAAGATTTGTAGAACTTGAAAAACTTTAAAATTACATATTTATTACAAACAATAAATTTGACGATTTCTTCTTCAAAACAGAGTTTTGAAGAAGAATCATTTTTAAGCATTAATGATGATGAAAATTTTGAAATGAAAACTTGCTAGAAACATCCTCATGTGCCCGCATGGCATTATTTGACACTTTTGAAGATGAAACCCTAGACCTAGTGACTGAAAAGACTCTTTGCTGACCAAAAGACCATCCATGACTATGAATGACTGTAAAATTGACCTTGATGAATTTTGATGAACTTTAATGATCAGACACAAGCCAGAAGATACATGAAATGAGGGAAAATGAGAGACAAGACCCTTCCGTCAGACAATCTATGCTTCTAATGGAATGCAACTGATTGGATGAACGAGACACCTAAAATGAAATGCAACAAAAGAGTTTTTGATCTCTGACGGAGGTATAACCAGATCGACTCTAACAGAACAGATGGGTGAAAAAACAATTCTACTAAAAATCTATCAGGAGTACAATCTTCAGCAGGGAGAAGTTTGGACGCAACATTAGCTAACAGGTCAGCTGATGTGTTTTGATTTCTAGGAATAGAAGAGATATTAAATGCTAGAAATTGAGTGGTAAGGTCTTGTACTAGGGTCTGATAATGTTTGAGATGTCCTGAAAGACAATGAATGGTATTCCTTACTTGCCTTATGACAATTTCAGAATCTCCATATACTTTCAAGTATTTTACATTCAACCCTATAGCCTTATAAAGCCCTTGAATCAAGGCTTCATATTCAGCGGTGTTATTAGTGCACTCAAATTCTAATCTACATGATACCATGGTTTTCTCTCCGTTTGGATCTATTAAAATGCATCCTGCTCCTGCTCCATCGTCAGATTTTGATCCATCAAAATCTAATGACCAAAATAAAGTTCTATCTAAAGTTTTATCTACAAATGAATCAGAAATATTAACAATTCTATAAGAATCAAATTGCAAAAAAAATTCAGCTTGAGAAACAAAAGTATTTACAGAGAATGGTGATTGTGGTGCAGTAAAATTTCTAAGAAAAGACTTGGCAGAATAACCTCCAAGAATATTATTGTTGAAAGCTACAGGTTCATTAGGTTGTTCAAATTTAGTTACAGTGTGCGTCATATGTTTTTCTCGCTCGACTTTGATTTTATTGGGTTTCCATTTGTAGGGAAGCCACATATGTAAAAAATCGGTTGAGATATAGCCATTGAGTTTTGCAGACCAGTCTCTACTTAAGACTAACCCATAGAATTCTGGAATATCAGCAATTAGAATATCAATTCTTTGGACAATCCTAAGATCGGAAGCTAGTCTAATGGTAACTGAATTGATTTCTCCTACAACTTGAACTTTAGAATTATCCAATTGTATAATGTGAACTGCAGAATTCTGTGTTTCAATATTCAATTTAGCATAGACTAAAGAAGGCATTATATTAGAGGATGCTCCAGAATCAATTAAACGATTATGCAGATTCTTATTGTAGATTTCATAAGTTAGCAAAAATGGAGGAGTCTGGGAATTTGATCTTTCTCCAATAAGAACAGTGTCTGTTGCATCTACTTTTTCTAGTGGCTTACCAGTCCCTTTAGCTGCTTTAGCTACTACACCACTTGGTAGAGGAGCAATAGGTGTAGCATTTAACTCTTTTAATACCAGATTTTGTTGATGTTTAAGTTTGCTGAGTTCATGTAATGAGATGTTCAGTCTAGTCTTTTTCATGTCCTCAACAATATTATAATCCATCGGATCCGATACTACCAGAGTCTTAGATGATGATGTGGGAGGATTGGGAGATGATGGCTGATTCTGAGTGGGTAAGGAAGAAGTTCTTTTTATGGGAGTTTTGTCTTTGGTACTCGGAGTTGTAGTTTTCTTTTTTGGAACTGTTTGAACAGGTTCTCATGTAGATTTTATCCTTGTACTCACAGGCATAGCTTCTTGTTCCATCTCATTATCCGAATTAGGGAGAATGAAATCCCACATTCCATTCAGTTCAACTATTTCTTCCCTTTCATCTTCTTCATCCGATACCAAAGGAGTATCTTCCTCTTCTTCATCTTCTGATTCTGCATTGGAGATTGCATTGGGAGGTTTTGAGTCAGCTTGATTTCTCTTGAAATTTCTGAATGGTCTTTTTGTAGAAGTCTCTGCTACCTGCTTTTTGATCTCAACCATCTCATTAGACATAGTTTTAAGAACATTCTGTAAACCCTTCATGTCATATGGACCTTTTGGTGTCTTTTTCTTGGAATCATCTTTGAAAGTGACTTTCTTTGATTTTATTTCCTCAATAGTGTTTTTCTTATCTAGAGAAATCATTCGTTTTTCAACTGAAATAGCTTCTTTCATATTCTCAGCTAAAGTCGGTTTTGCAGCGCTATTTACAAAAATTGCTATGTTTGAGGGAAAAGCATTAATGTACCATTCACTTCTAACTTGTTCACTAGGCTTAGATGTTGTAGGGATCTTATTCAAGATTTTATTGAATCAAGAGTTAAAATATTTAATGGGTTCTTTGTGTTGAGTCTTTAAATTGGAGAGATCGTTAATTACGGTAGCAATTGATTTATCATCTCCATATTTAGTTAAAAATTGCTCTTCAAACATATCCCAATTTGTGATAGAATCAGAAGGTAAGGAAAAGTACCATGATCTTGTTGTTCCTTGCTAAGTATAAGGAAATAACCTGACTACAACATCTTCATGCTCTACTTGATTTAAGTTTATAGCAAGCATAGAGTTATTGATATGTTCTTCCGCTTGTATACCAGTATCTGGACTAAACTTTGGGAGCCATTTTTCAGGATGATCAGGTAGATCATGCAAAGGTGCAGCCATATTTACTGCTCCTGGTCTGGTCCATGGTCTTTGTGCTGGTTGTGCCATTCTTGTGATGATGGTAGAAGAACTAGAAGTGATAACTGGTATATGAGTAGTAACAGTTGAAGTACTAGAAGAAATAGTTGATGTTTGAGCAGATGTAGTTTGAGCAGATGAAGTTTGGGCAAATGATGATGAGACTACTACACTTTTTGGATTTGGAGCTTGGGAAATAGACTATTGAATATGTGATGAAGAACTAGTACCACTTTCTGTTTCGGGTGGATTTTTTCTTGTTTTAACTCTACTAGGTATAGGAAATTCTTTTGGGTAAATTCCAATTTTTTCACTCTGTGACCTAGTGAGAGGTCTAGAAGAAACAAACTATGAAGTGACACTACCTTTAGATAATTCTGATTCTTCTAATGATAACGAGAATCCTTGAAATTTATGAACTAAAGCTTCGACTTCAGGGGATTCAGGAGTTGGATTATCTTATTGATCTGAGACTTTGGTAGTGGGTGTTTGAATACTTTTATCATTTTCTTCTCTTGTGATTTGAGATGTGGAAGAAATTGAAGGTGATGGGGGTGATGTGCTCTTAGAATGGCTATCGGATTTGGATTTATCTGCCATTCATAGCTTTGGCCCTCCTTCTAGTGCCAAAAATGTTGAAGCCTCGAAAATCGCTACTTCAAACATTGGGGGATAACCAACCAGTCGGGACCTTAGGACAGCTCCTTTTCCGTTTGGTGTGATGGCTCCGACTGGATTGATAGGACCAGTTTCCTAGTGATTTAGATGGGTTGGTAATAGAATGATTGGATGGGGGAAAATGGGACTAAATGACTGAAATAAAACTAACTAATCTAATATAAATACTGATAAAATAATTCTAAAACTAACCCGAGAATGAAATGTGAATACAACTTTAAATTGTTTCAATTAACCAATAACCATGAAAATGTATTACAGCTTAATTGAAATATGCAGTAACAAATAAAGATAACTCTTCTTAAGAAATTAAACAGATTTATAATAACATATTGCATTCATCATAATATATCGCTTGCATATACTATAAAAGATAAATATTTCTAACACACTCAGAAATGATATGTATAAAGAAATATTGTGAAACAAATACACATAAATGATAGCAATTTAAAAGAGAATATCACATAACAGAAGAAACTAACAATGAATAGATATAAATACCATATCCATCTCAATACTTTCCAATGAAATTCGATATCCAAATCCAGCAACTTCAATGTAAAATCAACTCCAAGATACAGAAATGCAATTCTTAAAGATAATTTCGTAGAGAATCACCAGATGTGATCATTTATAAAAATATAGGAGTCAATGAAGTACAGAAATGTAATCTCCAAGTCAAAATATTACAAATTCAGGACCCCTTTCTAAATGCATGAAAGGGGTTTAAATAGGTATTTAACAAAAATAACTAAAACTATTCCTACAATCTATCTAAATTAAAACATATCTAAAACATAAATATGATCTTGATGAAAACCAACTCATTGATAATTTGTTGCGATTGATGTGTGAAGATGGCAGATTTTGAGCATTTCCTTTACTTCTTCAAGATGACTAAGCTTTCAGTGCAACCTCCCTGTATATGTGGCATCGGAGAATTCGGGAATGATGCAATCAATGGCATTTGAGAGAAATTTTATTGCTATTTGTTGACTATGTGGCTTGAAGATATAATTCCACATTGTATCCTATGATATTTCTTGTAATTGGCCAATTTGCTTATTTTTATTAACTATCTCTTGTTTCTATCTGTGATCGTTTTCCTTTACTCTAGGTAATTGGCCGGGACTAAAATTTGCAATTAAATTGATTGCATATAAGTTATCATTCACCATCTGTGTTACATTTTTCATTATTCCTTTAGCTCTGGATGTGGCCCTTTCTGCTTTGATCAAGCGATGTTCCCATTCTGCAAAAATAATTTCTTTATGTCTCTCCATAATCTTGGGAAGATCTGCTTTTCTCCCTGATTCTGAGTCTTGCCATAAAAGAAATTCGGAGATCTTTTCTTCAGCTTCATCAAATTCAATTTTAAGAGTGACTCCTTCATCTATCAAGGAAGATGTTAACTCACATAAAGATTTTTCTTCTGTAATCTTTAGACAAAATTCATTTAATTGTTGAGACAATAATTTGTTTGTTTCCAAAGCTTCATTTTTGGAATTGATCTAGACTGGGATAATTCTTGAACTTGTCTAATTTAGATTGAAACATTTTTTCTTGTTCAATATTCAGAGTCTACTCATTTTGTAGAAGAGCTTGTAATTTTGCATTTTCTTGATTAAGTTGTTGTTTCTTTTTTAGGTTCTGTTGATCAATCTTCTCTTTTTCAACAGCCAACTGCTCTTCTAATTGTTTAGACTTGAGCTCTTCATCCTGTAATCATTGTTCTAACTAAATGATATTTTGTTGGTTTTCTGCAACTTGTTCCCCAAACATAGCAATTTGCACATCCTTTTTCTTCATCAACTATGTAACTTCAGAGGCTTTTTCTATAGTAGCAGCACTATAGACACCTTCATACTGAGACAATTTGGTGAGATCCTCAGATGGATTCACCTCAGCATTCTTATAAAAAATATTCATGAATTCCCCCTGTGATGCCGAAAGTGCATCTTGATCAGTTCTCCTCATTTTCCTCTGTTTTCTCACCACAGCCCTATGTTTGGGACTGTAAAATATATCCAAAGGAGGAATTTCTTCTATCTTTAACATAATCTCACCTGTGGGGTTTTCAGGGATGATTTCTACATCCTAGTCCTTTGGATCATCAACTTGGGGAGTGTTTTGTTGTCCTATTTTCTGGGCAAATTGTTCATATTGGCTCAACAAATGAGAAGAAACAGTAAGTTCGGTATCTTCTTGTCCTCCAAGTTGATAATTTGCACTATTTTATATCCCTTTTAGGTGCCTGTTCAGCATTTTTACTATCTGTGCCTCCTTTTTCAATATGCACATGGGCATCAGTACCTGTGCTTTCTTTTCTTGCTTGGGCCTAAGACTGTTGTACATCAATTTTAACAGCGGTTTCTATCTTTCTAGTATCAGTTTTTCTGATATCATCTTTCTTCTCCAAAATAGGATCAGTTCCTATTACTTCTTTGCCAGATGTACATCATGTATCTTTCTGTTGTGGTTCACATCTCTATGTAGAAATCCTTAATTGATCCAGAGGAACTCTGAGTAGCCTATGACTTCTAAATAATAAAAATTTATTCATTTCTTCGTCCTGAAGTTTGGACTTGGCCAAATCAAAAACTTGAGACATTTTATCTATAGAAACAAATAAATCATCAAAGACATCTGGTTCATATTCGAACCGAGCAATTGAAATAGAGGTAGTAAAATCATATGCCACCTTCCTTGGATCATATTGGCTTCCAGGAATTGTTGAAGGTTTAAGATCAGTTAACTTAAAAACTTCTTTTTCAGCATGGACAAAATTGATGAGAGTATAGTCACCACATTTTAAAGGAAAAATAGGCCACATAAGTTTTTTGTTGTTCTTTAAAGTCCTAGACATACCTTCTGCTGTCAGCTGATAAGAAATTCCCTATGCTAACAGCTTCTCTAGAACATACAAAGGAAGGATGTGTGGCTCTACAATACTTCCAAAAACTCTGATATATGTGAACTTTTCCTTCCAGAACCAATCTCCAATAGAGGATAAATCAACTCTAGCTTTGCCGGAAAGTCTAGGAGGGAATCGGCCAAAAATGATTTGGTAAATTGGAATAAGAAAACCATGATAGACTCTGTAAACATGACTTCTGAAATACCCCTTCTATAAGAACTTGTGGTATATATGAATTGGAAACGGTTCTTTAGGAGTCCATTTCCATCCTAATAAGGGGAATTCAGAATTGAAACAAATGGCATCTAGGATATAAGCACAAAAATAAAAAGGAGTGGAATTTCCCGAACTTTTTTCTTTCCTGTACTCAAGAATTATGTTGGCTATCTTATCAGACAAAATAACATCCCAATCCATTATCTCAGAATTAATAGCAGCAAGTATCAACGAAACCATTTGAATGGAAAACCTAGCCAAATTATCATTACCAAACAATCTACACATCATATTTGTGACGTAACAATATGGAGGCAAGAGAGACTCCATGGAGTACATACCTGATGCCTCATGCCTGTGCTTTTCAGGAGCCCTTTTCCATTCTCTAATTGGTTCGGATTGATTTTCATTGTTTGCAACAAATTCTTTGATAATCTCTTTGTTATAAATCTTCTATGGGTCAGGCAGGTGGTACATTGCCTTGATATCTTCTAGTTTGAATGACTCGAATATTTTTCCAAATGCAGAAACAAAATTTTTGTCTTTGATAGCCACATTATTAAACACCCATATAATAATATCATAATACAGGAAAATGTTTGCCCGAGCTGCAACTTGGTGCAGAAATGAGTTTGCCAATGCACCAAGAGGACTTTCAGAATCAGATTCTGAGTTGGCTTCGTTAGGAACTGTGGCCTTATCTTCAACAACTCTAGGGTTTTCCTTTTCTAATAGATTGTAAACATTTTCCCATGTCATTTTTCCAAGTCCTTGGCAGGAGGTGTCTGTAACTAGCTTAATTTTCGTTGATTTCTCTTTAGGCGGCATAGTAATCACAGGGGCCTTTACAGCAACGGTAGCTTTCGATTTCCTGAATCTCTTCGACATTTCAATGTCAAGGAGTATTTCTCTTGCTCTGAGAATAGAAAAATTGGATGTTCTATTGCTCTGCGACAAAGAGAACCTTTCAGCCAAAGTAAAAACGTAATAATGAAACACATCTATACAAAGGGTTTATTCATTGATTTGTATTTATTATTTCCGTGGTTTAAAACTTAAATGCCCCCTAGGGAGTCACACTCATGCATTCAATAACAAAACAAATCATTGTTATTCGTTTGATTCGCGAGTTAATGTTATCGTACAATTCGAGATTTGGCATATTTCAAAATAAGTATAGATATATTTCCTTTTAAAACAATGAAACACGATGAATAATAATAAATGGATATTTAAGTCATAATCGCATCGCAATTCGTTTAAAAGGGAAATGAAACAAGAATTATACCAAATCTCGATTGTGAAGATCACATCGGAGATTTAAAATGAAATGAACCGTTTAATATTTTCTCCGAAAATGCGATTGGGATGAGATAGGATCCGTCGCATCGAAGTTTTAAAACAATAGAATGCAATGTTTTTACTTCTTTTGAAATGTGATTGTGATGAATCACATCGAATCAGAAATATATACAAGAAACACAACACTTTAAATTTATCCGAAATGCAATTGCGATTGAGCACGATCGCATCGGAACTTTCCAAAGAAAAAACAAACTTTAAAGAATTCTCTGAGTTTCCGATTGCGATTACTGTTCATTTCAATCATTTAAATATAAATACTTTATAATTTTTTTGATATGATTTATAGGCTTTATGTCTAATTGGATCGAAAATTTATTTTAAGGGTTGTCCACTTTGTAAATAAAAAATGTGATATGTATCCTTTTATTAATGAATCTTTTATTTGTAAAAATGATTGGGATTTTTTCTAAATATTTTATTTCTATCTAGAAAGAAAGATAAAAAGAGGACCTATTTCTAAATGGGATTTATTATAAAATTTAAAAATGGGGAGGGTTGTTGTACAGTAAGACACATTCTTAAAAGAACAATAGACAATAACAATACCATGGCTAAGAAATATGATCCTAACACAAACAAAACCAGTCAATCAAGTATTGGCGCAAGCTGCCCTAGCACCTCTGCTAGTGGCCCCGAGAAAAATCTAGCTACGAAAGCCCTGAATCAAAATCAGAAAATTAAAAATGTGGAAAAATTTATGGCTGATAAAACTGATATAAATATTTCTAAAACTCAAGCGCCTTTCAGTTTTGAAGGAGAAATCGCAAAAATCAAAATAACCATCCCTCTCACCGAACTAGTAGCTTAGGATATGTACCGCTCCCAAGTCTTGAAAGTCTTAAACATAGGAAATGATACCAACACTCTGAATTTGACAGATGATAAACCATAGTTGTTGTTCGGACCCGAAGTAGATGGAAAATACTAACAAGGATCCATTCCGCCATTCTATGTTAGCTTAAACATACATGACAAAAACCCCCATAATGCCATGATAGACTCTGGTGCCTCTTACAACCTTATGCCAAAGGTAGTGATGGAAATATTGGGCCTAGAAATAACCAGGCTCTACAAAGATCTGTATTCATTTGATTCAAGCAGAGTTAAATTCTTAGGACTGATCAAGGACTTATGTGTCAATCTGGCACAAATTCTACCAAGAGTCACAGAAATGTTGCTGCTGATGGAAAAGGAGCAAAGGATACCACCCCGACCAAAGAATAAGGCAAAAGTAGAAGACAGAATGACGCAGCATAGAGGCAGAGTAAGGTAAAAAGAGAAGCAAGTGACAGACTACCAGACAGGAAGAGGGAAGTGTCATGAATTGCTGCAGACAGCAGGAATTTGGAAGCACAAGACCACCGAGGCTGCGGAGAGATGGGGAGAGATCTCATAGAAGAAGCGTGTAGCGCTACACCTGATTTAAATTTTTTCGTTAATATATGCGAGAATGTTTAACCCTGGTTACCATCGTATGAATGGCTTCGTATTAGGTCTCATGATTTGTCGTATCACAAGCTAAAATGATGTTGCAGAACATCAAACCAATTTTTGGAGCCCAAGGACGAAGCCAGACCCAAGAGATATTTTCATATGTGTAAGTGGACATTCCCCGTGTGTTTTATTATTATGTTTCTGAGTCTTAGGCGATACAAGCAGGCTGGCTTCTGTTTGAATGGAGAGGTAGCGAATCGTATCAAAGACATAAGATAGGTAAAAATATGTCGATCAATCGGGCGAAGCCTGCAAAAGGCTCCAGAAAGCATTGTGCGGTGACATACAACATGAAGGGCCGATTTGATTCAAGGTAGAAAGGATCTTTGGGAAAAATGGAGTAAATGGACATCAAGTTTGTGAACAACAAAGGATTTCAAGCATAACTAGTTTAATAGCAGACATCAACATGGTAGGGCAAACCATTAATCATGAGAAATGTAATTATAAGCTAATCAATACATAGAAATAATAATACAAGCCATGCATAGAGGAGTACAACTCTCTAACTTCAGGAAATGGCTATCAGACTTTGGGGAAAACAATTAAGACGGAAAAAAAACTCAAAACACTATGTCGGAATGCCTAAACACAGTACTTCAAGTTATTGGGCACTTTGAAAACAAGATTTGCATAGTCTTAGACAAAGGGCTAGATTAGAACTATACCTCCTTGGTTCAACAAAATGATAATCTAATCAGTCAAAGAGAAATTTCATGGATGGAACTATGGCTGTCCATAGGTAAGAAGGGCGTACTGTAAATAATACTTAACATGCATAGAACTATGAATGAAACTAAGCAACAATATCCATAAGTTATTAAAGAGCAGTTAAGAATTCTTTAATGTGACTAAGGAAGAGGAAAACATGAAAGCTATGAAGAAACAGGAAATTTGAGGTGCCTCCAAGGGCATGTCTCAAATTTTTTCTCTACTGATCTATAGCGAGCAAGAAACATGTATTCATGAATGAAAACTAGAAGACAAAACAAAGAAAGAGACACTATATCATTCTACGAAGTCATGGAATCCAACAACAATCCTCTTTCATCATCCAAGAACATCCAAGAGGCAATCCAAAAGCATGAGACAAGTATTTCTTCCAAAACTTATATAACCATATATTGCTTCTATAATCAAGTTCAACCTTCTATTACAATGAATCCTCTTGGAATATATAAGCCAAGGAGGAAGAAAACCAACCAAGGCAGATAGCTAGCCATTGGTTCAAAATAAATATCTAAACTTGTCCTTGAGGCTTTGCAAAGCCCAAGGCACAAAACATCTCATAAAATATCTAAAAAATGATAAAAGAAGGAATTAAATTGACTTTTCGTAACTTCTCATGTGCAAAAATAGCTAAACGCACATGAGGAAACAACAGTTTTTAAAGGTTCAAAATTTACAAAATTATTCAAAATTTACATCAGCAAAAGGTCCCTTGACTTGCCGGTAATATTTGGCAGCCTTCCTGATGTCGAAATGAGGCTCATGATAGCTTTTTGGAAAGCTCCAAGTGTCTAATTTATATAACCACTGAAATTTTCTCAATCTAATGCCTGGAAGTCCTCCAAAAATAGGATTGTGTGTAAAAAACCAGAAAATACAGTTTGCTGATAGACCGGGCAGAGTGTGCAAAAAGCGAGCATTTTTTGCCATTTCGGGGGAGAAAATGATCTCCAAATGTTCTGAGAATCGCTGAGAGTGTGCTCCTAAAATTATGGCATCCAATGATACAATTCTACTCCTTTGAAGATCCCCCAAACTGAAATGGCGAATTTCATGAGTTTTGACCAAAAACCCAAAAATGCCAAAAAACCAAAACATGTCAAATATCGTTCAATTTTGGTGAGAAAGTCCCTTAATGCTTTTTAGAAACATGTCTAGAAGCTCGGGCCAAAATTCCAAGCCTAGAGGTGTCTTTCTCCTTTTTTCTCACTGGGCGCCCTCTTTGGGCAGTATTGAGCCTTTCTTGGTTTTCTTCTTTGTTGCCTGGCATTCTAGCTTTGGTGAAGAAGTCATGGCCCTCTGCCTAGGAGAGGTAGTTAGCACATGCTTTGGAGAATGCTCTTCATGATCTTTATGTTGTTGTTCTGTCTCATAAGGCTGCCCCTTTTCCTGTCCTTGTTCATCACTGTTATGCTGCTCCTGTTGCTCTGTCTCACCTTCACTGTCAATCACTGTTTTGATCAAGGTATAATTGGTTTTCAACTTTTGTGTGAGATGCCCTTTTAACGCACAATTCTCTCCTCTTTCAAAAAAAATTCTTTTCCCTTTGTATGCCACTCCACAAGTAAAATCAAGAACAAAAACACTGTCAATAAAAGATACACACAGTCAAAGTGATTTTTCTATGTTTGTGGTAAGGTCACCCAACTTTTGGTGTTTTTGATGTGAGAGCATGCAGCTTTGTAGCAGTCAAGCAGCAAAACTTCTCACAATCAACACCCTTCTTGTCTTTGCTTTTCCCTCACACAAATTTTTACACATACCTCCAAATGCAATGGTAGTTTCACTCACCGACTCTGCTTTATGGAATGAAAGGTCAAACACTATTTTTTCCTTTTTAAGAAACAAACGAAACTTTTGACCAATGACCAAGTGACATATGTATGGTTACTGTGGTTGAAATTTGGACCACTGCTTCTTTCTTCAAATGCTAAGTTTTTGCTTTAAAACAGTGCCTCCATCTCCTAATACTCTTTTGAGGGCAGTTTACAGGTTTTTAAAGATGAATAAGAATCCAAGTTTTGTTATGCTTACTGCTAAGCAATCACAGACTATAGCACTCTTGAGCTTTTAAAAGATTAAACCTCCCAAGCATGGTTTTCTCCGTCACATATAGTTTACAGAGTTCATGGTTTGTCACTGCCTTTTGAGGGTAGCTCTAGAGTTCCTTTGAAATTGAATAAACCTCCCACCATTTTCCATCGTGACAAACTTTGTTAATAGATTCTAATCAAATCACTTTGAAAATTCTACAAATACTTTCCCCTTTTTCACCAACATTCAGACTCTTGAAAACACAGCACTTAACACCCTTTAGAATTTTGAAAATATCAAAGAGGCACTTGGAGTACCTTGATACTTCAATGGCAAGATTTGGTTGAGAGTTTGAGTGGCTTTCAAAAAAATTTGGAGGTGTTTTAACGCTTTGACATATGCGCGGCACGTTTAGATGGAAGAGTGCTGTGTAGATAATCTGTTGGGTCAATTGTCGGGCTGACAGGACCAAATCCTACAAGCGCAACGTGCGGCTTTTTTGCCCCGTGTAAAATGTGTGCCTGAACGCGCCGCGCGGTTGTACAGGCATGCCGCGTTTTTCTTCAAGCTCGAAAACTCTGTGCAATTTTCTCAAACTCCTTTCTCCGACCTTAAGGACAGCAAGAGGAGTACTCCCTCGTGTTTTTTGAAATGCAGAATGGATGGCAACGGTCTTTTACCGTGTTTGAAAGTGAAAAAGCCAACACACCTTCGAGTTTTATTTGAGAGGGTTTGGAAGGCTTCTCTCTTTATACCATGGCCTTTGTCTATCTGAAATGAAAACAGAATGATTTTGAACGTGTTATGAAGGGCCCACACTTTTGAAAAGAGTTTGTAAAGAGGTATGTGCGTACTAATTTAACGGTTGTAATAGCTATAAAACCATTCCAAAGGTAAACTGTGCTCATTGTGTTTTACACATTTGAAAAGTGACCTCTGCCAGTGCTGTCCTTTAGGTGACTTTTTCCACGTGAAAAATTTGCTCAATCAATACACCAATGAGTTATGAAGCATCTCTAGTTATTCTACAAGGAGTTGGATCTACCCTTTTTAACTTTTCACTAAAGTGTCTACCCTGGATGCTTTAAAGGTGATAATGCTCACTGTGAAACTGATTTAACTGTTAGGTGTCCTTTAAGCTCATCTTCTGACTGTGGGTGCAGACATTCAGTTGTATTTTCCCAAGATTTTTCTTTTCTCTGTCCATCAAGAAGGGCATTTTCTTCTAAAAGCTTTTCCTTTATTAAAAATGTAACAGCAGAGTGCCTTTAACCTATTGTTATAAGGAAACTGCCTTCCTTTGCGACAGTGGCATGCATATTTTGCTTTTACTGGGTTCCAGGACCCTTTGATAAATAATTTTCATTCCTTAGCCTATGTTATGACCTCTTCTCTCAACCACTTATCAATTATGTTGGGTTTGAAGGAACAGCGATTTAAAGTTAAACCTGTTCACCAAGGAGATGAGCTTTTTGTAAATTTTAAGGAACTCACACCCCTCAGCAGACTTTGTACATTTCTTGGCTCCAGACTGTCTTTGAGTGAAAAATTACCCTACTCAGAAGCTTTAAACTGTATCTTACTGCTCTTACTACCTATCTCTAGATCAGTCAAAACTTGAAATCAGTCACTGCCCTGGCCCTCTGCTTATGAATGAAGGAGGCCTCTCTTGAAAAAATGCCTGATGTTCTTTTAACCTCTGTCTCAATCAAATGCAGAATGTTTGATGAATCAAAATCTTAGTGGCTTCTCTTATACTTCAGCCTTGAATCATCATTTTGATGCAGATATCTTCATTTGTTGTCTCACTATACTTCAAAGTTTGTCTTCTCAGTTAGTGAAAAACTGAAAAATAGACTTTACCTTTGGCTTTCTGCTTGTATATGAAGGAGGCGATCTTAACCCTCTGCTAATAGATGAAGGAGGTTCTTATTCATGTCATATCATCAGCCTCTTGACAGTGTTGTTTTTTCTTTCACTATCTTTTCAGGCTTTGAATGTGGTTGCATGAGCTTGATGAAAAACTCTTTGCTCTATAGTTTTATCTCAGGCTCAAGATCACATTGAGAAGCAGGTGTCTTCTCATGCGGAGCCAAATATTGTCTTCTGAGATGCTGATATGCCTCTGTCTTTGAAAGGTCTATCAAAACACTGTAAAAACACCTAAAATCAGCTTGACTTCTGGTCTATGTGTTGCTGAGACTTGAGGGTGTATAAGTGGCCCGACCTAGGGTTGTAACCAACTTTATTAGCAGAATGGGAAGTTTTGTTATGACTGGTCTATAGAAGATGGAGGTTTTTGGCTCTTGGATACTTTTTCCAAGGGAGAAATTCCTTAAAGCGCCACTTCCTAACTTAGGGGAGACTGTTTGGATAGATTTGGATTGTTTCTTTAGGGCTGATGGGCATACTAGTATGGCTGAGGCTAGGTAGGATTTGATAATGAGGTTTCATCTCGTCATGGGTGGACTGAAAAGGTAGGAGGGAAAAAAATTTTATGGATGTTTTCCCAGCTGGAAAATATGACAAATTTTTGGATCAGCTGCTAGAAAACTTAGCTGTCAGAACTAGTCATCACCAACAAGTGAAAAATACTGATGACTAACAGTGGCTCCATTTGGGGAGGGCAGCTCCTTTTCAGGAGGTGTCCAGAATTTCAGATCTTTGTCTTATGAAGACCAATGCCTTATCCATTGGCACAAATTTCACCCTTCTTTGATGCTTCTTCAGAAGAATGACAATATGATTAGTATCAATGATATTTCTACCTACCCCACTATCTTTCCTAACATTTTTTCCTCTTTTTGGCGCATTTGGACTAGCAGCCTTTTGACAATATATATTTTTTCTTTTTGAAAACTGAACCTATCTAATTCTACACTTATATCTATCGGGAGTTCATATTAAACTAATGAACCCCTTCATTACTCTACCTATGCTAGATCAACTGTCAAGATTAAGCTGTTTGACAGGATTTTTTTCTCTAATCTAAAACATGAAATTGAAAATATGATCAAATCAGGATTAGACAGTCTGATTTGTCATGTATTTGTGGCATGAAAGACAAACTGCACACAAATATTATTTTGCAGAAATGGAAACTAGTCAAAACAGGGCTAAGATGTATAATTTGTTTTTCATCCTCGCTTCCCTCTTTGGTTCTGTTTTGGGCGTGTGGAACCAATATCTTCTCCTAATCTACTCTCTTTGATAAGTCAATCTTACACAATGTTGACCATATTTTTCACTCACTAACTTATCAGCAAATAAATTTAAACATGTTCAGCTATGATTAGGCTAGATAACTGAACAAGATATTTGAGTACTAGTAACAACATTTAGACTTGCATGCTTTCTGAATGACTATTTTTTGGAACATGGGGCCCTTCTCTATTTTTCAACTGCCCCCTTTTCTATTCTTCTATTGTTTTTTTTTTTTTACTTTTCTATTTATCTACTGTTCAACAGTGGTATATACAATGAATGAAAATGTTTTAAACTCAGAAATCTTGGAAATGGCGAAAATTAAGCATCTTATCCTCGTAAGGATATCCTAGCATTCTTGGTCCATTTAACTCTTGAAAAGAGAAATTTGGAAAATTCTCCCTTTCCATCATGACATAAGGATTCTTGCAAGAATCTCTGAACGAACCCGTATCTTCCCGTTGTACCTCTTTGTACCTCTGATTTCCACTCCTTCCTTTTCTGTACATCTTCCTTAATTAATGCATATACTCTTGGTCATTTTTGAAATAAATAATGACATCATCAAGGTATGTAAATATGTAGAAATTCAAGACTGAAAATAGGGCTTTCATGAGCATATTTTTTATATCCGGTGGTTTTGCAATTCTAAGTCTGAAACTGGAATTACTTCCAGCATACTGGAAAAAATCTTTGAGTTGTCTACTTTGCAAGGGAATCATTTGACTATAACCTGAAACATCATCTTGCAAAGGCATATGATCAAAAGCACTTTTCATTGAAATATCATGGTCTTGGGTAGGAAGGATAAAATTTCTGTTATAGGGATGTGCATTAGTGTTTCTAAAATCAAAACAGACCCTATGACCAGCTATTTTGTCTTTGATTATTATGGATTGGTTCAGACTTTTGTACTTTCTTTTGTCGAAACTGTTTCTTGGAGTAATGGTAGTGGCATAGTGTTTGTCATTGTTTCCTCTGTATAATGTAGTATTCTGCATGAGATTGCCAATTCTAGCAGTTCTAAGTCTTTGATGGAATGACAGGATTTTAGCCAGTTCAAGTAACTCAGGTATATTTGGACTGTGGTTATCATGTTTTCTCATAAGGAGTTTATCAGGCACTTTTTCTGGATTTTGAGCTATTATGGTTACAATCAAGGCTTCACTTGCAGAGGAAGAGTTGTGTGATGGTAAATCTTTGAGGTATGGTAAAAAAATCAAGCTTCCCTACTCCTGAGTTCCGAAAAGATTTGTGATATGTAAGTCCTCTAATGCCTTAGTTCTGAAAAATTTTCCTGATGTAACTGCTGATGTTTGACTAAGGTTTGAGAAATTCGCTTGATAATACATAATGGTTTGCGCTTCTTGCTCTATTCCTATTTTAAAAGGAACATACTTACTTTCTTCAAGACATAGTAGTTCATGATCATGGTAGTTTTGAGTGTCTAGTTCATCATAGAAAACTAGGGGCAACTAATGTGATGGATCTAAGCTTGTTTTAGTTCCTTCTGACCTTTCTTCAATGTCCTCATCAATGTGCAAAATAAAAGAGTTCAGGTCGGAATGAAAGGAATACATTGGAATGTTATCTGGCCTCTCTTGGCTACTAATCATGTATTTCATGTGTGACTCTCGATAGAGTATTCTTGTTTGGTCAAACACATGAATAGTGGCGTAGGACATATCTAGTTGAATATTTCCTTGGAGCTTGGCTCCCCAAGATCTGGATAGAAGCATTCCATACTTGGGAGGGATGTCTGCTACCACTATGTCCATGATTAAATGTTTTGTAGGTATCTGGGCCAAGCTGAAGCAAAGGTCTTTGATCAAACCTAGGCATCTGACTCTACTCGAGTCGAAAGAATACAAGTCTTTGTATGGTCTTGTGATTTCCAGGCCTAATCTTTCCATTACAACCTTCGACATAAGATTATGTGAGGCACCGGAGTCTAGCATGGCATTGTGAAGGATTTGGTCATGGATATTTAGACTGATGTAAAAGGGAAGAGTGGTTCCTTCCTGGAATTTCCCTTCTATTTTCGGACCAAACAACACTTCAGGAGTGTCATCAGCTAGAATAAGGGTGTTCTCATCATTTCCTAGATTCAGGACTTTTAACACTTGGGATTTATAAGGGCCTTGAGTGATAAGTTCAGTGAGAGGCATGGTAATCTTTATCTTGGCGATTTCTCCCTCAAAACTGAAGGGCGTTTGTAGTTTAGACAGGTTTGTCTCAGCTTTTTCAGCCATGACTTTTTCTATGTTCTTAATTTGCTGACTCTGGTTCGGGACTTTGTTTGACACAGTCACTTCGGGAATATTTGTGGAAGTACTAAGAATATCTGAATCAGGATTAGTTTGGGTAACTCTATCTTTGTTTTGGTCATTTTTCCCGACCATGATTTTTTTGTTGTTGACTGCTTTCTTAAGGATGGTATCAGGGGTTTTAGCAGTGTCTTAGCTACCTTTCTTGGATTTGTCTTAATATTTCCTGCTTCTAAGGTCATACTGCCTGTGAGATTCTATTATGGCATTCTGGAAATCTATGGTTGGATCCTCGGGATCTTCATAGTTGGTTTCATCCTGATTCGGAGAGAAGAATGATTGTTCTTCTTCTGTCAGATACACCTCACTCTCATTATCAGACCCTATGAGTTTCAAATGACTTTCATCAATGGGTTCTGTATCCCTATCATCTTCTTCCACAATTTTCATTAAATGGTGGCCTAATTTTTTGGTCATTTTCCCTTGGTCTATTTTGAGGCTGTTCCCTCCTAAAATTTTGGTTCCAGTTTCTGTTTGGAGGGTTTGGTTGATTGTCCCTAACAGGGGCCTTCTCGCTTATCTTTTCCCACATTTTGGCCATGGTCTTGACTAAGTCATCTATTCTAGGATCTAAGGAAGGAGATGAAGTGGAGACCTCATCTCTATATGTGAATTTCCTTTCCGATCTAGTTCTAGCTCTTTTTTCTGCTAAGTTGGCTTCTGCTTTTATGGCTACTTGTTGCATTTCCTCTAGGGTAGGGGGTCCTTGTCTCTTAGCTGATAAGTCATGTCTGGGTCAAAACCCTCGGGGAATTTTACCAAGACTGAACCAAGCGATGGTTTTAAGTGAGGTGGGAGGGCATTATACACACTGTTGAACCTAGTGCAGTAACCCTAGACACTTTCCCCATTTTCCCGTTTTAGATAATTATATTCAGACAGGATTTGAATGGGGTTATTTCGGACTTCCCACTTGTTTGTGAAGACTTGATATAGTTCTAGGATGTTGTGGATGTTTTTTGGAGGCAAGCTCTTAAACCATGTTTTGGGTTCTCTGCCCAGGCTTTGGGCGAACATTCTCATTCTGACGGTTTCGTCTTGTACTTACAAGTATTCAAAAGCATCGCTAATCCTACTTACATGTTGTTGAGCTGTGGCAGTCTCTTCTCTAGTAAAGTAAAGTGTAGGATTTTTGCTTGATATTCATGTGGTAAGGGAGCCAAGGGTTGTGGTAACACCAAGGGTGCGTACCAAGCTGCCATGATGGGAGCAAATGGATGATGTACAAGATGAGGGCTTGTGGGATGTGTTGAGGTGGTTTGAACAATAATGGTTTGGATAGGTGTGGTGGATGTACTTTGGACTAGCAATCTAATTTTGAGCGGATCTGGGATGGTAAGAGCCAAAGTGATGGAGAAGCAGAAAGTCGGGAGGTGTGGTAGGTGAGGCTTCTCTACTAGGGCTCTGTGGCAGATCTAGGGGCTCAAGATCGTCAAAGTCTATCTTGCTTTTTGACTTGCTTCTAAAAAGAGTTTTTGCTGATTCTAAGTCAAAGCGGAAATCCTGCAAGGTAGTGAGATGTTTAGGTACTGATCTTGCTTTACGGATGGAACTATCGGTAGCTAGAGTGCCAGTTTCGGAAGCTTGCCACAGAATATTTTTAGGGTTATCTACTATGATAGGGGGATTTGGGTCTGGATGAGATCTGGTGTTGATTCTTCGTGAAGCCAGATTTCGGGTCTAGAGTTTAGAGAGGATGGTATTTGTGAAATTTTTCATATGGATAGCCTCTCTAAGGTTATACTAATGTGAAGGATGGTCAAAACCAAAAGGATGGACTAGTGGAGTCGCCAGGTGGATTTTTATGAAAACTATGGTCCACCACCAATACTATCAAAGATGCTTTGGGAAAAAGTTTTATAGCAAAATTTGAGATGGAAACTTGTGAAGAAGAGTGATTCACTTGGTTTCAATAGTTTGCTAGGCTGTATGGACAAGCTAATGGTTCTCTTGGCAAGAGGTTTCTGCTTATCTCCTATGTTTAGGTGAGGCTTTCTGAATCGCTAAGTTATACTTAGTTTGTCACTGATTACAGAGTTTTCACCCTAAGTTTTAAGTTCTTGGAAAGATGAGCTAGTAGAAAGTTATGGTTTATTAAAATTTTGGTTTTTTTGTGGAGTTTTTAGGCCTACTGGAGGCTAGTGGAGTCGCCAGGTGGAACTTGGTTGTTTTTGAAAATATTTAGCAATGGTCCACCACTAGTAACTAAAGAAAAGCTAATCTGGGAATGTTTTGGGGTTTTTTTGAGTTTTTATGTGCAGCCTATGATTTATTTAAATTATTCTAAACTTGTTTCATCACTTTGCTAGGGTGGCGAGAACAAAAAGAGTTTACTCTAAATGGTTTTATGGACTGCTTGCCTGTTTAAGTTTTGAAGACTAATGAATCTACAAGATTTTTCTAGAATGTTATGTACTCAGTTAGTCCCACCGTGATCGCCATTATGTCAGTGAGCGGTGGGATAGGTCGATCGGATAGTGTTTTAAAATGTAGTAAAGTAGTAAGGCCTACTGGAGGCTAGTGGAGTCGCCAGGTGGATTTTTAGTTGTTTTGAGGTATATGTGTATGGTCCACCACCAGTACTGACAAAAACCAATCTAAGGGAGTTTTTTAGGTTTTTTCTAAGTTCTTTATGTGCAACCTAGTTTGTAAGAGTGTTATAAACCTGATTCATCACTTTGCTAAGATGGTGAAACAAAGTGTTTACTCTAAATGATTCTAAAGGCTGATGGTCTAAGTTAAATGTTGAAGGACTAAAAAGTCTATAAGAGTTTTCTATGTACTCAATATGTCCCACCGTGATCGCCATTATGTTAGGGTCCCGTGATTTGGCTGATCGGCAAGCCAAATGACAGTGTAACATCAAACCAATCTTTGGAGCCCAAGGACCTAGCCTTCCTGGACTCAGAGAGGGCTCTCTTTATATGTGTAAGGGATATCTGTGTGTTTTGCTTATTATGTTCTAATTTTAGGCTAGTTATGAAGTAGGTTTTTTGGTTTTGGTTTTTAGGTTGTGAGGGATGAAACTGATCAAAGATATAAGATAGGTAAAAAGATGTCATATCAACTGGGCTATGGGGTCGAAAAGGTCTAGAAAGCTGTCAGACGGTGATACAAGGCTGTTGAAGGGTCGATTTGATTCAAGGTAGAAAGGATCTTTGGGAAAAATGGAGTAAATGGACATCAAGTTTGTGAACAACAAAGGATTTCAAGCATAACTAGTTTAATAGCAGACATCAACATGGTAGGGAAAACCATTAATCATGAGAAATGTAACTATAAGCTAATAAATACATAGAAATAAACATTCAAGCCATGCATAGAGGAGTACAACTCTCTAATTTCGGGAAATGGCTATCAGACTTTGGGGAAAACACTTAAGACAAACAAACAACTCAAAACACTATGCCGGAATGCCTAAACATAGTACTTCAAGTTATTGGGAACTTTGAAAACAAGATTTTCATAGTCTTAGACAAAGGGTTAGATCGGAACTAGGCCTCCTTGGTTCAAAAAAATGATAATCTAATCAGTCAAAGAGAAATTTCATGGATGGAACTATGGCTAGCCATAGGTAAGCAGGTGTACCTTAAATCATAATTAACATGCATAGAACTATGAATGATACTAAGTAACAATATCCATAAGTTATTAAAGAGAAGTTAAGAATTCTTTAATGTGACTAAGGAAGAGGAAAACATGAAATCTATGACAGCTGTGAATTTGAATGTGCTCAAGGGCATGTTCCTAAATTTTTTTCATCGATTCAGTATAGCAAGAAACATGTATTCATGAATGAAAAATAGAAGACAAAACAAAGAAAGAGACACTATACCATTCTACCAAGTCATGGAATCCAACAACAATCCTCTTTCATCATCCAAGAACATCCAAGAGGCAATCCAAAAGCATGAGACAAGTATTTCTTCCAAAGCTTATATGACCATATATTGCTTCTATCATCAAGTTCAGCCTTCTATTACAATGAATCCTCTTGGAATATATAAGCCAAGGAGGAGGAAAACCAACCAAGGCAGCTAGCTAGCCATTGGTTCAAAATAAATATCTAAACTTGTCCTTAAGGCTTTGCAAAGCCCAAGGCACAAAATATCTCATAAAATATCTGAAAAATGCTAAAAGAAGGAATTAAATTGACTTTTCATAACTTTTCATGTGCAAAAATAGCTAAACGCACATGAGGAAACAGTAGTTTTTAAAGGTTCAAAATTTACAAAATTATTCAAAATTTACATCAGCAAAAGGTCCCTTGACTTGCTGGTAACATTTGGCAGCCTTCCTGATGTCAAAACGAGGCTCATGATAGCTCGTTGGAAATCTCCGAGTGTCTACTTTCTGGAACAACTGAAATTTTCTCAATATGATGCCTGGAAGTCCTCCAAAAATAGGATTATGTGTAAAAAGACATAAAATATAGTTTACTGATAGACCGGGCAGAATGTGCAAAAAGCGAGCATTTTTCACCATTTCGAGGGAGAAAATGATCTCCAAATGTTCTAAGAATTTATAAGAGTGTGCTCCTAAAATTATGGCATCCAATGATACCATTTTCCTCATTTGACGATCCCCCAAACTGAAATGGCGAATTTCATGAGTTTTGACCAAAAACCCAAAAATGCCAAAAAACCAAAACATGTCGAATATCGTTCAATTTTGGTGAGCAAGTCCCTCAATGCTTTTTAGAAACATGTCTAGAAGCTCGGGCCAAAATTCCAAGCCTAGAGGTGTCTTTCTCATTTTTTCTCACCGGGCACCCTCTTTGGGCAGTTTTGAGCCTTTCTTGGTTTTCTTCTTTATTGCTTGGCATTCTAGCTTTGGTGAAGAAGTCATGGCCCCTTGCCTAGGAGAGGCAGTTAGCACATGCTTTGGAGAATGCTCTTCACGATATTTATGTTATTTTTCTGTCTCATAAGGCTGCCCCTTTTCCTATCCTTATTCATCACTATTATGATGCTCCTGTTGCTCTGTCTCACCTTCACTGTCAATCACTGTTTTGATCAAGGTATAATTGGTTTTCAAATGTTGTGTGAGATGCCCTTTTAACACACAATTCTCTGCTCTTTCAAAAACAATGTGTTTCCCTTTGTATGCCACTCCACAAGTAAACTCAAGAACAAAAACAAAGTTAATAAAAGATACACACAGTCAAAGTGATTTTTCTGTGTTTGTGGTAAGCTCACCCAGCTTTTAGTGTTTTTTATGTGAGAGCATGCAGCTTTGTAGTAGAAAAGTAGCAAAACTTCTCACAATCAACATCCTTCTTGTCTTTTCTTTTCCCTCACACAGATTTTTACACGTACCTCCAAATGCAATAGTAGTTTCACTCACCGACTCTGCTTTATGGAATGAAAGGTCAAACACTATTTTTGCCTTTTTAACAAATAGAGGAAACTTTTGACCAGTGACCAAGTGACATATGTATGGTTACTGTGGTTGAAATTCGGACCACTGCTTCTTTTTTCAAATGCTAAGTTTCTGCTTTAAAACAATGCCTCCATCTCCTAATACTCTTTTGAGGGCAGTTTATAGGTTTTTAAACATTAATAAGAACCCAAGTTTTGCTATGCTTACTGCTGAGCAATCACAGACTACAGCACTCTTGAGCTTTTAAAATATTAAACCTCCCAAGCATGGTTTTCTCTGTCACATATAGTTTACAGAGTTCATGGTTTGTCACTGTCTTTTGAGGGTAGCTCTAGAGTTCCTTTGAAATTGAATAAACCTCCCACCGTTTTCCATCGTGACAAACTTTGTTAATAGATTCTAATAGAATCACTTTGAAAATTCTACAAATACTTTCCCCATTTTCACCAACATTCAGACTCTTGAAAACACAACACTTAACACCCTTTAGAATTTTGAAAATATCAAAGAGGCACTTGGAGTACCTTGATACTTCAATGGCAAGATTTGGCTGAGTGTTTGAGTGGCTTTGAAAAAATTTTGGAGGTGTTTTAACACTTTGACATATGCGCAACACGTTTGGATGGAAGAGTGCCGCGCAGACAATCTGTCGGGTCAACTGTCGGGCCGACAGGACCAAAGCCTATAGGCGCGCCACGTGCTCCTACAAGCGCGTCGCGCGGCTTTGTTGCCCTGTGTAAAATATGCGCCTGAACACGCCGTGCAGTTGTACAGGCGCGCCGCGTGTGTCTTCAAGCCCAAAAACTCTATGCAATTTTCTCAAACTCCTTTCTCCGACCTTGAGGACAGCAAGAGGAGTACTCCCTCATGGTTTTTGAAATGCAGAATGGATGGAAACAGTCTTTTACCATGTTTGAAAGTGAAAAATCCAACGCACCTTCGAGTTTGATTTGAGAGGGTTTAGAAGGCTTCTCTCTTTATACCACAACCTTTGTCTATCTGAAATGAAAACAGAATGATTTTGAACGTGTTATGAAGGGCCCATACTTTGAAAAGAGTTTGTAAAGAGGTTTGTGTGTACTAATTTAACGGTTGTAATAACTTTAAAACCATTCCAAAGGTTAACTCTGCTCATTGTGTTTTACACATTTGAAAAGTGACCTCTGCCAGTGCTGTCCTTTAGGTGACATTTTCCACATGAAACATTTTCTCAATCAATACACCAATTAGTTATGAAGCATCTATAGTTATTCTGCAAGGAGTTGGATCTACCCTTTTTAACTTTGCACTAAAGTGTCTTCCCTAGATGCTTTAAAGGTGACAATGCTCACTGTGAAACTAATTTAACTGTTAGGTGTCCTTTAAGCTCATCTTCTAACTGTGGATGCAGACATTCAGTTGTATTTTCCCGAGATTTTACTGTTCTCTGTCCATCAAGAAGGGAATTTTCTTCTAAAATCTTTTCCTCTATTCAAAATGTAACAGCAGAGTGCCTTTGACCTATTGTTATAAGGAAACTGCCTTCCTTTGCGACAGTGGCATGCATATTTTTCTTTTACTAGGTTCCAGGACCCTTTGATAAATAATTTTCATTCCTTAGCCTATGTTATGACCTCTTCTCTCAACCACTTATCAATTATGTTGGGTTTGAAGGAACGACGATTTAAAGTTAAGCCTGTTCACCAAGGAGATGAGATTTTTGTAACGTTTAAGGAACTCACACCCCTTAGTAGAGTTTGTACATTTCTTGGCTCCAGACTATCTTTGAGAGCAAAATTGCCCTGCTCAAAAGCTTTAAACTGTATCTTGCTACTCTTACTACCTATCTCTAGATCAGTCAAAACTTGAAATCAATCACTGCCCTGGCCCTCTGCTTATGAATGAAGGAGGCCTCTCTTGACAAAATTCCTGATGTTATTTTAACCTCTGTCTCAATCAAATGTAGAATGTTTGATGAATCAAACTGTTAGTGGCTTCTCTTATACTTCTGCCTTGAATCATCATTTTGATGCAGAGATCTTCATTTGTTGTCTCACTATACTTCAAAGTTTGTCTTCTCAGTTAGTGAAAAACTCAAAAACAAAATTTACCTTTGGCCTTCTACTTGTAGATGAAGGAGGCGCTCTTAACCCTCTGCTTATAGATGAAGGAGATTCTTATTCATGTCATATCATCAGCCTCTTGACAATGTTGTTTTTTCTTTCATTGTCCTTTCAGGCTTTGAATGTGGTCGCATAAGCTTGATGAAAAACGTTTTTCTCTGTAGCTGCATCTCAGGCTCAAGATCACATTGAGAAGCAGTTGTCTTCTCATGCAGAGCCAAATATTGTCTTCTGAGATGCTGGTTTGCATTTTTCTTTGAAAGGTCTATCAAAACACTGTAAAAACACCTAAAATCAGCTTGACTTCTGATCTATGTGTTGCTGAGACTTGAGGGTGTATAAGTGGCATGACCTAGGGTTGTAACCAACTTTATTAGCAGAATGGGAAGTTCTGTTATGACTGGTCTATAGAAGATGGAGGTTTTTGGCTCTTGGATAGTTTTTCCAAGGGAGAAATGCCTTAAAGCACCACTTCCTAACTCAAGGGAGACTGTTTGGATAGATTTGTATTGTTTCTTTAGGGCTGATGGGCAGACTAGTATGGCTGAGGCTAGGTAGGATTTGATAATGAGGTTTCATCTCGTCATGGGTGGACTGAAAAGGTAGGAGGGCAAAAATTTTTATGGATGTTTTCCCAGCTAGTAAATATGACAAATTTGTGGATTAGCTGCTAGAAAACTTGGCTATCAGAACTAGTCATCACCAACAAGTGAAAAATATTGATGACTAACAGCTTTCACTTTAGAAGCCAATGTAAGAGAATTGTGTGATAAAACCCTGTGTTATAGTAATGTCAGTATGTTGATTCATTGTGAGAAGCAACATAAAGGTTGTCCATATAACAAGATGAGAGTTCCTGGTTGGAACCATGAAGGAGGATGATTTAGTTGATAATGGAAATCGAAGGCTGAAGGGGTCAAAGGCATGTTTGGCTTTACGGTGAGATCGAGCCCTGACATGAAATTAAAAACACAGAGTTGAATGAAGCCTGTGCGGAATGATGCTTCAGTGGAAGATCGATGAAGGAAATAGAATAAAAGATGGAGCTATGTATCAAAACAAGAATAACCAAAACGAGAAGTTATAAATCAAATAAATGAAATGTTGATAGTACGCGGGATGGAACCATGTGCAAACTGGAACTATGTAGGAACAGTGAAAGTGGTTTGGAGACCCAATAATGGCAATATCACGCAAAATAAAAGTGGTAAATAGATTTGGGAAAAAAAAATGCAATGTGCATATCTGCGTGACACGTAAGGCTTAGATGGTTTCAAGAAACCACGAATCTCGCGTGATTTTGGGCGAGTAAATCCCGAGCATTTAAAAAGCGCGATATTCGTCGATGTTCATCCGATCAATGGTTGGAGCGTGACGGGTTTTGATCCGTCAAATGGCAAAGTTATGTTAACACCAAGGCCCAGGCCCTAATACATGTTGATGACCAATATTTATATTAAGGTCAGAGTTTATGTATTTCGTTATAGCCGAAGGTTCATGCATAATGTGCGTTGGGTTGAATTAATTAAGATCGAACATTTATTTAGTTCCATAAAAGCAGATATATGTGATTGGGTTTCATAAGAGGAGAAATTGCAAACGATAAGGTATTAAGGCTCTTGTAATGGTATTATGATAGAATTCTAATGCGAAGAAATTAGACCATGCAGGATGGTGTTATGATATGTTTGCTACATTATAAGATGTCGTGGGTCCAATGTTGTTATAAGCCTTGGTTGAAAGGTTACAAACGCTTGTGTGTTTAATAAAAGGCATCAAATCCATTGTTATAATGTTAAGTGATAAGGTCGGGAATATGCAAGTGTTTATTATATCAGGTTCAAACCTTAGAGAGCTGGTTCTATAATTGTATTGTGGGTTTAAACAAGGTCGAGAGCGAAACAAAGAGGAGCGCTAAGGCACGACACATATATGTATGCGAGGTTTGGAAGAGATATTAAACCAAAGGTTAATACAATAGATATACACTATGCTAATACATTAAAGAGTTATATAATGTAAAACCCTTCAAAAATGATATCTGGAGTATGTATTGAAATTTTGAGTGTAGGTTTGAAGTTTAATACATCAGGGGCTCATATAACTTGAATTGAATTTTAAATATGAATGATTTAAACCTTTGAATGGAAAAGCGATAAGTGTAAAGACTTGTAACTATTCAGAGAGAAATTACATATGAGGAGCGTTAACGGAAAGGAAAGTGATATAATCACTGTGGGCCCGACGAGTAGTGTGGGTTTTAAACCATTGGAAAACACATACATTATAATAAATTGAATGGAAAAATTAATTTATTAAACTTTTGGGACCCTTATGAATTGCATCGGAGAAATTCATAACAGTGGAACATGTTAATAAAATTCTCGAGGGCGATTGTGGACCCGATGTGGCTATGAACTGCGATTAATATGTGTTTGAAATTCCTGTTTAAAAGGCATGCCATCGCATCGGAAAAAGGGATGAACATCAGAACATCCCATAGAAGGATGTGATTGCGATGAAGATGTAGACCCAATGGGTTTGTGAACTATGGTTCATACATGGTTGAGTTCCAGTATTACAGTGAACCATCGCATCGGAGCATCGGAGCATCGGAACATCGGAACATCAAAGAATCGTAAATCAGTGAACAGTGAATCATCGGATCAGAGCATCGGAGCATACAAATAGAAGTTGTGATTGCGATTAATCGCAATCGGAAGTAGTCAAGAGGTGATGCATTGCATCGAAGCAAAATTAAAGTTCAGCGAGTGGGCCCGAAAGGGAATTTTGTGTATTAAAATGATCTATTATCATTAGATCGCCGAAAGTTATTTGAGCTATATAACACGACTGTTCATATGTTAAAAACGCCTTATTATAATGCCGAGAAGTGGTTGTGGTATATTAAAAACAATTGTATATACAGAAAAATTGTACAGGGAAGAAGTTGAATTGGAGTTATAATACGAGTTCCAACCATTGAGTTCAAGCTCATATATGGATAGAGAGTGTGTAAGCAGGTAGCCCAAGCACAGAGATTGATAATGAATAGAGATTTCCCGGATTTGGAGAGGCACTCTTATATGCACAAGAATTTGAGAGTTATTGGGAATTAAACTAGTAAAACAGATTTATATCCAACAAATTCACATTTGCAGTGAAAAGCTGTTGACAGGTGTTGCACAGGAATGAGACAGTGGGCTTGACAGGTGTACATGCGCAGGTGCACAGAGTAGCAGTAAACAGAGGTATGCAGGACAGTTACCTGACAGCAGCAGAAAAGACAAAACTAGTAAGCCAAGTGCTGAAAAATGGCTGAGTAAAATTGTTGTATGTAATTGAAATGTGAATGTAAATTTTTAATTGATTTTATATTTTTTGTGATGAATTGGCAAGTCTCCGGAGGAAAACAAAACTCCCACTGTAATATTGAAATTAATGCATATTGTTATATTTTTCGGAATGAAAGGGTAAAAGAAATGAGAAGGAAGAAGGCAAAGAGGCATGACTGTCCATTTCAAATTCCCTGAGGAATGCTAACAGTCATAAGGGAATTTCTATAAATAATATCACATTGATATGCATAAAGAGTTAGAGAGTGAGTGTAGAGAATGCAGAAATGAAGTAGTGAGGCAGAGAAGAAGGAGGAGCTGAGCTGAGATGAAGGAGGATCTGATAGAGAATCCGAGAAGTTTCAGAGATGATACAGGGCAGATATGAAGACTGATGCATAGTAGTGAAGAAGATACATAATAGAGCTGATATCCAAGGTAAATCAGCAAGTGCTTTTCTTTTGAAAGATTAAGGAAGTTGGAGCTTCTCTATCAATTTGTAGCTTGATTGATGTTAGTTGTAGCTGACTGAGGTAGGAGCCTCCTGTAGGTTGTAGCCTGCATAAAATAGATGGGAGTTGGTGCTTCCACATCAAGTTGTAGCTTGATAAAATGTCAGTTGTAGCTGACTAAGGTTGGAGCCTCCTATAGGTTGGTGCCTGCAGAAAATTGATGGGAGTTGGAGCTTCCTTGCAAGTTCTAGCTTTTAGAATTGAGGTAGGAGCCTCTTGTAGGTTGGTGCCTACAGAAAATCAGTGGTGAGAGGGAGTTGGAGCTTGCCTTTGCATCACAACAATAATAAGATGTGTTTTTCTCCCTTTATGGGTTTCCACTTATATATGGTGTCTTTGTGCATGATGTTTATGTGTTGATATGGTTTATCTAATCTGCTTAATACTTGCTGCTCTCATATTAAGTCTGCTTTTACATTATCTTAATACTTGTTGCTCACATTCTAATATTACTCACATATTAATTTGAACATGAAATGAAGGTGTAAATAATTTTTAAGGGAAAAGTTTTAAAATTCCATGTATGTGTTAAACTGATTCACCCCCCCCCCCTCTCATTTTAACTAAGGGTTCAACAAGAGCCTGGTCATGGATAAATTTGTGGCTCATATTCCCCCCAAATATTGCATGCTCTTGTCTCGATCTTGGGGAGCCAAAATTCTGGGAAACCTCCAACTTGACATGTCTTATGCTACCATCCTCGTTTTCAATCAAACCAAGAGATTGTACCGAGAAACCCACATGAAATACATGGTGAGTAGCCTAGATAGGCCAAACAATACTCCGATTTATTCCATTCATTCAAATTTAGATTCTTTTATTTTGTACAACAAAATTGATATTAATGAGCAGATAAAAGGAAATAAAGAATAACTCAGTCTGTCAGAACATTCACACTTATCCTCGAATAAAGAAAATGATAACCAAAACTCTAACAAACCTTAACAACAACTTAATGACAAACATGAAGTAGAAACTCTTTGGAGCATAATCTTTGATGGCTCATGTGGCATAGCGGTTCAGGGGCTGGTATCTAGATACACAATACAAATGAGGGTCATGCTTACAGATTATAATTCCAATGTACTAATAACATTGCAGAATATGAGACTCTCCTCCTTGGCTTGCACTTACTTAAAGACTTAGGTGATAAGAAAATATCATCCCAAGGAGATTCAGAACTTGTGATTAAATAGATCAAAGGTGAATAATCAGACAAGAAACCAAGATTGAGGTAATACAGAAATGCATCCCTAGACATCCTCAAAACCTTCGAGAAATATGAGCTCACTTACATTCCTAGGGCCCAAAATGGCCTCGCCAATGAGCTCGCCTTTGCTGCAAGCAATTTCCAAATACCATCTGCAAACGAAAAATATTGTATCAAAGTCAAAAACCGTCCTACAGTGCCTGAAAACATTAACCATTGGTAGATATTTGAAGGTGACGAATAAATTGATGATTTTCTGCAATCTAGAAATGAGTTTGAAATGACTAAACCAAGCTTAGAACATGAGGAAGACGATCATGATAAAAGATAAAGATCATGAGTCAGAGTTGCCTTCTCTAGCAGATATAAATCTGATCACACATCCTTATGAAGCTGAAATATATGAGGACCTAGACCAAAGAGAGCTTGAAGTCTTACACTGTGAAAATGACACGTTACCAAGAGGCCTTGAACCTTTAGAAGAATTGTTCGATTTTAATGACGTGGCCAAAAAACCAAAAATAGAATCCATTGAGGCTGATATAGAAGAGTATAACATAGGGAGCATAGAAGAACCAAAAATGATCAAACTTTCCAAAACCCTCCCTTCTCACATAAAACAAAAATATGTTGAGATGTTTAAAGAGTTTAAAGACGTGTTTGCATGGGGATACCAAGATTTAAAATCATACGACATGAGCATTATTCAACATACAATTCCTCTCAAAGAGAACCAGAAGCCTTTCAAAGAAAAGTTGAGGAGGATAAATCTCGTCTTATTACCTTTAGTTGAAAAAGAAATCAAGAAAATGTATGATGCTGGGATAATAGTTTCCCGTAGATACTCTGAGTGGGTTTCAAACCTTGTTTTAGTCAGGAAAAAGACCAAAGAGATTAGACTTTGCATCGACTTTAGAAATTTGAACAGATCCTCATTAAAATATAACTATCCTTTGCCTAAAATGGACCACATACTTCAAAAAAAAATTGGCTCTAAAATAATCTCGCTGCTTGACGGTTTTTTCGGATACAACCAAGTGCTAGTTTTCCCTAGTGATCAACAGAAAACCTCTTTCACCACACGTTGAGGCACATTCATGTATGTTAAAATGCCTTTTGGGTTGATGAATGCAGGGGCCACTTTTCAAAGGGCCATGGGCATAGATTTCTCATAAGACGTAGGCTAATTTATAGTCATATACCTCGATGACATCACAGTATATTCCAAAACCGATGAGGAACATCTGATTCACTTAAGAAAGGTTTTCGAAAAATGTAGGAAATATGGCCTATCTCTAAATCCCAAGAAAAGACTTTTTGGTCTTGAAGAAGGAAAGCTCCTAGGCCACATCATTTCTGAATATGGAATAAAAATAGACCCCAAAAGGATTGAAGGCATATTGCAAATCAGCCACCCCAGAAAAATTAAGGAGTTACAATCCTTTATTGGAAAAAATAATTTCCTAAGGAGATTCATCCCCAATCTTGTCGAACTTTTAAGAAATATCACAAACATGCTAAAAAAGGAGGTAGGAGTTAAGTGGACTTTAAAGGCCAAACAATCTTTAGAATTGGTTAAAAGGGCACTCACCCAAACACCAGTTCTAATAAGTCCTGATTTCACCAAATACTTTTACATTTTCTCATTTGCATCCGAGCACACGGTAGCTGCAGTATTACTACAAAAGAACACGATGGGACAAGAACAACCCATAGTAAATATAATATCATTGAAAAACAAGCATTCAAATTAGTAAAGGCATTGAAAGACTTCGAATTTTATATCTTACATTCTCATATCATTTCTTTTTTTAGACACACAGTTGTCAAAGATATCTTAAATCAGGATCCCGGTGGTAAAAGAGGAAAGTGCATTGTTATTATCTTAGAATATGAATTAGAAATCAGACCCACTAAACTGGTTCAAGGACAAGGACTAGCTAAACTCATGGCTGAAACAAACCTCCAAGCATTAGATATAAATTTTGCTGACACTTTAGAAAAACAGGAAGAATGCACTACTCCTTATGTTGAAGAAGTATTTTTAAATTCACCATGGTTGTTGATATTCTTTACATACTATTTTATCTTAATGCCCCTCCTACATTATCAAAGACAAAAGCAAGATTCCTAAAACAAAAAAATTTAAATTTTTGCATCTTAGATGGAGTTATGTATTGGAAAAATCCTACTGGTATAGTACTTAAATGTTTGCTTGAGGATGATGCAGGGAGGATTATGCATGAAATGCACGAAGGAGAATGTGGAGGCCATCTTTACTGGAAAACCACAACCAAAAAAATCCTTAGAGCTGGTTACTATTGGCCTACCTTGTTCCCTGACACCCACAAACTAGGCATGACTTGCCATAAATGCCAAATTTTTGATGGCAAGAGAAAAATTTTACCTTTGCTTTCGCATTTGATCATTGTTGAAGCTCCTTTTCAGCAATGGGGTCTAGAATTTATTGGAAAAATACACCCTTCTTCGTCTGATCAACACAAATGGATCCTCATGGCTACTAATTACTTTACCAAATGGATAGAAGCCATTCCCTCTAGGAATGCCACTGATTCAGTCATTATCAAATTTCTGGAAACCAACATTTTGTCTAGATTCGGTTGTCCTAGGAGATTTTTCACGGATAATGTTGTTGCCTTTTCATCCAAAAGAATGGTTGACTTCTGTTATAAATATCATATCACATTAAGAAATTCCACAGCTTATTACCCCCAAGGTAATAGGTTAGCCAAGTCTTCTAATAAAATCCTTGTCAATATCGTTAAGAAACTTCTGGAACAAAATCAAAAAGCATGGCATGGAAAAATAGTACATGAATTATGGGCCAATAGACTAACCACCAATAAATCAATTGGTATGTCTCCCTATCAACTAGTGTATGGCATGGATGCCATTCTCCCAACATCCTTGGGAGTTCCAGTGATGAAACTATTGCAAGAATTACAAAGAGAAGAAAATGATATGTAAAGGAGGCTAAATCAGACTATCCATTTACAATGGACAAGAGAAGAAGTCTACAAAAGGACACAGTTATTACAAGAAGATATGAATAATATTTTTGACAGAAGAACCAAAGAAAATGATTTTCAGGTTGGGGATAAAGTGCTGAAATGGGACTCCGGGAGAGAAGATAAAAGAAAACATGGTAAGTTTGAAAACTTATGGAAAGGGTCATTCATTATCAGTTCAGTTAGAGGAAACAATGCCTTCTTTTTACAAGAACCTGATGGAACTGAAACATTTGGAGGTCTTGTCAATGGCAGGACACTAAAACACTACCTTTGTCAAGATTTCTAGCTTTAATTTTTACTCATTGTCCATATCATTGTTTGAAGAAAAAGTAAAAAATAGAAAATACAAAAAAAACATGAAAAGTAGAAAAAGAGGGTAGATTCTAAAGAAATTTTATAGCCCCATACCCAGAAGATAGTCATACTGAAAGTGCGCAAGTCTAAGTGCCAATACTAGTGCCAAAAATATATCTTGTTCAGTTATCTAGCCTAATCATAGCTGATCATATTTTAAATTTATTGCTGATAAGTTATTGAAAATAATGATGGTCAAATTATGAAATCTTGACTTTTAGAAGAAAGTAGATTAGGAAAGAAATATACTGGTTCCACATGCTCAAAACAGAACCAAAGTGGAAAATAGGGATGAGTAGCAAACTATGTATCCTAGCCCTGATTTTTCTAAATCTTATTTTGTAAAAAAAAAAAAATTGTGTGCAGCTTGTTGTTATGCCACAAACACATGACAAATCAGACTGTCTAATCCTGATTTGATCATATTTTCAATTTCATGTTTTTAGCCTAGTAAACGAAATCCTGTCAAACAGCTTAATCTTGACAAGTTGATCTAGTATAGGTAGAGAATCAAAGGAGTTCACTAGCTTAATATGAACTCTCGGGGGATATAAGTGTAGAAGTAGATAGTTTGTTTTACCTTTCAAAAATAAAATGTCAAGGGGTTTTCCAGTCCAAGTGCACCCAAGGAAGAAAAAAATTTAGGCAAAGTAGGTGGGTAGGTAAAGGTGAAGTTGAGCTAATCATGCTTTCAAATTTTCAAAACACCATTTTAGGAAAGTAGCAATGAAAAAGAGAAAATTCCGCCAAGGGATGAGGCACTGGTCTTCACAAGCAAGAAATCTGTAATTCTGGACACCTATCGAAAATAAGCTACCCTCCCCAAATGGAGCCACTGTTAGTCATCAATAATTTTCACTTATTTAGATGACTATATGCTTTATCCAGGTTTTCTAGAAACCAAATTCAAAGAATCATTATGTCTTCTAGAAATCTCCTCACAGAAATGTTTCCACTATCCCTCCTCTCTTGTCTACTATAATCAGATCAGTCATCCTGTCAAGACCCCTTCCTGGGATAATGTACCCTACTCTATCTATGACTATTACTTATGTCTATAGCATTCTACCTCTGATGCCTAAGCCCTCATATTTCCCAAATTTGTTTGGCCAAGTTAAGCCAAGTTTTTCCCTCTTACTCTCAAATTGCCCCAATCATTGTTAATGTCAAAAGTTTGTCTAAAAAGACCTTCAATGTAACATAAAGATGTCTAGGTTTATACGTGATGGTGCATAAGTAGAATATCTAAAAACCCCGTGTCTTGTTCAAAAACTATGTTTTTTAATGATCAGTCAAAAGCCCTTTCCTAAAAACCTTACAGACAAGTCAATTAGGTTTCCCTAGGTCATGCACTTATATTTCACAGAAAATCAAAGGTAAAACCAAAAGAAGTAGAGCTAAGGTTGTCATATGTCTGAAAAGCACTCAAACAATCTCTAAGATGGCCTTCCTGGTCCAACAGTGAAATCTGCCAAGAATAAACCATCACATCAAGTGCATCTCTGCATGGATATCTTGATGTTTAGTCTAAAGAAAAACAGAGCCAAGGAGAGGCACCAAAGAGAAGGTTCAGTCAAGTCAGTTGGAAATTTGAATAAAAGGTACACTGAGCTGAAGGTCACAGGGAAAATCAAGACCTTCTCTACAAATCAGGGATACCTAAAAGGGTTTCAAAAGGTCATCAATAGTGGTTAGAAGGCACAACAATCTGAATGCTACTACAAAGGTCTTGATGTAATTATAAGAGGTAAAGTGCTGCTCATACAAGCCTCTGTGAAAAATCTCAGAAAATTCAGTAATATATGAAAATCATGGTGCGTTTTGGCAAAGGTATCATCAGGATAGTTTTTGGCCCTCAAAGCTTAAATGGGAGAGGGACAACTGCCCTTTGCCACACCCCTGCAAACAAGACAAAAACCATCAGATGCGCCATCAGAAGAAGAGACTAATACCACTACAAAGAAGACAGTCACACTGAAGAAGAAAAACAACATGGTATGATTTGTTTGAAAATACAAATATCTGATTCTTGACCCACAGTGGAAAGGTTTTTTGGAGACATTTTCAGAAATTTGGATAAAATGCAAATAGGCATAATGAGATAAAATACAACACCTCCTTCATCAATAGCATAGGGTGTAAAATTTTTGTTCAGTTATCTTCTAAAGATAAGTGAAAGAGTACAAAACTCCACTAAATCAAATATGTGATTTTGAAATCCAAAAGGTGAGAAAATCTGTTTTCTAAAGGCTCTAGGTGCCATTTGCACTAAAGGAGTAACAATCAAAGTTTGTTAGTTCAACTGTCACACAAAAAGACAGTCACAGACTTCTTTTAAGGAATATGGAGGCACAATAGATTTTAAATTCACCTTCCAATGACAAACAAATGCCATCACAAACCAATTAATTACTCAGACCATAAATCAGTGGTTTAGAAACAAAAAAGAAGACTAGCTCCAAAAAGGCTTTTTGCACTGAAAATACAGTCAAAATAAAACAATGGAAAGGTGAAGTTAAAACTTTAGAGAAGTGGGTTTTTTGTTCTTAATCATTTCAGAAAGGAATATAAATGACTTCAGCAGTCTTCCCCCCCCTTCATTTTCAACTTCGGCAAAGCACAGTGCAGAGAACTCGGCTTCAACAAGCACCCGCAGGTAGAATTTCGTAGACGCTGCTTGCATGTAGACAGGAGATGTGCACCTGTAGGTATGCCCAGTGCATTCTATTACTGGAAGTTGTGAGCCTGAAGAACGGCGCTGTGTGTTTTTCTCCCCGCCCGGCGTGTAGGAACTGCTGCCCGATAGTGCCCAAGTCTGGGTGCAAAGGCTGCCCGGGCCTGAATGCGCTGCGCGCCCACCACTATTTTCATCGCACACTCTACGTGCAAAGACCGCCCGAGCTGACGGTGCTGTGCGCCCACCACTGTGCATGCCACAACACAGTATCGTGCAAACAACGCCCGGGCTAACGCTGCGCGCCTGAAGGAAAAGCGCAACACCGCCCAGAAAGCTACAAAAAGGGCCATAATTGGAAAATTTTTGTCCCGAAGCTGCTTTTTTCCATGAGAAAACGTTTCAAGAGGTATTCTCCATAAATTAGCATCCCCTCCTCGTGTTTTTAAGTTGTAAAAGCACCAATTAGGGCTAAGGTTGGTGTCAAAGAAAGCTTGAGGGAAAAATTTGAATAGAAATGCAACCTGTTTCTCTGTTAATCATATAAGCCTGTTTAGAGGTCCAAAATCTCCTAAAAACCTCTCTCCTCATCACTTCATCAGCAAAAGAGCCTTTTGTTTAAAAAATTGAAGGAAAGAGTAAAGTAATCACTATGTCTCAAGTGGAAAGTGATGAGCTGCAAATACCAAGAAGACAGTCTAAGAAAGGAGGGAAGCCCAATAGGTTTGAGCCTACAAACAGAAAAGAGCTGATACCCTCCCCTTTTGTCTTATCTGATTTCCAAGAACTAGGGTGTTTTGAGTTCTGCAACAAGGTAAAAGAAGTCAAGAGCCATCCTCAGTTAACAGAGTTATTTGCCCTAAAGCTTCACAGGCATAAAGTTCATCTAGCAGGGGTACAGTATGTGTTGACCCATAAAGTTATCTCTAAAGCCACTAGGATGCCTTTCATAGGAGAGGGATGGTTTAAATAGAAACATCTTGACTTGACCCATTATCATCCATTTCTAAAACCTAGTTGTCAAGCTATATGTAAAGCCATTTTTCCTTTTTCACATCTACTGGACAGGTATGCCCTCCTCATGAAGATTGTCATGAAATATTTTACCTGTGAGGGTAGGTTCTATCATGTGTTTGCATGTGTTTTCTACCTCCAAAAGGCAAGGGGCCATGCACTCCTCCTCAAAACCAATAAAATACAAAATCACAAAAACTGTGAAAGACAAGGTCACTCAAACAGTGAAAATCAAAGTCACCAAATCATTAAGGAGCAAGGGTAAACTATCGAAGAAATGAAAGGGTGAGAAGCCCATGAAGGACAAAGGCAAGAAGGCAATGAAATAACATGAAAGAAATGATGAAGAAGAGAGGGAATTTGAACTCATTCACTTGAGCAGTGATGAGGAAAATGAAACAAGGACACTTAATTCTCTCCTACAGGACCAGAGTGCACAAATCATAGACTTAGAGGTTGAGTTGGAAAAATCAAAATATCTCACTCATTTCCTACAAATGCAAAACAAGAAAATGAGTGGCTAACTTGCCATTTATGAAGCCCGGGTGCTCAAATACAAGACAGAGGCTCATAAATCACAAGTACAACTGGAGGAGTACATGGGTGCCTATCATGAATAAAATGAAGAAGAGGGGCAAGCTAGAAAAGGGCCTATGACTATGGGTCTTAGGAAAGCATTGAAAAAACAGAGAGAGGAAGAATTAGCCCAAGCACAGAAATTCCCTCTCACTGAGCTCCTCACCTTGGAAATCGAGCATGACAAAGAATCATGGCTTGAAAGGGAAAATATACATTTGGAGGCTAATTTGGAGAAGGCAAACAAAGATCTAGGCTTACAAAGAAGGATGACTGAACATTACAAAAAGAGAAATCAGTTTGTTAGGAAGAAGCTCAAAACGGCCCAAAGGAGGGGCCCGGTGCCAATTGATGGAAATGACCATTCTAGGCTTGGAATTTTGGCTCAAGCTTCACTACAGGTCTCTAAGGACCCTTGAGGGGCTCACTCACCAATTTTGAGCAAAATTGAACACTTTTTGGCTTTTTGCAAATTTTCAAGCCTATGAGCGCAGCACCCTATATGCTGCGATTTTTCCCAAAGCATCTTCAGTAGGAAACGTTTACATATTTGAATTCCTTGGAACTAGGGGAGCATTCTCACAAAATTTCAGCTCATTTGGAGATGTTTTAGTCCCTCAAAAGGTCCAAAAACAACCATTTTTTCACCTTTCTACCATTGTTTCTGAGCAGGTGTTGAGCCCCTGGGAATATGCACATTTTCTACTTCTTGGGCTACTTCCAGAGATCATATTGAAAAACATCAAGCATATTTGTAAATTATACATCCATATATTTCCAACGGGCCATCACGGAGACTTTTTCGACATCAGGAAGGCCTCCAATACCTTGCTGCAAAAAGGCCTTTTTTGGTGTTGTGCGCCTAGAAATTTTGCAAAAACAGAGACAAATTTATGCATTCCTATGTGAGGACAAGGAAAATGTGCGTTAGGAAAGTTCTATCATGTATGTCAGAGCCTAAAAGTGGTTTTTGTTTTATATTTTGGTCTGAAAAGGTTATTTTGAAGAGATATTTTGTGCCTTAGACCTTGTAAGGCCTCAAGGGCAATTTTAGATATTTTGCTTTGGCCAATGTCCTTCTAGTTGCTCTAGTGAGCTCTTTCTCCTCTTGGCTTATATAAACCATGAGTATTCACTGTAAAAAATAGGATAACTTGACATGTTGAGAGAAATACATAGTTTTATGAGCTTGGAGAAAATATTGGTTTTATGAAGTGGATGAATGGCTTGCTTGGCTTGATGGTGGAGGAGCATTGTGTGCAGGATTCCATAGCTTGGTGAATGATGATGTTTCCCTGATTTGTTTATGTCTTCTTTTCTTCATTAATGTTTCATGCTTCTTGTTTGCTATAGATTAGAAAATTTTAGGTTGAGATATGCTCATGGAAGAACCTCAAACCTCTTATTTATTACAGCTTTGATGTTTTCTTCTTCTTGGTCATTATAAGGAATTCATAACTACTCCTTAGGTCTACCAAGAATTTGTTATTTGTTTCATTAATGGTCACTATGTTAGCTATCAAATATGATTCAAGGTATGCCCTGCTTGTTTGAAGTTCTCAAAACTCTATTTCTGAAACCTTTCTATGAAATATTGATTGATTAAGTTAAGTCAAAGAGGTCTCGTTCAATCTTCCCCTTTCTCCATGCTTACCAGCTTGTTTTAGAGTTCCCGATAGTTTGATATATGTTTTTTAGGAGTTCCCTCTCCATATATTAAGTTAATTTTTTGTCTTACATGTTTTCCCAACAGCTGAAGGTGAATTTCCAGAGTTAGGAGTTCTTATGCTTCTATGTCTCACCTGAATGTTTATCTTTCATGTTTATCATTTTGAGTATTATTCATAGAGATTTATGGTTTGCCATACCTCATGAGTATTTACTTTCAAACAATATATGTTTAAGACTTCTTCATTTTTTCACAAACTTAATTTTCATTTCACCTCACATATCACCCAAAGGATCCATTGACCTTGCTAAATCGGCCCTGCAATACACCTTGTCCATCATTTAGACATCCTTGGCTTCATCTGGCCCCATAGACCTGATTGATTTGATACGTTTCTCTTTCCATTTTTCTTACTTTATCAGTTTACCTCAAACCCAAAACAAACTAAAATATACTTAACAACTAGCCTAAAATCTAACATACAAAGCGAACAAGTTCACATCCTTCGCACCATAGAGAAAGCCCTCTCTGAGTCCAGGAAGGCTAGGTCCTAGGACTCCAAATATTGGTCTAATGTTACCCTATCGTTTGTTCTATGAATCTGCCAAATTATGGAACAATAACACTCCGGAGAGAGTTCATTCAGGTACCAGATACATCTCTTGGCTATCAAGGTCTTTGCTTCTTTGTCTGTGTGTCCCTCCTGTAGCTGTACTTTTAACTGTTGAATTGAAATCTTCTTGTCATCCATCAGTCCAAGGAGGTTCCAATGATGCTTGACCTCTGTTATGATGTCTGTCCAAACCAATTGCCCTACTTCTACAAGTGACATATTGCGTTTTATTTTCCCCTTTAAGTCCCTGATGGACTTATCCTGAGCCTGTGTCTCCTCCCGCGTTTTTTGTACTTTCCTTTGCAGGGATTCCGTCACCTTCTAGTTTTCCACTAATGCAGCCTCAGTATATTTTAATTGTTGGCAAAGCGAGCGGGTCTAATCCTCTAACACCTTCAGATATGACAGGGCCTTGGTGAGCTACTCGGGATCTATCTTGGGCTCACCTGCCGTAGGGGTCACGCACGTATGTTGGTCCCATTTTACCTGCCAGTCTAACATCCTCTGATTCAATCCGGAAATCTGCATGGCATTTTGTGCATTCTCCTACTGTTCTCTAGCGAGTTAGTCAGCGAGAGATGATTTCTCCTTTATACCTGGACAAGTTCATCCATCTGCACATGCTCCTCGCAAGACATGTTTAACTTTCGCTTCAGCTCCAAGTTCTCCACTTCTAGCTTGCCCAGAAGTTTTTGTTGTGCTGCATCCTTATTAACCCCCTTCTCCCTTATTGTTTTCTTGCGGATTTAGAGTTGGATGTTGTTGGATTTGGCGCTAAATTTTTCTCTCTTCTGGTGTTCTATTAACATATTATACTTCTTTTCAAGCTTTTTAAAGGCTAGAGCGTGTTTCACTACCTCAATCAACATCATATCCCCAATACACTAATGTAAGTCCATCTTGTCTAGCAAGGGGATGTTGGTTAAATTGAGGATGATTTCCAAGGATCAATACTGGGCTCCAGAAGCCGAAGGCTGCAATGCTGCTTGCTGAATGGCAAGTATTAGCTACTCTTTATCCAAGTCTAACAATGTGGAAAGCCAAGAGTGGTGCTTGTCCACGAATCCTGCCAATTCAGCCCTCAGTTTTTCCTCGGTGAATCTGTTTCTGACATTTATTTCCTCCCTGGTCTCCTGTCTGTCGATCGTGATTGCTTGTGAAAGCCTTGAGGGGGCCGATGAAGAGGCCTCGTCAAAATAAATACGAAAACCTAGCTTGTCCTTGTCAGGACCCCCTAACTCAGGAATCTCCTCATAGGATATCTCGGCCTCTATTTCATCAGGCCCTTCAATTCTTTGTTTTTTGTGAGGGTGTGTGCCCTCATCAATGTCCATACCCTCGTGACTTCCCGAGGTGCCTGCTTGTCCTATTCCTCTATTCCAATGGGAAAATTGTCACCTTTCCCTTCCGCGGTTGAAGACTTGACCTCCATCTATGCATCCAAAGGCCATGCATCAAGATTAGCTCTCCATTCAATGAAGGGCCTAGTCTCATGTATAGAAGCAGTTGATTTTATTTTCCTCTTCCTACTAGAGAGGAATCCCTTAGGGTCATAGGGCCAGGATTTTCCATGTGAGAGGTCCATCTCTTGTAGAATTTTTTCCGCGGTTGAGAGGCCATGCCTTGAATTTATGGTGAAGGGACCAATTGAAGTTGGGAGTTTGAGAATGTATCATTTCTTCGCGAGTACGAAGTGGATCTAGTCGGCCTTCAAGGTTTTCCAAATGAATTCGAGGGCAAAGACTCGCATAGTTGGAAACACCGACAGGCGGTAGGGAGGTACCTCTATGCCATAGAGTCTGATCTCAGTATATTCATCAAACAGGTACCAGTCCCATATGCAATCTTCATCATCAAATTGTAACTAGTCCTTCTGCTCAGGAAACATTCTAGGCGGAGCGATGTCATGTATAATGGCATAAGCTATGGAAATGAACTCATTAATAAACTTTGTATACCCCTTCCCCCTTGTTGCTAGCCAACTGTAGCAGTCCACTCAAAGATGGCTCTGGGCTCAGCAGTTATCTTCGAAAATCTATTTAGGTCGAGACTTTCAAATCTATCCACGTGCTCAAATAGGAACAGGTAAAACACCAGGGAATAGTACTTAAAAGAAATAGTGGAGGACACTTCTTGAAACAGAGACTAAATAGCCGAAGCTAAGAAAGAAGGGATATCTAGAAGGATGTCCTTCTACATCATGAGCCATAGAAAATCTATGCCCTCTTTAGTCACCTGGTTGACCTCCTCAGACCCTAACAATCCTGAAATGAGTGCTAGGATGGGTTGTACATTGGTTCAGAAAGTTGACAGGGGAACAGAGTCTGTGAGCAGGAAAGAAGCTAGGCGGGAATCTAAGAGAAGGCTGAGGAAAACACTTTTCTTTCCTAAGGTAGATTTGCAAAATGACAAGAGAGGGAGGCCTCAGAGAACTCAACATAATTCTGGCTGAGAGGGTAATGAATAGCATCCCTTATAAGTTGGGGCGTAATGCGAAAAATCTTATTGCCTTGGGTAGAAAGAAAAATGTATTTTCACTTGTCATAGGCCTCCCCAAGCCAAATGATAAACTCAAGAACTGGGTATGTGGTTGGGGTGATTTGGTAATATAGACCTGACTCGACGACTTTGAACATATCTTCGCCTTTTCAATGATAGTCAAAAAGCTCGGATCTAATATGGGTGATGCTAAATGGGTAGACTGGGTGATGAATTCATGCATGGGCATCAATGAGGGGTTTGGGTCCAGGGGCAGCCCTGACCTCACGACATTGTTTGGTTTCAGGCTCAGACTTCTTGGTTCTCATTTTCCCCATGACAATTTGAAAAGTAAGAACATAAGGGAGATGGTTCGACGGGAAAATGATTAAATACCTGAGAGTAGTGAAGAAGCCCAGGGGAAAGGGACGCGGGATTGAAAACGACCTTGCAATTGTGTTTTAACCTCCTCTGTGCAAAAATCCAGTTAATAACCAGTATTTTACAAATTTGAAAGTAAAATGACCTTATATTAGACCGAGTTTTACGGACTACGAGATAGGGTGACAACTGTAAGGCTGGCGTCATAAGGACGTCGACGTTGGGACATGTGGCAATGGGTTATTGGCTGACAACAGCTGGGTAGGTGTGAGCCACATGTCGAATTAAAGCAGGTACTAACCTTTGTACCACCATCCTAGACTTACCTTACCTTTTCACTTACCAATGCCAACTGTTATCTTTGGTGGGCCCGCTTAGAATTTTGGCGGGGTGCATAGGAGCTTTATGGCCCATTTTCTTACCCCACAGAACGCTTGGGATTGGCTCGCTAAAAGGTGACATCATGGATTCTAGGGGTCTGGCTTTTGGCATCGCCATGCTCCTTTGAGGCTGACAAAACACTTTTCCCATGCGCTTTTTGACTCATGGTTCCTTCCGTGGAGCCATGGGTGCTACTTCCCACTATGTAATAGTCCCGATAGGCCTTAGATGTCGTTCCTATCCCCTTAGGGACCCTCCTTCCTAGACTTTCACCATTTACTCACCCCACCACCTTTATAAACTTATCAGATTTTTCCACTTGGCCACTGCTTTTTCTTGATACATGAGGTGGCTAAATAACATTGGCTCCACCTTGTGACGGGACGCTCATCCTTGAGGGTGTTGAGAACTTCGCAGACCCTTTTCCTATACATCATTTAGTAAATCTAGGGTTTCTTCAAAATTTCAAGCATTTCTCTGATGAATTGAACAAAAAACATGTGCAGAAACCTAAAACAGAATGTATATGCAAAATCGAGGATATGTACAACAGGCTGCCAAGACCATTGTGTAATATCCCAACATATGGAATTTCTACAGCAATAAGAATATCTTAAGATATTCCAAAGTTGGAGATCCAGTAATACATGAACACAATATTGTAAACACAGAAAATATGATCATGACATATGAGGGATCAATATACAACCATCATTTTTTTAATGGATCAACAACAATGTACAAAGTATCATGAGGGACAAGCCACTCAAGCCATAAGAACAAATCTCCAATGACCAAAACAATAGATACATGAGATGTTGCAACTATATAAAATGTCGGAGAGCAGTGACTACGCAGTCTATATTGGTGTAGCTGCTATTGTAGATGTATATACATGAAATATGGCTGATAGAAATGAAATAAATGCCCAGAAAAGAAGAAAATATAGTGCTCGAAAAGGAATGCACTCAAGCCACAAGATGGCTGAAATACACCAATGAGCCAAGCACTGGAAATGTGCACTGCTACTACTGCTGCTACTGGAAACTACCACTTCTGAGGAAACGAACCAAGTGTGGAATGTTGTTATCTTACCAAGAATGATCCGATATTTTAACCACGGATTCTACTCAAAAAACCCAGAAAAACCCAGAAATGGTTTGGCCAGATCGTAAATTTGGATTTTCAGCCATTTTTGGGTTACCCACTGCAATAGCTCACTAAAATAATGCAGTCATGGACTGGAACTTCGCTGTGAGGGATGGTAGATGATTGACATGATGAAAAAATTATATAAATATGCCTAGGAGCCTTCCTTGCTGATCCTCCATTGGATAGGCTACCTCTCCATTGGAAAACAAGCCCAGAATTGGCTCTATGTGATCCTCCTTTGCTGCACCCTGCAACACAACCCAGCTCTAAACAGAAACTGCATTGTAGCTGAAGGATACAACTTGGCCAAAATGCCAGAATGAGTAAATTTAGCCCAAATAACCCCTCCTTCCCTGAGGATGAGGTAGGGATTCTCGACCAGGAACACCCTTGTCCTAAACAACACTACAACCCTGCTAAACAGTAAGAGGAAGAAAAGTCTCAATAGACCCAAGAAAATAATAATCAAATCATGAATAACAATGGCTGCCCTCCTCTCCATATATAGCAAGTGTACCTCTCCACAATGGGTCCCATCCATATGTGCCACCAAGCTCATGTAAATTGTCCTCGACTAAAACTGCGCAGTCCATCAAGGAGATACAATGTATCTAGACAGTGCATGTGGACTTGGTAAAATATGACTAAATCAATATGATCTAATCCTATTTACACCTATAAGTGCTTAATCCAGCTGCTTATTCTTCCTCATTTCACATGAGGAATGTTATTCTTCCTTCTAAAGAGGTTAATGGGCCTCCCTACCCACTCTATTCATCAACCTAGAGATAATGCTAACTATAATGTTCCTTTTAGCATGAGGCTAAAATTTGTGAACATTACAGTCCTCCCCTCCAAAATTTTGCTTGTCCTCAAGCAACTATATAGGGAGAGAAAAACTCCTCCCCTTATCCTCTTGTGGCCTCCTCATCAATAGTCCCCACCACTTTTCAAGGTAATCTACAACAAATTTGCCCTCCAATGTCTCCTCCCAAAGATGCATAACCAAATGGCTCTGTTGTGGCCAGCAACAAACCTCCCTTCTTATTTGGTATTAGTAATAATACTAAATAAGTGGGGACCCTTAGCTTAAAAATCCAAAAAATTAATTGATGTTCGTTTTCATTTTAAAAAAAAACTTACTATCATTAACTTAAGAAAAGTCTTTGGAAAATATTTAAATAAACTTAAGTTTATGATAGACTAGAATAAAATCTTTCTTTGAAAAAAATATCGCATTCATCGCAAAAAATTAGAATATATCTTGTACCAAGAAGAATCTTCGAAATTGCGATAGCGCGATCCAAAGACATCGCATTAAAATATTTATCGCAAATCGCATATCGCAGAAAATATATTAACGGATATTTTTCACATGATACATTTTGCAATATTGCGATTTCGTGATATTGTGATTTCGCGATGTTACGAGATTGCGATTTATGAAAGTTGTGATTTTTGATATGACGATGATGCGGATTTTCTGATTTGCGATATTGCAAAGCAAATCGCAGATCGCAGGATCGCACATTCTTAAAGCTCGTGGTACGAAGAAAATATTTCCATAAATCGATATCCGTTATGCGCTTCGATGTCAAATTAATGAATGGATTGTGAATTATTAATGAAAAGGATTTTGTTTTGATTGAAAGTTTATTTCACATGAAAATAATATATTTCATACGCCTTCAGCATTTAAAACTATCCCGTCACCTTTCTCATATCATTATTCTCACTTAATTCGTGAAAACCGTAGGCGCGAAGAACAGAAGACTATACAAAGCAATATTCAGAGTATTATGGGAAAGAAAGAGAAAGCTCCAAGTTCTGGAAATAAAGAGAAAGCTCTGAGTTCTGAAAGTAAAGAGATGGCATCCTTGTACGCAGACACTGCTTGCAACAAGGACGTTGGTATCACCACTTGGGCGCGTATGTTTAGTTTTCTTGAAGAAGAGAACCCAAGGGTAATGGATGTTGCGGCTTACAGAACTGGCTTGTTCATTTTTACACTGGGTAGCAGCAAGACCAAGAATTCTTCCATATACAGACATGGTAAAATGGGTGCTGGATAGCACTGATATCACGAACAGACAGTTCAAAACTCAAAGTCAAGAGCTCATCGGGTCATTCACTCCAGAAGATTTGAGGCTTATGTAGCATTTGCCGGAGCCTCAGAAAACTTACAATAAACAGTTTATGGAGAAATTTGCAAAGGAAAATGCCAATTTTACGGAATGCATCAAGGAATGGTCCAGAAGAGATGAACCATTGAAGAAAGATAAACACGGTATGTATAGTACTGGCTCACTCACTTCTCCATATTGTTTTGCTGCCGCTATGCTATGTAGGATTTTTGGAAAGCTTGACATTAATAATTTTTTTCCTGAATGGCTTCCCTTATTGAATGCTGCTGTCAACGTTACCATTGTAGACTGGGCTAAAATATTGTCTGATAATTTAGCCACGGCTATTTTCAATTATTGGTCTAAACGGACTGTCTCTTAGAGGATTTATCCTCCTTTTTATCTATCTGCCTATGTTATGGATTCAATCTGCTTTGTTTCTAAGTTCCCTTTAATGGGTTTGCAATGGAAAATTCAGGATCCCCTGCCCATCCATGTTTATCACAAAGAATTGTGGGAGTCAAAATTCATTCCTCATTTTTACAAGATTTGCCATGGCATAATGTTGCCACTGTATATAGTGTTGTATAATAAGGATGCTCCAAGGTTGTCCCCTGAAGCAGAAGTAGACATTCTCCCTGTCGCAAGATGGTTTGGAGAAGAATTGATAACTTATGTGAGGGTTTTTGGAAGCTTTGCGTCTCCTCATGTTTTGACCTTATATGTTCCGGATAAACTTATAGCTCGGGAAATTGCATATCAAACCTTTGGAGATGGAGGTGTGACAAAAGAATTAAAGGATAAAAAGAAAGCCATCTGGCCACAATTTCCTGTGTCCTGTGAAGCATTTTCATTATTTGATTTTGGTCACGCGTTTAGGGAAGTAAGCAATGTTACATGTTTAAAATTATTTAGTTTCCGAGAAGTCTATTTGATCCATATGGTATTGTCAAGGATTTCACGACTATAGTCAAATTAAAAGTATTTTCTAGAGAAGAAGATCTTTTTGATGATATGTTTCAAGAAAAATGTTCATTTAAAGAAATTTTGAATTTAGCTCAAACACGGTTCTCCCCAGAAGAATTTCAAGAGTTTAAAGTATACAGAGAAATAAGATTGACTACTATTCCTTTGGATAATTTGTGTTTAGAACCCGCAAGGGAACCAACTCCTAGTGTCAGTCTCAGTGGCAGCTCAGATACAGAAAGGTCTAAATCAAAGTCTAGCAAAGAGACTTCTGAACATTCTAAAAAATCGGATAATGATAAAAATGAAGGCTCAGTCAAGGATACAGCTCAATCAAAAGAGCTTTCACAACAACAGACCTCAACCACTCCACAGTTGAATCTTCCACCTCTTAATGTACAGCAACCATCCATCAGCACTCAGTTAGATAAAGAATGAGAAACATTTAATGATTTGATTAATGTTGAAGGACAAAACATACAAACTCCTGTACAGACAGCAAAAGGTTTGATTATAGAAATAAGTGGCAATGTCATAGAAAAAGAACATATACCCATTACTCCTTCCTCTGAGCTTGTGCTTAAAATAGAGGAAATTCCTCCTCTAGATATATTCTATAGCCCACAACATAAAGTAGTAGTAAGAAAGCAAAGAAAGAAGAGAAAATTAGAAAGTGTACTCTCTACTGATGTAGAACAATTGGATGTTTTATGAAAAGATCCTACTACGGATCCCACTGAAAATCTTACTAAATTATCTCATATTACAGGAGCTTATGCCTCCGCAACTATTGATAAATCATCTGAGGTACAAATGTTATTAAATGAAAAAGAGGATCATATACAAGTTCTGCAACAACAAATGCAACAAGCACATGCCAACAGTGAAGCACAGATACAATTTGAAAAGTTACAACAAGAGTTTCAGCAAATGCAGATCAGATATCAGAAAAGATTGGCCGAAAAAGAAAAACAAATACAGATTATGCAAGAGATGCATAAAGATGACCCCAAGCTTACAAAGTTCATCTCAGAATCTATTTCTTTGAATAATCAACTACTGCAAAAACAAGATATATTTTGCAAGAAAATCTTACAATGGAACTCTTTTTGTCAAGAAAGTGATAAAATCACTAATCATGTCGTAGAATTACGACATGATTATGATTTAACTAATGAAAGAGTTACTAATTATTTGGCATATCAAAAGACAGAGGAAGGAAAAAGAGCAGGAGCACCAATTATCAATGATGGTCATAAAGAAATTCTCTTCAATATTTGGGATGCACAGATCATAGAGGTAGAAAAAGCAGCAGACGAAGCAGCTACAGCAGCAAGCAACATTACTGATTGTGTAAATGAAAATTTGCACAAAGTTAATTTGATTTCAGAAATTATTCCAGGATATCTACCACAAGCCCAGCAATTGCAAACAGAGTGGAAACAGAAAACTGAGGAAAATGCAAAATCAATTCAAGGATTGACAAGGTTAAATTGGGATTCTTACTGGACATATCTAGTAAAACCACACAGTCAATGCAGTGCTCTTAATTGCATCATTAATTCTGCTGAGAAAATCGCACCAGCACTTGCCGATTCCATTTTTTTGGGACAATTAAAATCTGAAGTCGGCCAGCATCCTCTTCTCAAATCAATGTTGGATGCTTGCAAATTCAAAGACCAGAGTCATAAGTAGTTAGTTGTTAATTTTAATTTTAGATTTAGAGTTAGTTTTACTTATTTTCTGCCTAGAAAAAGGACGGACATTTAAACCAAATCCTAAATTTTTGTAATAAACTATAATTAGATTTAGTTAATAGTATTTAAACCCTTCTCATACATTTAGAGAAGGGTCCTAAAATTTGTCAAAAACTTGTCCTCAGAACATGCACTTCTGCACCCTCAGAGGAGGTTTTGATGAATGAATGGAACGATATTTATTGATATCTATGTCTAATATCTACTACTGATGTTGCATTTCTGTACTCTTAGTAGATGTTGGATTAAGAAGAGATAAATCATTATTGCTTCTAGCTCATGAGTAGAACCAGTTATAAATGGTGCTTTTATCTCTTATCTATTTTTGCTTCTGTGTTAAAGTAATATTTATGTTCATTTGTTTATATATTAATGCTTGAATTCTTAAGTTATCATTTGGCACTTATGTACGGTGATAGCTATTTATTTATGCTTAGTATATGAATAACTTATTATGCGATATGTTTTTCATAACTGTTTCATCTAACCTTTAATATGAAATGGTTTATCATTATTGAATTATTTTCTTATAACAATTAAATAATCTTTATTATCAGTTGTTATTCGAAATTATTTTAGATCGCATAAACAAGATTACATCCTGGGTTTAGTTTAGAATTAGATATTTCTATTTAAATTAGAATACAATTTGCATATGATTAGATTAGAAATAGAATAAAAGCATTTCACTTAGGAACCTTTTTAGAAAGGAAATATCTATTTTCAACACACACACACATGTTGGGAAACTGGTCCCATTATCCCCAGTCGGACCCACTACACCAAACAGAAAAGGAGCTGCTAACCAAGGTCCGGACCAGGTGGGTATCCCCCTTGTTGTAGACCCAATTTTTGGGGCTTCAACATATTTGGCGCTAGAAGGAGGGCCACGAACTATGAATGGCAAGTAAATCTAAATCTAAATACCATTCTGAGAGTAAATCACCCTCACCATCTCCCCTGACTTCTCCATCGCACTCAAAAATTTTAAATATAGATCCAAAAGTCGAAAGAAGAACAGACACTGCTACAAACCCTGACTTTTCAGAAGAATCTGCTATTGAACCTCCTGAAGTCGAATCTTTGATTCATAAACTTCAGCGATTTTCAATATCACCTCAAAGATCTGATAAATCTCAAGTCAATGTGACTTCGCAATATAACCATGCTCATCCTCTTACCAGATTACAGAGTGAGAAGCTTGGCATTCGGCCAACTGAATTACCTTTACCTACAAGGAAAAGAGCAAGGAAATCACATAAAGGGTCTGATAGTGAGACTCTTTCATCATCATCATCCATCTCAACCTATTCACTGTCAAGTCAGCCATCCACCCCTCCACTTCAGACCATTGTCCCTCACTCCACTAGAACTTCCACATCACCCTCTCAATCATCTGTAATTGTAATATCTTCATCTTCCCAATTACAAACATCATCTTCTACACTTTCCTCTGTTAGTAGTTCAGCGATGGCCCAAATGCCATGGAATAATCCAGGGGCAGTCTTAATGCCTGCGCCCTTGAGTCAATTACCAGCCCATCCTGAAAAATGGTTTCCTAAGTTTAATCCTGAAGCAGGCATGCTAGCAGAAGAACATATAAACAATTTTATGCTGTCCATAAATCTCAATGGAGTTATTAATGAGGATGTTTTTGTCCAAATTTTCCCTTATACTCTTCAAGGAGCAGCTGGATCATGGTATTTCTCATTACCATATGGATCCATCACTAGTTGGGATATCTTTCAAGATCAATTTTTGACTAAATTTGGTGATGACAGGTCTACAGTGACATTAATCAATGATCTGTCTAATCTTAGAGCTGATTCAAAAGAGCTTGTCAAGGATTTTAATTCATGTTTCAATAAACTGTTAAACAAAATTCCTACTGCTTCCAAGCCTAGCGAAGAAGTGCGAAGTGAATGGTACATTTCTGCTTTACCATCAAACATAGCAATCTTTGTTGATAGGGCTAACAAAACAACTTTAGTAGAAAACATAAAGGAGGAAATAGTGGTAGAGAAACGTATTATTGCTCTAGATAAGAAAAATGCGATAGAAGAACGAAAATTCAAGAAGGTTACTTTTAAGGAAGACCCCAAGAAAAAACAATCAAAAGATCCATTTGATTTAGAAGGATTGCAGAAAGTTTTGAAAACCATGTCTAACGAAATGGTTGACATTAAGAAACAAGTGGAAAAAACATCTTCTAAAAAGTATTTCAAGCCTTTTAGAAGAAATCCTTCAACTGATCCAAAGCCACCAAATGCTATAACTGATGCTGAATCAGAAGAAGAAGACGAAGAAGAAACTGTTACTGAAGAAACCACTGATGAAGAAGAAGTCGTTGAAGTACAAGGTATGTGGGATTTCATCCTTCCAGATGAGGAAGATCAAGAAGCATCCCAATTTAGCACTCGAAGTAGAAATCAACTTGATCCTCCTCAACCTACTCCTAAGTCAAAAAGCGCAAGCTCATTGACTAAGGATAAATTTGCACCCAAGAAAACGACATCTAAAGCAATTCAAACAAGCCCAGTCCAAACAGATTCATCAACTCCATCAAGAACACTAATTGTTCCAGATGAAATGGAGTATAATATCATAGAAGACATGAAGAAGACTAGGGCTAACATCATTTTTTATGAATTGAGCAAGTTAAAACACCAACAAAAGGTACTTTTAAAAGAATTACATGTTGTACCAGAAAAACCTTTGCCTGATCCTGTGATTTCTCAAGCTTCAAACGAAATGGGAAGACCTCCAGCTAATGCGATCAGTAAAGTTGATCTAGAAAATATCGCTTTAATTGGAGGAAGGTCAAGATCTCATACTCCTCCATTTATTCTTACTTATGAAGTTTTCAATAAAAATTTGCATAATTGTTTAGTGGATTTTGGAGCTTCATCTAATATTCTACCAAAATCAATATGTGCAAAGCTAAACATTCAACCACAAAAATCTGTTGTGCGCATAGTCCAGCTAGATCGATCGCAAGTTGAAGTGATTGGCGAATTAAATTAGGTTACCATAAGATTGTCATCAAATCCAAAGGTATGTCAATTCATTGATATTTTAGTTGCAGATATTCCAGAATTTTATGGCTTAATTCTTAGCAGAGATTGGTCAGAAAAACTTCATGGATATTTTGCAACTGATTGGTCGCATATGTGGCTTCCTTACAATGGTAAACCAAATCAAATAAAGGTTGAACGAGAAAAACATCAGAAATACATATTAATAGAATTGGAAGGAGAGAATGAACCAGTTGCATATAGCAGTAATATCATTGGAAATTATTCAATTAATTCTTTTTTAGGAAATTTCAATGCTCATACTTCACCTTATTTAGAACATTTTGTTTTATCCCAAATTGAAATTTTTTCTCAAACAGATAGTTCTAAATGTATTAATTTTGTAGATACTCCTGTAAATATATCTTTATTTTAGAAATTATTTTTTGATGGTTCTAAGTCTAATGAAGGAGCAGGAGCAGGATGCGTTTTGGTTACTCCAGAGGAAAACAAAATTATGTTAACTTGTAGACTTGAGTTTGATTGCACTAATAACACTGCAAAATACGAGGCTTTAGTCCAAGGATTAACAAAGCAATCGGATTAGACATCAAATATCTACAAGTTTTCGAAGATTCGGAAATTTTACTTAAACAGGTACGCAATACTATACATTGTTTATCAAGTCATTTAAATCATTATCAATATTTAGTCCAAGATCTGACTGAGCACTTTATAGCGTTTAATATTTCATCAATTCCCATAATTCAGAATGCTAGTTCAGACCTCCTAGCTAACATAGCTTCCAAGCTCATTCCTGCAGAAGACTTTAGTCCTGATCGATTTTCAATCGAATTAATCTTTAGACCCTCGATTCCTGATAACGTTACCAATTGGAGGATTTTCAATGATGATCCTGATATTGTAAATTTTCTCACATCTGAAGGATCTTACACCAATCAGATAATTGATAAAGACCAACATGACAGACAAATGCTCCAAAATAGCACCAATAATGCTATGCCTAAATCAGTAGTCAAGTTAGAAGACCTTTATGATTTGAAAGATCGATTTAAAAGATCTACCAATTCAAAACTGCAAAGTTCAACTTTGAATTATGAATTAGTAAATCTAGGAACTGATGCCAAACCACAGAATATCAACCTAGGCCTTGGCCTAGCTCTTGAAGAAAAATTAGCATATGTTCGTCTTTTGAAACAATATAAAAGTGTCTTTGCTTGGAATTACGATGAACTCAAAACTTATGACACTTCTATCATCCAACATACTATCCCAATGATCAATGATGAAAAACCTGTCCAACAGAAGTTGAGAAAGATCCATCCTAATTTAGAAAATCAGATCAAATCTGAACTCAATAAGTTATTGAAAGCCAAAATTATTTTTCTCGTTCGACATTCTAAATGGGTTTCCAATATGGTTCCTGTTAGAAAGAAGAACGGAGACATTAGAATTTGTATTGACTTTCGAAATCTTAATAAAGCTTGCCAAAAAGATAATTTTCCTTTTCCTCCTATGGAGCAAATATTACAGGCAGTTGCAGGATCAGAATTAACGTCTTTCTTATATGTTTTCTCTGGATACAATCAAGTGTTAGTCCATCCTGATGATCAATTGAAAACTACATTCAGAACCAAATGGGGCACTTATGCATATCAAAAGATGCCTTTTGCTCTAGTCAATGCTGGAGCCACATTTCAGAGAGCCATGGACATTTCTTTTAAGGGATTAGTTAACAAATCAGTGGTAATTTACTTGGATGATATAACTGTATATTCTAAAAAACGAACCAATCATCTTAGAGATTTGAAACAGATCTTCCAACGTTGTCAAAGGTATGGAATTTCACTTAATCCGAAAAAATATTTTTTTGTTTTAAGTGAAGGAAAATTTCTTGGATTCATAGTATCAAAATCTGGAATTCATATTGACCCTGATAGAATCAAAGAAATTTTTGAAATACCATTACCTCACAACAAGAAAGCTATGCAATCTTTTCTTGGTTAGATTAATTTTGTAAAAATATTTGTGCCAGATTTTTCAAGAATTGTATCACCCTTGCAAGCAATGATTAAAAAGAATTCAAACTTCAAATGGGGAAAAGATGAATATGAGGCATTTAATCTAATCAAACAAGAAATTATTAATGCTCCATCTTTAGCAACTCCAAATTTTTCCGATCCTTTTATTTTGTATATATTTTCCTCTGATAAATCTTATACTGCAATACTCACTCAAGCAAATCAAGACAAAGCAGAAGCTCCAATTGCTTTTTTCAGTTCAAATTTACAAGGAGCTGAATTGAATTATTCAGATGTGGAAAAACAAGCTTATGCTATTTTCAAAGAAATTAAATATTTCAGACCCTTTTTACTTAAAACCCATACAAAGATCATAGTACAATTTCCAGCGGTAAGAAATATTTTAGTCCAAAAAGATGTGGGTGAGAAAATATCCAATTGGATTACTTCCTTACAAGAATATGATGTTGAAATCAAACCGGCTAATATTGTAAGAGGTCAAGGTTTTTGCAAAATACTAGCTGGAGCATCGCTTATTTCTGAAAAATCATCTGAAGAAATACAAACATATGAGGTAAGCCTAAACAATGTTGAATCATTATATGCTGATATCATATTTTATCTCAAGAATGGATATGCTCCTCCAAATCTCGATTACACCAAGAAAAGAGCTCTAAGGTTGAAGGCTAAACAATATCAGCTTGTGAATGATGTTCTTTTTAGAATGAATTATGATTATGTTCTTCTTAGATGTTTGGAGAAATTTGAAGCTGAAAAAGTCTTGTAGGAACTTCACGATGGGCCAGCAGGTGGAAATTATGCTGGAGATGCAACTGCACATAAGATCCTCCGTGCAGGCTATTACTGGCCCAAATTATTCAAAGATTCACATAGCTACGCGAGGAAATGTCAAATTTGTCAAACTACAGCTGGAAGACAAAAGAAACCATCATTGCCATTACAACCAGTCAACATTGACCAACCTTTTGATCAGTGGGGATTAGACATAATAGGTGAGATCGTTCCTCACTCTTCTAAACAACATAGGTATATCATTACAACAACTAATTATTTTACGAAATGGGTAGAAGCTGTCCCTCTCAAGACTGCTAATGTCGAACACATCATCAAGTTCATTGATCAGTTCATAATAACAAGGTTTGGTTTACCTTCTGCTTTAATGTTTGATAATGCATCATATTTTTCTGGTAATGCTATGACTGAATTTTCACTCAAGAGAGGTTTCAAACTTAAATACTCTGCCAATTATTATCCACAGGGAAATGGGTTAGCTGAATCAACAAATTAAAACTTAATTAGAATCATCAAGCGAACCATTGATCAAAATCATAAAAATTGGCATAATTCTTTAATATATGCCTTATGGGCAGATCGAATAATGCAGAAGGCTTCTATTTGCAATTCTTCCTTTAATTTAGTTAATGGGAGAGAAGTGGTTCTTCCAACTCATCTAGCGATTCCTTCTCTAGCCTTAGTCCAATATATTGATGAAGTACCAACTTCTTCTTTACAATTAAGGCAGATGGAAATAATTAAGCTAGAAGAACAACGAGAAAAAGCCAAAGTAACTCATGCTCATCATCAAGCATTAGTTAAAGCTTCTTTTGATTCAAACATGATAACCAGAAAGGATTTTCAGATAGGAGATCTAGTTTTAAAATGGGACAAGGCTCATGAAGAAAAAGGAAAACATACAAAATTTCAACGAATGTGGCTTGGTCCTTTCCAAATTACAGAGATCTTAGGTCCATCTACTTTTATGTTACAAGATTTAACAGGAAAGAGAGAGTCTTTACCTGTTAATGGACAGATCCTCAAAAAATATTTTCCATAGGAGATTATTCTTCTATTTTCTATATTAGTTTTCTTTATTTATAATAAAACCAGTTTGTTAACGGTTACATTTGGAATTCATGAAAAAGATACAAATTCTCTATTTTAGATTTTATTTCTTCACTTATATAAATAGAATTATTTTTAGAATATTGATCATTATTATTCAAAGATACAGTTAAAAGCTTTAGTCTAGAAATGATACTAGTTTCAACTTTGAAAATTTTGATGAAAAGCAACTTCTAGCAGGAAGATGTTTTATATCAGTTCAATGAAAGGTATCTATAACAAAATGAAGATTCTCTGTAGAAAATTTCTCTTCAAAAAACTCTATCATTGTCGTCCAGAACTATCTTAAGGAAACAATGATTTCCTCCCCACCTAGAAAATTACAATGTTCAGGGAATAATCCAATGATACACTTTTAACTTAAAGAGGAAGAGGTCTCATCACGAGCCGACTTATCATGATCATAGATATTATAGCTTGCTGACTTTGCCAATACTGCATACCACAACACGGCAATGACTCAAGATTACTGCAATCAAAAGGAAATGGGGTCTCATCACGAGCCAACTTGTTCAGAAAAGTTATAAATCAAGTGAATGGCATTGTCATAAATTGGCTACCAAACCAAGACATTGTTCTTTAAGGGTAAAAAAGAAAATAAAAATCAATAAGTGTGAATATGGATTTCTCTTTGAAAATTGTGTATTTCTCTAAGTGGGACACAGGATCATTGTTGGGTAATAGGTAACCCTGTCGAGGCTATAGACGCTTGCTAGCAGCAGTGGCTCTACCTATGACAAATGAGCATATTTAAAAACTGATTTACAGAGAAGCCTTTTGTTTTTATATTTTTAAACCAAGTAATGACTGATGTAGATACAAGGACTAGCTTGAGGAAGTGAATAGTCAAAGTTGAACATAGAAGAAATGAAATATCATTGATAGATTAAAACATAATGTACTTTGTCTTTTTATAATAAAGTTTGATTTTCTAAAAAAATTTCTGTTTTGAAAAAGTTTATAAAATCCAAAAGAAAAGCAGATATAACTGGTTCTTCCAAGTGAATCGCCAATTGTTGTGGCCAGCAACAACCCCCCCCCCCGCCCCCTTCTTATTTGGTATTAGTAATAATACTAAATAAGTGGGGACCCTTAGCTTAAAAATCCAAAAAATTAATTGATGTTTGTTTTCATTTTAAAAAAAAACTTACTATCATTAACTTAAGAAAATTCTTTGGAAAATATTTAAATAAACTTAAGTTTATGATAGACTAGAATAAAATATTTCTTTGAAAAAAATATCACATTCATTGCAAAAAAGTAGAATATATCTTGTACCAAGCAGAATCTTCGAAATTGCGATAGCGCGATCCAAAGACATCGCATTAAAATATTTATCGCATATCGCAGAAAATATATTAACGGATATTTTTCACATGATACATTTTGCGATATTGCGATTTCGCGATGTTACGAGATTGCGATTTATGAAAGTTGCGATTTGTGATATGAAGATGATGCCGATTTTCTAATTTGCGATATTGCGATTTTGCGATATTGCAAAGAAAATCGCAAGATTGCAGGATCGCACATTTTTAAAGCTCGTGGTATGAAGAAAATCTTTCCATAAATCGATATCCGTTATGCGCTTCGATGTCAAATTAATGAATGGATTGTCAATTATTAATGAAAAGGATTTTGTTTTTATTGAAAGGTTATTTCACGTTAAAATAATATATTTCATACGCCTTCAACATTTAAAACTATCCCGTCACCTTTTTCATATCATTATTCTCACTTAATTCGTGAAACCGCAGCCGCGAAGAATAGGAGACTATACAAAGAATTATTCAGAGTATTATGGGAAAGAAAGAGAAAGCTCCAAGTTCTGGAAAGAAAGAGAAAGCTCCGAGTTCTGAAAGTAAATAGATGGCATCCTTGTACGCAGACACTGCTTGCAACAAGGACGTTGGTATCACCACTTGGGAGGGTATGTTTAGTTTTCTTGAAGAAGAGAACCCAAGGGTAATGGATGTTGCGGCTACTGCAGGCTCAAGTAATTCTTCTGAAGCATCTCTTACAGAACTAGCTTGTTCATTTTTACACAGGGTAGCAGCAAGACCAAGAATTCTTCCATATACAGACATGGTAAAATGGGTGTTGGATAGCACTGATATCACAGACAGACAGTTCAAAACTCAAAGTCAAGAGCTCATCGATTCATTCACTCCAGAATATTTAAGGCTTATGTATCATTTTTCGGAGCCTCAGGCAACTTAACAAAAACAATTTATGGATAAATTTTCCAAGGAAAATTCCAATTTGGCAGAATGCACCAAGGAATAAGCTAGAAGAGATGAACCATTGAAGAAAGATAAACACGGTATGTATAGTACTGGCTCACTCACTTCTACATATTGTTTTGTTGCCGCTATGCTATGTAGGATTTTTGGAAAGCCTGACATTAATAAGTTTTTGCCTGAATGGCTTCCCTTATTGAATGCTGCTGTCAACGCTACCATTGTAGACTGGGCTAAAATATTGTCTCATAATTTAGCCACGGCTATTTTCAATTATCGATCTAAACGAACTGTCTCTCAGAGAATTTATCCTCCTTTTTATCTATCGGCCTATGTTATGGATTCAATCTGCTTTTTTTCTAAGTTCCCTTTAATGGGTTGGCAATGGAAAATTCAGGATCCCCTGCCCATCCATGTTTATCACAAAGAATTGTGGGAGTCAAAATTCATTCCTCATTTTTACAAGATTTTCCATGGCATAATGTTGCCACTGTATATAGTGTTGTATAATAAGGATGCTCCAAGTTATCCCCTGAAGCAGAAGTAAACATTCTCCCTGTCGCAAGATGGTTTGGAGAAGAATTGTTTACTTATGTGAGGGTTTTTGGAAGCTTTGCTTCTCCTCATGTTTATCCCTTATATGTTCCGGATAAACTTATAGCTCGGGAAATTGCATATCAAACCTGTGGAGACGGAGATTTGACAAAATAATTAAAGGATAAAAAGAAAGCCATATGGCCACAATTTCCTGTGTCCTATGGAGCATTTTCATTATTTGATGTTGGTCACGCGTTTAAGGAAGTAAGCAATGTTACATGTTTAAAATTGTTTAAGTTTCCGAGAAGGCTATTTGATCGATATGGTATTGTCAAGGATTTCACGACTGTAGTCAAAGTAAGAGTATTTTCTAGAGAAGAAGATCTTTTTGATGATATGTTTCAAGAAAATTTTTCATTTAAAGAAATTTTGAATTTAGCTCAAACACGGTTCTCCCCAGAAGAATTTCAAGAGTTTAAAGTATACAGAGAAAGAAGATTGACTACTATTCCTTTCGATAATTTGTGTTTGGAACCCGCAAGGGAACCAACTCCTAGTGTCAGTCTCAGTGGCAGCTCAGATACAGAAAGGTCTAAATCAAAATCTGGCAAAGAGACTTCTGAACGTTCTAAAAAAATCTGATAATGATAAAAGTGAAGGCTCAGTCAAGGATACAGCTCAATCAAAAGATCTTTCACAACAACAGACCTCAACCACTCCACAGTTGAATCTTCCACCTCTTAATGTATAGCAACCATCCATCAGCACTCAGTTAGATAAAGAATGGGAAACATTTAATGATTTGATTAATGTTGAAGGACAGAACATACAAACTCCTGTATAGACAGCAAAAGGTTTGATTACAGAAATAAGTGGCAATGTCACAGAAAAAGAACATATACCCATTACTCCTTCCTCTGAGCTTGTACTTAAAATAGAGTAAATTCCTCCTCCAGATATATTCTATAGCCCACAACATAAAGCAGTAGTAAGGAAGCAAAGAAAGAAGAGAAAATTAGAAAGTGTGCTCTCTACTAATGCAGAACAATTGGATGTTTTATGGAAAGATCCTACTATGGATCCCACTGAAAATATTACTAAATTATCTCAGATTACAGGAGCTTATGGCTTTGCAAATATTGATAAAGCATCTGAGGTACGGCTGTTATTAAATGAAAAAGAGGATCATATACAAGGTCTGCAACAACAATTGCAACAAGCACATGCCAACAGTGAAGCACATATACAATTTGAAAAGTTACAGCAAGAGTTTCAGCAAATGCAGATCAGATATCAGAAAATATTGGCCGAAAAAGAAAAACAAATATAGATTATGCAAGAGATGCATAAATATGACCCCAAGCTTACAGAGTTCATCTCAGAATCTATTTCTTTGAATAATCAACTACTGCAACAACAAGATATATTTTGCCAGAAAATCTTACAATGGAACTCTTTTTGTCAAGAAAGTGATAAAATCACTATTCATGTCATATAATTACGACATGATTATGATTTAACTAATGAAAGAGTTAATAATTATTTGGCATGGCAAAAAATAGAGGAATGAAAAAGAGCACGAGCACCAATTATCAATGATGGTCATAAAGAAATGCTCCTCAATATTTGGGATGCACAGATCAGAGAGGCAGAAAAAGCAGCAGAGGAATCAGTTACAGCAGCAAGAAACATTACTGATTGTGTAAATGAAAATTTTCACAAACTTAATTTGATTTCAGAAACTATTCCAGGATATCTACCATAAGCCCAGCAATTGCAAACTGAGTGGAAATAGAAAATTGAGGAAAAGGAAAAATCAATTCAAGGATTGACAAGGTTAAATTGGGATTCTTACTGGACATATCTAGTAAAACCACACAGTCAATGCAGTGCTCTTAATCGCATCATTAATTCTGCTGAGAAGATCATGCCAACACTTTCCGATTCCGTTTTTCCAGGACAATTAAAATATGAAGTCGGCCAGCCTCCTCTTCTCAAATCAATGCTGGATGCTTGCAAATTCAAAGACCAGAGTAATAAGTAGTTAGTTGTTAATTTTAATTTTAGATTTAGTGTTAGTTTTACTTATTTTCTGCCTAGAAAAAGGACGGTCATTTAAACCGAATCCTAAATTTTTGTAATAAACTATAATTAGATTTACTTAGTAGTATTTAAACCCTTTTCATGTGTTTAGAGAAGGGTCCTGAAATTTGTCAAAAACTTGTCCTCAGAACATGCACTTCTGCACCCTCAGAGGAGGTTTTGATGAATGAATGGAACGAGGTTTATTGATATCTGTGTCTAATATATGCTACTGATGTTGCATTTCTGTACTCTTAGTAGATGTTGGATTAAGAAGAGATAAATCATTATTGCTTCTAGCTCATGAGTAGAACCAGTTATAAATGGTGCTTTTATCTCTTAACTATTTATGCTTCTATGTTAAAGTAATATTTATGTTCAGTTGCTTATATATTAATTCTTGAATGCTTAATTTATCATTTGGCACTTCTGTACGGTGATAGCTATTTATTTATGCTTAGTATATGAATAACTTATTATGCATTATGTTTTTCATAACTGTTTCATCTAACTTTTTATATGAAATGGTTTATCTTTATTGAATTCTTTTCTTATAACAGTTGAATAATATTTATTATCAGTTGTTATTTGAAATTATTTTAGATCGCATAAACAAGATTACATCACGGGTTTAGTTTAGAATTAAATATTTCTGTTTAAATTAGAATACAATTTACATATGATTAGATTAGAAATAGAATAAAAGCATTTCACTTAGGAACGTTTTTAGAAAGGAAATATCTATTTTCAACACACACACACATATTGGGAAACTGGTCCCATTATCCCCAGTCGGACCCACTACACCAAACGAAAAAGGAGCTGCTAACCAAGGTCTAGACCGGGTGGGTATCCCCCTTGTTGTAGACCCGATTTTCGGGGCTTCAACAGGCTCACATCATGAAAAGGTGGAAGGTGTAAGTGGAAACCTTCTTGCTGTCCCATGGCCTTCTCAAGGTAGGAGTGATGATACACATGGGAAATCTCATTCCCAATGAGTGACCCTCTCACCCATGCTATCATCCAAATGAAATGAGCCATTATAGATAGGTCATCAAATAAATCTGCAACCCCGGGTTTATGCAATGTGTTGGGGCTGAATGGAGAGTTTATATCTTCCCATCCAAGTAGCTTCTCCCTCCATTTATGGTAAGTATGAGGGGGTTGATGATATTGGGCTAAAATTCTATGGTCTTCAGAAATGGCCCAATCTACCCCACAAGATAAATCAACCATGAAGTGCCTCCTCCAAGAATGCAAGTCCTCCCAATGGCTCCTCCTATATGAAGGAAAGAGGTGTGATGTGGCAATCATGGTGTGCCCATTGTTTCTCTCAAAACATAAAACATGTAAAATAGGGAGAATAATACTACCAATGGGAATCTCCAACTCATGTCCCACTCTCCAAATAAAGCTCCCCATGAACATAAAAATATCAGCAATACATGGAAGCAAAAACCATTAGAAACAAATAATCATATGACAACTGGGAAGTGGATCAAGGTCCCTGTTGGTACTATTTTATTGCTATTCTTTTCTTCTAAAAATCCACCATTTATCTACCATTTTCTTCCATAAACTCCTCATAGTCCATTGAAATTGATTAATGTGGCATTATAATTGTTATTTTACATTAAATTTAATTTATGGATTTTTATGTTAAAAATTAAAAATTTTCAATAAAATTACGGGATGTAATAACTTCTTGTAATCGTTTTATGTTGTAACATGTGGAAAAGTAGGAAAATCGAAATAGAAGACAAGGATGTGATCTAGGATGTACATACATGGTGGAAAATCTATCTGGCATCGAATTTGGAGCTCCTGAGTTTATGGTCAACGCTGGTCAAATCCAGCCTATCCAGCAGAAAAATCAGAAGTCATAATGAATGTACTTGATATATTGCTTAAGATTAGGAACTCTAAACTGATTCGAACTATTTTGGGATCAGTTAGGATTAGAGAGGAACGAAAATAGCCTTTTTGGTTGTAAATTTTAATAAATAGGAGAATGAAAGCATGTAATAAGGGATTGATTATTGTTGAAGAAAATGAATGCTAGTGAAGACATTGAAAGGAACCGACTTAAGACTATAAGTGTGTTTCAGAACTCTGTTTTTAATGTAATCCATTCTCAGTACTTAATCAAAGATAGACTTTCATCAATCATGGTGTTTATGAGTTAACATTCTTATCACTTGAGTTTTTTTAAAAGTGTGCCTTCAAAACGTGGAAGGGCCCCTACGTGAGGATTGGTACACTTTCTTTTCTGTTTCATAAAATTTAGTATTCAGGTCTGAATAGCATTTTATTTCATTTCATTGCTTGTGAGTTTATCAATTTAATTATAAGTTCTTGTTATTGTTATTTTATGATTCATAGTAGTAGCTTGAAAATTCAATTGCAAAATTATTGAATAAGTCCTTGTAAAAGGTTTAATTGAGCATTGAATTTCAAAACATTTCTATGAACTTTGTTTTCATGAATTTGATTTTTAGTATGCTTAGTGTGTTATTTTGAAAGAGTTTTTGTGAATTATATCGTTTTAAGAAGATTGAAAACTCAGACTAGTAACACTCTGTTTTTAGATCAGTAGATTAAATTAGATAACATAAGCATTTAAAGTGTGAAAGGAACTACATTTCAAGCTCTTGTAAGAGAGTGTTAGAGCCTGTCACAGTAAGCATTTATCTAGACAAATAGAACATATCCTTTTAGGTCTATAAATATTAGACGTGCCTCTAAGATTACCTACCTTGGTCGACATTAAATTGAGTCTAATCTAGAATCCTAGATTGGTCTTTACATTTTGGCGTCATTGCCGGGGAAGCGCAACTAGAGGATTTCAAAAAAAAAAACAAAAACAAACAAAAACACAAAAACATAGATTTAATTTTAATTTTGGAATTCATGCTTACATATGTCTAGACCTAGAGATGATAAAGGTAGATTCATAAAAACCTCCCATCCAAGAACTAACCCACCACTAGGAGTAGACCCTTTAGAAAGAATTGAACACACAACTCCAGCTGGGAAAGTCACTATACAAGAATTAGAGGATAAACAAAAATTAGGCCAAAGACTTACACTTATAGAGAGATAAATTTTATTGGCATACGAAGCAAAGAAGAAACATCTCCCTGAATCCTCTATAACAAGAGAAAGTATCAGAACAACTAAACAATCTCTCCTTGAACCTACTAAATTTGAAAAATTTCAAGAAGGAGAAAAACCAGCAGAACAACTTTTCTTTGAAACAAGTGACACTGAACAAGAACTTAAATCAACAGAGGAACCTATCAAAATGGCTGAGGAAGGAGGAGGATCAGCAAGAGGTCCCACTCATGAACAACTTAGAGAATATGAGAGACAGTAGGAGGAAAGAAGAAGACAGAGAGAGGCTGAACTGAAACAAAAGAAAGATCAAGATCAAAGATAAGAGGAAGATTCAACCTTTAAATTTCCCATTCAAGAACCAGGAGAAAATAATGATGAGGAAATAAAAATGAAAAACATACCCCCATCTATGCTACTAAACTTTTATGGCATGGCTTTAGAAGATCCAGATTCATTCTTGTTTGAATTTGACATAGTATGCCGAACATATGGTTACACAGATGATGCCCATAGGCTTAGACTCTTCCCAGCGACATTAAAAGCATCGGCATTAAGATGGTTCATGGGACTTGGTGAACATGCAATAACTGATTGGGATGGCATGAGAAAAATATTCTTAAAGAAATATCAGCCTTATTGTAGATCAAAAGATTCTAAAGATGATATTTTTAGAATTAATCAACAAGAGGATGAAAGCTTAGAAGATTATTTGGAAAGATTTGTTTACAATTTACAAAAATCAAAACATATAACCATGTCTCTTGATCTGATCTGAACAATATTTTCGAAGGGAATTCCAGAGGAATACTTAGATGATCTTAATTTGATGGGCAAAGGTGATATTTCCACCTTACCTTTCGATGAAATTGCTGACTTATGTGAAAAGTATTCCAGGAGCAAATCTAGAAATGGAAAAAGAACTATAAAATCCAAAGCCACAAAATCTGCTTCAGCTAGTGTCACAAGGGCTGAAATAGGAAACTTATTAGAAGAATTCAAAACATACCTATTAAGCACCTTAGGAAATAAAATTAACACTCTGAAAGCAAATAAAAGACAAGAAGAAGAAGATCAATTAATGGCTGTCTTTTGTCCAAAATGTCGAAAGAAACATGCTTTGAAAGACTGCCCTTTAGAAAACATTCAAGTGTGTGCTTTTTGTACTGAAAATCGTGATATATTTCATTGTTCTAAAATCAAGATTTTGCAGAATTGTAACTTGGAATCCAATGCAAATATGGAAAATGTGTATTTCATGGGTGCCAAGAGACCATGGCAACCGAGACCTCCACCTCCAGGTATGTTTCCAAACCAAAATTTGCAATTTCCTGCACAAGATCAGATGTATGTTCAGAATTCTTGGAATGTACCCATGCCATGGCAACACCAAAATTACCCACAACAACAATGGAAACCATTTCAGCAATACTCACCATATCCTCAACCATACCAACAATATTCTCAACCATATCAACAGTATCATCAGCCATATCAGCAGTATCCTCAAACATATCAACAATATCCTCAGCAGCAAGTTGTCCATCAACCCCAAAACATTCAACAAACATTGCCTGCTCCTCCACCAATAAATTCACCCCAATTACAACTTCCATCTAACCAACCTCCTAGACCCACTCAGATTCCTGCTCAACCTGTACCAAATCCAAATAATAGAGCAGATAGACCAGCTTACAATGTAGATGAGGGACCATCATATCCCACGTTACCTTTACAAAATATTGTGTTGAGGTCTGGTAAGATACTTCAAAAAGAACTTCCAATAGTTGAAAAACAAGAAGAAAACAAAGACAATGAAAATGAAACTTTAACTCAAAAGAAACAAAATGATGACATCAAAAATAAACAAGTGCAACCATTGCAGCCACCACCTTTTCCAGAAAGATTGATCCAAGTGAAACTTCCCATGTCTTTACCACAGTTTGATGTTTTAGATGAGCTGAAGAATGTCTATATAAAAATTCCACTACTCCAAGCCATAAAAGACATTCCGATATATACTAAAGCAATCAAAGAACTATGCCTCAAGAAGCCTACAAGGAAAAGACTTGATCCACAAACAATTCATGTTATTGGACATCTAGCTGGCCTTATGACAAACACCATTTCAATGGAAAAGTATGTTGATCTTGGTATTCCCAGAGTCACTACAATCATTAACAACATACCTATTCCAAATACTTTAATTGACCTTGGGGCAGCAATAAATGTGATGACTCTTGAAACAATGAAAACACTCCACCTGAGAAACTTGCAATACACACCAATTGTTCTAGAACTAGCTGATAGGTCTAAAGTGATTTCTGAAGGGATTTTGGAGGACATAATTGTTTCACTGGAATCTTGGGAGTATCCAGTGGAATTTTTAGTTCTTCAACCAAAATCTAATCTAGGAGGCCACCCTATCATCCTTGGTAGACCATGGTTAGCAACTGCTGATGCATTCATAGGATGTAGATCAGGTAATATGATCATTTCACGAGGAACTGAAAGGAAACAACTCACTCTGTACCCAGCAGCACAAACACCATCAGTATCAAACAACTTATGGCTTGATGATAAATACAATGATAAGGAAGAAGTTCAATCTGTTTTCAGCATCAATCAAATCAATGATTTTCATGAACATAATAATGATGATTTGATAGAATTGTTCCTTTCTCAACCTGATATGTCTGAAGAATTAAGAAATGAACAATACCATGTTGCAGATGAAATTTTAGCACAAAGTTTTCAAGAAATATGTACCATCCATTCTTTGCAAACATCATTTGAAAACATTTTTCCCATACAATCTATCACAAACACTCAGAGCAAGACCATAGAGATAAGTCCGGGAAAAACATTGAATATTAGCACTCACCTAGACTTATCTCAAGAGGAAAAATTGATTCAATTATTGAGGAAGTATCAGAAATCATTTGCTTGGGACTACACCGATATGCACGGAATCCACCCTGAAACATGCACTCACCATATTTACACAGATAATAATATAAAACCAGTGAGGGAACCACAGAGAAGAATGAATCCCATTCTTCAGGATATTGTTAGAGATGAATTACAAAAACTATTGAAAGTCAATTTTATTTATCCTATCTCTGACAGTCAGTGGGTATCCCCATTGGTAGTAGTGCCCAAGAAAAATTGCAAGTGGAGGATTTCTGTTGATTACAGACAATTGAACAAAGCAACCCTCAAAGATTATTTCCCACTACCATTTATTAACCAAGTGCTAGACACATTAGCTGGGAAATCATCATTCTCTTTTCTTGATGGTTTCAGTGGCTATAACCAGATCAGGATAACCTTAGAGGACCAGGACAAAACCACTTTTACTTGTCCCTGGGGCACTTATGCCTATAATGTTTTACCATTTGGACTTTGTAACGCTCCAGCTACATTTCAGAGAGCTTTGTTAGCTATTTTTGTTGATTTAGTTCATGAGTGTGTTGAAGTTTATATGGATGATTTTTCAGTGTATGGTAATTCATTTGAGCATTCATTAGAAAATCTTGAGAAAGTTTTGAAGAGATGTATTGAAGCTAATCTTTCCCTCAGCAATGAAAAGTGTTTTATGATGCTAAATGAAGGGGTAGTATTGGGTCACTATATTTCTTCTCAAGGCATTAAAGTTGATCCATCAAAAATCCAGATCATTGTCAATTTGCCAATTCCGAAGACTCAAAAAGAGGTAAGAAGTTTTCTTGGGTATGCAAGCTATTATAGAAGGTTTATTGAACATTTGAGTAAAATAGCTCTACCTCTGTTTAAGCTTCTAGCAGAAGATACACCTTTCAACTGGAATGAAAATTGTCAAAAAGCTTTTGAAACACTCAAAGAAAAATTATCAACCACACCAGTCTTAAAAGGACCTAACTGGACCCTACCTTTTCACATCTTTACAGATGCATCTGATACTGCAGTAGGTGCTTCATTAGGCCAAAAAGAAGAGTCTTTCAATTATGCTATCTATTTTATCAGTAAAAATCTAACACCTGCAGAATTAAACTACACAGTCACTGAAAAAGAAATACTTGCAATCATACACGCTGTGAATAAATTCCGACATTATATAACTGGTTATGAGGTTTTTGTACATACTGACCACTCTGCCATTAAATATCTAATGAATAAACCAGTCACTAATGGCAGAGTTACCAGATGGCTGTTATTACTACAGGAATTTAATATTACAGTGTTGGATAGACCAGGTAAGGAGAATCAAGTGGCAGATTTTCTTTCTAGACTCCAAAACTCAGGTGAGGTTGTTCCGGTTGAAGATTCTTTTCCAGATGAGAATTTATTTGCAATTTCAGTAGTAGATCCATGGTATGCTGACTTAGCTAATTATTTGTCCACAGGAAAGACACCTCCATATTTTACTACAAAGGAGAAGAAGAGGCTCATCAAAGAAAGTGCTAGATATTCATGGATCAATGGAGATTTATTTTACACTGGTTATGATATGATTATTAGAAGATGTGTAAGAAATGATGAAATAATTGATATTTTAAAATCTTGTCATGAAGAACCGTGTGGTGGGAATTTTGCAAAAAAAAGGACATCATTCAAGATTCTCAGCCTTGGCTACTATTGGCCATATATTTTTAAGGATTCCAAGAAGTACGTGAAGAGTTGTGACAGTTGTCAAAGAATGGAAAGACCCACAACTTCAGATGAAATTCCACTTCAGCCCCAAGTACATTTAGAGCCATTTGAAAAATGGGCTCTAGATTTTGTAGGACCCATCAATCCACCATCAAAGGGAAAAAAGTACATCCTAGTATGTACTGACTACGTGACAAAATGGGCTGAAGCAAAAGCACTTGTCCAAGCAACAGAGCAAACAGTGGTAAACTTCCTCTTTGAAGAAATTTTTGTAAGGTATGGAGTACCTAGGGAGATAGTGACAGATCAAGGTACTCAGTTCACTTCAAGGTTGGTTAAAGATATCACAGAAAAATATAAAATCAAGCACAGAAAAAGCACACCTTACCATCCACAGGCCAATGGCCAAGTGGAATAAACAAATAAAACTTTGGAGGGAATTATCACTAAAACAGTAGCAATGAACAGAAAGAATTGGGAGGAAAAGCTCAAAGATGCACTGTGGGCTTACAGAATCACGTGGAAAGACACTACAGGATTTACACCATATCATCTGGTGTATGGAAAAGAGGTAATGCTTCCTATTGAATTTCAGATACATACATATAAAATGGCTACAGATTTAGGAATTGATCTCAATGAATCACAAAAGGAGAGAATTATGCAATTAAACCAGTTATATGAGATGAAGCAGCAAGCATAAGAGAGAACAATCCTAATGCATAAACAAAGGAAGAAGTGCCATGATGCACAAATTAAAAAGAAGCAGTTTAAAGAAGGAGATTGGGCTTTACTCTTTGACTCTAAATTCAGAGATCATAAAGCCAAATTTACAACACATTGGATGGGCCCATATGAAATAGTTCAAGTATATGAAAATGGATCGGTCAAACTTACTACAATTGATGGAGAAGGCAACACCTTTATTGTCAATGGACACAGGCTGAAACTCTATCATAAGCCCATCAGCAAGGAAGATTTTATTCAAACTGTATCTCAGCAAAAGGAGGTTGAGATATCACAGCCTTCAGCTGTGATATCTCTACCTTAGTCATTTCAATTTATTTTAAAAAAATAAATAAATAAATAAAAACAAATAATAATAATAAATAAAAAATAAAAATAAAAAAATAATGGTTTAGATGTGAAAACTAGACTTTGGCACACTCTAAACCCGAATTCTTACTGGAAAACCAATCATTTGGCTGGTAATAATTCCTTGTTCTACTTGTTTACTGTTTTTCATCAATTCAATAATGACTTGAGGACAAGTCAAAGACTTAGTGGGAGAGAAGAATCAGTGGGTTTTCCCTATCTTATCTCCTCAATTTCAAATTTTCAAGGAATTTTTGTTTTAGTCATTCAATCAAAAAGTTGTTTTGTTCTAATCAGTGAAGGGACCTGTTTGAGCAATAAAATAGCCAGTGGGACCTGTTTTAACAGAATTATACAGAGGGACCTGTTTAAAAAGGCTATGTCAATATTACCAATATCAGAGGGACCTGTTCGAAGACTGCATCAGAGATAGATAAGGCTACTTCAACAAGTTTTCAAAGGTTTCTCATCAAAATTCTAATCAAAGCTACATCATCAAGACTACATCATCAAGCCTACATCAAAGATAAAAGAAGTTGTTCTTCAGATTTTAAGGGACCTGTACAAGAAGATCAGCCACACCTGTATAAGCAGAATTTGATCAGCCAATAAGTGTAATGTATTGAAATTTTTATTTTTAACATTTAAAATTCTTAAATTATTTTAGTGTTAAAAATGATAATTATTATTGCTTGTTATCAATTTCAAAAAGCCTTTCTTATAATCCCTATACCCATAACCTTTGTAATATTCCCTATATACTCATCTCATTATCACTCTGCCTATTTCTATATGATCATTTCTATTTCCCTATCACACATAATATCATTATAAACCTTAGCCTATTTTTATTTTCTATTCCTACTATGCTCTTCAAACCTTTTCATAAACCTTTCATCATTTTTTGAATCTGACTATTGAGTCTCAAATCTGCATCTTTCCTACACACCTTTCTAGACCTTTTTCATTCAGCTGAACCTTCTAAGTTGTCAATATCATTGCATATTAATTGTAAAAGAGCATCTAAAATGGTTTTTAACTATGTTTTGTGTCTGCTGTTTGATTTAGATTTTTGCTCATTTAGCTGTGGAATCTTGCCACTTTCCGCAGCTGCTGCAACTTTCCACAACCATTTTGTGAAATTCTATGTTGCAGGTGTCTTCAGGCAAATCAAGCCACATGGCAAGTCAGAAATGATGTGGACATGGATCGTGTCCTATTGGCTCGGGCAAATTCACCTAAGGAGGCTGTGGTCAAAGGTGGCCAAGTGGAAGTCAACCGTAGAGTCCCACGGTGACAGGACTCTATTTCTCATCACGTGAAGATTTGTATGACCGTTTCTAATTTACGGGAGACACATCAACACCTGTACACAACTCCATAAGTTGAATCCAACATCCACTCTTCATAGATTTACTCCTCACCGCGGCCATGATGCTGGATCTCTGGACGTGATGGTTCATGTGTCTCTATCATCACAAACTTTAGGGAATTAGTTATATAACCTTTGTTATAAATAACGTGTTTTCATACGCATAATAGTTAGCCTCCATATAGCTCTGTAATGTAATTGCATTGCCACTGTATGTAATATCATTTCTCTGTTATGACTGCATTTTAATATATAAGAAGACTCTATTTCCAAGCGTAATTCGTATTTGAAGGTTGTTGTCCGAGGTATGTGCAGAGGGCCCCTGCACACGCTGAGGTTTTGTGCATTACTGTATAGTTTCTTGTTTTATTTCTTTAAGTTCATTTTGCCATAATTCATTCACATGTTTATACATTGCATCTTTCATGGTATTTATGCTTCATCTCTGTTCATAATATTTCATGCTTTACATTTTACTTCTGTCCATAATCTTTCATGTTTTATGTTGTTGTTAACTGATCAGTGTTCTTGTTTCAGATTACAAATAGACAGCCCGGGCATTTGCATATCTTTTGACTAATGACATGGAATCAATATTGTTCTACTGCTAATTTATTTTTCTTAGTTTTTGTTTAATTCCAGTACTGCTTTGTTTATTTCAGTCTTGCACATTTGTTTCAGTAGTTAGATTTAGATATATTAAATTGCTCATGTCATTTTCAGTTACCTCCGAAAGCCACAGCTGGACTGATGGTGAGGGATTGAAATATGAGTGTGTAGTTTGATATTAGTTTACTTTCTGCAAGTTAGATATATTAAATTGCTCATGTCATTTTCAGTTACCTCCGAAAGCCACAGCTGGACTGATGGTGAGGGATTGAAGTATGAGTGTGTAGTTTGATATTAGTTTACTTTCTCCAAGTTAGATATATTAAATTGCTCATGTCATTTTCAGTTACCTCCGAAAGCCACAGCTGGACTGATGGTGAGGGATTGAAGTATGAGTGTGTAGTTTGATATTAGTTTCTTTTTCTGCAAATTAGATATCAGATTGCTCAAATTGTTTATGGTTACCTCCAAAAGCCATAGCTGGACTAATGGCGAGGGATCAGAATATAAGTTGATGTAATTTGATTTAGATTTACTTTGTTGCAATTCTTGGATTTCTTTAAGCATAGTTTCTTTTGTGTTTAGAAAGCAGCAAGGATAGTTTGGTTTTCATGCTCAATAGTTCATTGTTTTTGATTTACTAGGTTAGCAGCACATTTTCATTTCCTTTCAAGTTTTGTCATTGTATGTTTCAAATTCCTTTTGAAGTTTCAAGTTGGTAAATCATTATAAAGGATATCATTGCCTTGAACAATCATAACCATACTTGTTTTTATTTTAGAATTTCCATCTCACATTAGAAAACCAAAAACGACAAAAAGGTAAGAAATAGGTTATCTTGCACATATAGTGCGCCACACTTCATCAACTTACGAATCCCGGATTGATAAATTAATGTAGCAATTTAGGACACACTAAATTGACCAAACATTTTGGCGCCATTGTCAGGGAAGTGTAACTAGGTAGCCAATTTCTTAAAAAAAATAATAATAAAAGAAGGGAAAACTTGATAACTTCTTGAAGTATGCTCTCCTCTTGCACCTAGTGTGATCTGGAGGATCAGAAAAGAGAGTTATTGGTTTAGTAATTTCTTAAGTATGCTCTCTTCTTGCACCTAGTGTGACCTGGAAGATCAGAAAGAGAATTATTAGCCCAACTTTTCAAAAATATAAAAAAAAATAAAAAATGACATGCATAGAGCAAGAGATTCTAGGGGAAGGTTTATAGCTAAAGCCAAGAGTTCGATTTTCACAACTCCATCTTCTTCAAGGCATAGACAAGATTCACCACCATCTACCCCTAGCCTTACGATTTTTGGAATTCAAGGAGCAGCTGAATTAGAGGATTCTTCTATACCACCTACTAAATCTCATTTAGAAAAGGAAGAGACTCCCTCTCATCCTCCCTTGATAGAAGAACCAGAGGACTTTAAGGACTCTAAAGAAACTATCATGGTAGAGAAAATAATAGATGGATTTGGAGGTAGAGGTAGAGGAGGAGGAAACAATGGAGACAACAATGGTGAAGGTAATAATGGAAGAAATAGGGAAGGAGACAACTTGTTTGGATTCCCTATAGTTGATGAGGAAACTCATACAACAATGAAAAATATCTCACCATCTATCCTCCCCAAATTTTATGGATTGCGAAGTGAGGATCCTGAAACATTTCTGTTTGAGTTTGAAGTCGTGTGCCGAACCTATGACTATATGGAAGACTCTCAAAAACTCAAACTGTTTCCTTCAACATTGAAGGGAGCTGCTTTGAAATGGTTCATGGGATTAGCCACCCAATCTATTAGGACTTGGAATGATATGAAACAAAAAATTTTGGATAGATACTTGGACTATTGTATGCCCACCAATCACAAGGATGAGGTATTCAAAATGATGCAAAAAGAAGATGAAAACTTGGAATATTTACTTGAAAGATTTCAATACAACTTAAAAAGAGCAAAGATGAGCAACTTAGATGATGAAACCTTGAAAGCCCTCATATTAAAAGCCATTAGAGATGAATGGAAAGATATTTTAAACATGATGGGGAAAGGAGACATTTCTCAACTTCCACTTCGTGACATAACAGAACTATGTGTCCATCTCTCAAGAGGAAAATCTAAAACAGGAAAAGGGCCTAGGGATCCTTCTCTTGTTAGGGCTAACAAATCTGCAACTGGATCAGTAAGTAGGGCAGAGATTGGTAATATGCTTGATGAGTTCAAAACTGATATCTTAGGGAGCCTTAGTGAACAACTAGACACCCTTAAAATCCAAAACAAGCAGAAAGCAGAAACAGATGCTCTAGCCATCTTTTGTTCGAAATGTAGGAAGAAACATGCTTTAAGGGAATGTCCCTTGGATGCAAAAGTTGTAGAAACATGTATAATTTTCTCAGAGAATCATGAGATCAAGGATTGTCCTTCAATTCCTGGACTCAAAGCTGTCTTTCAAGAAGACCCAAATTCAGTAGAATCTCTCTATTTTGTTGCAAGAAGACCTTGGCAGGGACAACAAACTCAAGGGTTTAACAACCTTATGAATCTTCAAACCCCACCAAATTGGAATCCTTGGCAACAACCTTGGCCCCAACATCAAAATCCATATCAGCCATGGGTACAAGGGATGCAAAATCCTTATGGGAGATTTGCTCAATTTTATCAATATCCTCCATCTTTTCAAAATCAACAGGCTCCACAACTTCCAAACCCAAATCCACAACTTTCATTGCCATTTCCACAACAACAACCTTCTCAACAAAATCCAAATCCTCAACTCATGCTCCCATACCAACAAAAGACAAATCAACTTCCAGCTCAGCCATTTCATAATCCTAACAATAAAAATCCTCAGAATACTTACATGGTAGAAGGACAACAATTTCCTACCTATATGATTGTTCCTCTCAATGATGTACAACTCAGATCTGGTAGAGTTTTAGAAAAACCTTCTATAGATATTCAAGAGCAAGGTACCTCTGAGGAGGACTCTCTTAAAGTCAATGAGGGTTCTGAGGAAGCATCTCTTCAAAATTCAAACATTCAAAAAGAAAAAGAAAAGTTAACACCCACAACTCCTATAGTTGAGCAACTTGCATCTTCATCTACACCTCCTTTTCCTGAAAGACTACAAATTGACAAGGGGTGGAAAAACAAATCTTGTTGCCTAACTATGATTTTCTAGATGAATTGAAGAATGTTTGTATCAAGATTCCCTTGCTACAAGCCATTCGAGAGATTCCTATTCTAGTAAAAACAATAAAGGAGTTGAGTTTCAAAAGACCAGGAAGGAAACTAAAAGACACAAGAAGAATCCACCTGGTAGGAAAAATTGCAGATATTATGATGGGAAAAATTACCATGCAGAAGTATGTAGATCCAGGAAGTCCAATTGTCAAGACACATATAAATGGGATAGAAATTCCAAACACATCGATTGACTTAGGGGCTGCTATCAACATTATGAGTAGACAGACTATGGAACAACTAAAACTTCCTAACCTTCTTTTTACACCTACTTTACTGCAACTTGCAAATCGATCAATTATTAAACCAGATGGTGTATTAGAAGATATTTCAGTCTCCTTAGATTCTTGGGAATATCCAGTAGATTTTATGATTTTGACTCCCCAGAGTAATCTAGGAGGGCACCCACTTATCTTAGGAAGACCTTGGCTAGCCACAGCTGATGCTTTTATTAGTTGTAGATCTGGGGACATGTACATTTCTAATGGTAATTCGACAAAGAAATTCAATTTGTATCCTCCAGTAAAAGCAATCACAGAAGTAGGAGACAATGAATGGGTCGATGATGAGGACATTATACAACCTGTCTTTACCATTTCTGAAATCAGTGAGGATAGTCAAATTCTGAACACATTAGAAAATTTTGAGATATCTTCAGAATATGACCCCACACAATTTCAGTTGGAATCCGACATAGAATATTTATCATCAAGACAAATGTCTCTTTACTCTATGGAAGAGTTTGGTAGTTCTACTATTGAGATTTTTCCAGGAAAAACATTGAATATCAACAAACATTTGGAAAAGTCACAACAAGAAGAACTAACCGAAATCTTGCAAAAAAATTCTATTGAATTTGCATGGGAGTATACCGACATGAAAGGTATTGATCCTAAGACTTGCATCCATCATATCTATATTGAGGAAAATAGTAGACCAATCAGACAACCTCAAAGAAGGATGAATCCAAATCTTAGGGAGATAGTGAAAGAAGAACTCCAAAAACTACTCAATGTAAACTTCATTTATCCAATTTTAGATAGCCGATGGGTTTCTCCTTTGGTTATAGTACCTAAAAAGAATGGTAAATGGAGGGTATGCATTGATTACAGGGAATTGAACAAAGCAACTTTAAAGGATCACTTTCCTTTGCCTTTTATTGATCAGGTATTAGATACATTAGCGGGTAAAAAGTACTTTTCATTTTTGGATGGTTTTAGTGGCTATAATCAAATTCAGGTAGCACCTGAAGATCAAGATAAGACCACATTTACTTGTCCATGGGGAACTTTTGCCTACCGAGTGCTTCCTTTTGAGTTATGTAATGCACCAGCAACATTCCAAAGAGCAGTACTAGGAATTTTTTCTGATCTAATCCATGATTGTGTAGAGGTTTATATGGATGATTTTACAGTTTATGGTAATTCATTTGAAGAGGCATTAGAAAATTTGGAAAAAGTTCTTGTAAGATGTAAAGAAACAAACCTTTCATTAAGCCATGAAAAATGCTTTATGATTTTTACTTAAGGGATTGTTTTGGGGCATCATATTTCGAGAGATGGGATTAAGGTTGATAGATCAAAAGTTGAAGTCATCTCCAAGTTACCTATTCCAAATTGTCAAAGAGATGTTAGAAGTTTTCTAGGATTTACTGGTTACTATAGAAGATTTATAGAAAACTTCACTAAAATAGCATCTCCACTCTTCAAGTTGCTTACAAAAGACTGTGAATTTAAATGGGATCCTGATTGTCAATCGGCTTTTGAAACTTTGAAAACAAGAATATCTGAAGCACCTATCTTGAGAGGACCAAATTGGAAACTTCCTTTCCATATTTCTACAGATGCTTCAGATACAGCTCTTGGAGTTGTGTTGGGTCAAAAATATTTAATTCCTTATGCCATTTATTACACCAGTAAAAATTTGACTCCCACAGAGTTGAATTATACTGTGACTGAAAAAGAATTCTTAGCTGTTGTTCATGCAATTAATAAGTTTAGACATTACATAACAGGCTATGAAACTTTTATTCATACTGACCATTCCGCAATTAGATATTTAATGAACAAACCTGTTACTAATGGCAGAGTGACAAGATGGCTCTTACTTTTGCAAGAATTCAATATTACTGTGTTGGATAGACCGGGAAAACAAAATACAGTAGCTGATTTCTTGTCTAGGATTCAGAATACTAAAGAAGATTCTCCTGTAGAGGATAAGTTTCCTGATGAATACTTGTTTGCAGTAACTATTAAGACTCCTTGGTATGCAGATATTGCTAACTATTTGGTCACAGGGAAACTGCCTTCACATTTATTTCCAAGTGAAAAACGAAAAATTATTCAGGAGAGTTCAAAATATTCATGGATTTCTAACGAATTGTTTAAAAAAGGGCCAGATCTTGTGATCAGAAGATGTGTCAGGGAAGATGAAATGCCTGATATTCTTAAGGCATGTCATGATGAGCCATGCGGCGGACACTTTGCAGACAAAAGGACGGCCTATAAAATCCTCTCTTTAGGATATTATTGGCCTTCCCTCTTCAAAGATGCAAAACAATATGTCAAAAGGTGTGACAGTTGCCAAAGAGTAGGGAAACCTACCCTTTCAAATGAAATGCCATTGCAACCACAGGTACTCATTGAACCCTTTGAAAAATGGGCTTTAGATTTCATTGGACCTATTAATCCACCATCTAAGAAAAATAAGTATATATTGGTTTGTATTGATTATGTTACTAAATGGGTAGAAGCCAAAGCATTAGTATCTGCTACTGAAAATTCAGTTGTTCATTTTCTTTATGAGGATATTTTTACTCGCTTTGGTGTTCCAAGAGAAATTGTGAAAGATCAAGGAAGCCAATTCACATCCAACCTGGTGGAGAAGCTGATGGAAGAATAAAAAATCAAGCATAGAAGATCTACTCCCTACCATCCACAAGCAAATGGTCAAGTGGAGTCTACCAACAAAGTTCTTGAAAGTATCATCACCAAAAATGTTCATCTACATAGAAGATATTGGGCAGAAAGGCTTCCTGAAGCCTTGTGGGCCTACAGAACTACATGGAGAAATACAACAGGACATTCTCCCTATGAACTTGTTTATGGGAAAGAAGTCCTGCTCCCCATTGAGTTCCAAGTCAAGACCTTCAAGATAACAGTTCAGTTGGGGATGGACTTATCAGAAGCCCAAAAGCATAGAATGGAGCAGTTGAACGAGCTAGATGAGATCAGACAAGAAGCAATTTTAAGAACTGATCTAGTTCAATATCAAAGAGCTAAATGGCATGAAAAGTACATCAAAGAGAATAAGTTTCAAGAAGGAGATTGGCCATTGTTATTTGATTCCAAGTTTAAATATTTCAAAGGAAAATTTCAGACTCATTGGCTTGGGCCATATGAGATTGACAAGATCTTTAGCAATGGAGCAGGTAGAATCAAGACCGTTGATGAGTTTCAAACTCCTCTTATTGTGAATGGCCACAGATTGAAAGTTTATCATAAGCCACTCTCAAAAGAAGAATTTGTCAAAATGTTTCAAGAAAATTCTGCAATCAGGCTGGTACAGAAGAATTCTTCTTCTCCACCAGCCTAGCTTTTGTTCTTTTCAGTTATAAAAAAAAAAAAAAATTGTATAAGCCTGAAAACCAATCACTAATTGGAAGTCTTATACAGAAAATGTAGGGTGAAAATCAGGAACACCTGACACCCTATATTTTCCAAAAAAAAATCTCTCTTTCATTTCACAAGTTTTGTGACCACCCACTCCATTCCATTCCACTTCATTTCACTCCACTTCATTCCATTTCACTTCATTTTATCTATTTCATTCCATTTCACCAATAAAATTCTCTTTCATGACCATTTCCATTTAGTCAATTGTCATCCGCTCATTTCCATTCACCCAAATAATAGTTGTGTCAATTTCCGCAGCTGACATCTGTTTCCGCAACTGACACCAGTTTCCGCAGCCAGAAGCAGATTCCGCAGCTACCACTCTGTTTTTCAAAAGAATGTACAACCAGATGTTATTCCATAATCATGAAATCAAGTGCAGGTATGAGGACCAATTATGAAGACATGGGGCATTCAAGATATCAATGAGGAGCAACTAATTGAAGACCAAGGAAAAATGGCAAGAATTCCAAGGTATGAGTAAAAATTTATTTCAAATGGCATTTAAAACACATTTTTATATAGTTATGAACCATAAGCTCCATTATGTGCAATGATTGTATTGACAAACTCCGTAACCACTCCATGATCTCTGTACAATCCTCCCACAATCCTTGCATTCATTCTCAAACGGTCCCATAATTAAACCTCTTATCTTCACTCATACTCCGATATTCCACCTGTGACAATGAAACGTAGTTGATTTGACTACGGCTTCTTTCAGCTGCATGAAATCCGTAGCCGTTGTATAAACGTGCTTACATTTACTTTGCAGCCACCAAATTTTAAACACTGTCGGATGTGTTATACTCCTCCTATTGTTTCTATTAATCTCACAGCCGCATTTCCGCCGTGCTCACGTAACCCTTCTCTGTTCCGCTTCACTCCATTTCATTCTATGTTACGCTACAGTCTGTATACCCACTCTCTGATATCTACCTACAGTCATCGCGCTCATTTCCGTTCATTTAGCCGTCCTACTTCCATTGAACCCTCCTCACGTAGGCAAGTTTTTAAAGAGCAGAAAGAAGGATGGGTAAATTGTTGAGAGCAGAACCAGAGGGACCTAAATTCATGGAAGGATACCCGCAAGTCAGGGATATATTGAAGAAGACAAAGTGGCTGCGGTTTATCCAAAAGTTTAGAGGCTACCATAAAGAGGTGACAAAAGCTTTTGCAAGGTCTTTTAATGGCCTGGAGGTAGAGATTGGAGACCTTAAGTTTACGGTGAATGAGGCATCTATAGCATCTGCCACAGAACTTATTCAAGAGGGTGAACGTTGGTTTAAGAACAAAAGCATTAGTGATAAAACCTGGAGAGTGATTCTACATAACCCAGGTATGGACATAACTATTTTTAAAAGAGGAATTCCTGTTCATGCTTTGAAAGAGGAATGGGCTACTTTGCTGCTAGTTGTTCAAAAATTTATCACCTGTGAGGGCCGTTTTGGGTCAATGTATATGTACCATACCCGATTGCTGATGAATTTTCTAGATAACCAGACCCTCAATTTTCCATACTTTTTATTAAATAGTTTGAAGAATATTTTTTTGACTGTTCAGAAGCATTTAGGGGATGTAGAACCACATCTATATCACCATGGTCTTGTGAAAATTTTGATTGAAAAACAGTTAAAAGAGAAGAAGGACACATGGGAACAATTTTTGATTAGAAATTTCTTTGAGGAACCTCAAGAAATTCCTAAAGGTAGCACATCAAGAAGGAGTAGGAGAAAAAGAAAAAATGATGAAACTCAAAGTACTCCTACTACTACAATTGAAAGAACTAGTAGGGAAGAGAGACTGTCAAAAAGGAAGAAGAAAGAAACCAAGGGTAAAAAGCCAATAACATCAAAAGAGAGAAAAAGTGTTGAGGCTATGCATCAAACCTCTTCTTCCGAAGAAGATCATCAAGTGTTATCTGAGAGACTAGTTCGCCTTCAAGAACAGTCATCTATGGCCAAGAAGAAAAGGAAAGGAAAACAAAAGCAAAAAGACAGTGGTCCACAGCGTGTGAGAAGAAGTTCCAGGCTTAAGGGGAAGTTGAGGAAAACGCAAATGAAAGGACCCCATTTTATTGATTTGGGAGAAGAAACATCTGAACAATCCCCAGCTGGCCATAGTCCATCTCACTCTCAGTTAGACAGTGAACCTAGTTCATTTCATTCTCAGTCAGACATTGAACATAGTCCATCCCATTCTCAGCGAGACGTTAATGTGAGTCCTTCTCAGCCAGATTTTGAAGACAACTCTCCTCCACGGCATTTTGGGGAGAGCCCAATAAAAACGACACCTGAGATAGACCCAAAGCAACAAGAAGTATATGATTATATAGAATCTTTAGAAAGAGCAGCTACGGGTCCCAGTACTTCATCCACTCAGCCTCACACAGCACAAGATGATCTAGTCCAATCACTGAAACAATAAGTCTTTGAGCTACAGCTTTTAAATAGACACATCAAAAATGAAAATGAGACATTGAAGGAACAAAGCAAATTGGAAAAAATCATTCATGATAATACCATGTTACATTTGGGACTATGGCAGAAGAAGAACGGGAAATTGAAGAAGAAATGCCAGAAGTTAAGCAGAGCACTGATTAATATCAAATTCAGATGCTTAATGAAGAAGCCCAGAATGTTAGCAGCACCAAAGAAGAGGAGGAGAGGACTGGATGTACTGGCTGAAGTGTCAAGGCATATGAACTGAAGAAGGATTATCAAAATTTTGGTTGCATGAGGACATGCAACACCTTTACAGTGGGGGTATGTTGAGTCTCAAATCTGCATCTTTCCTACACACCTTTCTAGACCTTTTTCATTCACCTGAACCTTCTAAGTTGTCAATATCATTGCATATTAATTGTAAAAGAGCATCTAAAATGGTTTTTAACTATGTTTTGTGTCTTCTGTTTGATTTAGATTTTTGCTCATTTAGCTGTGGAATCTTGCCACTTTCTGCAGCTGCTGCAACTTTCTGCAGCCATTTTGTGAAATTTTATGTTGCAGGTGTCTTCAGGCAAATCGAGCCACATGGGTAAGTCAGAAATGATGTGGACATGGATCGTGTCCTATTGGCTCGGGCAAATTCACCTAAGGAGGCTGTGGTCAAAGGTGGCCAAGTGGAAGTCAACCGTAGAGTCCCACGGTGACAGGACTCTGTTTCTCATCACGTGAAGATTTGTATGACCGTTTCTAATTTACGGGAGACACATCAACACCTGTACACGGCTCCATAAGCCGAATCCAACATCCACTCTTCATAGATTTACCCCTCACCGCGACCATGATGCTGGATCTCTAGACGTGATGGTTCACGTGTCTCTATCAGCACAAAATTTAGGGAATTAGTTATATCACCTTTGTTATAAATAACGCGTTTTCATATGCATAATAGTTAGCCTCCATATAGCTCTGTAATGTAATTGCGTTGCCACTGTGCTGTAATATCATTTCTCTGTTATGACTACATTTTAATATATAAGAAGACTATGTTTCCAAGCGTAATTCGTATTTGAAGGCTGTTGCCCGAGGCTGGCGCAAAGGGCCCCTGCACAGCTGAGGTTTTGTGCATTACTGTATAGTTTCTTGTTTTATTTCTTTAAGTTCATTGTGCCATAAGTCATTCACATTTTTATACATTGCATCTTTCATGGTATTTATGCTTCATCTCTGTTCATAATCTTTCATGCTTTACATTTTACTTCTGTCCATAATCTTTCATGTTTTATGTTGTTGTTAATTGATCAGTGTTCTTGTTTCAGATTACAAATAGGTAGCCCGGGCATTTGCATATCTTTTGACTAATGACATGGAATCAATATTGTTCTGCTGCTAATTTATTTTTCTTAGTTTTTGTTTAATTCCAGTACTGCTTTGTTTATTTCGGTCTTGCACATTTGTTTCAGTAGTTAGATTTAAATATATTAAACTGCTCATGTCATTTTCAGTTACCTCCGAAAGCCACAGCTGGACTGATGGTGAGGGATTGAAGTATGAGTGTGTAGTTTGATATTAGTTTACTTTTTGCAAGTTAGATATATTAAATTGCTCATGTCATTTTCAGTTACCTCCGAAAGCCACAGCTGGACTGATGGTGAGGGATTGAAGTATGAGTATGTAGTTTGATATTAGTTTACTTTCTGCAAGTTAGATATATTAAATTGCTCATGTCATTTTCAGTTACCTCCGAAAGCCACAGCTGGACTGATGGTGAGGGATTGAAGTATGAGTGTGTAGTTTGATATTAGTTTCTTTTTCTGCAAATTAGATATCAGATTGCTCAAGTTGTTTATGGTTACCTCCGAAAGCCATAGTTGGACTAATGGCGAGGGATCAGAATATAATTTGATGTAATTTGATTTAGATTTACTTTGTTGCAATTCTCGATTTCTTTAAGCATAGTTTCTTTTGTGTTTAGACAGCAGCAAGGATAGTTTGGTTTTCATGCTCAATAGTTCACTGTTTGATTTATTAGGCTAGCAACACATTTTCATTTCCTTTCAAGTTTTGTCATTGTATGTTTCAAATTCCTTTTTAAGTTTGAAGTTGGTAAATCATTATAAAGGATATCATTGCCTTGAACAATCATAAGCATACTTGTTTTTATTTTTTCCATCTCACATTAGAAAACCAAAAAAGACAAAAAGGTAAGAAATAGGTTATCTTGCACATATAGTGCGCCACACTTCATCAGCTTACGAATCTCGGATTGATAAATTAATGTAGCAATTTAGGACACACTAAATTGACCAAACACTGACCTCTGCCAATAAAGTACCAACAAGTAGTGGTCTTAATAGACACTCAATGGAAAAGTCCGCTCAATAGAAAGACATTTTTTAAAACGCCTGTCCTCAAATTATTTCATTCATTTCGACTGTTGGAATTACAAAAACAATCTTCTGACCCAAATTTGCTTATGAAATGTATCCGTTATGATTTCATCACCAACACGATTTGCATATTGTGCTATCATGATTGCTTCTGCAAATCAGTACTGCTCCTCTGTATTCATGATTTGAATGTGTCTTCCGACTCTGCAAACAAGCTTATGGCCTCTGATAATAAGACTCTGTTCTCTGCATTATCATTATAGCAATTGGATTTTATGACATCAAGCAAAATGAAGGTCGGATGTTGAAGTTTTTATTTTATAAAACTCTGAGTTCATAAAGTTAATTAAGAAGTTAATGTTCAGACTTTGAGTTTCTTAAAGAGGGCCGAGATAGTAGGTGCTAAAAAGGGAGAAAATATAGCAGACAGGCTTATCCAGAGTTCTTTCTTTACTTCCGCCCAGAATTTGAGGAAACAGCTCAGGAAATTGAAGAAGTAAACTCAGAGAATTGAGGACGTTAGCCAGGTCAGCTCAGTGGAACGTAGGAAAAGAGGTAACAAGTTGAAAACCCTAATTTGAATTTTTTAGTATAAAAAGGGGTTAGATCAGAGATTTTTAAAATGAAAAATAGAGCAGACCCTGAAAATTTTGAAAGTTCAAAATATCATAAAGACTGTGTTAAAATTTTGAGGGAGAAACACCGGTTGTCTTTTCTAGAAAAAATTAATGGAAACAATGAGGAAGTTACGAAACAATTTGCATTTACATTTAATGGAGAGAAAGCTTTGATAGGAAATTTCTCCTTTAGAATTTCATAGGATACAATAGCACAGACATTAGAAATCAATCCAGAAGGGGAAAAGTATTTCAAAACCAAGCAATTTAGAGAAAAATCATGGACTCAGTTTATGTCTAGGTCAAGGGTTTCTTCTGTCAATTGGAAAAAAGGTGTTTCTAGAAGTTGGTTAATTCACCCATGGGATGAGATGGTATACATTCTTCAAAAATTTGTTACATGTGAAGGACGTTACAGCATAGTATACCTATATCACATAAAACTTTTGTTGCACTTAAAGGGTCAATGCACTATCATTCTGCCCTATTTTCTCTTACAAAGCTTAACTAAAATGTCTAAGACCATTCATAAACAAAGAGGTAATGAATATAGGAGCTTGTATCATTTTGGTTTGATCAAAATTCTAATTGAATTTGAGTTGCAGAAGAGAGGAAAAACATGGAAAGAATTTTTAATTTCCAATCAAATCGAAATTAGAAAGGATGAACAGGAGAAGCAAGGAAGCACAAAGTTTATTATTGATATTGATGAGGAAACCCCTGAGCTTAAGTCAAGCAATGTTCCTCAACCCAGCAGTAGTGTGAGGACAAGAAGAATGAGGCAAGAAGATGCCAAGAAAATTGCAAAAGAGAAAATCTTCACTACTTATAGGAGAAGATCAAGGAGAATAAAAAGGAATCAAACACAGGATGATCAACCAGAGCAGAATGCAAATACACCAACGGAAATTGAAAGAAGTGCTAACTCACAGCCAGAACAAGAAGCAGAGATGGAAACTGAAAGCAATAAGAAAGAAAAGGAAGAGCCAGTACCTACAAATAAGAAACAGAGAAAGTTAGAGAAACAGATTGAAGAGCTAAAAGAGGAATTGATGGAAGAAAATATGTTAGAGAAGGTCATAAAGAAAGAAAATGAAATTTTGAGAGCTTAGAGCAAGAAGATTCAGCAGAAAAATGAGAAACTGAAGAAGAAAGTCAAAGAACTTAAAACTGATCAAATTGAAATATGCAAATGGGCAACAAAATGGTACACTCAGAAAAAGGTTCTCAAAGAAAAATATAAGAATATGAAACATGAGTCCCAAGTTCAGAATAATGTAGATGTATTGCTACAAGCAGCAGAGGCACAAGAAGAAACAGAATATAAAGGGAGCACATCAGGATTAGCATGAGGACATGCTAAATCATTGAGTTTGGGGGAGATGTTGGTACTATTTTATTGCTATTCTTTTCTTCTAAAAATCCATCATTTATCTACCATTTTATTCCATAAACTCCTCATATTCCATTGAAATTGATTAATGTGGCATTATAATTGTTATTTTACATTAAATTTAATTTATGGATTTTTATGTTAAAAATTAAAATTTTTCAATAAAATTACGGGATGTAATAACTTCCTATAATCGGTTTACGTTGTGACATGTGGAAAAGCAGGAAAATCGAAACAGAAGACAAGGATGTGATCTAGGATGTACATACATGGTGGAAAATCTATCTGGCATCGAATTTGGAGCTCCTGAGTTTATGGTCAACGCTGGTCAAATCCAGCCTATCCAGCAGACAAATAAGAAGTCATAATGAATGTACTTGATATCTTGCTTAAGTTTAAGAACTCTAAACTGATTCGAACTGTTTTGGGATCAGTTCGGATTAGAGAGGAATGAAAATATCCTTTTTGGTTGTAAATATTAATAAGTAGGAGAATGAAAGCATGTAATAAGGGATTGATTATTATTGAAGAAAACGAATGCTAGTGAATACATTGAAAGGAACAGACTTAAGACTGTAAGCGTGTTTCAGAACTCTATTTTTAATGTAATCCATTCTCAGTACTTAATCAAAGACAGACTTTCATCAATCATGGTGTTTATGATTAAACGTTCTTATCACTTGAGTTTTTTTAAAAGTGTGCCTTCAAAACGTGGAAGGGCCCCTACATGAGGATTGGTACACTTTCTTTTATGTTTCATAAAATTTAGTATTCAGATCTGAATAGCATTTTATTTCATTTCACTGCTTGTGAGTTTATCAATTTAATTAGAAGTTCTTGTTATTGTTATTTTATGATGCATAGTAGTAGCTTGAAAATTCAATTGCAAAATTATTGAATAAGTCCTTGTAAAAGGTTTAATTGAGCATTGAATTTCAAAACATTTCTATGAACTTTGTTTTCATCAATTTGATTTTTAGTATGCTTAGTGTGTTATTTTGAAAGAGTTTTTGTGAATTATATCTTTGTAAGAAGATTGAAAAATTAGACTAGTAACACTATGTTTTTAGATCAGTAGATTAAATTATATAACATAAGCATTTAAAGTGTGAAAGGAACTACATTTCAAGCTCTTGTAAGAGAGTGTTAGATCCTATCATAGCAAGCATTTATCTAGACAAATAGAACAGATCCTTTTAGGTCTATAAATATTAGACGTGCCTCTAAAATTACCTACCTTGGTCGACATTAAATTGAGTCTAATCTAGAATCCTAGATTGGTCTTTACAGTGCCACACATGGAACCAGCGTAGTGCATCCTTTGCCTGCATCAAATCAAACAAGAACAAGTGCTCTTCCAGGCACTTATTTTTTGCCACAATCATTTTACAAGATAGAAACATGAAAGTACAAAGTGGTGCCAATGGTGCACACCAAAAATAATGTGGCTTCCCCCACACACCACCGATGAGATAGCCAATCTCAATGTTACAAATGGCTTCAAGTACATCATCATACAATATGCAAGAAGGGATAATCCTCCTTGGTACAACATGTTTCTCATATAGAGTAAAGAAATACAAAACATAATGCGGGAATATACATTCTCCACCATGTACTTGGGACCTTGAGCTGAAATGGCTCAGCTGAAAATTCTCCCTCACCTCCAAAGAGTAGGGAAGTGGCTGTGACATCCTCTCTATCACCATCCGGGCTATGCATCTCTCCATATGCTGAAATATGTCATGCTAGATGTCCTCCCAAATTAACTCCTCTGCCAAGGAAATATATGCATCAACATGTATGGAAAAGAAGTCCTCATGTGCTGCATGTAGCAGCTTCTCCTTGAGCTTAGAAGCTCTAGTCAAGAAGACTCTTCCATAAGAATAGATGACCATATCATCCGCCATATACTCATCATCTCTATCTGGGTCATCAAGAATCATGCATGCACCAAGATCCTTGGAGTACTCTACTAAGAGTTGAGATCTCCAATATGGATCAATCCTCCTAAGAGACAACGCTGGTGATCTAGCATGTGAAGCTTTCCTCATGGTGTTTCCTGCTACTTTGACATCCCCCATGCCAAAGTCTCCCTCCAAACTCTTCACCTCTCCAAAATCCAAGAGTGGTGAACCCAAACACAAGATATCTCTCATCAACTATAGATCTAGTGGCCTCCCTGGTGGAATGCCTCCATGTAGTGAGACATCAAAATATGAAGTGGACTGTATATATGAGTGGACTGAGTTGTCCCTATCTTCATTGAACAATGCAGTCCTCTCCTTATGTGTATAAATCTCCCAAAATAGATAAGGGTGAATGCTCATCATCCCTTGATGTTGATCCTTCTCCTCTTCTTCCATGTATGAGAATTCCTCATCCTCAATGAGAGACCCTTGATCTTGGTCATCTCTTGAAGGAAGGAACTCCATGTATTCACAAATAGAAGAGGGCTCTTCAAGAAGTGGGGATTTTTCCCTTGGAAAACTATCATGCATTTTTTTATCCCCTTTAAAAATATGGAGTGGATTTGGTTTAATAGGTTTCTCCAACTCATGCAAAGTGTTTGAGTTTTTATTTTTAACAAATGATGGTTCATAATGTTTTCTATCAAATATTCTCATAAATTCTTTAGTGAACCCAACATAAGTTTTTACATTTGCATGAAAAAATTAAGTAGAAACATTAAACCACCAATCATGGGCCATACCTTTGAGGTGCAGTGCTGCTGCTCTGATGGCCTCCTTCTCTGAAACTTGGTGTAGTTGAAAATAGGAATCTAGCTCTTCTACCCAAGATTTGGTTGTGCACTCTGCTGATCCATCAAAGTGAGATAGGAATATTCTACTTCTCTTACTTCTTTTGTGGCTGCTGGATCTTGCCTCCTTGAGTTTGCAAAACTCTTGTAAGTCTAAGTGCTCCTTGAATCTCCATGATTGAGATTCATACTCCTGAATATAGTCACTCAAGGTCTCCTCCCTTGGTGCATCTTCTTCCTCCATCCTTCTTGCAGTAAATGTGGGAAATAGAGTGCATTGTGGATCTGCATGTGTAGTTGAATACTCACACCCATCATATGAATTGCTAGGGCTTGCTTCAAACCCTCTCAAAAATCTTCTACACTCCTCCCCTTTCATCTCTTTGAGATCTTCTTTGATATTTTTCATAGCTTGGAAAAGAAGCAAGGAGATCCTCTCTTCCTTCATTCCTCCAAATAATGGAGTCATGCTTTTGTTTCTTCTGCACAACTTCTTTTTTATGTGAGAAGCTTCTCCTCCTAATGGCATAATGTCTTGGATGCACAGGCTGAGCCAAGACTATGCTCTGATACCACTGTAATATCCCAAAATAGGGAATTTCTACAACAATAAGAATATCTTAGGATATTCCTAAGTTGGAGATCCAGTAATACATGAACACAGTATTATAAACACAACAAATATGATCATGACATACGAGGGATCAATATATAGCCATCATTTTATTAATGGATCAGCAACAATGTACAAAGTATCATGAGGGACAAGCCACTCAAGCCATAAGAACAAATATCCAATGATCAAAACAATAGATACATGAGATGTTGCAACTATATAGAATGCTGGAGAGTAGTGACATGTAGTCTATATTGGTGTAGCTGCTTATATAGATGTATATACATGAAATATGGTTGATAGAAACAAAAGAAATGCCCAGAAAATAAGAAAATACAGTGCTCGAAAAGGAATGCACTCAAGCCACAAGCTGGCTGAAATACACCAAAGAAACAAGCTCTGGACAATGCACTGCAACTGCTACTGCTACTGGAAACTACCACTTTTGAGGAAAATAACAAAGTACGTAAGGCTTTTATATTACTCAAAATGATCCAGGATTGTAACTACGGATTCTACTCAAGAAACCCAGAAAAACCCAGAAATGGTTTGGCCAGATCTTAACTTTGGATTTTCGGCCATTTTTGGGTTACCCACTGCAACAGCTCACTAAAATAACGTAGTCATGGACTGGAACTGCGCTGTGAGGGATGGTAGATGGTTGGCCTGATGCCAAAATTATAGAAATATGCCCAGGAGCCTTCCTTGTTGATCCTCCAATGGATAGGCTACCTCTCCATTGAAAAACAAGCCCAGAATTGGCTCTATGTGATCCTCCTTTGTTGCACCCTGCAACACAACCCAGCTCTAAACAAAAATTGCGCTATAGATGAAGGAGGTAGCTTGGCCAAAATTCCGAAATGAGTAAATTTGGCCCAAATAACCCCTCCTTCCCTGAGGATGAGGTAGGGATTCCCGACCAGAAACACCCTTGTGCTAAACAAGACAACAACCCTACTAAACAGCAAGAGGAAGAAAAGTCTCAACAGACCCAAGAAAATAATGATCAAAGCATGAATAAAAATGGCTTCCCTCCTCTCCATATAGAGAAAGTTTACCTCTCCACAATGGGTCCCATCCATATGTGCCATCGAGCTCATGCAAGTTGTCCTCCATTAAAACTATGCAGTCCATCAAGGAGATACAATGTATCTAGACATTGCATGTGGACTTGGTCAAATATGACTGAATCAATATGATCCAATCCTGTTTACACCTATAGGTGCTTAATCCAGCTGCTTGTTCTTCCTCTTTTCACATGTGGAATGTTATTCTTCCTTCTAAAGAGGTTAATGGGCCTCCCTACCCATTTTATTCATCAACCTAGAGATAATGCTAACTATAATGTTCCTTTTCGCTTGAGGCTAAAATTTGGGAACATTACAGTCCTCCCCTCCAAAATTTTGCTTGTCCTCAAGAAATTGTATAGGGAGATCGAAATTCCTCCCCTTCTCCTCTTGTGGCCTCCTCATCAATATTCCCCACCATTGCTCAAGATAATCTGCAACAAATCTGCCCTCCAATATCTCCTCCCAAAGATGCATAACCAAATGGCTCATATCATGAAAAGGTGGAAGGTGTAAGTGGAAACCTTCTTGCTGCCTCATGGCCTCCTCAAGGTAGGAGTTATGATACACATGGGAAATCTCATTCCCAATGAGTGACCCTCTCACCCATGCTATCATCCAAATGAAATGAGCCATTCTAGATAGCTCATCAAAGAAATCTACAACCCTAGGTTTATGCAATGTGTTGGGGCTGAATGGAGAGTTTATATTTTCCCATCCAAGTAGCTTCTCCCTCCATTTATGATAAGTATAAGGGGATTGCTAATATTGGGCTGCAATGCTATGGTCTTCAGAAATGGCCCAATCTACCCCATAAGATAAATCAACCATGAAGTTCCTCCTCCAAGAACGCAAGTCCTCCCAATGGCTCCTCCTATATGAAGGAAAGAGGTGTGATGTGGCAAACATCGTGTGCCCATTGTTTCTCCTGAAACATACAACATGTAAAATAGGGAGAATCATACTCCCAATGGGCATCTCCAACTCATGTCCCACTCTCCAAATAAATCTCCCCATGAACATAAAAATATCAGCAATACATGGAAACAAAAACCAATAAAAACAAGTTTTCATATGACAACCGGGAAGTGGATCAAGGTCCCACACATGGAACCAGCGCAGTGCATCCTTTGCCTACATCAAATCAAACAAGAACAAGTGCTCTTCCAGCCACTTGTTTTCTGCCACAATCATTTTACAAGATAGAAACATGAAAGTACAAAGTGGTGTCGATGGTGCACACCAAAAATCATGTGGCTTCCCCCACACACCACCGATGATATAGCCAATCTCAATGCTACAAATGGCTTCAAGTACATCATCATACAATATGAAAGAATGGATAATCCTCCTTTGTACAACATGCTACTCATATAGAGTAAATAAGTACAAAACATAATGTGGGATTATACATTCTCCACCATGTACTTGGGACCTTGAGCTGAAATGGCTCAGCTAAAAATTCTCCCTCACCTCCAACGAGTAGGGCAGTGGCTATGACATCCTCTCTATCACCATCTGGGCTATGCATCTCTCCATATGCTGAAATATGTCATGCTGGATGCCCTCCCAAATGAACTCCTCTGCCAAGGAGAGATATGCATCAAAATGTATGGAAAAGAAGCCCTCATGTGTTGCATGTAGCAGCTTCTCCTTGAGCTTAGAAGCTCTAGTCAAGAAGACTCTGCCATAAGAATAGATGGCCATATCATCCACCATATACCCATCATCTCTATCTGGGTCATCAAGAATCATGCATGCACCAAGATCCTTGGAGTACTCTACTAAGAATTGAGATCTCCAATATGGATCAATCCTCCTAAGAGACAACGCTGGTGATCTGGCATGTGAAGCTCTCCTCATGATGTTGCCTGCTACTTTGACATCCCCCATTCCAAAGTCTCCCTCCAAACTCTTCACCTCTCCAAAATCCAAGAGTGGTGAACCCAAAGACAAGATATCTCTCATCAACTATAGATCTGGTGGCCTCCCTAGTGGAACGCCTCCATGTAGTGAGACATTAAAATCTGAAGTGGACTATATATATGAGTCGACTGAGTTATCCCTCTCTTCACTGCGCAATGCAGTCCTCTCCTTATGTGTAGAAACCTCCCAAAATAGATAAGGGTGAATGTTCATCATCCCTTGATGCTGATCCTTCTCCTCTTCTTCCATGTATGAAAATGCCTCATCCTCAATGAGAGACCCTTGATCTTGGTCATCTCTTGAAGGAAGGAACTTCATGTCTTCACAAATAGAAGAGGGCTCTTCAAGAAGTGGGGATTTTTCCCTTGGAAAACTATCATGCATGTTTTTATCCCCTTTAAAAATATGGAGTGGAGTTGTTTTAATAGGTTTCTCCAACTCATGCAAAGTGTTTGAGTTTTTGTTTTTAACAAATGATGGTTCACAATGTTTTCTATCAAATCTTGTCATCAATTCTTTAGTGAACCCAACATAAGTTTTTACATTTGCATGACAAAATTAAGTAGAATAATTAAACCACCAATCATGGGAAATACCTTTGAGGTGCAGCGCTACTACTCTGATGGCCTCCTTCTCTGAAACTTGGTGTAGCTGAAAATAGGAATCTAGCTCTTCTACCCAAGCTTTGGTTGTGCACTCTGCTGATCCATCAAAGTGAGATAGGAAGATTCCACTTCTCTTACTTCTTTTGTGGCTGCTGGATCTTGCCTCCTTTACTTTGCAAAACCCTTGTAAGTATAAGTGCTCCTTGAATCTCCATGATTGAGATTCATACTCCTGAAGATAGTCACTCAAGGTCTCCTCCCTTGGTGCATCTTCTTCGTCCATCCTTCTTGCTGTAAATGTGGGCAATAGACTGCGTTGTGGATCTGCATGTGTGGCTGAATGCTCACACCCATCATATGAATAGCTAGGGCTTGCTCCAAACCCTCTCAAAAATCTTCTACACTCCTCCCCTTTCATCTCCTTGAGATCTTCTTTGATATTTTTCATAGCTTGGAAAAGGAGCAGGGAGATCCTCTCTTCCTTCATTCCTCCAAATAATGGAGTCATGCTTTTGTTTCTTCTACAAAAATTCTCTTTTCTATGAGAAGCTTCTCCTCCTAATGGCATAATGTCTTGGATGCACAGGCTGAGCCAAGATTATGCTCTGATACCACTGTAATATCCCAAAATAGGGAATTTCTACAGCAATGAGAATATCTTAAGATATTCCAAAGTTGGAGATCCAGCAATACATGAACACAGTATTGTAATCACAGAAAATATGATCATGACATATGACGGATCAATATACAATGATCATTTTATTAATGGATCAGCAACAATGTACAAATTATCATGAGGGACAAGCCATTCAAGCCATCAGAACAAATCTCCAATGATCAAAACAATAGATACATGAGATGTTGCAACTATATAGAATGTCGAAGAGCAGTGACTACGTAGTCTATATTTGTGTAGTTGCTATTATAGATGTATATACATGAAATATGGTTGATATAAACAAAATAAATTCCCAGAAAAGAAGAAAATATAGTTCTCCAAAAGGAATGCACTCAAGCCACAAGATGGCTGAAATACACCAAAGAACCAAGCACTGGAAATGTGCATTGCTACTACTGCTGCTACTGGAAACTGCCACTTCTAAGGCAAAGAAACAAGTGCAGAAGGCTGTTATATTACTCATAATGATCCAATATTTTAACCACGGATTCTACTCAGAAAACCCAGAAATGCTTTGGCCAGATCTTAAATTTGGATTTTCGGCCACTTTTGGGTTACCCACTGCAACAACTCACTAAAATAATGCAATCATGGATTGGAACTGTGTTGTGAGGGATGCTAGATGGTTTTTCTGATGCAAAAATTATAGAAATATGCCCAGAAGCCTTCCTTGCTGATCCTCCAATGGATAGGCTACCTCTCCACTGAAAAACAAGCCCAAAATTGGCTCTATGTGATCCTCCTTTCCTGCACCCTGCAACACAACCCAACTCTAAACAGAAACTGCATTGTCGCTGAAGGAGGTACTTTGGCCAAAATTTTGGAATGAGGAAATGTAACCCAAAGAACCCCTTCTTCCCTGAGGATGAGGTATGGATTCCCGACCAGGAACACCCTTGTGCTAAACAGCACTACAACCCTGCTAAACAACAAGAGGAAGCAAAGTCTCAACAAACCCAAGCAAATAATAATCAAAGCATGAATAACAATGGATGCCCTCCTCTCCATACATATAAAGTGTACCTCTCCACAATGGGTCCTATCCATATGTGCCACCAAGCTCATGCAAGTTGTCCTCCATTAAAACTGCACAGTCCGTCAAGGAGATACAATGTATCTAGACAGTGCATATGACTGAATCAATATGATCCAATCCTGTTTACACCTATAGGTGCTTAATCCAGCTACTTATTCTTCCTCTTTTCACATGAGGAATGTTATTCTTCCTTATAAATAGGTTAATGGGCCTCCCTACCCATTTTATTCATCAACCTAGAAATAATGCTAACTATAATGTTCCTTTTAGCTTGAGGCTAAAATTTGGGAACATTACACATTGTCAGTATTGGAAGTAAGGCTTCAAAAACTACCCATTCATGAGCGCTTCGATCAAATCACCTTCCAAATTCTTTAATATAAAAGTATTATTCCCTTCCACCTTAGAAACTTTGAATGGTCCGAACCATAATGGGTCGAACTTTCCATGTTTTCCCTTGTCTGCCCTCCTGACATCCCACCTCAGCACCAGGTCTCCTGCTTGTATTTCTTTATCTTTTTCTCGTTGATAAAACAAGATTTTCATTTTCTCGTGGTAGTCTGATAATCTACTATTTACTTGGGCTCGAGTTTCTTCCAACTTGACAAACTAATTCAACCTGTTGATGAGATCATTTGGCTCTTCTTGTCTATCTTGCAGGAACCTGGCAACAAGCAAGGCAAGCTGAATGGGAAACACTACTGCTAGTCCATACACCAGTTCGTAGGGATACTTACCCATGGAACTCTTGCTGGTAATACAATTTTCCTAGAGTGAAAATTTTAGTTGGGAATCCCAATTATTCTGATTTTCTCTTATGGTCTTCTTCAGCGCTCTTACCAAGGTTTTATTTAAAGACTTGGCAAACCTGTTCCCCTAGGGGTAATAGGCCATAGAGTGCCCCAAAGTGATGTTATAATGCTAACAGAAATTAATGAACTTGGCAGACTTAAAGGCCTGAGCATTGTCTGTGACAACCTTCACTAAGCACCCAAACCTTCCTATTATGTTTTCTTCCATGAATTTGATCACAACTGCATCTGTAGCGTTTCTAGCAGGTATTGCCTCTACCCATTTGGTGAAGTAGTGAGTAGCAGTGAGGATCCATTTGTGTTTACTTCTGGATGTGGGATGAATTTCCCCAATAAACTCAATACCCCACTGTCGGAATGGCTCTTCAATATGCACTAGTATCATCGGCATAGGAGTGAACTTCTTCATTTCTACGAACAACTGGCACTTTTCACCTACCCGAACATGAGCATGAATGTCTCCAAATAATCGAGGCTAGAAGAAACCAACCTTCAATATTTTATGAGTCGTGGAACTCCAGCTGTAATGTCCCATGCAAACACCTTCGTGAAATTCAACCATCACCTCTTCCACTTCCTGCTCTGTAAGGCATAATAGCAAAATTCCTAAGGGATCCCTCCAATACAGTCGACCATTAGCTACACCGTACTTCTGAGATTTCAGTCTCAGGGTATGATACTTTTCTTTGTTAAAGTTTGGGGGGCATCTTAGAGTAAGGAGGTACTCTACAACATCTTTGTACCAAGCACTAAGGAGGTATTTCATATGCGTCTTTTGTACTGTGGTTTCTATTCTAGGATGTACTTCCATACCCTCTGGTACCTTTCTTCCTTCCATGGACAAATTTATACCCAATTCCTGACAATTTGACTCGGATAATATTTTTTCCAACCCCTATCCTTTAATGATCTTCGTGGGTCTGATATCTAGTTTGTACTCCTAAATTTTGGAAATCCATTTGCGCCTCTTACCTTTGCTATCTCCCTGAATTAAAATATTTTTCACTACAGCTATGGGAACAAAAGAAATTACGGCTGACTAAAGCACATACATTCGGAAGGATTTTAGGGACTTAACCAGGTGTAAGCCTGCTTCTTCAGAATATTGTATTTCAACTCTACATCCCGCAGCACCTGGCTGAAGAAGAAAATCGAATGCTCATACCCATCTACATTCTTTTGCAATAACACTAAAGCTATTATGTGTGGTGATGCAAAGGAAAATATCATGAATGGCTTACCATAATCAGGCCCTGCCAATATCAATGCTTCTGCAAAAGCTTGTTTAATTCTATTGAAAGCCTCCCTTGACTCTGGGTTCCATTTCACTTCATTTTTTTTCCTGAGCATTTCTGTGATGTGTTGAACTATCTATGCATAGTTCGGGAGAAACGTCCTTAAGAAGTTTATTCTTCCTAGGAACACCTAGAATTCCTTTTTATTTTGGGGTAGTGAGATGCCATTGATTACTTCTACCCTTTTGGGGTCGATGTTCACCCCTTCTTTTGTTACGATGTGTCCCAACAATTTTTCTTCTTCTAAAGAAAACATGAACTTTTGGGGGTTCAAAGACAAACCATACCTGTGGAATTTCTCCAAGGTATGACAGAGGTGTCCGATGTGCTCAACATAATTTTTTCAAAACATGGTGATATCATCCAAGTATATCACCACGAATTTATCTTGTTCCCCCACAAAAGCAGTATCCATTTCTTGTTGAAAAGTGGCTCCTACATTGATTAAGCCGAAGGGCATCTGGGCATACATGAAAGTCCCCCATGGCGTAGTGAACGTTGTTTTATTCTGATCTTCAGGGAGGACTGCCACCTGATTGTATCCCGAGAAGCCATCCATCATGGACATTAAAGAAGATGCTACCACCTTCTGCAACATGTGGTCCATCTTTGGCAAGGGGTAATTATCTTTGAGGGAGGCCCTGTTTAAATTCCGAAAATCCACATACAGCCTTATTTCCCCTTTCTTATTCCTGACTGGAACCAGGTTGACCACCCACTCCGAGTATCTCAAGGGGACTATTTTGTTAGCCCACAACATTTTTTTATTTCCTTTTCAATAGATGGAAGCAACAATGGATTAATTTGCCTCAGTTTCTCTTTGTGGGGCTTGGCATCTCCTTTGAGAGGGATCTTGTGCTATATGATTTCAACGTCAAACGTTTTTAGGTCTTGGTATGACCACACGAAAACATATTTATAAGCTTGAAATAACTAGAATTATTAATCTCGATATTCCTATGGGACTCCTTTAGACAGCTTCACTACTTTCAGGTCTCCCTTCGTCCCAATGTTTATATCATTCACCTGATCATCTTGTGTTAACTTGCAAGGATTAATCGGGATGTCATTCTTGTCAAATAGCCTCTCCAATGGCACAAGGCCTCTTGGGATGACATTCTGTTTTAGTTGCGATGTCCTACCACTATTTCCTCTTACTTGGTTTGGGGCTGCTCATTAGTCTCTTCATCCACAACATCAATCACCAGATTAGAGAATTCCCCAATAGTCTCTATGAAGTGTTTAACTTCTTTTCATCTTCAATCACCTGCCAGTGTTTAATATTATCTGGGATAGAAGGGTGATAGCGTACTTCAACTTCATACCTGAGCAGTGGGTTCTGCAGTAGGCGGAAGTTGCTAGCTGCAACAACAAGCGAATCAGAGATTTGATTTTGGTCTCTAGGAATGAACTATATGTTAAAGGCCAAGAAGAAATTCTCCACCAGATCCCATACTTCATTTTTGTAGGCTCTAAGCCGTGGGTGCTTAGCTTGACACTGATTCTTAATTTTTCTCACCACCAATTCTGAATCCCCAAAGAATTTAAGGCTCTGAATATTCATATTCTTAGCTTTCTACAGCCCCAAGAGTAATGCTTCATATTCGGCCACATTGTTAGTGGCTTCATACTCTAGCTTAAATGAGAAAGGGACAAATTTCCCTGTGGGTGAGATTAGAAGCACTACAGCTCCATTTCCTTCTCTTGAATTTTCCCCATCAAAATGTAAGTTCCATATATCCTTCTCTTCTTTACTTGAGGGCTACTTCGGTCTTAGAAGATGGAACGCTAGTTCCTGTAGGAAATTTTCATCTTCCTCAAACATCATGCAAGAAAACTCACCTTCCTTGCTATACACAGGGGAATTTACTAAACCATCAGCTTTAGTCACCATCTTTACAAATCTAGACTCTTGGTATAACCTCCTTTCCTCTCCTCCAAATACTGGGATGGTAGCATATGTGAGGTCGAGTTTAATCGACCCACCAATATTTGAACCCCATGATCTGGACAACAACATCCCAAAACGAGCTGGGATATCGGCAACCACAATATCCATCACCACACTTTTGGCTGGGATCTGGGCCAAGTTTTCCACTAAATCTTTAATCATTCCCAAACACTTGGCCCTCTTGGAATCGAAAGAATACAAATATTTGTATGGATGGGTAATTTTCAGCCCTAGTTACTCCATAACGGACAATGGAAGTAGGTTATGCGAAGCTCCGGAATCCAGCATGAAATTGTCTAGCAACAAATCGTGGATGAGCAGGGAAACATATAATGAGGAGGTTTCTGAGTCTAATTCTTCCACATGCTGGCCAAAAAATACCATAGGTATCTCTTATTAGAGGTTAATACTGTCAAGGAGAGGAACTAATCCATGAGGGAGCCTGAATTGAGACACCTGAGCTTTATAAGAAGGTTGCTTCAAAATCTCAACTAAGGGAACCAAGATCTTAACCTTTTCTAATTCTTTTTGAAGGTTGAAAACAAGAGGGTTCTTTTTTGTGATGACTTCTTTTGGTTACTCTTTAGGGGGGACTGGTGGTTTCATGATAGCTGAGGTATCCTTAGGATTTATAGGGGACTCAGGGACTGACTTCAAGGAGGAAGGAGCAGTGGCTTTTTGATGCAAAGGCTCCTCTATAGGCTTTTTACCTTTGCTGATGGTATCTGACTGAGTATTCCCTTTCGATGAAGATTCTCCCTCCTGCTCTTGCATGTGTGTCCTATTTCTAGAGGATCTTAGTTCATACTTCTTATGCAAATGGGCTTCCATAAAGTCTACGAATTTCCTGCAATAGTCATCGATGCCGGGGTCTTCTGTAGACACTTCTTTCTTCCCTTGCACTTCCTGTTCTTCTTTCAAGGTAAGCTCTCCATCTTCATCCTCCGAATAGGCCAAAAAATGATCGTCTTGACATTTAGGAACTTCTTCAGTTGGTCCTTCCATTTGTCCTTCTAGGTATAAAGGAGTTTGAATATGATCTTGTTGCTCCTTCCTATCTCGTTGCAATATCTCTAGTGGAGTTTTGCGGTACTGTGGATTGAAACCTCGGTTAGGAGCCATTTGATTTGGTCGGGCAGTTGAGGTTTTAGCTTCCAACTCCAACTTCACCAGCTTGTTAGAAAGGTTTTTAATCATCTTGTTCATCTCTTGTATTTTATAGTCTGTTGTGTCCCTTTCTTGGTTAGAGGAGGAAGCTTCCTCTTTACCTCTTCTCCTGAAATCATGATCTATTCTCCCCTTAGACTTTCTTGTAGAGGATAATTTTTCCTCCACCTCTAACGCATCAGTCTGGGCCTGGTCTAGAGATGCAGTTTTCCTCTCTCTCAAAGTGAAGCCAAACTCAGACTCAAATGCTCCTACAAATACTACCTTGGATTCTGTTTGAGGAGGTTTCATATCAGCAGGTAGGTTATTGTACAACTTGTTAAAATTCTTGATGAATTCGGTTACATATTCATTATGCTTATTTTTTAATATTGAACTCCGTAAGAATGTTACCATGATCCCTCTTCTCCCCCCACTTTCGTGTGAAATAATTTTCCATTTCCTCCCAGGTGGTTATCGTGTGGTCATCTAGAGTTTTGAACCACTTTCAAGCTTCTCCTTCCAAATATTGGACGAAAAGCCTCAACACTATCTCCAAGTGTTCCACATTGAATTTCTCAGCAAAAGCACAAAAATCCTCAATATGCTTATGATCAGCACTATTGTCTTCCACCATGACCGAGGCAAGAGCTTCATGTAATATTAAGGCATATCATTTAGGATTTGAGGTAGTTCCAGTGGGGAATATTTATTTAGTAAAAATCCTGGTACAGCCATTGGAGGTGGTGGATACTGAGGGGGGTTCTAATGAATGATAATTGGTATGTTATGGGTTGTAACTTGTAGAGTTATCTGAGGAGATCTTTGGAGTATGGTGACTACTTTAGCTTCCTCAACTTCGGGGGTTGGGTGCAAAGAGATCCCAGATGTATTTACCGATATGGCTTCCTAAATGAAGCTACCATTTGAATGCTCCCATGAGGAATGGTTCCTCTTTTCTTCATCACTACTCTTGTACCGCGCAGTGCAATTCTGCTGCTCTAAATAAATGGTATGCAGTGATGTGGACCCATCCATAATGTTTTCTAAAACGACAAGAGATGGACATTTAAGCATACCTTGGTGAAATGTGGAAGCTCCTTGCAGGGCTGCAAGAGTTTCCTCTTCATATGTGTTGGCTTCCAAAACTTCTGAAGATGAAGGCTACTCCTCCATGGCTACAATAGCGTTGGTACATGCCTCTTCAACTGATGGTGAGGGGTTCTCCTCCTCTCTGCCAAATTTCTCGATAAATCTTTGAGAAAACTCAACAAGGGTAGATACCCTTGCATGGCTCCAATGGCTAAACCACCAAGTATTTGCTTCACCTTCAAGGTGCAGCGTTGCAATTTCTACAACCTTCCTATCTACTATAGGATGTAGCAATAAGAAAGCCTCTAGCTTCATCACCCAAGCCTCTGCTACACATGTGAGTGATCCATCAAAAGTGGACAATAGAAATCTATTGCTTCTCATCATCCCATAGCTGTGGGGTCTTCTTTCTTCTTCCAGCTGAATAAATTGTGGTAAAGCTAGAGTCTCTTTGAGGGCTCTAGGTTTAGCTCAGTATTCAACAAGATATTCACTTATAATTTTAGATTCCAAGTGTTCTTCATGCTTCATGTATTCTTCTCTTTGAGAGTAGGAAGTGCATGGTCTTTCCTCTTCTCCTTCTTCCATATTCTTAACCTCCTTGGAGAGGTCCTTTCTGGATCTGAAAACTGATGAGAGCAAGCTCATCCTCTTCATCATCTTGATCTATTCTATCTTATTATGGCTGAAACTCACAGGCTAAGCCAAAGATCATGCTTTGATACCACTGTAATATCCCAAAATTGGGAATTTCTAAACTATTGGGAATATCTTAAGATATTCCAAATGTGGAGCTACAACAATATGTAAACACATCAATGAAAGAGCAGTGTTGCACCAACTTCATAAAATTTAAGAAGATATCATAGCCATATTATTAATGTTACAACAGTATAATGTGTACAATATATTGAGGAAATGATCACTCAAGCTGAGGAAAACCAACCTCAAAGGAACATGTACAAGAAATATAAAATACACTGCTACATATGAAAATCCAAGGCTATGATTGCGAATTTTATAAGAGACAATGCTACATAATGGATGTCAATACATGGATTTAGAAATTTATAGCTCAAATAAGGTGGGGAGAAAAGATCTAAACCCCTGAAAAACAATTCCAAGTCAATCCTAGAACGATTGGCTAAAATATACACAATGGCCAAAATGCCAGAGTTGCAGTCCCAAGATTGAGTAGCAGCTGCAACTCAAGAAATGGATGAAGATAACTGAAGATGTTGCCTCTGATGGCTGAATCTCATCCAATGGATCTTTCAGCTGAAAGGCTAATCCAATCACTGAAGGTCTTACCCTCCAAATTAGTGGTGCAAACCCCCACTGCAAATACACTCATAAATAATGCATTCAAAAAGATGGATTGCGCTGTAGGACATGGGAAGTGCTTGGCCTAATGCCAAATATGTGCAATAAGCTCCTGAATCTTCCTCACTAACCTCCCAGAGGAATAGAAGCTTCCTCCTCTGAAAGATGAGCCAAGGAAATGGTGTTGTGGAACCCTCCACTGCAACACCCTGCAACACAACGTTTCCTCCTATAGGAATAACGCTCTAACTGAAGGAGGTGGGTTGGCCTTGAGCCTGAAATGTGGAGAATGAAGCGCAATCCCTCAAGAGGCCTCTCAAGAAGGGAGAAGGATTCCTAAAGAAGAAATCCCTTGTGCTAAGCAACACAGCAATCTCAGTTAAAGAACTGAAGAAAGAAAATAGTAATGCAGACTAAAATCAATACTCAATAACATATCCTTCTGTGGCTTCCTTGTCCTCCCTTTATACAAATGAAAGCCTTCTTGCCTTGGCACCCACACATTAGGGTTTCCTCCACCAAATGATCTCTTCCCCATTCACATTATGTTGTCTTTCAAAGTGATCCACTCCCTCTATGGTAGCACTGTTGGCTTGGTCAAACTTGACCTTGTCCTCATGCATTTGCCCCTTTTCACACTTGAGGGAGCAAAATAGAGCTATTCATGGGCCTCCTTACCCATTTATTCACTTCCTAGCTGATATAAGAAAAAATAATGTTCCAATTTGCTCTATGTTAATTTTGGGAACATTACGCTCGAGCAATATTTAAAATGTTATTGAAAATCAAGACATGAGTACCATTAAAGATAAATTCCTATCCAACTCATAGAACACTCGCATTCTAAAAACAACGTTAACAAGGACAAAATGTAAGGACAATGGACATTAAATTGAATCACTATGCTAAGAAAATACATATTGTTCATTCATTCCAGTAGGAATCCATTAAAGCAACAGACTAGCTTTATATTACTTTTCCAAAATGGCTCTTCAAATATGCACTACGAGCGAACCTCAAAATTACAAAAAGGATGATACACAAACTACCACTTCTTCTGCTTGAAAATTCAGAATCTTCTTTTAGTCTGTGGTCCAATCTTATATAGTCTATTACATGAATATTCAGAGCATATATTTTTCTAGACAAAATATTCCCTGGAGATATGCCTGTTTCCAGTCTTAATCAAAAACCAAAATTGATGATGAGGAAAAATGACCTCTCATCTCAAAAAATGTGGCTTGACACAGGCTATAACTAAAACATAACAGAAAATAAAAATAGTGCAGAGGGTGAAATCAAGATTTCACTTATTTTTACATTACATAGAAAATAAAAGTAACACAAGCCTCATGGGCCAAATCATGAGTTTCATTGGTCGGTGTTTCGCCGAGGGATGCCTGATGGTGGCGGATGTGACCGAGCTGAGGATGAAGATGATACAAGTGGACGAGCTAGAGGAGGTGGCAACTAATGAGAAGAATAAGATACTGAAGCATTAGCATATTCACTACACTTTTTCCATGTCTTATCCCTTGGAGATGGCATTGTGATTTAGGTTTCGAATAGGGTTTGTATGTTAGTTAGCTCAGTATAATCTACACGGACGGCGAGGAATCGCTTAACCTAGCAGAGGAGGAAGAAATCTTTACGCAACGCGTCTATTATTGTCTCTTCTTTTAACCGGGTTGTTCTTTCCAATTATGTCTGCATTTTTCATAATTTCTAACATTTTCCGCTCATAGGCCATTAGCTGAGAGAATGCACCTGTTTGTGGATCTCAGCATGGTGGGAGGTCTACTTCTACCAACTTGTTCCATTCCCAGTCAAATTTCTCCACTCCTTTAGAGACTATTTTCAAACAACCCAGTGCGTTTGTGTGTGTATTCTCTTTCTCGATTACTCTTCCGACCTCCATAACCATTCTAAAATGGTCAAGAATTCCCTGCGCATGCAATTCCTTGGGAGAGAGTTCATTCAGGTACTAGATATATCTCTTGGCTATCGAGGCCTTTGCTTCTCCGTCTATGTGTCCCTCCTGTAGCTGTGCTTTGAACTGTTGAATTGCAATCTTCTTGTCATCCATTAGTGGAAGGAGGTTCCAATGCTGCTTGACCTCTATTATGATGTCTTTCCAAACCAATCGCCTTTCTTATATGAGTGAAATATTTCCTTTGATTTGCCCATTTATATCCCTAATGGACTTATCCTAAGCCCGTGTCTCCTCGCGCATTTTTTCTACTTCCCTTTGCAGGGACGTCGTCACCTTCTGGTTGCCACTAACACAGCCTCAGTATCTTTTAATTGCTAGCAAATCGAATGGGTCTCATCCTCTGAAACCTTCAGATCTAAAACAGCCTTGGTGAGTTGTTCGGGAGCTGTCCCAGGCTCACCTGTCGCAGCGTTCACACACATATGTTGGTCCCATTTGACCTGCCAGTCTAACAGCCTCTAATTCAGTTCAGAAATCTGCGTGTCCTTTTGTGAATTCTCCTCTTTTTCTCTAGCGAGTGAGTCAACGAGAGCTAATTTCTCCTTTTCTACCTTGACAAGCTCATACATCTACACATGCTCCTCTTGAGACATGTTTAACTTTTGCTTAAGCTCCAAGTTCTCCACTTCTAGCTTTCTAAGAAGTTTTTTCCATGCTACATCCTTATCAACCCCCTTCTCCCTTATTTTTTTCTTAAGGATTTCGAATTGGATGTTGTTGGCTCTAGCGCTAGCTTTTTCTCTCTTCTGGTGTTCTATTACCAGATTATACTTATTTTCAATATTTTTCAAGGCTAGCACGTGTTTCACTACCTCAATCTGCAGCATATCCCCAATACATTGATGTAAGTTCAACTTGTCTAGCAAGGGAATGTTGGTTAAATTGAGGATGATTCCAGGGCTTGATACTGGGCTCCAGAAGCCAAAGGTTGCAATGTTGCTTGCTAAATGGGAAGTATGAGCTACTATTTATCCATGTATAACGTTGTGGAAAGCCAAGAGTGGTTCTTGTCCATGAATCCTGCCAATTCGGCCCTTAGTTTCTCCTCAGTGAATCTGTTTCTAACATTTATTTCCTCCCTGGTCTCTTGTCTGTCAACCATGACTGCCTATGAATGCCCTAACGGGGTGACGAGGAGGCCTCATCAAAAGAAATATGAAAACCCAACTTTTCCTTGTCAGGACCGCTGAACTCAGGAATATCCTCATAGGGTAGATCAGCCTCTATTTCATCATGCCCTTCAGTTCTCTATTTTTTATGAGGGTGTGCGCCCTCATCAATGTCCATACCCTCATGACTTACTGAGGTGCCTCACTACCCTCGTTCCTCTATTACAATGAACAAATTGTCACCTTTCCCTTTCGTGGCTGAGTACTCGGCCTCCATCCGTGCATCCAAAGGCCATGCATCAATATTAGCTCTCCATTCAATGAAGGGCCTAGTCTCATGTATATAAGGAGTTGATTTTATTTTCCTCTTCCTACCGGAGAGGACTCCCTTAGGGTCATAGCGCCAATCTTTTCCCTGTCAGAGGTCCATCTCTTGCAGCATTTTTTCCACGGTTGAGAGGCCATGCCTCGAATTTATGGCGAAGAGACTAATTGAAGTTGGGAGTTTGAGAATGTATCATGTCTTCATGGGTACAAAGTGGATCTGGTCAGCCTTCAAGTTTTTTCGAATGAATTCGAGGGAAAAGACTTGCACATCTGGAAACACAGACATGCAGTAGGGAGGTACCTCTGTGCCATAGACTCTGATCTCAGTATAGTCATCAAACAGGTACCAGTCCGTTGTGCAATCTTCCTCACCAAACTGTAGTTAGTCCTTCTGCTCAAGAAAAATTCGAAGTAGAGGGCTATCATGTATAATGGCATAAGCTATGGACATGAAATCATTAATAAACTTTTTATAACCCTTCCCTCCTTGCTGCTAGCGAACTGTAGCAATCCACTCAAAGACGGCTTTGGGCTGGGCACTTATCTTCGAAAATCTGTTTAGGCCGAGACTTTCAAATCTATCCGCGTGCTTGAATAGGAACAGGTACAAACACCAGGGAATAGTACTTAAAATAACCGATGGAGGACACTTCTTTAAACTAATACTGAATAGATGAAGCTAGAAAGAAGGGATATCAAGAAGGATGTCCTTCTACATCATGAGCCATAGAAAAGCTATGCCCTCTTTAGTCACCTGGTCGACCTCCTCAGACCCTAACAGTCCTGAAATGAGTGCAAGGACAAGTTGTACACTGGTTCAAAAAGTCAATAGGGGAATTGAGTCTATGATCAGGAAATATGCCAGGCGGGAATCTAAGAGAAGACTGAGGAAACCACTTTGTTTTTCCCAAGGTAGCTTCGCAAAATGACAGGAGAGGGAGTCCTCAGAGAACTCAACATAATTATGAATGAGAGGGTAACAAATAGCTTCCCTTATAAGTTGGGGCATAATGAAAAAAATCTTATTGCCCTAGGTAGAAATAAAAACATCTCTGCGCTCGTCATAAGCCTCCCCAAGCCAACTGATAAACTTGAGAACTGGGTATGTGGTTGGGGCGATTTGGTAATATAGACCTGGCTCAACGAATATGAACATATCTTCGCCTTTTCATTGATAGTCAGAAAGCTCAGGTCTAATATGGGAGACGCTAAACGGGTAGACTCGGTCATGAATTCGTGCATGGGCATCGATGAGGGGTTCAGGTCCAGGGGTAGCCCTGACCTCGCGAGCTTGTGGGGTTTCAGGCTCAGACTTCTTGGTTCTCGTTTTCCCCATGTCAATTTTAAAAGTAAGAAAAGAATGGATATAGTGTGATGGGAAAATGACTAAATACCTGAGAGTAGTGAAGAAGCCAAGGGGAAAGCGACGCGGGACTGAAAACGACCTTGCTCTTGCATTTTAACCTCCTCTGCACGAAAATTTGGTTAATAACCAGTATTTTACACAGTTGAAAGTAAAATGAGCTTAAATTAGACCGGGTTTTACAAAATACAAGATAGGGTGACAACTGTAGGGCTGGTGTCATAAGGACACCGATAGTGGGACACATGGCGATGGGTGTAAGCCATGTGCCGAATTAAAGCAAGTACCGGCCTTTGTACCGCCATCCTAGAATTACCTTACCTTTTCACTTACCAGCGCCAACTATTATCTTTGATGGGCCCACTTATAATTTCGGTGGGGTGCATAGGAGATTTATGGCCCATTTTCTTACCCCACAGGACGATTGGGATTGGCCCATCAAAAGGTGACGTCACGGATTTCGGGGGCCTGGATTTTGGCATTGCCATGCTCCTTTGAGGCTGACGGAACACTTTTCCCGCGCGCTTTGTGACTCATGGCTCCTGCCATGGAGCCATGGGTGCTACTCCCCACTATGTAATAGTCCCAACAGGCCTTAAATATTACACCTATCCCCTTAGAGACCCTCCCTCCTAGACTTTCACCATTTACTCACCCCACCACCTTTATAAACTTCTCGGATTTTTCCATTTGGCCACTGCTTTTGCTTGATAGATGAGGTGGCTAAACAACATGTAGGGTGACCTATTACATCGCATATGGTGCAGACTGGTGATTCTCGTTGAACGGTAGGGGTCATGATCTTCTTTCCTCTTTTCTCGATTTTCTTAGCTGTAATCACCAGTTTTGCAATGGGAATTTCCTTTGCATGGGTGGTTTCGATTGTTTCTTGGATGAGTGGGGCCTCCTCGGGACTGAGGGGCTTCAATCCGATGGTAGTAACATGGGTGGCTCCTATTCCTGAAGGGGGAATGTGGTACCAAACTAGGATTTCCAATGATATGTTGGATAATACCAGTGTTTACAAAACCTGCTGGGAGACAAAACCAGCTGGGGGTAGAGGAAAGGGGTTTGGGAGGCGGCGTAAGCTAGAGAAGCTATCGTGGCTAAAGACTCGGTGCCATTACTGCTTGTGTCCATGTCTTGACTAGCTTCGACACTTGATGTGGACATCATGCACACCAGAGCCCTTGTGACATCGGGCGATGACTCAGGGATTATGGGAGGATCTCCTAGGAATGACCCTAAAAGAGATGATGGTTTGAATTGGCCAGGGCCATATTCTTGGTACCATGAGAGAGCATCTGAGGATGTATCTACACAGGGTAGGATTACATCAGTGTTTATTAAGGGTCGCCTCTCGCTATGCATCAGTCGATCTACAGTAATTATGCGATCCTCGTGGGGGAACATCATAATGCAGAAGATGAAGGAGGCTATGGCAGACATGGCATACATAAAACTCCACCCAAGGAGTATATTGCAGTCCAGGTGAGCATCCAAGACTTCAATGTATATTTGGATTGTCTTTTTGGATAACCAGGTCGGGATGTTTTGGTAGAGGCTGACGGGGGTTGACAGATGACCGTCGTATGCTTGAAGCATGATGACTGAGGGTTTTAGTTCAGGAGAACCTAACTTCTGCCAAACATTTTTGGACATGATGCACGTGGATGCACCCTCGTCTATGACACATTGGTGAATTGTGATATTCTAGATCGACACCGATATCTGGAAGACAACCATGGAGGGAAGCCTAGGGGTGGCTTTGTCTAAGTCAAAAGCCATTAGGCGTGTATCGGTAGGGTCGATAGCGCCTAACACAGAAAGTAGGGATTTATGTTGTTTTGGGAATGATTGCAATACTTCAAAAGTTGACATAGCAGTGGGAGATTACGATAAATCATCCACGATTCTATAATTATGGGCAGCTTTGGAGTAGTTTCCTGCTCGCCTATTAGGTCCCTTCGCCATTTTTGGCAATGGTTCTATAGGCATCTTTGAAATGGTCAAAGGTGTAGTCGGTGCACTGGTACTTGTCCCTGATGTATTGGTGTCTGGTGGGGTATCATAATTGTGATTCTGTGTTTGGAAAAACATCTCTTCACCAATCATGTAGTATCATGGCTGATTTTCCTGGAATCATCTGTATTTTTCTGTTAAGTGCTTACCGTCCCTTGATGGGGGAAAGGTTCTTGCATCACAGCTAGTTGCTGAGAAGATTCTCCTTGTCCTCGATTACTCTGTAGCTTCTTCAGCTCAGGATCAGGATAGTGGTGAGTATAGTGGCCGTACTCACCACATATCAAACAAGAATGGTTTGTTCGAAGAGGTGGCCTTTTTCTCTGTCATTGGGAATTGCTCGGCTCCTGGCTCTGATTCCGTTTGGAGTTGCCTCCAGCCTAGGATCACAATGGGTGCTATTGGTTGCTACCCCCTGTCTAGGGTTCCCTTTTGGCTTTTCTTTGGATTTTTTCTTCATCACGTTAGGAGGGTAGTTCTCCTGGTTATATTGGTGTGGTTGGTTTTGGGACGGCTGCACAAAGTTCACCTGTGCATTGGTTTGCATAGGTGGGTCGTGTGCTGGGGACTGAGCATAACGCGGTCCCTAGTTTACACCTAGCTGTTGGAGTGGAGCTCTTCCATCAATGTTTATTTCTGCATACTGATTCCCCTAAGCCAGAGGATAAGGTCCTCCCTGGTGATACGCTGGCGCCTTGTTGGTTAAATTTTGCTGAGGCCTATGATGACATTGAAAATTGGGTTGAGGTACGTTCTAGGTAGAAATGTATGTGTAGCCGGGGTTTTGACTGCTGCTGCCTAGGTAACCTTGGGTCAATGATCCAATTAGTCCATCTGGAGAGTTCGACACGCCTGGAAATTCTTGATAAGTTTGCAGGTGCGGGGCATTAGGCAGGATGTTATAAATGTATCCTGACTGCGTATAAATCAGCTCAAGCTAGTGGGCTTTGCTAATTGCATCTTATTTAGATATGGTCTTCTACTATGCCACATCCTTTGAAATATCTGTTGTAAGAGTTTTCATGAACAAATATAAGAGAACTCAATCGTCAATTTTATCTTTACATAAACTACGATGCCGCCTCCATTCATGGAGATGGTCTGAGATATGGATAGTGGGGGTTTGTCTAAAATGCATCAGTAACTCCATTCCAGAATCATGGTGAATGGGTAACTAAAAGTATGTTAGGAACGTGGTAGCGAGGGTGCTAAAGGTTCCATGTGAAGAAGAGGGTTGCTCCACTTACCACTTCACTGCTACTCCTGTAAGAGTGTGTTGAAATAAGCTCAATCTAATAGTGTCATCAATGATATTGTTCAATGAGAACCACAGGTGAAAGGCCATGACATGATTACTTGGGTCTTCCGCTTGCTTGCCTCCGAATTTTTGCATATCCGAAGGGAGCTTCGTGGGCAAGGGAGGCCATGTAGGATCGTGTGTGATATGGTCATTCGTCAGCTTGGTTAAATTTGGAATATTCAACGAAGCTAAGAAAGGTGACTGGGAGGTTGACACCATTGCACTGTGCGAAAACACAAAGTTCTGGTTAGGAAGAGGGCTATTCTGCGACGTACCTTGTTGTTTATTCAGCTGGCTTCCTGAATGGGACACACTCCTCTGCCCCCTAGGGTTCGTGGGAGGAGTGGTGTGTGGTGTGGCATTGGGAGAGCGATCGGGGTTCCCAACTACAACTTCCCCAATAAATAATGAACCAATAATGGTGGCAGAGTTCCGTCTTTGATGCCTGAATGGCGAAAGACCTGGAACCCCTCCCGGTAATGAGGGGAATTCCAAAATATACCTAGATCAACAAGGTCCCATTGGGTCCATCCTAGTGTCGACTAGGTCTATTTTTTGGAAATTATTGAGAGCATAGAGTCTATGATCAAAGAAAAATTATGGTCACATACATAAAACAAAGAGAAAATAAAATAAATTTTCCCTTTAAATTAATCTATGTGATCAAGAAATCAAAAAAGTGGTTTTTTGTTTGTTTGTGTATGATACTCAAAATCTTAGAAGACTTATTTGTCCTCACACACTCAAATGTAACTGGGCCTTTAGAATATTTCTTGCAAGTGTTGGCACAACGTCCCGTAAGAGTTGGTGACACCCCCAGTCAGCCGAAGAGAATCCACCAAGGTAAGGGTAGAGGGTCTGGCGCTTGCCTGCACCATCACCTATAGGGAAAAGGATGCCCTATGTAATATTCCCAACTAGCCCAAGCTAATGGGAATATACAATTTTGTTTCATTTTCCTGTTGCATGAATAAATGTGTAAAGGAGGACAATAAAAACTCCTAAAATAGTGAATAAATCAATGCCCATGTGAAAAAATATAAATCTGGGCCATCTTAATAAAACACCCTTATGTGTGAAATGGATTGAGACATTTGACTGGGTCAACCATGACCAAATCAACAATGTTGTCTAGAGGGGATGAACCTCATTGATGCACATCGCAGTCTTAGTTGGAGGTGGCACATGTGAAAGAAGCTAAATCATTGAGATGGTTTAGGGTTTTGCAAGACTTCTATCTTATAAAAGGAAGAGGAGGACAATAGAAGAAGGTTGTTGATGTGATTACATTTTCTAAATATATTGTATGTTTAGACATATATCATTCTCTTTATGTTTACCTGAGAAAATTGTTGTTTAGCACTGGGTGTTCCTGATCGAGAATCCCACCTCTTTCCTTGAGAGGCCTCTTGGAGGAGTCTTGCTGATCTTGTCCACTATCAGGCATTTGGCCAAGCTTCATCTTCCAACTACAATTCAGATCCTATTGAGGGTTTGGTTGTCCTTGTAATCTACAGGAAGTGGAGGCTAGATCTACTCAGATCTAGGCCAATCTAGTGCCTCTTTTCACTGGCAAAGACTTCTATCCCATTGGCAAGAGTGTATTGGATCATTGGAGCTTCAGATCAACATCTTGGCATTAGGCCAAACTGATCTTGAACCCTACATCACAGTCCATCTTCCATATTTTTGTTTTCCTATAGGTGTTGTTGTGAGGGATTTTGGCATAAATTTGGAGGAGTGATCTCTAGTATTGGGAATCTGCCTTTCACTGTGGAGATCCATGGATTTCAAATCTAATCCATGTTATATTTAGATCTAATCTAGATTCTCTTGTATTTATTGCATATTTTTTGAATATTTCTGCAGATCTGTAGGTTTAGATCTTATATATACTCCTTGTGCTTCATGTATTGCTGAAAACCCCAAGGGGTATTAAAGTAGAGACTCTATAGTGTATGGATCTGTCATATATCTAACCTTTCATGCATTATTTTTCTCTAGATCTAAGTTGTAATCAACAGCTTGTTAGCCCCCCTATGAAATTCTTGACAAGCAAGCTGGGGGCTAGATTGTTTTGGAGCCTTCAAGGAATGCCTTTCCCTTGAAAACCCATCCTCCTTGAAGTCTTTGAGTGCTATGCCCAATACAAATCCTATCTGTTGTTCCATTCCTAAGAGGCCAACTGTTCCCCCTTGCACCCCTGCAAAATGTCCCTTTCTCCCCTTTTTTCTTCCCTCGGTCAAAATACCTTTGTTCCCCTCTATTTCCCCTTATCAACCCCCTAAATCCCATCTAAAATCCCTACACCCCTTTTGTTCTCAAATTCCCCCTCCATCTCCCTACCGTTACCCTTCATGCCTCAAAATACATTAAAAATGGGTTAAAAACCCATTTTGGACCTTACAATAAGCCTCAGCCCCTTTCCCGCTAGCCCCTCACCTTTCCCTCTCCATATAACCCCGCGTCGTAACCAATCGCTAACCCCCAAAGGTGATTGTTACATTGGTTCTTCAGGCACGATTACAGCCGTCGATCTGCACAGAACGGATGGTGATCGCCACCTCCGCAACCTCCGTCAATTTTCCCATTCATCACCCGTCGACACATCTCCACCATCCGTTTAAAAGCCAGATTGATGGTCCAAAATCTTTCCCGTCGGTAGACCCCACAGCGCACTATGTCAAACCCACCGGTTTCCATCGCACCGCTCATGCGCGGCAGGCGGTATTTCTAAAATCACAGTGATTCCACTCAGCTCTTGACACGTGGCCCCAACATTGTTTCAAAACTGCCGGCCCATCGCGCATTAAATATCAACCACGGATGTCGAGCGATATCACTGTCAGCCGTTGGATCTTTGATCACTCATCCAACGGTCGCCATTCGTCAAAGATACGCACCAGTTAGCCTGTCTCCGCCGTACCCTCGGCCCTCGGTCTACCGTTCTCCGACACGTTTCCACCGTCGATCTCCGCCGAGATCTGACGATCCAGATTCGTTTTTCCGTCGTTGACCATTCCACTGTCGCCCGGGCCTCCACATCATCCATCCACGTGTCTCTTCCGTACGCCACGTCACCCCACGTGTTTTCCCCGTACATCCGCCCATCCCATTGCATATATCCGTCCAAATTCGTGTTTTTTAATGTTTTTCTCAGTCAAATTCACTCCGCAGACCGCCACCTCTACCAGAACGATTTGTCACCATTTTTCGCGTTCTCTCCCTCATTCCATCATCATCACGGCCATCTTCATCCTTTGCACTACCTCCATCACCCCGTCCATGGTTTTTCTTAACGAGTTGCGTATTTTGCAGGTTTACAAAGAGGTGGGAAAGTCTGTCACGGTTTTACAGTATTTAAATGAATCGATGGGGAAGTTTGTGTGCCAGAGTTAATGAATAGCAGGTTTCATACATCAGCAGAGTGGTTTTCTACATCAAAGGACATATTTAAACTCTGCAAAACCTTTCCAGCACCATTAAAACCCGAGCTAACCTGTCAGAAGCAAGATGGAGCGGCAGAAGGTTTCAGTACAAGCTAAGGAGATTAGGGCACGCTAATGAAGATTTTGAGCCTTAAATCTATAGTTTAAAAGGAAAAGCACCAGTGTGAAGACCCCAAGGTTCGATCAAAGGCCTTGAACACAAGCAAAAGGTAACAACAGGGTTTATTCATCAGCAGAATGTTTTTCTTCATCAAGTACAGGGTGTCCATACAGCTTTTACTACGCACCGTGTCCCTGAAGGAATTTCCACCCTAACAGTGGTTCAAAATCACCAGAGCATTGATATGGTAGACATCTCAGTAGTCTATTTTATTTTGTTCAAATCACCAGAAGTACCATAGCTGAAACATGTCAAAATCATATCCGGAGAAGGTCACTCTTTCACAAGGGAGGTGACAGAGATTAAATACACAGCAATTAAACAGAATGGGTCTCAGCCCTACATTCATTTTTGTGTTTAATGTTACATTTAGTGTTCACCTACCCTCTCAGTCGATCTTCTGTTCATCCTCCGCTATAAAGCACAGAAAGAAATTTTTGTTGGTTGTTGATGAGATATCAGTGAAACGCAAGCATTTTCCTCTTGAGACAAGTTCTCTGTGTAACATTGTAAGATAGGCTGAGATTTGATGTATTCAGACTGAATGTTCAAGCTATGGGCTATGATTTACTTGATTGGTGTTGTTTTTAATATGACAAGCACGTTTCTTTGGATCCTGATCTAAAGCAGCTGGTGATGTTTTCTTATCTCTGTGTATGATTTCATTTCATTCCATTTCTACTGGCTCGCATCAGAAGTTTTGCATAAGATTTACCCTTGATAGGTACCTTATGTTGCTGCTCTCCCAACCCTTTATGTTTTCTGCTTATATGTGTATCTAAATATTGATTTCAATTGATTTAACCAGTGTAGTGGATGTTATTGCCTGCTCTCTGATGTATGAATTAATGAAATCTATGTTTAGATGTTCTTGTTAGGATTTAGTTGGATGTGTTGAGAACACTGGGAGGTCTTGAATCCTGTCTCTACCTCATTAGAATCTTTCCACCCCACTTAAGCCTTTCTAAGATCCCTTGTCCTACATCTAATTTTGTCCAAGCAGGCCTGGAGTTAAATGACCTCTGACCTGATCTATAGACAAATTTGGTTCGTCCTCTTTCCTTCATTTTCAGTCCTTAATGTTCCATTTAACCAATCGCCTTTTAAGATCCAAATGCTCTAGATGACTAGCCCAACTGAAAGCTTGCACATTGATTACAAATAAATCCTTTCTTGACTCCATTGCCCAATGGCCTTGATGTTCTCTGAATTGTCTACCTTTGCCTAGTTTATCTCTTTGCTCATCCTTGTCTTATATTGGACCTTTCTTTCCTGATTCCCAACAACCAAACATAAACAATCAAAAAAACAACCCTGAGCCTATAACTAGCCTAAAATCACAACTTAGAGCTTCAAAGACATACACTTTGACTCACCTAGAGAGATCCCTCTCTGGACCTAGGAGGGCTAGATCCTGAGGTCTGAAAGTGGTTCTATGTTGTCTCATCTTTTGGTCTTGTCAACCTGGCCAAAACATGGGAACCCCAACATAATGGCGACTCCGCTGGGGAATTCTGAGGAGCTTATAACTGAGAACATTGATTAGCCTATGTCCTAGCATCGTCACCAACATAATGGCAACTCCGCTGGGGAATTCTGAGTACATTTCACCTTAAACACTCTTAGAGACTCAGAAACTTAGAACTCTGGTTAGGTTGACAGAAAGTCACTCCTTTCTTGAATCGACCTCCATCATTGAATATCTACCACACTCTTAGACAGAGCCTGGAAAGGGCCAGGTAGCCTCTGGATCTCACCCTCTTCGGAGGTGACATATCTGGTAAATGCCCTCCAAGTCAATCTCTGGTTGGATTTTGCTTCTTTTGAGGAGATTCCTAAAAGGTGACAGTGCTTGAGCACTGCGGTGGACAGTGTAACCCTTAGATATACCCTGAAACCCTCCACCTGGAAACTCCAGTATTCCTACACGAAAAGACTCCACTGGTGATCAGTAGGCCCGCTGATTATCATGGTTTCACTAAAGACTCCACTGGGAGACTAGCCCCTGAGAAAAAATCAACCACAATAGAAGCAACAAGTAGGGTTAAGCTGCTTAGCTAGGAATAACATTCTAGCTTTCAGAACCATCCACACAAGAGCTTATCCCAACCCTGACCCACCTGAAATAGTTGACAATCCAGAGAGCATCCTCAAGGGAGCTCCTACACCTAAAAGACCAACTATTTCCAGTCACATTCATAGGGCTAATTCTGCACCAGAAGATCTAGCAGCTCTATCACATTTTCTCCCTGACCTAGACCTATCTAACAGATTACCAAGAGCTAGGTCATTCGATCATCTAGACCAGCTAGACCTGGAGCCTCACAGTACACCATATCATAGTGGTCAATACACTAAGGATGGAGGAACCCCTCCATCTACACCACCTGATATCCATTTCATTCAAAACTTGGGGCTCTCCCACCCTAGATTTGTCCAAAAAACTTCTGCTGGTCCTAATATACCTTTTATCCAAATACCAGCTGCTCAAGCCAACCATATACCTCATCATAACATTATCATGGCAGCTTGGTACGCACCTTTTGTTTTACCCCAACCCCTGCTACCCTTACCCAACGATTATCAGTCAAAAATCCCACACTTCACTGCTAAAGAATCCATCACAACTCAAAAACATGTAGATAAAATGGATGATTATTTCGATTATATGGAAATTGATGATGAAATAATCAAAATGAGAATCTTTACCCAAAGCCTGGGGGGCGATGTAAATAAATGGTTTAAAATTTTACCTCCTGGCAGTATCCAAGATCTCCCTGCATTATATCAGAACTTCATAGACAAATGGGAGGTTAGATAAAACCCTCGACAGCTCCTAGCAGACTGCATGTCCCTTAAGAGGAATGTAGGGGGAGAGTGTCCATGAGTACACCACTAGATTCAACAACATTTACAATGCTCTCCCTCCACACATGAAACCTCCTCAAGGTATGGCCCTAGCAAAATATCCTGATGGATTTGATGCTGACATGGCCTACGAGCTTAGAGAGAAAGAGTATAACACTTTGGAAGACATGCAAAAAGGAGCCATAACCATAGAAGAAAACCTGATGGAAAAAAGGGCAAGATTAAAAGCTGAGAAAAGGGTAACATATAGGGATGAAAATGTAGCTTCCACATCTGATCCCAAATATGATAGACTGTCTAAAAATGTGGAAGAGCTGCAACAAATGATAAAAAGGATGGTTGTCCAAAACAGAAACCAAAACCAGAACCAGAACATTAGAAGAAACAACGTTGCTCCCAACAGACAAAGAGAGTCAGATCAACAAGTTATTCCCCCATTTCAAGAAAAATTCTTAGGTGAAGATGAGGGAATCATAGAAGAGTATGAGGAGAATGCTATAAACATGTTTGAAACAAAAGACTCAGTCCTTAACTGTGATTCAGGGGAAGACCATCCCTCACCTTCATACTGGGATGAGGAATGGCTAGAAACCGAGGATTACAGGTTAGGATTTGAAAATGCCATGTTACAGGTCAGGGAACAATATGAACTTAGGAGCAAAAAGAACCAAGAAAATTCCAAAACAAAGACTCCTGAGGTAACCATCAAGAAAATACCTGATAAAACCTCTAAAGCATCTGCTGCAAATGACAAATCAGCAACTGAAAGTTCTGGTAAACACAAGGAAAAAGACAACCAAGACACTGGAAAACAAAGCCAACCAACCAGCAGTACTAGCACTTCAGTTATTACTCCTGATAAAAATTTTCCCAACCCTGTACATAGTGAGAAATCACAACCTGATTTAGCTACTAAAGCAGTAGCAAACAAAACGGAATTAAGCCCTCCAAAGACCCAGTCCACTTTCAATTTGGAGAGTGAGATTGCCAAAATCAAAATCTCTGTACCATTATCTGAACTGGCCACTCAGAATGTATATAAAGTCCAAATTTTGAAAGCATTGAATCTGGGGGAAAACAATGACACTGTAAATTTGAATGATGATCAACCTGCCCTGCTGTTCGGTCCAAAGATTGAGGGAAAATTTCAGGAAGGCGTAGTTCCACCTTTTTATATCAGTCTCAACATTCATGAAAAAATACTCCACAATGCCATGCATGATTCTGGAGCATCACACAATTTAATGCCTAAGGTAGTGATGGAAAAGTTGGGCTTAGAAATAACCCGACCTTACAAATATCTATATTCATTCGACTCTAGCAGAGTAAAATGCCTAGGCCTAATCAAAGATTTATGTGTGAGCTTGACCCAGATCCCAGCTAAATGTATGGTCATGGATGTGGTGGTAGCAGATGTGCCACCCAAGTATGGCATGCTATTGTCAAGATCATGGGGAGCCAAACTGTAAGGAACGATGCAGATGGATGGCTCATATGCCACTATCCCTATATTTGGCCAACTTAGAAGACTGTATAGAGAGTCCCAGATGAAATTCCTAGTCAGTAGCCCCGAGAAGCCTGAAAATTCACCATTATACTCTGTACATACAGACCTGGATTCTTTCATTATTTATAATGACCAATCCTTGGGAGAGCCAGAATCTAAATGCAAAAATACAACAAGGACACAAAGCCCATGGACTTTAGCATAATGGCTACCCTAGAAGAATATGATGAAGAAAACCATGGACAGGGTACTGAAAACGAAACTCAGAGTGAAACAGCAACACAATGCAGTCAGCCTATTAGTCACACCCTTCAAACTAACATACCACGAGAAGAACAAGACAACCCATAACCTAGTATGATTTCCCCAACGCAACATAATGGCGAGCCCCTGTGGGAAATTAACTTCGATGGGTCCTGTACTAGGAAAAATGCTGGAGCAGGGGTGTGGCTACGTAACACAGAAAATGATCATGCAGAGAGCCATGTTGTGAACCTGCATTTCAAATGCACAAACAATATTGCAAAATACGAGGCTCTCATCCTAGGTCTGAACCTATTGAAAAAATTAGGAGCCCATAGGATAGATGTGAGAGGAGACTCAGAGTTAGTAATCAAACAAGTGAATGGTGAATATACAGCGAAACATCCCCGACTTAGAGCGTACAGGAATGATGCAGTAGATTTATTGAAAACCTTTGTTGAATATGAGTTGGTATTTGTGCCCAAGAGTTAAAACATCATTGCAAATGGATTAGCTTTCCTGGCTAGTTCATATCCTAAGACTCCCCTTGACCAAAAAATCATCATTCAAACCAAGTTCAGACCTGCAGTGCCAGACAATGAAAAATACTGGCAGGTCTTTGAAGGAGACAAACAGATCGAATATTTTCTGGTGGGCAGAAATGAGTTTGAATTTTCTGATTCAGACTCAAAATTTGATGACATCTGCCCAAGTGAGGATCCCCCAGTTGAACAAGAAACACCCTGTAACATAGAAATAAACACCTTTTCTGGGGAAACTGGAATTGCAACCATAAAATGTGAAAACGCGGAAAATGGGGAAATGGAGGTGTTGCAGGCCAAAGATAAGAACATACCTAGAGGCCTGGCACCCCTAGAGGACCTTTTTTACTTTGATGACGTAGCGAAAAAGCCCACTATAGAACATGCAGACTCAGATGTAGAAGAATGCAACATAGGCACTTAAGACAGACCCAAAATGATAAAACTGGCTAAGTCTATACCTGCAAGCATGAAGAACAAATACATTGACCTGTTTAAGGAATTCATTGATGTGTTTGCATGGAGTTATGAAGACTTAAAGGCCTATGACACCAAAATCATACAACACAAGATACCCTTGAAGGAAAATCAGAAACGTTTTAGGCAAAAACTCCATAGGATCAATCCAAAACAATTGCCTGCAGTAGAGAGAGAGATCAAAAAGATGTATGACGCGGGCATAATAGTCCCTGTAAGTTTTTCTGATTGGGTGTCAAACTTAGTGGCTGTGAGAAAGAAAACAGGGGAGATCAGATTATGCATAGACTTCAGAAACCTAAATAGAGCTTCCCTGAAAGACAACTACCCTTTTCCTAGAATGGAACATATCCTACAGAAGGTAGTGGGCTCTAAGAGAATCTCCCTGCTTGATGGTTTTTCAGGATACAATCAAGTCCTTGTACTCCCAGAAGATCAACTCAAAACAGCATTTACCACTCCATGGGGTACCTTTATGTATGTGAAGATGCATTTTGGACTGATGAATGCTGGAGCCACCTTCCAGAGAGCTATGGATATAGATTTCTCAGATGAAATAGGACACTTCATAGTTATCTATTTGGATGACTTGACTGTATTTTCTAAAACTGAAGAAGAAAATTTGAAACATCCGAGGAAAGTTTTTGAAAAATGTAGAAGGTACGGCCTATCCTTAAATCCCAAGAAAACTGTTTTTGGGCTGCAAGAAGGTAAAATTCTTGGCCACATTATATATGAGAAATGGATTAGGATATACCCACAGAGGGTTGAGGGAATACTTCAAATTACACAACCGAGAAACATCAAGGAGTTACAGTCCTTCATTGGGAAGATCAATTTCCTTAGGAGATTCATTCCCAATCTTGCTGAGCACCTTAGGAAAATGACTGACATGCTAAAGAAAGGTGCAGGAATTAAGTGGACTGTTGAAGCCAAGAAATCTTCTGAGTCAGTAAAGCTTGCACTCACTCAAGCCCCTGTCCTTATCAGCCCAGACTTCTCAAAATATTTTCTAATCTTTTCCTTTGCCTCTGAACACACAATAGCTGCAGTCATGCTGCAAAAGAATTCAGAAGGTAATGAACAGCCCATTGCCTTTTTCAGCAAAGCATTGAGAGACGCACCCTTAAAGTACAACATTATGGAAAAACAGGCCTACGCCCTGGTAAAGGCCTTAAAAGACTTTAGGTTGTACATTCTGCATTCTCACACCACTGCTTATGTGCCAAATATAGTGGTTAAAGATATCTTGTCCCAGGACCCTGATGGGAAAAGGGGCAAATGGATTGCTACAATATTAGAATACGACCTTGAAATAAAACACACCAAGCTGATCAAAGGTCAAGGCCTGGCCCAGTTAATGACTGAATCAAACTTGCAGGCCCTTGAAATTAACATGATAAATGCCTTAGATGAGCAGGAAGGATTGCCCCATCCAACTATTGAAGAGTAGTTTCAGAACTCTCCTTGGTACTCTGATATCCTTTATGTGCTCACCAATCTCAATGCCCCTCCAGAATTGTCCAAAACCAAGGCCAGATTTATATAACTCAAAGCTAGAAATTACTGCATCCTCAATGAAAACCTATATTGGAAAAATCCAAATGGCCTATTACTAAAATGCTTGTCTGAAACTGAAGCTAAAAGGATTAAACAAGAATTTCATGTTGGGAGGCCACCTGAGTTGGAAAGCCACTGCAAATAAGATACTCAGGGCTGGTTACTATTGGCCTACACTTTTTAGTGATGTCCATAAAATTATAACTACCTGTCACAAATTCCAAATCTTTGAGGGTAGAAAGAAGCTCCTTCCCCTCCCTTTTCAACCTATCACCGTAGAAGGTCCCTTCATGCAATGGGGCCTAGAATTTATTGGAGAAATTCACCCCTCTTCTTCTGGGCAACACAAATGGATCCTAACTGCTACAGATTACTTCACCAAATGGATAGAAGCCATACCCACTAGGAATGCCATTGATTCTGTCATCATTAGGTTCCTAGAAGACTTCATCCTGTCTCAGTTTGGATGTCCAAGAAAAATAATCACTGACAATGTTGCTGCTTTCGGATCCAAGAGAATGGTTGATTTCTGTCACAGGTACGGAATAGCTCTTGGTCATTCAACTGCCTATTACCACCAAGGTAATGGATTGGCTGAATCATCAAATAAAATCCTGGTTTCAATCATCAAGAAGCTGCTGGAAGAGAACAAAAAGTCATGGCACAAAAATTTGGTACATGCTTTGTGGGCTAACAGGCTCACCACAAAGAAATCCATTGGCATGTCACCATTCCAGCTAGTCTATGGAACAAAAGCAGTTTTTCCTACTAGCCTAGGAGCGCCAGTGATTAAGCTTGTCCAGGAGATCCAATCAGAGGAAGACAGCATGATAAGAAGGATAAATCAGACAATCCATCTTCAACAAACAAGGGAGAAGGTTTATAACAGAGCTGTCAGAGTGCAGGAGAGCATAAAAAGGTTGTTTGACAAAAGAACCAAAGCTTCATATTTCAAGGTTGGAGATAAAGTTCTGAAATGGGATTCAAGGAGAGAGAACAAAGGCAAACATGGAAAATTTGACAGCTTGTGGCAAGGTCCATATATTATTCAAGCCACTGTGGGTCCTAATGCATTTTTCTTACAAGAACTTGATGGTACAGAGCCGTTTGGGGGTCCTGTCAATGGCAGGATGCTCAAACACTACTTCTGCTAATTTCCATTTCCAGTTCCACTTCCATTGTACATACCATTGCAGTTTTAATTTCAAGAAAATAGAGGAAAATGTTTCAAAAAACAGAAGAGAAAGGAGAGGTTCAGACATGCTCAAAACTTGAACCTCCGAAAGGCAAAAAAAAAGTGGCTCAAACATGATCAAAATCTGAGCCAAAAGAAGCAGAATAGATGGTCCTAATATGCTCAAAACCTAGACCAGCAGTGAAGAGAAGAATCAGCTCTAACATGCCCAAAATGAGAGCTGAAATGAAGAAAGGAAGTGACTCTAATATGCTCAAAACCTGAGTCACAAGAAAAGAAGAATGTTTCGGATCTGCAGATTTCATGCCTTCACAGTTTTGTTTTCATTTTTCTGCAAGTCTTCACTCCAGCAAGTCAGACAGTCTAATCTTGACTTGGTTGTTTTTCAATTTCCTGTTTTAGAATGTAGGAGAAGAAACCTATTGGACAGTTTAATCCCAACAGGTAGTAAATTAGGTAGAGAAGCATATGAGGCCAACTGTTTAATTTGGTCTCATGGATAAATAAGGGTAGATTTAGAATAGGTTGTTTTTTTTGTTATGAGAATAAAATGTAAAGGGTCTGCTAGCTCAAATGTACCCTAAAGAAGAAAAAATGCTAGGACTGTCGTTTGGGTAGGTAGATTGGTTGGGAAATATTTCTGCTGATGTTTCTATCATATTGTGGCAGCTAAATATTGAAGAAAGAAAGGGATGTGCCAAGCAGCAGGCATCTGGCCTACTCCAAAGATCATTTCTGGTTTCTTGACTCCTTCAAGAAGAAGCCATCCCCATGCGGAGCCACTGTTAGCCCCCCTATGAAATTCTTGACAAGCAAGCTAGGGGCTATATTGTTTTGGAGCCTTCAAGGAATGCCTTTCCCCTGAAAACCCATCCTCCTTGAAGTCTCTGAGTGCTATGCCCAATGCAAATCCTATCTGTTGTTCCATTCCTAAGAGGCCTACTATTCCCCCTTGCACCCCTGCAAAATGTCCCTTTCTCCCATTTTTTCCTCCCTCGGTCAAAATACCTTTGTTCCCCTCTATTTCCCCTTATCAACCCCCTAAATCCCCTCTAAAATCCCTACACCCCTTGTGTTCTCAAATTCCCCCTCCATCTCCCTACCGTTACACTTCATGCCTCAAAATACATTAAAAATGGGTTAAAAACCCATTTTGGACCTTACAATAGGACTCAGCCCCTTTCCCAATAGCCCCTCGCCTTTCCCTCTCCATATAACCCCGCGCCATAACCAATCGCTAACCCCCAAAGGCGCTTGTTACATTGGTTCTTCGAGCGCGATTACAGCCGTCGATCTGCATAGAACGGACGGCGATCGCCGCCCCCGCAGCCTCCGTCGATTTTCCCGTTCATCACCCATCAACACATCTCCACCGTCTGTTTAAAAGCCAAATCGACGGTCTGAAACCTTTCCTGCCGGTGGACCCCGCAACGCACTATGTCAAACCCGCCGGTTTCCATCACACCGCTCATGCGCGGCAGGTGGTATTTCTAAAATCACAGTGATTCCACTCAACTCTTGACACGTGGCCCCGACACTGTTTCAAAACCGCCGGCCCATCGCGCATTAAAGATCGGCCACGGATGCCGAGCGATATCACTGTCAGCCATTGGATCTTTGATCGCTCATCCAATGGTCGCCATTCATCAAAGCTACACACCAGTTAGCCTGTCTCTGCCATACCCCTGGCCCTCAGTCTATCGTTCTCCGACGCGTTTCCACCGTCGATCTCTGCCGAGATCTGACGGTCCAGATTCATTTTTCCGCCGTTGACCATTCCACTGTCGCCCGGGCCTCCACGTCATCCTTCCATGTGTCTCTTCCGTACGCCACATCACCCCACGTGTTTTCCCCGTACATCTGCCCATCTCGTTGCATATATCCGTCCAAATTCGTGTTTTTTAATGTTTTTCTCAATCAAATTCACTCCGTAGACCGCCACCTCTTCCAGAACAATTTGTCACCATTTTTCGTGTTCTCTCCCTCAATCCATCATTTTCACGACCATCTTCATCCTCTGCACTGCCTCCATCACCCCGTCCATGGTTTTTCTTAACAGGCTGCATATTTTGCAGGTTTACAGAGAGGTGGGAAAGTCTGTCATAGTTTTACAGTATTTAAATGAATCGACGGGGAATTTTGTGTGCCAGAGTTAATGAATAGCAGGTTTCATACATCAGCAGAGTGGTTTTCTACATCAAAGGACAGATTTAAACTCTGCAAAACCTTTCCAGCACCATTAAAACCTGAGCTAACCTGTCAGAAGCAATATGGAGCGACAGAAGGTTTCAGTACAAGATAAGGAGATTAGGGCACGCTAATGAATATTTTGAGCCTTAAATCTGTAGTTTAAAAGGAAAAGCACCAGTGTGAAGACCCCGAGGGTCGATCGAAGGCCCTGAACACAAGCAAAAGGTAACATCAGGGTTTATTCATCAGCAGAATGTTTTTCTTCATCAAGTACAGGGTGTCCATACAGCTTTTACTACGCACCGTGTTCCTGAAGAATTTCCACCCTAACAGCAGTTCAAAATCACCAGAGCATTGATATGGCAGACTTCTTAGTAGTCTATTTTATTTTTTTCAAATCACCAGAAGTACCATAGCCGAAACAAGTCAAAATCATATACGGAGAAGGTCACTCTTTCACAAGGGAGGTGACAGAGATTAAATACACAGCAATTAAACAAAATGGGTCTCAGGCCTGCATTCATTTTTGTGTTTAATGTTACATTTAGTGTTCACCTACCCTCTCAGTCGATCTTCTGTTCATCCTCCGCTATAAAGCACAGAAAGAAATTGTTGTTGGTTGTTGATGAGATATCAGTGAAATGCAAGAATTTTCCTCTTGAGACAAGTTCTCTGTGTAACATTGTAAGATAGGCTACGATTTGATGTATTCAGACTGAATGTTCAAGCTATGGGCTATGATGTACCTGATTGGTGTTGTTTTTAATATGACAAGCATGTTTCTTTGGATCCTGATCTAAAGCAGCTGGTGATGTTTTCTTATCTCTGTGTATGATTTCATTTCATTCCATTTCTACTGGCTCGCATCAGAAATTTGGCATAAGATTTACCCTTGATAGGTACCTTATGTTGCTGCTCTCCCAGCCCTTTATGTTTTCTGCTTATATGTGTATCTGAATATTGATTTCAATTGATTTAACCAGTGTAGTGGATGTTATTGCCTACTCTTTGATGTATGAATTAATGAAATCTATGTTTAGATGTTCTTGTTAGGATTTATTTGGATGTGTTGAGAACACTGGGAGGTCTGGAATCCTGTCTCTGCCTCATTAGAATCTTTCCACCCCAATTAAGCCTTTCTAAGATCCCTTGTCCTACCTCTAATTTTGTCCAAGCAGGCCTGGAGTTAAATGACCTCTGACCTGATTGATAGACAGAGTTGGTTGGTCCTCTTTCCTTCATTTTCAGTCCTTAATGTTCCATTTAACCAATCACCTTCTAAGATCCAAATGCTCTAGATGACTAGCCCAACTAAAAGCTTGCACATTGATTACAAATAAATCCTTTCTTGACTCCATTGCCCAAAGGCCTTGATGTTCTCTGAATTGTCTACCTTTGCCTAGTTTATCTCTTTGCTCATCCTTGTCTTATATTGGACCTTTCTTTCCTGATTCCCAACAACCAAACATAAACAATCAAACAAATAACCCTGAGCTTATAACTAGCCTAAAATCACAACTTAGAGCTTCAAAGACATACACTTTGACTCACCTAGAGAGATCCCTCTCTGGACCTAGGAGGGCTAGATCCTGAGGTCTGAAAGTGGTTCTATGTTGTCTCATCTTTTGGTCTTGTCAACCTGGCCAAAACATGGGAACTCCAACACAGCTGTTGCAGCCTAATGAAATAACGTTGTCAATCCTTTTGCAATGATTATATGTGATTGCAACACCTATTTTGAGGGTTTCTTCCTGTTTAAGTCTTCTATTTCCTATTATACATTGTATGGGCCTTATTGTAAATCTGATTTTTTGATGTATATGTAAACCTTGAGCCTCCATATTGGCCTCCTACCCTTACTTTGTTGGACTGCGTTATTTTTTGAGCAATATTGTTTAATATTGCTGTTGTTCCCATTTTGGGATATTACAGTGGTATCAAAGCAATCATCTTGGCACAACCTGTGCTTTCTTAAGAAGCCAATATGGCTTCAGAATAATATGAGCCTCTTACTGACAGAGAGAAGAGGTATGATCAAGACAAGGTTAAATCCCCTTAATCTGGAAGTGATGAAGATGGAAAGGAGTTTGCAAAAACCCTTTTGAAAGCCATGTAAGATCTTGATAGAGAGATAAAAGAGATGAGAATGGACAGAATCAAAGAATCTCCTAAGATATTTCATCTTGGAGAAAGCTCTGGCATATCTCACTACTAGAATGATCAACCGGTGAATCAACCACAAGTTTCCCAACGCTCTACCATGTCTAACTTTTTGGCTGTGGGAAATGAAGGTTTACAAGAGCAAGCATCCCTTGAATACTAATTTGAAGAATATGAGTCTCAAAATCATAGCTTCAATGATTAGCTAAGTTTTCAAGAGTTTTGTCACCTTAAGGAAAAAATAAAACCAAGACATCAACATAGAGATGGTGGATTCACTCAGAATCATGATCGACATCACTCTATGGGCAGATTATTTCTACTCAATTTTGATGGGTCATCCAAGTTTTCTTCCAAATCACGGGTACAAAAACTTGACATATACTTTCAGTTGAACAAGGTCCCAGAGATGGAAGCCATCAAGATTGCAGCGCTGCACTTTGAAGGTGAAGCACATGACTGGTGGTTCCATGGCTTGTCTACATTGGGTCATGCCAATGTGATTGCTTATTCCAAGTTCACTAGAAGGGTGGTGGAAAGATTTGACAAAAGAGATCCCGAAGCACCTTTCATGAGCCCTGCAAAGTTGAAGCAATCAGGTAATACAAAGTCTTATACTTCTAAATTTTTGAGATCATCTGTTATGGTTCCTGACTTGTCTGTAGCAAGAAGGGTTTACATGTTCATTGATGGTCTAGATGAACCTCTTCATGGGTTTTAAAGTCTACCAAGCCCACTACCTTTCATGATGCCATTGAGAGGGCTAGAGACCTTCAAGATGCCTTGCCAAAAGCAAAGGAAAAATTTCAAAACAAGACCTCTTTTCCTTCTAAAGGAAGAGAAGAGAAAGTTGCTCCTTCCAAGGAGAGCTCATTCAAGAAGCCTCTTGATATTGAAGTCCAGAGAGATATAAGAAGCAAGAAGCTATGCTTCAATTTCCAAGAACCATGGGTACCTGCACATAGATGTGCTGTTGGTAAAGCACATTACATATAGGTCTTCTCAGATCTTGAAGAAGATGAAGATGATGAACCAAGAAGAGGTCACAGCGCTGACAATGTTGAAGGAGATCCAACACCATCAGGAGATGGAAATGGAGCATTTTCTCCTATTGGAGGAACTCTTACATCTTTGTGGGGAGTACCTAAGTACTTGACCTTAAGAGTTCAAGGTGTTAGCCACCTATAAATTTTTTGTCAAGCAAAAAGGTGGCTAAATATTTTTTTGAGCCTTCAAGAGACACATTTCCTCTGAAAATCTCTCATTCTTGAAGCCTCTATGTGCCCTTTGCCTTTGAGTGATCCTCACCATTGTTTCCATCTAAAAGCCTCACTGTTTGTGAAGGAATTTTGCTCAAAAAGACCTTCTTTCCCCTTTTTATTCCCTCCAAAGCATCATTTTTCATCCATGTTCCCCTTACAAAGTTCCTCTAAAAATCCCTCATTAACACTCAAAATCTCCCTAAATCCCCTTTCAAACCTCATAATATCGTCTATTTGGTCTTAAAACCCCTTATTCCCTCTACCAAAACCCTCCTTTTGGCCTCAAAAAGCACTAAATTTAAGCCAAAAATTCCCTTTTTACATTAGAGGCTTAAGCCCCTTTTGACTAAGCCCCTCAACCACTTCCCCACATATGACCCACGCCCAGGACCAAGTGCTAAAGCCCCGGGCACTAATCGCAATCGAGACTTTCAATGGGTGCATTCCCCTTTGTTTCTTGGTTTTTTCCGATGTGAGGTCTTTTGTTCTAATAGACCCCCGCTGCGATCTCAACCGTTGATCTTTTAAAGATCTGATGGTCAGCGCTTGTTCCGCAGCGCGCCCCGTCGCCTCTATCCATTCACCCCTCTAATTATGTGTAGACCATTGATCTATCATTTTGATCCGACGGCTATTGCAAAATTGCATCAACGCCAATCGCACCAATCCTGTGTTACCAACCCCTCTCGATTTGCAAGCCCCAATTTGATCTAAGCCATTCATCCATCTGGATCCAACGGTCTAGATTACTCCACACTCCACTCATTTTCCCCTCATCTTTCTCCCCTTCCGATGAATCTTCGTTGTCGATTCCCCGCCGATCCAACGACCCTAGTGTAATCTCAAGACCAAAACTTAGAGCCTCGGCCTCCTTCCTTCTCCGATTGTGATTTATTTCCCACTTTTGATCTCTTTAGATACAACGGCTCTCATTCATCCCACCCATTTATTTACCCCTTTTGCCTTTCGCTCCCCCTTTTAGTCTTGACCATCCGTGTCTCAGATCTGACGGCTGAGATCAAACCCACTTTTGACTCTTCACCGCCTAACAAACCATGCACTTTCCCTTATCGCGCTCCATCCTCCACCATCCGATCTCCCACCCCTCCATCCGATGGTCAGCATGCATATCGCATTATTTTGTCATCCGGGCTTTAACACTTCAAAATCGCGCAATATAGGTGGTTTTGGAAGGACACGTGGCAAGTGGCGACATATATCACGTTTTTTCTGAAAATTTTCCAAACCGCTTAGAAGCCGCGCGACACCAGCTATTTTCTAACTAAAACCACCTTCCTCCCTGTTGCTCCAGCAACCTCCATAATCAGACTCAGCCGTCCATCTGATCAGATCAACGGTCCATACTGTATCGCGTCTCCCGTCCATTATCATCCATTGGATTTCCAAAGAGTTTCATCCGACGATCCCCACTGTTGATCTCCTCCTGAGATCCAACGGTCCACGTTTAATCGCCCTTCGCACGTCGGGTCCCACCATTTAAAGGCCCTGCTTTCATACATTTTGCTCCATTTTCTTTGTGAATCACCCAATGATCCGAATGGAAAATGGCATCAACCCATGGTATTAAACTACCCATGCTATCCATCCACCCATGGAATTTACCCATGGTATTGTAAATGGCATCAACCCATGGTATTCATCCACTCATGATATTTATTCACCCATGGTATTGTAAGTGACCCATGGTATGTATCCACCCATGGTATTCATCCACACACGGGATTTACCCATGGTATTGTAAGTGGTATCTACCCATGGTATTGGCCTATGGTATCTACACATGGTATTGTAACTCAAAAAAGGCTATAAATAACAAGCCTCAGTTTGTAAAAGGATAGATTGTCTGCCACAATGTAGCTTCTACATTTATTCTCTGTTTTAATAAAACAAGTTTATTTGTGGTTTTATTTGCTTTGTGTTCTCTCTTTTTTTCTGCCATTCTAATTTTGCAGATCTTGTCAGATCCATTTCAATTTTCTTAGATCTTAGGGGCCTCCCCCCAAGATTTGGATCAGTGGTATCAGATTCAGATTATTCCTCCATGGGAATGAGGGTTTGAAACATATTTCAGTTTCAATGTTTTGCAGCAATCTTCAGCGAAATCCATGAATTTTTTTTGGGCGGCGAGTTTTCAGATCATATCTGAAAATTTTGGTGAAGAATTTGCAAAAACAAAAGACCAGATCTGGATTCCTTGCGAAAAAACACTCAAATTCAAAAAAACAATCAGTGAAATTGGAGTTCGGATGAGGGAGATATCGCTGATTCAAAATCTGCAATGTTGAAGCAATTTTTCTGACGACAATTCATGGACAGCGACTCTCCTGTCAATTTTTCGCATTTTTTCGTGCAAAATTTCAAAGAAATGGATATAGATCTGAGCTCCTCTTGAAAAATCACCCAAGTTAAAAAAACAAATCGGTCGAATCGGAGTCCGGATGTGGGAGTTATCGTTGATTTAAAATCAACTATTTTTTCAGAAATTTTGTGACGGCGAGACAGTTTCAGCGCGAATCTGAGACTCTAAAGTCTCTAGATAGTGGTTTCAAAAACATGAGAAGATGCAGAATGATCATTCCATTTCCAAAAATAGGTTATAATAAATATTCTAAGTTATATTGACCGAGTTATTCTCATTTTAAATCTGGAGCAGCATTCGGAGCGGGTTCCCTTTGGAGATGTGCCCTCCCACCCCGCTTTAGTAGGCACCTACTTCACATTCATCAGTTTCAGAATAGCAGCGTTCGGCTTGGGTTATTTGGAGACGTGCCCTCCCACCCCAAGCTATGTAGGAACCTGCTATTTCATCAACAATCAACATCATGGTTATGGGTCAACCGCACAAAATCGTTTTCATCGAAATCCATTTGCTAGGCCACACACTATTAGTAACACAGTTGGTCACAAGCATTACAAGGTATCTCTATCCTTGGATCTTCGTTTATCATGGTTTTTGTTCATCCACAAACCCACACTTCATCGAATTCCATTTTCTAGGTCGCACACTATCAATATCACAGTTGGTCATAAGCATTACAGGGTATCTCTATCCTCAGATCTTTGTTCATCACGGTTATGGGTTGACTGCAAAAAATTCTTCTCTTCAGTGGCTCTTCATATTCAACAAAGGCTTCCCAGGAGGGAACTTCACGCAATGGGGACCATTTCTTCTTAAGGAGGGAGGAATGATCCGAATGGAAAATGGCATCAACCCATGGTATTCATCTACCCATGTTATCCATCCACCCATGGAATTTACCCATGGTATTGTAAATGGAATCAACCCATGGTATTCATCCACTCATGATATTTATTCGCCCATGGTATTGTAAGTGACCCATGGTATGTATCCACCCATGGTATTCATCCACACATGGGATTTACCCATGGTATTTAAGTGGTATCTACCCATGGTATTGGCCTATGGTATCTACACATGGTATTGTAACTCAAAAAGGGTTATAAATAACAAGCCTCAGTTTGTAAAAGGACAGATTGTCTACCACAATGTAGCTTCTACATTTATTATCTGTTTTAATAAAACAAGTTTCTTTGTGGTTTTATTTGCTTTGTGTTCTCTCTTTTTTTCTGCCATTCTAATTTTGCAGATCTTGTCAGATCTATTTCAATTTTCTTAGATCATAGGGGCCTCCCCCCAAGATCTGGATCAGTGCACTAAATTTTTGGTTTCAACACTAAAGTGTTAGTTTCTCCGCCTAACTTACTATAAACACCTCCATTCATGAATCCTGGTCATTGATCACCATTGCATTATCTAATCCAATGGTCTGTGGCCCTTATTACACCAAGCCTCCAGCAAATCATCCCTTCACCATTCTGTAGTGCTTTTTCATCCATTTTCACCTGCATTCACCATTCTGCCACCATCCCATGGGCCTCCATAGCAAATTCTCCTTCGCTCCCCTGGATTTTTATAACAGGTTTATTGCATTTTTGCAGGGTTTACAGAGTGGTAATTTCACTCTGTCTCCACAGTCACAGTTACTGTGACTCAGAGTGTAGAGAAAACATTGTAGCAGCGACAGAGAGTATCAGTAGAAACAGATCAGAGGATTACTACTTGCTATTGTAGCTTAATGATCGTAATCTGTGTTCAAAGGATCAAGACACAGTTAGAGATCATGAAGAGGATTAAGAGGCCTAAAAAGGCCTAAAGCGCAAAAAAGTTATATCAGTGCATTCAAATCAGCAGAGACACCTGTTCTCCAGAAAGGACACCTCCCGACGGCGTTTTCCGTGCCTCCTTGAGCCCTTAAAGATATTTCACTGATAGAAGCTTCTTAAAGATTGTGAGGACCATAGTTATGGAGTATGGAGACCTGCAGACCTTCTGTCCATGTCACTTATTTCAGAAGGCAATACAGAGTACCATGCCAGCCTGAGTACTTCAAAAGAACATACCTGAAGTTATTAACAGGACTTCTAGGCCATACCATAGAGTACATACAACGATGCAGAGCCATTAAGCAGAGTGGGCACGAACACTGCCTCTGCTCTGTCTTAATGAGTCAATTTAACTTACATATACTCTTGCTATTATTCATTCTCCTATAAGAACTCCCGAAGAACATATTGTAATGGTTGTTGTTGTTGTTAGTTGTAGGGATTCAATCGACTGTTAGAATAGTTATTGGGGGAAAGTAGCTGAGTAGTTTGTAATTTAGTAGGCTGGGAGGAGAAGTTTGGACTGTAATCAGCTATTGAGCTCAAAGTATGTGACTGGTGGATCCTGGTCTATATTTCCGGTGATGTTTCTCTTACTACAATTGTCTCATTACATTATTCATGTTGTCCATTTATTCTCTGATAAGAATCAGTAAATCAGGCTTAGGATATACCCCTGCATGGTACCTTAATGCCCACTACTCTTCTTACCTTTGATGTTTTCTGCTGGTAGTGAATCTAAGAACAAATTCATGTAATTTAACCAGTCAAAGACGTTGGTCCAGCCCATGCTTACTAATGTATGAATTCAGGGTTTGTTGCTTAGATGTTCTTGTTGGGTTTAAGCTGGAAGAATTGGGATACCGGGGATTTAGTGTAAGCCCTATCCACTGGGGTCCTTTTCCAACAGATCAACCTTTCTAAGATCCCTTTGAGCTGGTGTCGAAAGCATTGAAGGTTAAAAGTACTTCTCTAATCTTAGGCCTAGTTCTGTGTTTAAATCTCAAGTGTTTTTCCTTTGAGAGTATGCTGAAAGCAGGCCTGGAGTTAAATGACCTCTGACCTGATCTTAAGCTACCCTTTGTGTTTTCATTGAGAGTTTCATTTGAGTATGTCAAAGTAGGTCTGGATTTAAATGACATCTGACCTAATCTCCAGACAGAAATTGGGTTTCTTTATTTCTTTCACCTTCACTCCTTATTGTTCCATTCCACCATCTATCTAAGAAGATCCTTTAGTATAGATGACTTGCCCTATGGAAAACCTTGGATAGTTTTTATGCAAGTAATCCACTTTCATGACTCCACAGCCCAATGGATTGGCACTTTCTTGACCCATCTTCCTTTGCCGAAACTTCCTGCCACTTTGTTCCTTTCATTCCATTTAACCTTCTCAGTTAATGATCTTCGACCAACCCAACAACCAAATCCTTTTAAAACCCCTGTGCTTCATACCTAGCCTAATACCTCATTTTGAGCTTCAAAGATATATCATTCTTTTCCTTTTATAGAGAGATCCCTCTCTGGATCTAGGAGGGCTAGATCCTAGGATCCCAAAGTGGTTTTGATGTTGTCTTGTCTTTTGGTCTTGCCAATCTGGCCAAAACACAGGAACCCCAACACAAGGTTCAATCATGAATTAGAGGGTTTCTGGATTGACTGAAAGTGGGGATACCCACAATTTCATTGATGCCCATCTCATGCAAAGGAGGGCAATACCCATTGATACTTTTGAGGGATTCTCCGTTTTGGTCCCAGGAGATAGAAAAATGCAATGCATGCATTATGTCCCATCACTTTCAGTCACCATGGGATCCTACACCTTGGTGGATCACTTCTTTGTAGTTGACATACCAAACACCTATGTTATCTTGGGTGTTCAATGGTTGATTACATTGGGGAAAGTCACCACTGATTGGGAGGCTTCACAATTGGAATGGGTGGACAAGAAGAGTGGTGAACCTCACATGATGAAGGGCATGCATACTTACCCCTCACATAACACTTTCACATAGAAAACAGATATGTATTTGCGAAGTGGAAGCAAGGACCTCACAGTCCCATCTATTATGTTCAAGATATCTCTACATGGGACATTCTTATCTAGTGGAAAACCACCTAGGAGGCCACCTGATTCAGATTTTGTGGGGGATATCTCACAACTTGCTGCTCCAAACTTAGATACAGGAGGGATTGGAGCACTTGAAGACAAAGCTACAGCACTGGGAGGCTTGGGTAAGCTCAAGGAGGAGGGAGATTTTCTTCCCCCATCATCATCACCCCCTCTCATTTCTGGATCTGCGTTGTGGGAGGAGAAGAAGGGAAGGAATAGCCTTCCAACACACACCTTTTGCATAGGATTTTTCAAGGAGAAGAGTAGCAACATGACAGACATTTCTATTGATGCATCATCAATGCTGTCATTGTTGAGCAGTGTAGATTTGTATTGGAAATCCCAACTGCTATTGGATTATTCCAAATATCTTCACACTTGTATGATACTTGATGACCAGCTACATGAAGAGGGCTACTTAGTCCAAGGAGGGGTCATCTATCATCATGGTAGGATCTTCTTGTCTAGAGCTTCTAAGTTTAAGCATAAGTTACTACAAGGAGCATACAAAGAGTTATGTTTCATCCATATGCATTCCATGAGGATCTACAGTATCATCATGAGGAGCTTTGATTGGGAAGGTTTGAAAGAAGAATTACATCATCATTTTCAAGAATGCATGAACTATGTGGAGTTGGGGCAGCCATGTGACTCTATGAAAGAGTTATTTCAGCCATCTCTTCCTTCTTTGGAAAGAGGAGAAAGATCCATGCACAACTCCATGTGTGTGAGAGACATTGTTGGTGAAGAATCTGATCATGTAAAGCAAGTTTCATTTTCTGATTTTACATATTCTTTCACCGTGTTTATGTGGGCCATGACTCCAAGGAGGAGTGATGTATCATGTAAGTCTCATGGAAAACATTGGGCCACTAAAATTTCTAAATTTGGCCACTCCCTTGTTGTGCAAAGGGAGATTTTCTTTCATGATGGGTGCTTCCCAAAGGCACCAAACATATCTCACACTTTCAGCCATGGTGAGATGACATGTGTAGCAAGTAAGTGGTGGGGAAACTACTTACCATACCTTGATATGATGCAGGCAAGAGATGCACTGCGCTGGTACCATATGTGGGACTATGACCCACCTCCTCATGCTCAAATTTATGTTTGTTTATATGTAGTTTTGCTTCCATACCTTGATGATATAGTTGTACATTTTTATGGGTATGAATGGAGGGAGCTTGGGAAGCTTGTATGTACCACATGGGATGGAGACTCTCTATGTGCCTTATGCTACATGTTTCAGGGAGAGTACTGGTTCAGCCATGTTTGTTTCATGTGAATTCTTGACTCCTTGTGTGATGGGCTATGTACATCTCATAATGACCTTGGAGGAACAATTCATGGAGGGTTGGATTGGTGAACACTTAGCTTATGCAGAAAGCTTAACTCATGATGGTGTCACCAATGGAGGAGGAGAAGTGTTGCAACACTCACCCAATCAATTGCTTGAGGAAGAGCAACATTTTGGAGGGGAGAACTGTAATTCTCAATTAGCCCAAGCTAATGGGAACACACAATTTTGTTTCATTTTCCTGTTGCATGAATAAATGTGTAAAGGAGGACAATAAAAACTCATAAAACAGTGAATAAATCAATGCCCATGTGAACAAAGATAAATCTGGGCCATCTTAATAAAACACCCTTATGTGTCAAAGGGATTGAGACATTTGACTGGGTCAACCATGACCAGATCAACAACGTTGTCTAGAGGGGATGAACCTCATTGATGCACAACGCAATATTAGTTGGAGGTGGCACATGTGAAAGAAGCTAAATCATTGAGATGGTTTAGGGTTTTTCAAGACTTATATCTTATAAAAGGAAGAGGAGGAAAACAAAAGAAGGTTGTTGATGTGATTGCATTTTCTGAATATATTGTCTAATTAGACATATATCATTCTCATGATGTTTATCTAAGAATAGTGTTGTTTAGCACTAGGTGTTCCTGATCACGAATCCCACCTCTTTCCTTGAGATGCCTCTTGGAAGAGTCTTGCTGATCTTGTCCACTATCAGGCATTTGGCCAAGCTTCATCTTCCAACTACAACATAGATCCTGTTGAGGGTTTGGTTGTCCTTGTAAGTTACAGCAAGTGGAGGCTAGATCTACTCAGATCTAGGCCAATCTAGTGCCTCTTTTCACTGGGAAAGACTTCTATCCCATTGGCAAGAATGTATTGGATCATTGAAGCTTCAGATCCACATCTTGGCATTAGGCCAAACTGATCTTGAACCCTATAGCACAGTCCATCTTCCAGATCTGTGTTTTTCTATAGGTGTTGTTGTGAGGGCTTTTGGAATAACTTTGGAGGAGTGATCTCTAGTTTTTAGAATATGCCTTTCACTGTGGTGATCCATTGATTTCAAATCTAATCCATGTTATATTAAAATATGATCTGGATTCTCCTGTATTTACTGCATATTTTATGAATATTTCTGCAGATCTGTAGGTTTAGATCTTAGATCTACTTGTGCTTCATGTATTGCTGAAAACCCCAAGGGGTATGTAAAGTAGAGACTCTAAAGTGTATGGATCTGTCATAGATCTAACTGTTCTTGCATTATTTTTCTCTAGATCTAAGTTATAATCAACAGTTGTTGCAGCCTAATGAAAATAACGTTGTCAAGCCTTTTGTAGTGATTATATGTGATTGCAACACCTCTTTTGAGGGTTTCTTCATGTTTAAGTCTTCTATTTCCTGTTATACATTGTAAGGGCCTTATTGTAAATCCAATTTGCTGATGTATATGTAAACCTTGAGCCTCCATATTGGCCTCCTACTCTTACTTTGTTGGACTGCATTATTTTCTGAGCAGTATTGTTTAATATTGTTTTTGTTCCCATTTTGGGATATTACACCCTAGTTTTGGGCCACTAAGAACCACCATCCCATGTGAGTGTTCGAGTCTTGGGCTTCTTGGTAGTCCGCTAATAGTACCGAGTATTAACCAAGTAGCCCTAACTGATACCGCACGCATTGTGCCTAAGCCTAACCCCCTCTGAAATGGGTCTCTTTCGTGCTTGGGTTTTCTTTTTCGTGGGATGATAGGTGGATTTGAAGCTCCCTAAACAGACAAATTCCATGTTTCAAGATGAATTATGATCAAGGAGGCTTATTGGATTCCTACCCCCTTGATCCTAATTTAAGCTATAAATTCTTTTGTGGCCCTTGTGGGGAGAATTTAGTGAGTTTGTTTAAGTTAGTTTTAGGTGTCTTTGCTTCACTTAGTGGGTGAGAGTGTGTGAGAAAAAAGTGGACAAGCACATAGTATGAACGTGTAGATATTCGATGATCCTTTACAAAATCCCCTATTTAAACTATGTTGTATTGTTCCTGGCTCAAAAGAAAAACATGTTTAGATAATGGGCGGCTTTCTATTTTTCCTAGTTAATCTATGTGACCAACTCTAGGGAGATGGAAAATTGTGAATAGGGAGCGTTCATATACTTACCTAGGATCACCAGAGGGTGAAAAGGTAGCAAAGACTACTTTCTCTTCTATAAACAATTCAATCCTAGTCCCGAAATTCCTAGTGTAAAAAATTGAACTAAACTAAAACTTTTACACTAGAAAAAATAAAACTAGCTATGTATGTGTGGTCTTGGGCCACTTACTTTGGCTAGTTATCTAGGTGTGTGAGTACCAAAATTTGCAAAACATAAATTTGTTTCTGAATGCAAGTTATTTCCCCCCCCTACTTAAACTATGTGTGAACTTTGAAAAAATCAACTTGAAGTAAAATTGACACTAAACCTACAAAAAGTAGCTAAGAGTGAGCTTTAACAAGTTGCGGGGTACCACAACCAGTGACGATAGGTGTATTAGGGGCTGCCAAGCTCTTTACAAGCAGGAAAAGACAGAAATGAGGGAGAAATTTATCATTCTGTATTTTTCATGCAAAAGGCTAAAACAGGCGCATTGTCTGTGCACGGGTCAGCTCTGAATGTGTGCCTTGCACGTCTGTGAGAAGAAAATGCGCTCAAATTACCACAAGAAAAGTTTTTCAAGTTTTTATGCTTCAATTTGTCACTTGAGATGAACTAGGGACTGCAAGAGAAATCAGGGGAAATTTAGCTCCACTCCACAACGCAGAAAAAGGTCTCTGCAAAAAAGGCACAACCACATAAAATTGGTAATAAATGTTAGTGGGGTCACCAATCCTATTGGAGTGTGTTTGGTGCACGTATGTATGAAATCACACCAACTTAACGGGTGTTGTCTACTCACTTAATTTATTGGTAACAGGAAGAAAAAGAAGTGGAGTCAAGCACGTTAGTGGAACAAGCTAGAATCAATAAGCATACTAGATAGAGAAATAGCATGCATATATAAACTAAAAACTAAAACAAATAAACACGAGCTCTGAAAAGAGTCAAACAACAACAATAATACGAACGGTGGCTCTAGGCCCCTCTTATCGAGCGTTGGTAGTAATAAGACTGAAGCTTTACCCTCTTGCCAAAGGACCCCTAGACAATGGGTTCTAGGTCCTGATGCAAGGATGTTTTTATCCCAAGCTTGCCTCGGTGTAGTCTCCCTCTCTCTCTATTATGTTGGACTGAACTTGTTGGATGGCCAACAATTGAGTCCCCTCTATCTTCAGCTACGACTAACACACTGCTGGTATTGCTTGGGAAATTCTGGCTAGCATAAAAATGTGTTCACCAATTCTTCATCTCACGGTGGCCTTATATAGGAGATTTCAAATCCTCCCTTCTCTCTCTTGGTACATTGTGGATGGTGACCCAAGAGAGGGGTTGATTCCGTTGTGTGCTCCAAATATTCCATTGTGTGCTCACTTAGTGTAGAAGGAAGCGTTGGTGGTTGTACTTAGGTGACTCCAAGTAAGGGGTCACTTGTCCTTTGCTTTGTTTGGTCCCGGATACTGACATTTCTCCACTCCCAGGATTACACGCATATCATGAAAAAAGATGCATGGAAGGCGCTCTTCATGAAGGATTATGCATGAAAAAAGCATTTAAGAGTTGTTCAAATTTGATTTTCCTCAAACCTTAGAGATTTTTAAATACTTCTAGATTCTATAATGTCTTCCAGCCCTGTAAATCCTTTTGTCTGACATTAATTAATTTCGTCTTTTGTTGTACGATTTTCCAGTGTTAAGAGTATGTCACCATACCAACTTGTCTATGGCATGGATGTTGTTTTCCCATCATTTCTATCATAGCCAGTGAAGAATATGATGCAAGAATTACAAGTGGAACCAAATGATGCACTCAGGAGGATTCATCAAACTATTCAGTTGCAGCAAAAAAGAGAAGAAGTATATAACAGAACACAACTCATCCAAGAAAATATCAAGAAAAAATTTGACAGAAGGACCTCATAGATTTAGATGGAACAGACTGACCTCCTGGTCCTGTAAATGACAGGATGTTGAAATATTATTTTTCCTAGTCTAAAGATTCCTCTTACGTCATTGTAAATATTGCAGTCAACATAGTTTGGATTGGATATTTTTCTAATGATGGTTGAAGCCTGCATATAAGGCCTTAAGCCATGGCCAATAGATTATCATAATATGTTTTGAAGCAGAAAAGGAATCAGATTACAAATTTCTCATAAATACAGATGAAAAGGCCCAATGGATAAGGCTAGTGATCACAGGTTCTTGACACTTCAATGCATGGAAGTGCCATCCCCAACTGGAGCCACTATTAGGGTCCTATATTTCATAGGATCTCAAGGTAATTGAATCTATTCTATATATTGAATTTCTTTCATAAAATGATTTCCAATCTGGAAATAATTTTCAAAATAAATTAAAAAAGCGAAATAACATAAAAAATCAAAAGAGGGTATATGTTATAAATAAAAATATATAAGATGTGAACCCCATAAAAAGAAGAAAAATAAATTATAAAAGTGTTGCACATTCAAATGCCACTACTTTAGTTTAGTTTACTTATGCAAATAAATTGTGTGCAACTTGTTTAAAATGTCACAATAGTTCAATAAAATTTAATCATATAATTTAAGCATGATTGAATTAGATTTAAATTTATTGTTAATAAGTAGTTAAATTATTTTCAAACTAATAAGGTAGGATATGGATGCAAAAGAATAAAATTTAAAAATTTTAGGAAAATTATGATTTTTGTAGGCATCCATGTCAATAAAATGTTAGGTGTTAGATGCTCTAAACAAATAAGGCGAAATAAAATGTTAGGGAAATGATAAAGAAAGAGAAAAACTTCATTATGTATTAAAAGGATTTTGATTTTGGCTGCTATTCTAAATGCGCCTATTTAAAAAGTTATTAATATGGTTTAACTCATACTCCGAAATCATAAAAACCCCCTAGTCAAAAATTTGAAATCCCTTCACCTTTTTCCCTCCTAAATCCAAAACATCTTTCTAACCCCTTCCCCCCTTCTAGAATTCCTTTTCCCCTTTGAAAACCCCCTTACCCCTTTAAAAAAAATTATTTTTTATAAAAACACAAAAACCCACTTTCAGAGTCTAAAGCATAGATTTATTCCTTGACCCCACTCTGATTTGACCCTTCCATGCAAAATATTACCCAACCCCACCTCATTTGAAAGAGCACAACTTCGCCTACCGTCTAATTAGCACTAAGCATATCAGACGTCTCAGGATCAATTTCGCATCCCCCGACGTTCTATGTTTAATATTGATGCGGGGGGGGAAGGGGGGGGTACAAAATAGGTAGTTTTCTCCACCCACTCTCCTGCCACACGACGTCTCATGGTGTTATCGCACCCCCTCCTTCCCAAACCATAAACCACCCCACGGGCATGCGATAAACCACCAAGTTTCAAAATATAAACCCCACCATTCAAATTCATTGTCTAAGTCACCCTCATCTCCCTCACGATCTCATCACACTCATTTATATCCAATGACTCATGTGGATTTTCATCCCCCATCCATCATCCAAATTTTATCACCAGGGAGGGTCCGAAAATTATTGTTTCCCAATACCGCCTCGACCATACGTGTCAGCCTCACAAGAGTTCGGACCCCCCAAGCATGAAACCATAAACCACCATACCCCCCCCCCCCCCCCTGAAAACCATTTTCTAAATTCGCAAGTTGTTTTATGGTGCAAGTGATTAACAAAACCAGAATCACTAATATCTACACCATCATCAACAATACCAATATCCCATCCCACTAATGAGGCTAGCAGATTAATCAAAACAATGGAAGAAATGTCCATTCAGACTATAGAGATTTAATGATATTTGACCTTCTATACATATTATATTTGAGCAGAACGACTTGGTGAAGAAAGCCGGTGAGGCAATTCAGAAATTCAAAGTCAACATTGGAGAGAAACCAGAGGAAGCCTCTGAAATAATCAAATTCCTGAATTCTAAAAATAAGTAAGAATTGGAAGATCTACTCTTCTGTTGGAATAAAAATGCACTAGTGTTAAAATTATAATACAACGTTGTTTTAGCATACTTATGGTTTTTTTTACAATCGTAATGTTTTCTTCTAAAGTTCAAACTAAATAATTCTTATTTACTCTTTAGTTCTGCTGAATTTTCATCATATTTCTGTCATAAATCCACTTATAAACTCAAAGAACTAGTAAATATTCCTAGCTTGCCCTGTGTTTACTCTATTAAAAATTTGATGCAATCGTCCAGTAATTTTATGACTCTATTGCCCAATAGACATTAATCCATTGAACACAATCAATTTCCCAAAACCCAAAACAAATTCTAAACTCAGGTACAATCATAACTAGCCTAAAAATCATTTAAACAAAGCTATATCTTAAAGAGAGAGCCCTCTCTAGATCTAGGAAGGCTAGGTCCTAGGTTCCAAAGTTGGTTTGATGTTGGCCTATGTGATTAGTTCTCACAATTTCTTGCAAATTACAGAATGCTAACAAAGTGGCGACCATGCTGGGGAGAATTTAAATCAACTATAATTTCTTTCTAATTTAATCTCTGGTTAAATTATCATTGTATTAATATCTCATAGTTTTCTATCTTTTATTTTTTTGTAAATAAAGTTTGAGTTACATTTTATAGTGTGTGTTATGACTTTTAAAACTATTTTCCAAGATACCTTATATAAGATCCCATCCTGATCCAAAACCTCGTGAAATAGTGGATGATCCTCAAAGGATTGGAAGAAGAACTAAGGATACTTCAAAGAAATCAGTTAAACAGATAAGTTCATCAGAAAGTCAGGGAAGTAATAATCCTATCCCAAGAGAACAATCCCTTCATGTTAAGCTTGAGACATTACAAGATATCAACTTTGACTTAAAATTTGAGCAAAGCCTCTTTAGAAGAAAATCCCTAAATTGGGAATATATAATAGACCTTGACCAATCATTTCTGCATCTAGATTCACCTAAAAATTTGTCTTCTTTAAAATATGATCAAGAAATTGTCCATGATTTTAAAATCCTCAAAAATTTAGTATTAGACTACACTTCAGCAATTACAAATGCCTATCTTCAACAATCAGTAGAATTGTCTGCATTAAATAATTTCGCTTCATACATTACATCCCAAATAGTTCAAAAAGGATTTGTGAGTTCATCCCCTTTTGAAAATTCTGCTACTTATCCTCACCAAAAAATGCAAAGACCTTCATATCCATCACTTCATCCCTCCTCTCCTTCACATATAGTTCATCCTTTTCCATCTCTTCCACCAATTGTTAATCCACAACTTGTTGTTTTCAACCCTCCAACTCCAATCATGGTTGCACGTTATTCTCCCTTGGTTCTTCCTCAAAATTCAAGGGCTATGCCTCAAAATTATCAATCTAAAATACCTCAGTTTGATAACACCCAACCCATTACTACTCATCAACATGTAGATAAAATTAATGATTTCTTTGATCGATATGAGGTTGATGTTGATGATGTTATGATGATATTATTTTTTCAAACCCTTGGAGGTGAAGTTAGGAAATGGTTTAGAGCTTTACCAATTGCTTCCATCAATAATCTAGTAGTTCTACTACGTCAATTTCTAGATAGATGGCAAGTTAAAAATAATCCCCTCCAAATTCTGTTAGAATACGAAAACATTAGAAGAGAAACTAGAGAAAGTGTACAAGATAATTGTGCTCGATTTAACACTATTTATAATGATATTCCTACTCACATAAAACCACCTAAAGGACTAGTACTGATTAAATTTCCAGATGGTTTTGAACCAGAAATAACTTATCAATTAAGAAAAAGGAATGATGTCACCTTAGAAGAAATCCAAAGCATAACAATCAGTGTAGAGGCTAATCTATTAGCCAAAAGAGCTAGAATGAAGACTGAAAAGAGAGTTACCATAAAGGAAGAAGAATCAACATCTAACACTAATGCCAAGATAAAATCTTTAATGAGGGAAATGGAATGAATGATGATTGATAGAAACATCCCTAGGGAAAATAAAAATCCTCCTCAATATCGAAATCAAAACAATATGAGAAATCAACCAAAAATCAAACAAAGAGGGCCTGACTAACAAATTAGACCTCCTTTCCAGGATAATTATGCTGGTGAAAATGAAGAAATCCCTCAAGAGGAAGAGGACAACCAAATAAATCTGTTTGGTTTACAAAATAATGATACCACTTTTCTTACAGAAGAACACCAACAACTATTTTAATTAGCCCAAATAGAGCTTGAATCAGATGAATCTGAAGAATATAAACACGATTTTGAAAACGCCATTATGGAAGTTCACAAACAATATAATATTAGGAGCAAGAAAAATTTGGACAATACTGCAAAGAAAAACACTAATCAACCTCCTAAAAATACTTCTGATTCTAATCCTAAGAAAACAGTTGAAAATTCTCCCAAGAAATCTGATGAAACTCCTGGAAATCAGCCTTCAGAGATTCCTACCAAAAAAACAGGTGATTTTGTTTCTAAACCCACTCAAACTGATCTCCACAAGCCCTACTCAGATCTAAGGAATCTTTCCATATAAATAATATTCCCAACACTGTAAAAGTTCCATCATCATTTAATATTTAAAGTGAACTAGCTAAAATAAAAATTTCCATTCCTTTGACCGAGTTAATAAAGAAACAACCATATAGAACTCAGGTTATGGATGTTCTGAAGATAGGGGAAACTACTAACACTCTCAATCTGAATGATGATCAACCTGAATTGTTGTTTGGTCCAGAAGTAGAGGGTAAGTTAAAGTAAGGAGCAGTTCCTCCTTTCTATGTCAGCTTAAACATACATGATAAAATCTGACATAATTCTATGCTAGATTCAGGGGCTTCACACAACTTAATGCCGAAAGCTCTAATGGAAAAGTTAGGTATTGGCATCACTAGGCCCTACAAATATCTATACTCATTTTATTCAATTAAAGTGAAGTGTTTAGGTCTCATCAAGGACTTGTGTATAACTTTGTCTCAAATCCTAGCCAAAAGCCTAGTTATGGACATTTTCGTAGCAGACATTCCTCCTAAATATGGCATGCTTTTATCACGTTCTTGAGGAGAAACGTTACAAGGAACTCTTCAACTAGATATGAATTTTGCTACAATACCAGTATTTGGCCAGCAAAGAAGGTTATATAGGGAAACTCTCATGAAATATATGGTAATCAGTCAAGAAAAAACTCATAATTACCCTCTATATTTAGTTGCCACTGATTTATATTCATTCATATTATTTAATGATACTGAAATGAAAGCCCAATTTGGAAATTACTTGGATACACCTGAAAATGCAGATCTAATCAAACAATTAACTCCTACTTTAGAACTCTTCTAGAATATAAACTTTGATGGGACTTGTAGTAAAGAAGGCTCTGGATCTGGAATCTGGTTATCTAATCCAGCTAATAATCATTGTTAAGGGAATTCCTATAAATTCAATTTTCAGTGCACCAATAATATTGCTGAATATGAAGCTTTGACGTTAGGACTACAGTTGCTTAAGAAATTAGGGGCCAAAATAATTATTGTACAGGGAGATTCTGAATTAATCATTAAACAAGTAAAAGGAAAATATGTTGTTAAACACCCTAGATTAACAACTTACAGACATGCAGTGATCGATTACTTACATAATTTTATGGAATATGGTCTAGCAGTAATTCCAAGAAGTCAAAATGTCATAGTTGATAGTCTTGTTGTTTTTGTAAGCACTTGAAAAATACCTCACCCAAATTAACCACATACAATTGAAATTAAACATCGACCTTCAATACCAGATAACATGTGATATTGGCAAGTTTTCGGGAATGACAAATAGATTGAAAACTTCTTGCTGTCAAAAGATGATTTTGGGGTAACGCAGATAGATTTGGATAATCAGGAAAATAAACTAGAGGATGATGTGGAAAATTCAATAGTTGTATATAATCCTTTGAAAAACTAGTCTGATAGATTAGATGTAAATAATCATTTAGATGAAAGTGTGCATAAATTAGAAATTCATGAAATAGATCCTCAAAAGGAAGATTTTTAAATGCTTCATCTAAAAGATAATATTCTTCCCTGGGGATTAGCTCCATTAGAAGACCTTTCTGATTTTAATGATGTAGCAAAGAAGCCCAAAATTGAGCCCATAGGAGCAGAAGTTGAGTAATGTAACATAGGTACTGAAGAAAACCCAAATATGATTAAACTGCCAAAAACATTACCTACTATGACCAAATGAAGATATATTTCCCTTTCCAAAGAATACATTGATGTTTTCACTTGGAATTATGAGGACTTGAAATTTTATGATTCCAAAATCATACAACGCAAAATTCCAATTAAAGAAGAACAAAAACCTTTCAAACAGAAACTTCGAAGGATAAATCTAGTTTTGCTACCTTTAGTTGAGAAATAAGTTAAATTAATGTATGATGCTAAAATAATTGTCCCTCTTAGATATTTCAAATGGGCATCAAACATAGTGCCAACCAGAAAGAAAACTAGAGAAATCAGGATGGGCATTGATTTTAGAAATCTAAATAAGGTTTCTTCGAAAGATAATTACCCCTTACCTAAAATGGACCATATCTTACAAAAGTTGATAGGATCAAGTAGGATATCATTACTAGATGGTTTCTCTGGCTATAATCAAGTTTTGGTTGATCCAGAAGATCAAGATAAAACAACCTTTACCACTCCATGGGGCACTTTCATTTATGTGAAAATGCCTTTTGGACTAATGAATGCTGGAGCCACCTTCCAAAGATCAATAGACATTGATTTTTGGGAAGAGATTGGCCTTTTTATTGTTATCTATCTGGATGATATAACTGTGTATTCAAAATTTGATGAAGAACACTTTAAACATTTAAAACGAGTCTTTGAGAAATGTAGAATATTTGGCATATCTTTAAATCCTAAGAAAACACTATTTAGTCTTGAAGAAGGTAGACTTTTAGGGCATATCATATCAAAATATGGAGTTAGAATTTCTCCTAAGAGAATTGAAGCAATCCTAAAGATTAGTCCCCCAAGGAGCATTAAAGAACTTCAATCCTTCATAGGTAAAATCAATTTTCTGAGAAGATTTATTCCAAATCTTGTTGAATTTCTTAGAAACATAACCAATATGCTCAAGAAAGATTATAAAATAAAATGGAGTATAGAGGCTAGGAAATATTTTGACATGGTAAAACAGGCATTAACTAAAGCTCCAGTGTTAATACGTCCAGATTTTACTAAAGATTTTGTAATATTTTCTTTTGCTTCTGAGCACACTGTTGCAGTTGTTTTACTGCAAAAAAAATAGTGAAGGATTTGAGCAACCAATAGCCTTCCTCAGCAAAGCTTTAAGAGATTCTTCTCTCAAATACAATATCGTGGAAAAATAGGCCTTTGCACTAGTCAAAGCAATTAATGACTTTAGAGTTTATATTTTTCATTCACACATAATTTATTATGTACCTAACTATGTGGTAAAGGACATATTAACACAAAATGGACTAGATGGAAAAAGAGGAAAATGGATTGCCATTAATTTGGAATATGATCTAGAAATAAATCCTACCAAGCTAATCAAAGGGCAAGGACTTGCTCAGTTAATGGCCGAGTCCAACTTCCAAGCTCTGGACATAAATTTGGTGGCAACTTTGGATGATCAAGAGGAGTAGGCGACTCCACAAATCAATGACAAATTTTTAAATTCCCCCTGGTATGCAGACTTTCTTTATGTTTTGTTTGATTTAAATGCTCCTCCTAGTCTTACCAAAACTAAAGCTAGATTTCCCATCTTCTCCCACAGCCAGTGATGAATATGATGCAAGAATTACAAGTGGAACCAAATGATGCACTCAGGAGGATTTAGTTGTAGCAAACAAGAGAATAAGTATATAACATAACACAGCTCATCCAAGAAAATATCAAGAAAATTTTTGACAGAAGGACCAAGGCAGCTGATTTTACTATTGGTGACAAATTTTTAAAGTGGGATGCAAGGAGAGAAGACAAAGGAAAGCATAACAAATTTGACAATCTATGGATGGGACCATATATTATAAATTATTTCAGAGGTGATCATGCATTTTTCCTCTCAGATTTAGGTGGAACAAACTTACCTGGTGGTCCTGTAAATGACAGGATGTTGAAACATTATTTTTGTTAGTCTAAATATTATTTTTACAACATTGTAAATATCACAATAAACATAGTTTGTATTGGATGTTTTTCTAATCAAGGTTGAAGCCCGCGGAGAAGGCCCTAAGTCGTGGTCAACATATCATCATAATATGTTTTGAAGCTAAAAAGGAATCACATTACAGATTTCTTAGAAATACAGATGAAAAGGCCCAATGGATCAAGCTATTGATCACAAGTTCTTGACACTTCAATGCATGGAAGTGCCATCCCCAATTGGAGCCACTGTTAGGGTGCTATATTTCATAGGATCTCAAGGTGATTAAGTCTATTCTATATATTGAATTTATTTCGTAAAATGATTTTCAATCTGCAAATAATTTTCAAAATAAATAAAAAGGGAAATAAAATAAAAAATCAAAAGAGGGTATATGTTATAAATAAAAAGGTATAAGATGTGAACCCATAAAAAGAATAAAAATATATTCTAAAAGTGTTGCACATTCAAATTCCACTACTCTTAGTTTAGTTTACTTCTACAAATAAATTGTGCACAACTTGTTCAAATTGCCACAATAGTTCAATAAAATTCAATCATATAGTTTAAGCATGATTGAACTAGATTTAAATTGCTTGTTAATAAGTATTTGAATTATTTTCAAAATGATAAGGTAGGATATGGATGCAAAAGAATAAAAGTTAAAAATGTTAGGAAAATTATGATTTTTATAGGCATCCATGTCAATAAAATGTTAGGTGTTAGCTGCTCTAAACAAAGAAGGTGAAATAAAATGTTAGGGAAATGATAAAGAAAGAGAAAAACTTCATTCTATATTAAAAGGATTTTGATTCGGGCTACTAGTCTAAATTTTCCTATTTAAAAAGTTATTAATATGGTTTAACTCATATTCTAAAATCATAAAAACCCCCTAGTCAAAAATTTGAAATCCCTTCACATTTTCCCTTCCTAAACCTCCAAAACATCTTTCTAACCCCTTCCTTTTCCCCTTTGAAAACCCCCTTGCCCCTTTAAAAAACTTTATGTTTTTATAAAACACAAAAACCCACTTTCAGAGTCTAAAGCACAAATTTATTCCCCAACCCCACTCTGATTTGACCCTTCTGCGCAAAATATTACCCGACCCCACCTCCTTTGAAAGAGCGAAACTCCGCCTACCGTCTGATTAACGCTGAGTAGATCAAACGTCTCAGGATCAATTTCGCATCCCCCAACGTTATATGTTTAATACCGATGGTGGGGTTGTGAAATAGGAAATTTTCTCTGCCCACTCTCCTGCCATGCGGCGTCTCATGGTGTTCTCGCATCCCATCCTTCCCAAACCTTAAACCACCCTGCGGGCATGCGATAAACCACCAAGTTTCAAAATATAAACCCCACCATTCAAATTCATTGCGTAAGTCACCCTCATCCCCCTCACGATCTCATCAAAATCATTTATATCTGATGAATCATGTGGACTTTTGGCCCCCCTCCATCATCTGAATTTTATCACCAGGGAAGGGTCTGAAAAGTATTGTTTTCAAATACTGCCTCAACCATACGTGTCAACCTCACAAGAGTTCGGATCCCCCAAGCATGAAACCATAAACCACCATACCCCCCCAAAAACCATTTTCTAAATTCGCAGGTTGTTTTATGTTGCAGGTGATTAACGAAACCAAAAGCACTAATATCTACACCAACATCATCAATACCAACAACCCATCCCACTTATGAGGCCAACAGATTAATCAAAACAATGGAAGATATGTCCATTCAGACTACAGAGATTTAATGATATTTGGCCTTCTATACAGATTATATTTAAGCAGAACGACTTGGTGAAGAAAGTCGGTGAGGCAATTCAGAAAGTCAAAGTCAACATTGGAGAGAAACTAGAGGAAGCCTCTTAAATAATCAAATTCCTAAATTCTAAAACTAAGTAAGAATTGGAAGATCTACTCTTCAGTTGGAAGAAAAATACAGTAGTGTTAACATTATAATCCAAAGTTTTTTCAACAGATTGGAACCTTTGACCAGCAAAGCTAAAGTTTCAAACATTCAGGGGTGATTAAAATATCCACCCCATATGAAGAACGATGGGACTAGTTGACTGATTTACTGGATTAAAACAGTAAATTTGACAAAGGAAAAGATCTACCAGATCATCGGCCAGCACGTCAGCAAAAGGTGGTCCACGTCTTAACCTGTCCCACTACATCAGCATTTTAGTTGAATAGCACATCTCACCGAGCCATAATTTAGCGACAGTTAGAGTTTTTAATTCACAATTTTGTTAAGAAACTCTATTATTGTATTAATCTTGTGTAAATATTTTTGTATAAATACTTCATCATTTGAAGTATCAAAGATCGGTTGATTGATATCAGAATCATTATCATCTTTTGGAGCATTGTAAGCTTTTCAAAGCACTAGAGCATCAATAATAAATAGACCATTCACAGGATTCTTGTGGCTTAAATACTGGTGATGTTTTTCTTCTGTAATTTTGTTTCATTGTTATCTTTCACTGTAATCACCTAAATTCAAATTGTAAAATAGAAAGGGTGATGAATAGGATTTACTTTTGAGTACCTTATTCTGGTTGTTTTTACAATCATAATGTTTTCTTCTAAAGGTCAAACTAAATAATTCTTAATTTCTCTTTACTTCTGCTAAATTTTCATCATATTTCTGTCATTAACCCACTTATAAACTCAAAGAACCAGTAAATATTCCTAGCTTGCCCTATGTTTACTTTGCTAAAAAGCTTATGCAACTCTCCAGTAATTTTATGGCTCCATTGCCCAATAGACATTAATATATTGAACATAATCAATTTACCAAAACCCAAAAAAAATTCAAAATTCAAGTACAATCATAACTAGCCTAAAACTCATTTAAACAAAGCTATATCTTAAAGAGAGAGCCCACTCTGAATCTAGGAAGGCTAGGTCATGGGTTTCAAAGTTGGTTTTATGTTGGCCTATGTGATTAGTTCTCACAATCTATTACAAATTATAGAACACTAACAGTTGCGAACGTGTTAGTTCGGCCGAACTCTTTTATTGTTTTTTGCCCCGTCGACCCGTTAATTCTAACGGCACAAAAGTTCGGCCGAAGTTTTTATAGAAGTTCGGCCAAACATTGAATTGAATTTATGTCGTCCGAAAAATTCGATGAAGCCCCTCCAAAAGCATTTCGCAGCTATATAAATAGCTAAAAACATTATCATTATTTTCGCATAATTTCACATATATATATATATATATATATATATATATATATATATATATATATATATATACACACACACACACACACATATATATACCAACTTATCTATGCAATGAGCATAGCTTAAGTTTTTATATACTTATTAACTAAATTTAAACTAAAAATATTACAAAATATGATATATATATAAAATTTTGATAAGATTACATTTTCATCATATCTAATATATTACCGAAATTGAGTGAAGAATTGAACTTGTAACTTCATATGAAAGGGTCTCTTAACAAAGCACCCAATCACTATCTATCCAAAACCCCGTAGACTATATATCTATATCTATATTTATATGAAGATAAATTGAGTTTATTCATTAAAATGTGAGATAATTGATTCAATTTCTATTGAACTTCAAAAAACTTGTTTTTTTTAATGAGATAGGAAAACCGATAATAATAAATAAGTTAAAATTAATTTTTATATATTATTTTAAATTAAAGTTTTAGTTTTAAAATATAATAAAATAATGTTTGCATAAAACTTCTTATGATATCCACTTCAAATAATTTAAGCGTGTTGATCTATACTAAATAGAATATGGGATATCTTAACATCTTAAAATATTTTTGAGGAAATTGTCATAAAAAGAAAAGAAATTTGGAAAAGAAAATAAAAAAACAATCTATCTTAATATTATTAAAATTTCAATATTAAAATTTTAATATTATTTAAAATCTTAATTATATATATATATATATGTTTACTATATTATTTATACAATTTTTTTTCTATTATCTAATCAAATCTTTTCTATTATTAAAAATTTATTTTATTTTTTTAAATTTTATAAAAAATATTAATAATTTAAAGTTTTGTAGGACTACATTTTTATTATCATGTCCAAATACATCATTTCAATCAAGGAAGGGAATTGAACCTATGATTAGTGCCTTAAAACTACACCTCATCACCGTTTAGCAAAGACTCCATGGACATCAAATATAATATCTTATATATTCAAGCCAATTGAAATTTTTACATTAATATAATATAATGAAAGCTTAATAAAATTTACATAAAACTTCTAATTAATTGAAGCATGTTAGATATTAGGATTAAAAAAGGAAATTTAGAAAAAGTTCATATTAAAAAGTTTGAAATTAGAAATTATTCTTTGAGAGTGTAAACTTCTGTGATCCATTTCTGTTTATAAAAATCTTTAGAAAAATCACATTATCGTTTAAAGGGCCTACCTATTTCGAACTACTCAATCTAGTTCATCATCAAGAAAATGTTGAATGTGATAATCCAAATCAATCAATATATATACTGCATAAATGAAAGGGTCAATGAAAAACATAACAAACAATTAATGAAGGTGAATGTTAAGAAAATAAAATATTGATAACCATTATAAAACAATAATTTGAATCAAATGAAAAAATTAAAAATAGTAAAAACAATAATAAAAATAATAAAATAAGAATACTAATAATAAAAAATATAAAAATAATGAAGGTGAACCTTAAGAAAATAAAATACTATTAAACATTGATACTATAATTATCAAATAATAATTTAAAATCAAATGAAAATTTTCAAAATAGTAAAAATAAAAATAATAAAATAATAATACTAATAATAAAATTATTAAAAAAATAAAAATAATGATAAATAATGGAAAATTAGCCAATAAACTTAACCTCAAAAAAAGATAAATTACGCTGAGTAGTTCGAAATGCATCAGTCCTTTAAATAATAATGTGATTTTCCAGAAGATTTTTGTAAATAAAAATTATTCTATTTTAATATTTTTAAAATTGTAAATTTATTTATTTTTAACTTAAATGTTTATAGAATAACTTAGCCTTTATCAGAGAGTGGTCAATGCTAATAAACCTTTATTAATTAAACATATTTTTATGTCTTACTCAAAAGAATTTGAGTAATATTCTCTCTTTATATGAGAAATATAATTATAATAAAGAACTTCATTTCCTTAGCTTCAACACTCTTTTGTTATGTAAGTGGATCATTATAACTCTCAATGGAAATCCAACCAGAGCAATGAATCTCTCTCTACTAAGGTTTTAGGCGTATTGAAAAAGAAAAATACAGTTTTTGGAGGGTTTCCATGGACTTATTTCTACCTTTATAGCCTCCATTTTTAATAGAATTAAGGGAGTGTCACTTTGAACTATGAAAAGACCCAAATAGTGACATTTTGAGTTATAATAGTGGCCCAGTTACCAACTATATTGGAAACAATTTGATTGGTAACAAACTTTAGTTCAAGTACACCAAAGATGAAGTGGGTTGGAAAAAAAAAATTGATTGGTCACAAACTTTAGTTCAAGTACACCAAAGATGAAGTGGGTGTCCTTAGGTATAATCGAATGTTTAATTATTCAAATATTGGTTTATTTCTCTTAGTTAGTTTATTATCAAATTATATATTTATATAAATGAAATTTTATATATAGATAGATAAATGGAATGTGTACTTAAAATATAATTTAGTATATTGGAACACTTTAAACGTCCAAAAAATTTGAAGCATATTGAGTAGATAAGCTTTTTAGTTATAATTAATCATTATATGGGTTGTTGTAATGAAATGTTAAATTAAATAATAATAATAATAAATACCATGTTAATTATATTAAATATAATAATAATAAAATAATAAGTCAAATTAATTCATTTTATTTTATTTCTATTGTATTTTTATTAATTAAATTATAAATATTTATTTCTAAAATAAAAATTTTAATATACATATTATATTAATTTTAATTTATAACTTCAGGTTTCTCGAATTATATTAATTCAAGTGTGTTAGTAAATAATTTATTATTATTAAAAAAATATTTGTTTAAATTTAATTAATAAGCATATAAAAATTATAGTTACAATAATCTATTTTCGATTATATATATATAATTATAGAACATATTAAAGAATAATGTTTATGTAACTAAAGGTATTAATAATATTTTAATTAAATTTGAAATATAAATATCATCTTATTAAATAAATTAAAATAATGATAATTCATATTCACTGTATTTCAAAATTTTGTATTTAAATTTAATTAATAAACATATAAAAATTTGATACTTACAATAAACTTTATATAATTAATTAACATATACTATCCTTGCAGCTAATCAATTTGTGCTCTCTACATCACATTAATAAATTAAATAAATAAATATGAAATGTTTCAAAGAAAAATGCTATACACATTTGTAGTTATAAATATGATAAGGGTTCTAATAAAATAAAAAAATAAGAATATTTCTAGAGATGAAAAATGTACACATTATGTACTTAGTATTATAAATAATCAATATATATACATCTTTACTCCAACCTTTTGAGATGAGAACCTTTCTTTACTCTCAAAATTATGTTAATATGAAGAAAAATTTGACCCTTTCAATAAACATAGGATTAATATGAATTTACATTGGTATACACTTAAATATATCAAATAGAATATTACAAATTTTAAAGGTTCAAATAAATTTTCAATAATATAATATATCTTCATCAAACCAATGATGTGAGAATGGGATAAAATATAAAATAGTGTAGTAATATAAATTAAAGCATTTCTAATTGTTCACAAGCATCAAAACACTTACCTCATGATAGATCTCAAGTTGCCAAGATTAAAAAAATTATTAAGAAATAACTAAATTGGAGCAGTCATTTAAATTAAATGGATGGTAAATGAGGATAGGCATCAATCCAACATCAAAATTTTACTCCATAATACATCTCATATTGTTGGGAAATAATATCAATCAAATTATTTAAATTGTAACTACATTATTGTTTTTTTTCAAGGTGGTTCACAGACACTAGGTGGCCCGTTGTAACATGTATAAATCACAACTTGTAAAAACCATGAAAATGTTTTATAAAAAAAAAAAAATTACATATTACATTTATATTATAAAGAGTCTCTCTATCAAACACCTCAACTAGCAATAAATTACGAAATTTGGGTTACATATGTGAGTTCGAACATAGCCTATAGTTTAACATGGAAAATGGTTGTATCATTTTACATTGAACAACATTAACTATTATTTAAGAACTAAGACCCACCATCCTATTCTTTTTTAACATTGGTTATACGTTCAAATATGATATAAACTTAAACCTTATTATAGTGTGCCTTTTGGAGGGTTTATGTTATGTCACCCTGGTCTCTTCAGAGAAGGTTCTCGGAGGCAGTGGTGATAATAGTTTTCAGACATATATGGCTGGAAGATGGACAATTCTTCGCCATCGAATGCATTTGGGGTGATCCAACACTTCAGATTCGTTGGGCGTTGATTAGGGTAAGTAACCCTAGCTCAACATTCGTCATAGTACACCAGTCATTCCACCAACGTTGTTAGTTTGCGCTCTGCAATGTTTCATATCCTTCTATCTGAAGGGTTAAACCATGTTTATTTTCCCTCCTTTAGGTAATGTTTTATTGCCTGGTTGAGTAGTAGAGTTGTTTTTCCTCACTCCAATTTCCATAGCCTTTTGATGGTAGTTTCCTTCCTCTACTGAAACTACAGTAGACAAATACACATTAGGGGAACTTTATGGTCTAAATTGGGCTTCCTAAGGAAATTATAAAATAATAGTGTGTTGGGAAAAATACTGAGAGGGGGGGGGGGGGGGTGAATCAGTATTTACTGCATATTCAAAACTTTTACTTTTTCTTTCTTCTAAAACCCATACGCTACTTTCCTGAAACAGACTCGCGTATATACGCGGATACCCTTTATGAAACTCGCGTATACACAGATATCTAATTATGTCATTAGTTCTTCACATAAATCATTCCATCATTCATTCATCAGATGTTTAATAAACAGTAAACATGAATAGTAAGAACAGAGTAAACCATCACACAAAGCATCACATATGAACACCACGATTTTTAGGTGGAAACCCAAGTCGGGAGAAAACCACCGCTGCCGTTGCTCAGCCTTCAATATTTTATTATTGTGAAAACATCTTACAACATATGTGCTGGTGCAGACTCCTACCAGCACGCAGGCACCCACCTTCGCTCGTGTCTGAAATTTCTCCGGAAGGAGCTCCAACCCCCGACTCGCTTACCAAAATTTCCCCCCGGAAGGGAGCTACGACCCCCTGCTCTCGTTTACCAGCCTCACCTGGAAGGGAGCTACAACCCCCTGACTGAAGGCTACAACCCTCAGCACCTCTATGGACCACGTTTCATCAATTTTCACACTGGATCCAAAGCTTCCTTTAGGACACCACTTGCAGGCCACATTTCATCATATTTCAAAACTGGACCCTTTCCATACTTTTAAGCACAGTCAACCATGAAACAGATACATATAACTCACTGACAGATATCAGTAAACCAACAGAACAAATCAGACATTTCTTACCACAGACTTCAGCAAACCCTAGTTTGCATACGCGCTTTCCTTTCTTTGATGTCGCTGGAGTATATCAAAGGCCTGCCTTTAATATAACCTGTATACTTTGCATGATAAATTATAGAGCACTTTAATTGCGCATACGCCGCTTCTCTTTAGGCTGCCGCAGATGTACGCTGGGCTCTTCCGCTAACTAGCTGCATATATCTTCAACTATTATAGAGCATCATACTTCTTCAGATCAGATATTCAGTTCAGATTTACCTTTTTGCTTTAGATAGATGCTCGCCTCATCTCAGATCTAGGCCTTCCATAAACAGATCTAGCAGATACAAGTACAATACAGATCTAGATCTCCTTCTTCATCACTCCTTCATTGGTGCATCATACATTCAGATATTTCATTCAATTGTAACCCTTTCCATTCAGATATGCTCCAGAGAGAAGTATTCATTCAAGCTCAGACTTCTTGCACCCACATTCATGATTTGCACAATGAATTTCATCTCTTTATATAGGTTTCTCCTTTTTCAATACCATGAGCCAAAACCACGTTACTTCCGATGGTATTCCCTGGACGGGATCATTAAGGTGAATCATTACCCAATACAATGGGTCAATACCATGGTGGTTACCCCTGGTTTTGCACTTTTTGAGCGCTTTTACCCATACGCGACTTGGCACGTTCTTTTTCACAGGTATACGATTTCAGACAGATCCGCGTATTCTTGAAACATACTCTTTTCATCATATATTTAGCACATGCTGAATTCCTTTCTTCATTGCCTTCTGTACTCACTGTAGATACATCAGTTTTAGTTCATCAAGACATATTCTGTCAAGCACAACTTCATCCAGTAAGTTTTCATTGTCTTCATCAAGAGGGTTGCCTTTCAAGGACAACACTTCATCATCATATTGCTAACAAACATCATTTACCAAGTCCATTACGTCAAGAATAGCTTCATCAGGTGGATTGCCATCAAGGACAACACAAGTCAACAGTCGCATGTCTTCATCTTCATTCAGTGGCTTGCCATCAAGGACAACACTCTGCATCATATTGCCAACAATCTCCCCCTTTGGACTTGATGGCAACCACGATGGTGTTTGGTTACCACAACAGATAGGTACATTAAGAATACACTGACACCATGTTACACCATCGTGACACCATTCAAACACCATGTTAATCTCTCCATTTTGACACCATTCAAACAGCATGTCACTCTCCCCCTTTGTCATCAAGGGAAAAGGGCGAATCAAAAAGCAACATACTCGCCCCCTTTTCTCCTCATGTGGAAGAAGCAATCTGCAAATCTGATATATACTGAAGTGACCAAGCTCCCCCTGAGTTCATGCTGAAAACATATTTTTTAATGAAGTACATGACTCTATGAATTTCCTATCACCAAAGACTCATACTTACATCAAATATCCAACCAAGTGGATTTACATATAAGACTCAAGTACCCAACCAAGTGGGTTTACACATTTCAACTCAGCTACCCAACCAAGTGGGTTTACAAATTTTGACAAGTCCTTACATGACTGAAAATTACAATTTTACATCATGGGTCTCAACATGACCTTTTCATCAAGATACAAATATGACTTTTCATAACCAACACTAGAAGGTCCTCAAGAAAGAGAACATATTTCAGAACCATCATAATGCCAACAATGCATTATACTCAGCAAAGCTAATGCTCCCCCTGAATCTGTGCATCCAAACAACCTTTCCATATGACTAAGGCTCCCCCTTAGTTTGTGCATCCTGAACACTTTTACCAACAAAACATCAAATCATCTTCATCAAATCATTAGAAATAAAATTATGAGAACTAGAACACCACCAGAGACCAAACAGTATCAGAGATACCAAACAGCACTGCAGCTGTGCTGAAGAGAGCTGACTCCAAACAGAAAAATGTCAGCAATCAGACATACGCGGTTTTCTGTGCATAAACTCACGTATATACGCGACTGTGTTTCAGAAAACCCGCGTATCCACTACCATCTTCTAAATTTATGCAGATTTGTTCTTTTGACTGGCAGAGAACACTCCCAGCTTCTGTCTTAGATACTCGAATGCTTCCCTGGGCAGAGGTTTGGTAAAGATATCAGCAACTTGTTCTTTGGAGGGAACATACTCCAACTTCACCTTTTGCTCAAGCACTTGTTCACGTAGGAAGTGATACTTGATGGGAATGTGCTTGGTCTTTGAATGCATAACAATATTCTTTGAAATACTGATGGCACTTGTATTGTCACACTTAATGGGGACAGGAGGTGTACATTTGATTTGAAAATCTTGTAAAGTTTGCATCATCCAAAGGAGTTGAGTGCAACAAGATGCGGCAGCCACATATTCTGCTTCTGCTGTAGATAAGGCAATAGAATTTTGCTTCTTGCTGAACCAAGATACTAACCGGGGTCCTATATAGAATGCACCACCACTAGTGCTTTTCCGATCATCAACACTTCCAGCCCAATCTGCATCAGTGTAAGCATGAAGAGTAAGATCAGCATTCTTTGGATACCATAGACCACGGTCTTGAGTTCCTTGAAGATATTTGAAAATTCTTTTAACAGCCTGAAGGTGAGACTCTTTTGGATTAGCTTGGAATCGTCCAACAATCCCAACTGCATGCATAATGTCTGGTCTAGTCCCAATGAGATAAAGTAGACTTCCTATCATTGATCTGTATTCTGGTTGATTCACCGTGGGAGAATCATCATGAGAACTGAGATTGCATCCGGTTATCATTGGTGTACTTACAAGTTTGCATTCTTCCATGCCATACTTCTTCAGAATTTGCTTAAGATATTTTGCTTGTGATAGGAATATACCATCTGCAGTTTGATGCACTTGTAAGCCAAGAAAGAATGTTAGTTCTCCAAGTAAGGACATTTCAAATTCTTGCTGCATGACAGAAGAAAATTTTTGACTCAAAGATTCTGCGTTACTCCCAAAAATGATATCATCAACATATACAACCACAATCAATAGTTTACCATTTTCAACTTTTGTGTATAAGTTGCTATCAGCAGACCCCTTTGAAAATCCTTGTTGATGAAGATATTTGTCAAGGCGATAATACCAAGCCCTTGGAGCTTGTTTGAGACCATATAGAGCCTTTTTAAGTCTGCAAAAAAGATTTGCATCATTTCCCAAAATGAATTCTTCCGGTTGTTCTATATATACTTCTTCTTCTAGATCACCATTAAGAAAAGCAGATTTAACATCCATTTGATAAACTTTGATTTGTTGATAACTTGAAAAAGCAAGAAACATTCTTATGGCTTCAAGTCTAGCTACAGGAGCAAAAATTTCTTCAAAGTCTATACCTTCTTGTTGAGTATACCCTTTGCAAACCAATCTAGCTTTGTTTCTTACAACATCCCCATTCTCATTTAACTTGTTCTTGAAAATCCATTTAGTTCCAATGACATTTTTATCATGTGGTCTTGGTACCAATTCCCAAGTATCATTTTTTTCAATTTGATTAAGCTCTTCATTCATGGCTTGCTTCCAACATTCATCTTTGCTAGCTTGATTGACATTGTGTGGTTCAATTGTGGATAGAAGTGCCAAATGATTAGAAGATCCCACAAGAGTTCTCCTTGTTCGTACACCTGATTCCTTGTCACCCAAAATTTGAGATTCAGGATGATTCTTTTGAACATATCTGGATGGAGCTTTTTCAGATAGATCATCTTCAGGTTATTCATTGGATCCACTGTCTATATTATTTCTATTTGATGTAGAAGGACATAGGTCACCATCATCTTCTTTTGTTGTTTGTTTTTCTTCTTTAGGAGCTGCAGGAGACTCATCAATAACAACATCAATACATTCAACAATCTTTTGAAGCCTTTTATTGTAACATTTGTATGCTTTGGTTGAAGATGAGTAACCAAGAAATATCCCTTCATCTGATCTAGGTTCAAACTTGCCAAGATTTTCATCATTATTTTTGATAAAGTATTTACTTCCAAAAACTCTAAAATGCTTCACAGATGGAGAATTACCATACCAGAGTTCATATGGAGTTTTGTCACTATTTACCCGAACATGAGCCTTGTTGAGAATGTTAGCTGCTGTATGTGCTGCTTCACCCCAGAACATGTCAGGAGTTCCATAATCATCGAGCATAGCTCTAGCCATTTGTTGAATTGTTCTATTCATTCTTTTTGCTACGCCATTTTGTTGTGGGGTACCAGCTACAAAAAATTGTCTTTTTATGCCATGTTGTTCATAGAAATCAAAGAATTCATCTGATATATATTCACCTCCTCGATCAGATCTAAGACACTTTATTTTTAGATCTAATTCATTTTCAACCAATGCTTTGAAGATCTGAAATTTCTCAAATGCTTCATCTTTGTGTTTAAGCAACCCAATCCAACACATTCTAGAGAAATCATCAATAAATAAGATATAGTATTCTTCTCCACGGGGTGACTTTTTCCTCATAGGACCACATATGTCAGTATGAATGAGTTCAAGAGGCCTATTTGATGAACCTTCTTTGGCATTGAATTGTACTCCCAGTTCTCCAAAACGAATTGACAAGATTTGCATATGATACTGCAGATTAATAAAGACCACGAATAACAGCTTGACGTCTACTTGCTTTGTTTGATTTGAGAGAAGCTCATATGCCCCAACCTTCTATGCCATAGCCAATTTTCTAAAGATTTACTCAAATAACATTGTTCTTTGGGGTTCTTCAATATATACAGGTTGTTTGGAGTTCTTTTTCCTTTTATAATTGCTTTACCTGTATCAAGATCACGTACCACACATTCTTTTGAACTAAAGACAACTTCAGTTCCTTGATCACACATTTGACTTATACTTAACAAGTTATGCTTTAATCCATCCACATACATGACTTCATTAGCTTCACCTTTTCTTTTAGAAAAATAGACCCTTTTCCTTTAATTACAGCAGGAGTATCATTTCCAAATGTAACTTTCTTTTCCTTTTCTAGAGCATTATATGCAAGAAGTTTGCTTTTGTCACCTGTCATGTGTCTTGAGCACCCACTATCAATGTACCATTGATTTTCTTTACCTTCTGCAAATAACGCTATCCCACAATTTTCAACCGGTATTTCTTTCTTTTTCCACACTTTAGAGCTTGAGGGAACATGTTCTTTTGGCTGGACCTTGCTCCTGCATTCAGATTCTTCATGACCAAAGTTATTGCAATAAGTACATTCAACTTCGTTTTGAAGAGAAGAAAAGTTGTTATAGGTGTTTTTCTTTGGTTCAATATTCATCCTTTTCTTTCTTGCTTCTCTTGTCATGATGGTTTTATATGCAACACATTGAACAACTTTATGACCAAAATTGTGACATGAGAAACATTGTCCATTGAAGTAGAAATTTCTGCGATCATGAAATCTTCTATTTGAGTTTACCTGTTGGTTGTTGCTTCTTTGAGGGATCTCCCTGTTAGTGATCCTTGATTTGAGATGATCATGCTTTACCTGTAAAGATCCTTTGTTCCCTTGCTAAGTGGCTGAGTGAAGAGAACCAGTTGTGACTGCTTTCAGATAATTTGGTGCTGAAGTCTGGGAAGATTCCCCAGTATATCCAAGACCTGTTTTTATAAGAGGAGACCGTTGTGTCTTGATAATCTCATCTAAGGTTTCTGAACCTTTAGCAAATCTAAGATTGAGAGTCTTCACTTTCTCATTATATTTCCTTAGACTTACTACTTCACACTCCAATTCCTCAATGCGTTTTTCCTTTGCTTCAAGCCGATTTTCAAGAGTCTCTATGATTATGTTCTTTTCTTCTAGGCTTACTTTGAGTTGATTGTTTTCTTCAAGAAAATCATTGTCCTCTAGAGCATCCACAAAAGTATCCTTTTCTTCTCTTTGTTCAAAATCCATGAGAAGTCTAAAGTCTTCTTCACATTCTTCCTCACTATTAGATGATCCATCACTGTCTTCATTAGTATAATAACTTTTTCTTGTGCTAGATTGATTCTTATTCCTTCTTGATACTTCTTTTCCTTTAGCCGATGTTTCTTTATAAGGACACTTGGCAGCATAATGACCAACTCTTCCACAATTGAAACATTTGAAACGAAGCTTACCTTTGAACTTTCCGGTACCTAGTTGAAGTCTTCTCACAAAATTTGCTTCTTCTTCCTCTTCAGATATATAGCTGGATTCTTTGACAACTTCCTTTTCTTTTCCTTTTGCAGATGCCTTAAAAACAGCTTCTTTGATTTGAGAAGGGCCTCCTTGCCTCATTTCAAAAGCAGTCAGAATACCATGTAATTGAACAATAGTAAGAGTTTGCAGATCTTGCCTTTCTTCAATAGCTGAAACTTTAGAGTCAAATTTAGAAGTCAAGGATCTTAAGACCTTTTCCACCAGAGTAGTATCAGTTATGGTTTCACCCAAATTTCTCATTCGATTTACAATATCATCCAGACGAAGAAAGAAACTGGCAACACTCTCATCACTATGCATCTTCAAATTTTTATATTCAATTCGAAGAGTTTGGAGTTTTGCACTTTTTACCTTTGTGTCTCCTTCATAGCTCAGAATGATTTTGTCCCATATTTCTTTTGCTGAATGTAGCTGCATCACTTTAGCAAATTCTGATTCATACATGCTTCCTAACAAGACATTCACTGCTTTGGCATTGATTTCATACTTCTTCCTTTCTGCTGCATCGGTAGGAATACTTGCTGGGTATTGATAACCTTCTTCCACGATTGCCCATACATCTGCACCAAGACTTTGCAGATATGCTTTTGTTCGTACCTTCCAAAATATCAGATTGCTTCCATTGAATAGAGGTGGCTTTATAGACATTACTCCTTCTTGACTTCCCATTGCGACGGATCTCCTTTAAGCGATCAAGCTTCTGCACAAGGACCAGCTCTGATACCAATTGTTGGGAAAAATACCGAGAGGGGGGGGGGTGAACAGTATTTACTGCATATTCAAAACTTTTACTTTTTCTTGCTTCTAAAACCCATACGCTACTTTCCTGAAACAGACTCGCGTATATACGCGGATACCCTTTATGAAACTCGTGTATGCACATATATCTAATTATGTCATTAGTTCTTTACATAAATCATTCCATCATTCATTCATCAGATGTTTAATAAACAGTAAACATGAACAGTCAGAACAGAGTAAACCATCACACAAAGCATCACACATGAACACCAGGATTTTTAGGTGGAAACCCAAGTCGAGAGAAAACCACCGCTGTCGTTGCTCAGCCTTCAATATTTTATTATTGAGAAAACATCTTACAACAAATGTGCTGGTGCAGACTCGTACCAGCACGCAGGCACCCACCTGCGCTCGTTTACCAGCCTCTCCTGGAAGGGAGCTCCAACCCTCTGACTCGTTTACCATCCTCTCCTGGAAGGGAGCTACGACTCCCTGATCTCGTTTACCAGCCTCTCCTGGAAGGGAGCTACGACTCCCTGATCTCGTTTACCAGCCTCTCCTGGAAGGGAGCTACAACCCCCTGACTGAAGGCTACAACCCTCAGCACCTCTATGGACCACGTTTCATCAATTTTCACACTGGATCCAAAGCTTCCTTTAGGACACCACTTGCAGGTCACATTTCATCATATTTCCAAACTGGACCCTTTCCATACTTTTAAGCACAGTCAACCATGAAACAGATACATATAACTCACTGACAGATATCAGTAAACCAGCAGAACAGATCAGCCATTTATTACCACAGACTTCAGCAAACCCTAGTTTGCATACGCGCTTTACTTTCTCTGATGTCGCGTATATACGCGCTTCCGTTCACATAAACCCGCGTATACATTAGTACAAATTATAGAGCTTATTTAATTGCGCATACGTGCTTTCTCTTCAGCGAAGCTACGTATGTATGCACTTCCTTTGCGGTGAACTAGCGTATAGATCTTCAACTATTATAGAGCAGCATACTTCTTCAGATCAGATATTCAATTCAAATTTACCCCTTTTTTCTTCAGATAGGTGTTCGCGTCATCTCAGATCTAGGCCTTCTATGAAAAGATCTAGCAGATACAAGTACAATACAGATCTAGATCCCCTTCTTCATCACTCCTTCATTAGTGCATCATACATTCAGATCTTTCATTCAATTGTACCCTTTCCATTCAGATATACTCCAGAGAGAAGTATTCATTCAAGCTCAGACATCTTGCACCCACGTTCATGATTTTCACAATGAATTTCATCTCTTTATATAGGTTTATCCTTTTTCAATACCATGAGCCAAAACCACATTACTTCTGATGGTATTCCTGGACGAGGTCATTTAGGCGAATCATTACCCAATACAATGGGTCAATACCATGGTGGTTACCCCTGGTTTTGCACTTTTTGAGTGCTTTTACCCATACGCGACTTGGCACGTTCTTTTCCGCGTGCATACGCGACTTCCCCTAGACAGATCCGCGTATTCCTTGAAACATACTCTTTTCATCATATATTTAGCACATGCTGAATTCCTTTCTTCATTGCCTTCTGTACTCATTGTAGATACATCAGTTTTAGTTCATCAAGACATATTCTTTTAGCACAACTTCATCCAGTAAGTTTCCATTGTCTTCATCAAGAGGGTTGCCTTTCAAGGACAACACTTCATCATCATATTGCTAACAAACATCATTTACCAAGTCCATTACGTCAAGAATAGCTTCATCAGGTGGATTGCCATCAAGGACAACACAAGTCAACAGTCGCATGTCTTCATCTTCATTCAGTGGCTTGCCATCAAGGACAACACTCTGCATCATATTGCCAACATAGTGGAAATAATAAAATAATATTTGATGACATCATCAAACTTTAGAGGGAAAAAGGAAAAAACTACTTTTTCAACTCGTATTTTTAACTTATCTCCCAAATTGTTTACTCAAATTTAGAGAAAGAGTACTCATTGAATGAAAAATTTAATTCCTCGTCCATGAAGTACCCATGTTGCATACTTTTGATGGACCCTGCTACATGAAAAATGAGAAATACATGAAAAATGTGATTTCAATCGCGTTTTTTCATGTATTTCTCATTTTTCGCATTGTAGGGTCCATTGAAAGTATGCAACATGGGTACTCCTTGGATGAGGAATTAAATTTTTCATCCAACGAGTACTCCCACTCGAGATTTGAGTAAAAAATTTGGGAGATAATTTGAAAATACGAGTTGAAAAAGTAGTTTTATTATTTTATTATTTTTAATATTTTTACCCTTTTACTTAAAAAAATGGTGAATAATCCCCCATGGTTGACATCATCATCTTGAATCCTATTGGTTCTTATAAAGTTTATTTTGGTTGTACATTTTTCTTAGGAGACCCATTTTAGACCTCAAAATTCCCCTAATGATGGGTTTAACGAGTGACATTCCATGCATTTTTTTTTTTGGTTTTCACTCAATATGCATGAGCTAAATGGGACAGGTAAGCCTAATGGCTCGTTGTTTTACTTCTTTTTAATTTATCCTAAATGAGGGTTTTTTATTATTTTCTTAAACATGAATGAATCTCATTTATTTTGTTTTATTTGGCCACAAGGGGCTATCAAGTTACCAATAGAAGATATCCCCACCTTTCATTATGGTGTCCACAGTTCAAATTACACAGGTATCATATTCTCCTTTCCCTTAAATTACAATTAGGTGCATTATCTACAAGTTCGTATATTTGTGCAATGCTCCAAACATATACTTCCTAACTGAGTAATTTTTATTGGTGCCACATTTGTTTTGCAGACCTGGGGTCCGACAACTTCTTTCTCTTGTCACAGCTTCGATAGCTCACAACATAAATAACATCGCCCTTCGACGTTTCTTTGATTTTATTTCTATGGCGAGTAAATGGCATGATGGATTTTTTTTAAGTTTATGTTGGAAAATTTGTTTAATTTTTAAAGGCATGGTGCCTTGTGGAATTATCTCATTCATTTTCGATAGAGCCTATATGTTAAGGTTTATTAGGGGTTTCCTTGAAAAACTAAGAATTCGAGTATTTGCATCCTATTAAGTCTCAACCGAGATGAGTTTTGTTTAATTTTTTATTTATATATTTAAGGTTGGCATAAAATATTGACTCTTATTTCTATTTATCTATGGACTTGTATTTTGTGAAGTCCAATTTTTGAATAAATATTTATGCCCAAATGCTCAACATAAAATTTATATTTATTATTGTTCAAAAATGAAAATAGGAAAAATATTTTGTTCTCGTTACTGCATGTATTTATGTACCAAGTTTTTATGTGGAAATAGGAAGGGTTTTGGTTCGAGTAATTGGTTACTATTCCTATGTAGAAACTATTTGCATGTATACTCAAATTTCTTTTTATAACTATTAATGCTTGTTCTCCCTTTTCGAATGCATAATTTAGTATTTATTCAGTTGTTGGTTTCTAGTTATCTATTGTCTTAAATGTTTTTATAGTTATATTTTTTCCATTACTATAGTGTTTTTAATTTAGTAGGCCCAACTATAAGCATTATTTGGTCTTTCCATGACCTGTGCATAGTCTTGCATGTGAGGGTTAACTAAGTAATAAATTTCCTCGACTACTTGAATTCATTTTTAAGTATTTGATCTTAACCAAGAATATCTCTTATTGTACTAGACCACACCCCAACCCTTTTCTAGTGTCATTTTGTGGAAATATACCTTTCTTTTCTATTTTAGTTAGAAAAACAACAAGTATTTAACAATAATACAATCAGTCATGGTGCACAGAAAACTCTGTTATACTATAAAGGACGAGCATAAAACCTCTTTCACTCAGAAAGAGAGTGATACAGAGGAATCTCCATCCTCTAACATGGGCCTTTAATACAGAGTAATTACGCAGTTTCAAAATACTTAAGAATACAATTGCAGACCTTTAATATTAAGTAAATACATAGTTTCTAGTTACTTATCTTAATTAGGTTGCAATTAATTATCAGCAGAAATTCTCACTACCTAGCCTCGAGAGTGGAAATTACGCCCAGTCTCTCCCATGAGCCTTTTCTACTCTAACAATTCTAGAAATGTAATTCGAGTTTGAGGTAACTTGTGCTTGAACCTCAGGACATGTCCATTCCAGTCTAGTACTGTACACTCATGAATCAGTTTGAAGGTTCCACTGACTCTAGGTTAAACTCAATAATATCCTCCATTCCACAACATTCTATCGTGATAAATAAATATTTCCTTTTCTCCACATCGTCTAGCCTCTATCCATCCTTGGACATGTTTTCCCACTGAGATCTGGGATTTTTGGTCCCTCTCTAGGAAAAGACAAAAGATTCATAGTGGATTCTAACTATCATCAATTTCAAGATTTAATTTTCTTTTCATTTACTCTTTTTATTTTTCCACAAAAACTTCCACGCATCATATTATTTCATTTAATTAAATTTCATCCATGCATCCTAATATAAAGTTCCATTTTCATGCTTCTAATGTCAATTATACATGACTGAGTTATGCAAAGTAAAAGTAATTATTTTTTTAACCAATAGTACTAACATCAGGGTGTTACATATTCCCACCCTTGTGCAAAACAGTGTCCTTGGTGCTTAATCCAAACCTCTGCAACAGTTCTAGATATTCTTCTCGTATGAATTCTTCATCCTCTGAGGTAGCCTCTTCCGGGCTAAAGTGTTTCCATTTTACTTTAACCTGGGTGATGGCTCGCCTTCGTAGTGTTATTTCTCTCCGTCCAAGGATGTGTTGAGGTTCTACGAGGAACTCTCCATCTGACTCAACCTGTTACAACCATCACACAAAAATTAAGTCATATAATCTTTATACTCAGATCAAATAAAGTAATTAAGAGATTACCTATAAATTATTCCAGTGAATCACATGTGTAGCATCATAAATGTATTGTTTTAATAATGATACATGAAACACATTATGAAATATTACGTGGCTAGGTAAGGATAATCGATTAGTCATTGGTCCAATTCTTTCCAATATTTAGAAATGGATGCAAAAGCGAGGGGAGAGATGTGCATAGCTAGTCTATCTCAAAGTGATTTTCTTGGGTTTGATTCACGCATACACATGATACCCAACTTCAAATTCCCAATATGTTCTTTTCCAATCAGCATAAGATTTTTTCCTGTTTTTGGCAACCTTTATATTTTGTCGACTTTTCTTCACCTCTCGTTCCATCTCCTCTAACATCTTTGGCCCTAGCATTATTTTATTTTCAGGACTACTCCAATTTGTAGGGGTTCTACATCATCTCCCACATAACACCTTAAATGGGCTCATCTTCAATGACTCATGGTATCCGTTATTATATGAAAATTCAACCAGATGTAAATACTCCTCCCACTTATTGGGTTGTTGCATAATGTACATTCATAACATATATTACAGCACTTGATTCACATGTTTATTTTTCCCATATGTTTGCAGATGGTGTGGAGTGTTGAACTTAATTTGAGTTCCCAAGCCTATGAATAGAGACTTCCATAATGTAGAATTAAATTTTACATATTTTTCTAAGATAACTACCTTAGGAATACCATGAAATAGGAACACTTCCTTCATAAAAATAGCATCATCTTCAACTATCTTTAAAGTATATTGTATCGAAATAAAATGAGTTGCCTTACTGATTTTTTCTACTAGTACCATTATTGAGTCATTGTGCTTCCTAGATATGGGTAACCCAATAATAAAATCAAGTGTAATAACCTCCCACTTCCATTCTAGTATCGGTATGGGTTGCAGAAGACCAAAAGAGTGTTGATGTTCAACTTTGACCTCCTGGAATTCCACACATTTTGTTAAGTATTCCATAATATCCCTACACATTATGGGCCAAAATTAATCCTTTTTAATTGCTGAAAACATTTTATGATATCCGAGATGAGAAGTGTAAGGAATTTTTTGGAATTCATCCAAAATTAATTGCCTTAACGAAATTTTGTTAGGAACATATATTCTTTCCTAGAAGGTCAATAAATGCTCCTCATTCACCTTGTATTCTGAGTATTTTCCTTAGTTGTTAGCTTGTTGTTCTTGCTGCCATAAAAATTTGTACTCAAGATCTTTCTGGGAAACTAATTTAATTTATTCTTGAAAATTAAATTCTATCTAATTGTAATAAAGTTCATAGACACAATGTATTCTTCTACTTAATGCATCTGTAACACAATTTTATTTTCCTTTTAAATATTGGATATCAAATTTGAATTCGTTAAGGAAGGAATTCCACCTTGCCTGACGAGAATTCAAATTGGGTTATTTGAAATAACTTGTCAAAATATTATGGTCTATCATTAATAGAAACCTTTTTCCTAAAATATAATGCCTCCATACTTTTAATGCATGAAGCGCCGCAATTAACTCCAAGTCATAGTCATAGTATCTCTGCTTGTGCTCTTTCAACTTATGTGACTCATATGCAATTGCCTTCCCATCTTGTGTTAGTACTGCCACCACCCCTTCTTGACATCCATCTTTGTAGACCAAAAAACTCCTTGTTTGGATCAACAATATTTAGCACAGGAGTAGTAGTTAGAAAGAATTTTAATTGTTCGAAACTTTGTTGACAATGGCTAGTCCCATTAAAGATTCTTCATTTTTCTGTAAGGAAGTAATGGGATACATGATTCGAGAAAATCCTTCTACGAAGCGTCGGTAATATCCTGCCAGGACCATAAAAGTGCATATGTAAGCTACATTTTTGGTCACTGACCACTCCATGATGGTCCTGATTTTCTCAGGATCGACTGCTATTCCTTATGTTGAAATGATATGCCCTAAGTATTGAATTTAATCTTTATAAAAGTCGCATTTACTAAATTTTGCATATAATTTATGGTTTCGTAGCACTTGTAGCACCATGCATAGGTGTTCCTTATGCTCTTCTAGAGTTTTTGAATAGATCAATATGTCATCTATAAAGATCAAAACAAATTTATCTAAGGGTGAAAGATGCCATGCATCAAGCTCAAAAATGTCGCAGGCACATTGGCCAGTCCAAAAATTAAGACCACGTACTGGTAGTGTATGTAACAAGTTCTGAAATTTGTCTTACATATGTCTTCATCCTTTAATCTAATCTAATGATATTCCTAACCGTAAATAAATTTTAGAGAAAAAAAATTCACCCTTAACTTGATCAAATAGATTATCAATTTGAGGCAAAGAATATTTATTTTTAATGGTTAATTTATTAAGTTTCCTGTAGTCAATGCAAATTCGTAAGGTGCCACCCTTCTTCCTTACGAATAACATCAAAGCTCCCCAAGGGGATACACTATGGAGAATATATTATTTATCAATTAATTCTTGTAGTTGCATTTTAATTTCATTTAGCTCATGTATGCTCATGCGATAAGTGGCTCTAGATACTGGTGCTACTCCAGGAATTAGTTCTATAGTAAAATCAATATCACGTTTTGGAGGCATCCCTTGTATATTTTTAGGAAATACGTCAATAAAATCCTAAATTATTCATATTTTTTCCAAAGTAGGAATATTATCTTTGGAGTTGGAATACCCCACTTGAACCGCATAAATCACACAGGATTTTCTGATGCACTTACCCAATTGAGAAGCAGTAATGGGATGTAACTTCATGGGTTTCCTAACCCTTTAGATATGTTTCCAATATCAATCGTCAACAAAGTAGTTGATAGACTTCTCCTTACAATCCACTAAATACCAATGTCCCTCCAACCATTCCATCCCAAGCAGTAGATCATAAGAGCCCAAAGGAAAAACATTCCATTATGCCCTCATGTGTTGACCCCCTACTTCAGTGGAAAAAATTGGTACCTTGGCACTCACCCTTGTCTTGGCCTCAGTACATAGTTGCAACAGGTAGGGATTTTTAAATGTATGATTTTGAAAACAACATTTTTCTACTATCTTGGGGCTGACATAACTTAAACTTTGACCTGGATCCACTAAGATAGACATGGTTTGGTTAAGTAACTTACCTTCCAATTCTATCATCGTAGGGTGATAATTGGCTTTGCAGTCTTCCAATGCGACATTGATTCTAGGCATGCTCCTAGCCGCCTCTCCAACAATACACACCTCTTGAACTTTAGCAACATACTTAGGTATGGTACGATGGGGACAATTCTTGTAATAGTGGGGTTCTCCACAACCCCCGCATTGCAGAGGGGGAATTTTCAATTGGATGGGTTCTGTCTTGCTATATTCTTCAGTAGGCCTAGATTATTCTTGCCATTTGTTTTTCTGTTGTTTTCTTCCAGGTTTTTTACTTAGTGGATTTCCGTGTGAGTTCCCGAAATTTGAAGATTTTTTCCCTCTTAAATTTTGGTAATTCTTGTGTCCCTTCTTCTAAGACTAACTCTTGTTAGTGTCTCCTTTCTAATTCATCTGTTGGTAGGACATTAGAGCTTTCTGAATTTCTTCATCCATAGTTTTATGATTTTCAAACTCTATTCTTTCCTTCATAAATGCAGGCAGAATACTCAAGAAGCATTGCACCTTAGCTTTTTCCTCTCATATATAAGGCACATATCTTAATAAGGATGTAAATTTAGTTACTTTTGAAGTGTATTGGGAATTCTTCCCAAGTTACATCATGTTCCTCCACTCTTTGCACTGTATTGACCTCCTCCCACCATAAGATGGATTTCCCTTGAAGATGATACATGGAAATCCTAGCCTTGAGGTTACTATTTTCTTCATAAAATTAAAATTATTTTTTCATATTAATGATTCGGGCTTCTGCAACTTCTTCCTTTTCACCATAAAAAATTCAGGGGTTTAATCTTTCTGAATTCCCCTTACAATTATATTTTCTGCTAAATTTTTTTTCCATTGATCTGAAACATTACCTGAATCCTGCTCATTTTCAACTCCATTTTCATCAATACTTTGGGTATTACTTCCCTCTAGATTATCCTCAGTCCATTATTGTTCTTATTCTTCATCCTAGGTTCTTTGCTCAGGACTAGGTCGAAATGTTCGATGCTTCTACTTGTCTGAAATTCCCCTTAATATCCTTTCTTGTTGGTGCATTTCTCTCTAATAATTTTTTCTTAATCGAACCATTTCGTCTTGTAATTGTGGAACGGCCTCAAGTATCCTTTTGGTTTTGTGGTGTTATTGTACACCCAATTGCACCCACATTTATGGATTTTCTTCCATTTGGCATAGACATTTCTGCCATTTTTGATCAAGGTGGAAACTGACCTATAGCTCCTCTCCTCATAGTGGTATGCTTTCCTTCTCACTTTCTTACTTTATTTCCCTGTGCACATCTCAACACACCCATCATTAATACCAGTGCCCAATCACGCCATAATATTGAAACCGAGCTCTGATACCACTTGTAACATGTCTCAATCACAACTTGTAAAAACCATGAAAATATTTAATTAAAAATTATATTTATATTATAAACTGTCCCTCTATCAAACACCTCAACTATAAATACAATACAGAATTCGGGTTACATATGTGAGTTTAGACATTGTATAGTTTAACCTTGAAAATGGTGTATCATTTTACATTGAACAAAATTAATTGTTACCTCATAAGACCCACCATAGTATTCTTATTTAACATTAGTTATACATTTAATTATGATATAAACTTAAAGCTTATTATAGTGCGCCTTTTGGAGGGTTTATGTTATGTGGCCCTGGTCTCTTCGGAGAAGGTTCTCGAAGGCGATGGTGATAAAAAGTATCAATCATATGTGACTAGCACATGGACAATTCTTCATCGTCAAATGCATTTGGGGTGATCCAACGCTTCATAATCATTTGGCATTGGTTAAGGTAACTAACCCTAGCCCAAACTCCACCGCACTCCACCATTCGCTCCACCAACGTTATCGGTTTTTGATCTGCAATGTTTTGGCTCCTTTTTCCTCAAAGGGTCGAACCCCGTTGCTTTCCCCTCCTTCTAGTATTTTTTTTCTTGCCTGGTTGAATAATAGAGTTCTTTTTCCTCGCTCCAATTGCCATATCCCTTTGATGGTGGTCTCCTTCCTCTGTTAAAACTATAGTAGATCACTACATGGGTTTAACCAGTGTCATTCCACGCATTCTGCATTCGAATTCCACTCAACATGCACAAGCTAAAGGTGACAGGTAAGCCTAATGGCTCGTTGTTCAGTTTCTTGATAATTTTTCCTAAGTGAGGGTTTGTTATTTTTTCATTAAACCTTATTGAATCTCATTTATTTATTTTTATCTGGCCATAGGGGATATCGACTTACCAATGGATGATATCCCCACCTTTACTTACGATTTCCATAGTTCAGATTACACATGTATCGTATTCTTATTTCCTTTAAATTACAGTTAGTTTCCTTATCTATAGGTTCATATATTTTTGCAATGCTACAAACATATACTTCCTAAATAATTCATTTCTTTCTCTTTTCGTAGCTTCAACAGCTCGCAACATAAATGGCCTTGCCCTTCTATATTTCTTTGATTTTATTTCTATGGTGAGTAAATGGCATGCTGGAAATTTTGTTTAAGTTTATGTTGAAACATTTGTCTATGTTTTAAAGGCATGGTGCCTTATGGAATTATTTCAATCATTTTCGATAGAGTCTATTTCTTAGGGTTTATTAGGAGGTTTCCTTGCAAAACTTACCATTCAAGTATATGAACCCTATTAAGTCTCAATCAAGATGGGTTTTGTTTAATTTTGTATTTATATATTTAAGGTTGACAACAACTTGTTGGCTCCCTGTGATTTTCAATATTGGAAAGAACAAACACTGCAGGGGCCACATCATAACCACTTTGGAATCCTAGGACCTAACCTTCCTAGATTTAGAGAGGGATCTCTCTATGTAATTGTTTATAAATGATATGTCTTTATGCTCTTGTTTTATGATATTAGGCTAGTTATGAAGTTCTAAGGAATTGTTTGTTTTAGCTGATTAATTGATAGGTTGACAGATCTGTGGTGTGATTAATTGAGGGAGTGTTTCAATTGAATAGATAGACCATGAGAAAACATTAATCCATTTGGATATGGAGTCATAAAAGGATTTAATTGTTCATCAAATCTGCAAGGGTTTTCATAGGGAAAGCTAACTATATCAAGTGGATCTCTTAGATTAGATTGTGATATGAAATAACAATAAGTTGTGAAGGAAGCAGAACTATAGTTAGTTAAGAATCTTCTAGCTCTACTTAAACAAGAAAAGTCTTTTAGGTAACTGTTTGAGGCATACCATAGACTTATTTTTCCAAACTTTAATAGTCAAACCTTTAAGACAACAATCCAGCAATCCTATAATTACTTTCAAACAAAGAAAACATTTAAGATCATAGTGAGAGCAGCTAAAGAGCAAGCTAAACCTATATTCTTTAACTCAACACTCAAAATACCTTCAAAGCAACATTTTGAGGCAGACCAAAGGACGGAGCATACCATAGACTTCCCTGGTTTAGACTCTACTAAGTATACTTCAAAGAAAGGCCTTAAAAACAATATTTCAAGCTACACCAAAGACAGGGCTTACCATAGACTTCTTTGGCTTGACTCTATTAAATTATTTCCAAGACAACAATCTAGGTGGAAATAGAGAGCAATTCAGAATTATCCAATTAGACATTAAAAAAGAAAACATTAAGATAAAGAATACAGACAGAAATAGGGTGCCAAGACAGCATATCCTACTCTACAATTTATGTTCTTTTATCAGAGAAATAGTGGACAGAATGGAAAACAGAAGAAAAACAATGACAATGAAGGAAAAATTCACAATTAACATAGCTCAAGAATCCTGTGAACATGCTTGTATTACTAATGATCAAAACAGTTACATTACTCCATGTATAATAGCTCTCTGCAGCTTAGAGCTTTCTCAAATCCAGCCTAGCAATCCTCAACTAGCTCAGCAACAGAAATTAGTCAAATAACAATCAACTAACCAACACTAAAAATGAAGTTCACATGCAGTATTTATCTGCAGAATGAAGAGGTGATGCTAAGATAGGGTTCCAAATGTCATTTATTACAGAGTTAATGGGTTTTTTACCTTTTAGACCATGCAAGGACTAAGGCAAAAATATCTGAGAGTGTTTCTCTGAAATAATAACTCCTAACTTAACTTCTGAGTTAATTTCTAGAAATGTTTGACTTTAAGGCTTTTACAATAAATTTACAATAATTGATGGGTGGATACAAAATATATCTGACTACTTTTAATAACTGTTTGATGTTTTATTGAAAGAAAACATGTTGTAGGTGGAAAAATATCCTTCTGAAGAAGTAAATGATGTGGGTTTAGTCATTCGGATTTTCTTATCGGTAGATATGCCTCTTTTTTATAATTAAACTCTGTTTTAGGTCTTTTAGACTTGATTTAATCTTTAGTTGTCTGCCTTACTGTCTTTCTTGCTGATTCTTCCTTTATCTCTGATTATGACTTAATCCTTTTGATTAACCTTTTAAATCTATGTTTTAACCTTTAATCCTTTAATATTTTCTGTCTGTCTTCATCATCTTTAATTTCTTCTTTATTGGCTAACCTTCAAGATTTGTCTTTGATCACTGATTAGCCCTTTCAACTTCTGATATTTACTGCTACGGTATTATTAATTGTTTTATCTTCCTATGACTGCCTCTGATTGTGTTTTTGGTGCAGGGATGCATTCTTCTACTGCTGGATAGTTTTAATAATACCAATAATCATGATTTATTGGGATTATGTTCATTTTTTACACCTCTGGTCCCTTTAAAATACAATAAACCTCTGGATCATCACCCAGATATTCATTAAAAAAAATTCAGACCCTTAGAATGCATTTCTTGCGCTTCTGCCATTAAACCTGCACATGGAACAACTTGTTAACTTGAAAAACCTGCGAGGAAATGTTTTCTACATTTATCGGGGGGTTTTCAAGCATTTGGAACGTTTTGCAGAGGATCATGGTGGAGGAGGGTCATCGCAGAGCTGCAGGGCTCTAGAGCGTTCAAATTGGAGGGCGGTATTAGATGTTGGCGAGAAATGGTTAGGTGGTTTTCGCACAAGGGGAAGGCAGTTTTCACAAGGTGGGGGAGGTAGTAATGGTTTTGGGAGTGGGCGTGCGATACCATACAGAGGGCAACACGTGGCAAGGAAAAACAACTCATATCACGCATTTTAAAAATTCTAACTTTGATACATATAAATCTGTGATATGTTTCATGGGTCGTCAGATCTCGGGGAATGAGATCGATGGTGGTCAGGCGATCTAGGGGTGACGAGCAGGTGAGCGGTGGGGTTCGGGCACTGCGTGACGTGGCGAGTTTCTTTTCGTGTAGTGCGGGGTTTAAAAACATATGAGGGGTTTTATTATAAAGCAGGGGCTTTATAATTGGCAGGGTTATGGTTATATGGTGACGGGGTTTGATGGAGAGCGGGCTTTAAAAGCATTAAGCGGGGGGCTTAAAACTTCAGTGGGTGGGGTTTATATTTAAAATGCAGTTTTAAAACATTTAAGCAGAGGGCTTAAATATTTTTATAGGGTCGGGTTAATAAAACAAAAGAGTCAAGCCTTAATATATTTTAAACAGAGTTTAATATATAACGAAAAAGGGTCCCGAAAGTTTACTTTTTAGACTTAAAACAATGTAAAAAAAATATTTACATTGTTTTAATGTATATAAGGGAAAATGATGAAGGGTTTTGAGAGGGGAAAAGGGGTTTTTAGTGGGGGAAATGAGTGAATGAGACTTTAGGTAGGGAGAGAGTGTGAAAATGAAAGAAACAAGCCCAAAATGAATATTTTAAGAGAAGTAAGGTGTTTTGAGAAGGCAGAGATGAAATCTAGTGAAAAAGATTTATTGAGGATAATGAAGGCAGTGAGATTTCTAAAGATAGAGGATAGGCAAGGAATGTTATCTTTAGCTTCTTGTGGAAAATCAACAGTCACCTAGTGAACTCTGTAGAATACAGGAGGATAACACAACTCTTCAGTCATATTTATGTTTATCTATGGACTCGTATTTTGTGACTATTAATACCAGTTTTTGAATAAATATTTTTTTCCCGAAAACTCAGTATATAATTTATATTTATTACTGTTCAAGAATGAGAATGGAAAACAGATTTTTTTCTCTTTAGTGCATGAATTTTTGTACCGAGTTTGTATGTGGAAATAGTAAGGGTTTTGGTTTGAGTAATTGGTTACCATTTCCCTGTAGAAAGTATCTACATGTATAATGAAATTTAGTTACCATTTCCCTTTTCGAATGCAACATTTAGTATTTATTCGGTTGTTGGTTTCTAGTTATGTAAGGTCTTAAACATTTTTATAATTATATTATCTCCATTACAACAATGTTTGTAATTTGGCTCACCCGACTATAAGGGGGACCTAGTCTTTCCAAGACTTGTGCATAGTCCTTCCGATGAGGGTTAACTATGTAATAAATTTCCACGACTACTTGAATTATTTTCAAGTCGTCGAGCTTAACCATGAATCTCTCTTATCGGACTAGATAGCACCCGAACCCTTTTCTAGTGTCAAGTTGTGTAAATAAAGATTTATTTTCTATTTTCTATAGAAATAGAACAAGTATTGAACAATAAAGCAATCACTCACGGTGCACATAAAACTATGTTATAATAGAAAGGACAAGAAAAAAGCCTCTTTCCCTAAGAAAGAGAGTGATACAGAGGAATCTTGATCCTCTAACACGAGCCTTTAATACAGAGTAATTACGTAGTTTCTAGATACTTAAGAATAAAATTGCAAACCTTTAATACAATATAAATACACAGTTTCCAGATACTTAAGAATAAAATTGTAGACCTTTAATATAAAATAAACACATAGTTTTCAGTTACTTATGTTATGTAGGTAAATACTCTCTGTGGACAGAGACAATCCCTCTAACCCTAGAGTGGGTCTAGTAATAAGGAATCATGCTATAGTGTAGGTTCCTATATATTTGAATGAAAGAGGATGTGATAAGATGGCCTACCTGTGGTCCAATGCTGTTGTCGGCAAGCGTAGTGGTGACGAGAACTTCTCGCACCCAATTTGGAAGGTCATAATCCCTTCGCTTATCGCGCTTGGACACCTGCACACGAATCAGAAGACGATAACCACATACCATATACTAATTTCATCCAAAAACTACTAGTCATTCAGAGAATACTAAACATTTTTCATTCAATAAAGACAAAATACAAGATGGGAACCAGACAATAGTCACTTATATTATTAGGTAGAAAGAAGAGATACAACCATGCTCTGACATTGCGGTCTCCTCCAGCAGGGTTCGGGTGAAGCGCCTCTCAAAGCTCGTCGGGGAATTCAGACAAGATAAGGGCCCTCTCGATGGAGTTTCTTCTTGATCTACCTTCTCAATAACTCAGTTATTCAGCTATAGTTCAGTTCTCCGAGTTCAGCACTTCAGCTGTATAATTCTCTTTGTTCAGCTAGCTTTCATAAAGGGAGAAGGCTTGTTTATATAGAGGAAAAGGAGGAGGTTGGGATCCCTACAAAGGTGGAAGGGAGGCCTATCCCTTAGGAGTTTTCCAAGGGAGGTGGAAACTACTAACTAAAGGAGGAAGCCCATGGTTGTTTCAGTTCAACCACTCCCAATGACTCATCCCCGAGGTGGATGGAATGGAACCTCTGCCTCTATTTTTAAAAAACATTCCCAAAACAGCTTGGCGTGGGTATTACACTGGGACAAAGCGCCAGGTGGCATGGGCCCTAGTGTTAATGTTCCACATCGGTGCGAGGGTAGAATTGGCTACTCGCGCCAAAGCAAAAATAGGGGTTTTTGATGCTCTATTCAGGAAATTGTCAACAAGAGGAATGTTGCCTTCATGTAGAGGGATGCAATGAAGGTTTTTGCAAGGCATGACACTTTTGATAAGTCACATAAATGATCCTCCAATGTGCAGGATGGGGATTGCAGGGATAGTGACAAAATGTTGTGTAACAGATGCCCCCTAAAGCATGAGGTCCGAGGGAGAGGGAGGGGCGAAATACTTTATGAGAACGCATTCTAACCAAACCCCGCTGTCAAAAAACCTAAAATTACAAATACAATTGATATCCCTGATACATGAACATGTGGCATGGGCGCAACCATCCATAATAGAGTATATAAAAACTGAGATCTAGGTATGGACGCAGCCATCCAGCAGTAAATATCAAAAAATAGACTCAGGTATGGTCGCAGCCATCCAATCAACAGAGTCATGCAATAAGTCACGATAATCCACAAAGAACCCACAGCCTAGATTTTAGCAGATGAAACCCAGGGTCTTGCGCTCCATCTCGATCTGAACAAGTACAAATTCAAGCATGCAAATATATGAGCTGAATTCAAACATGCAAGAAAATCGTTTGATTACCAGCCAATGATGAAAGCTGTTAACAGACGCGAGAGGCCCCACCAATAATGACAATGGCTCTCAAGGTACGAAAGGTACAATCCACAGAATGTGAACAATGATCTGGTTTCGAACACCCGCAGAGTCAGTCGATCGAAGGCCAATGATGTGGACCTTGCATCGAACGCGAAGAACCTACCATTAAGGCATGCAGGCTTCAAGGTACCGGAAAGGAGTCTCTGGATCAAATTCCTGGATAATGAGTTGAAGTCGACAGGAAGTGACCTGGTCGAAGGAGGGCCATAATTTTTCCCACATCATCGACACGAGACAGAGGAATATTATGTTTGTGAATCAAGACCAACAAAGAATTAGAGGGAGGTTGAAAAAACTACAAAGGCAAACTTCTCTTGAACACATCAGCAGCACGACACTGGATTTCATAGTATTTTACATCAAAGGATCTGAGGCCATGATGACGTGAAAAAGAGAAAATGAGAGGTCAAAAGAGATTACCCAAACCCATGGAGGCAAAAATGACGAAATGAGATGTCCCCAACCCGACACGAATGCAGACAAGTGCCATGTTTAAGAGTGACATACTTCCAACACAACTAAAATCTGGTTCCATTTTCCCCCACCATTTCTGGCGAGTACCCCAATTATTTTTGAAAACAAGCTTGAAGGGGATAGCATATGCTTGCACTGTAAGTTTTTCCTTTGGACAAATCCATCCTAGTACATTTTACGAGCCCTAGGAAAGAGGAACTCGAATAATGTCATGGTGACGAAGTCTAATGTCATCAGGGTTTAATGAGTCTGACAAAGGGAGAACTCGGCATCTTTTCATGTTTAGAGAGTTTGAAAAGAAGACAGAAAAGAAAACTCTAGCAGTCCCTTTTCGTAGATAGTCTCACAGATCTGAAAAGGTAGAAAACTATGTCTATGAGAACCTCTTAGTCATGATAGGCTAAGGTATTCCTTTTTCATAAATAATCTATCCCAGCCTGAAAAAGGGGTAAACATATACTGGGTAGATATCGTTTTGAAGCTATTTAACGAGTTCAAAACGACAAGCGTCTTGGCAATATTTTCAATTTTAGAGAGTCAGAAAAGAGCTGAAATATGACTCCAGTAGTGACTTTTTCGTGATTTTACCGAGTTTAAAAAAGTATAAAATATAACTTGTTACTTCATCATTGTCACATGAAAACCTGTTGCTGCACAAGAGACATGTATAAAACCCATTTTTCGAAAATAATAAAATAAAATAATCGAAAAAAATATCTAAAACCTAATTAGGGTTGTGAAAAAGTTATAAAATGCCAAAAATGGTAAAAATAATTACTTTTCACTTTTTACCTCTTGTGGAGCAATAGTTACCCATTTTACTGTGCAATCTTGTGGTGACGATAGCGCCAATATAGTAGATCAATCGCAAATCCATCAACTCCAGGTAAGAGCTGAGATCCCTCTTGTGAATTTAAGCTATTTCTTGCTTTCTGCATTTGTCAATTTTGAATTTTGGGGGAGGAATTGTAAAAATTAGGGTTGCGCGGTTGGCGTGGGTTTCGGGCAGGGAGTCGCGCCAACCGCCTAATTTTTAACACTAGGGCACGCCCATTGGTGCGATTGTTTTAGAAACAATCGCGCCAATGGTGCAAACCAATTTCTAGAAAAATATGTACCAAATGTCCCAATTTTTTACAAATTTAAGGATGAATATTGACTAATGCCACTCATATGTGTGTGTTTGCAGGTAGAAAGGAGCAAAATGGTCATCGAATGGAAAGAACGGGAACATAGTGAGGAATATGAGTTAGCCATGGAAAATGAGGGAGTTATGGAAGCCCTCAAAAACTGTGGTTTGCTAAAATTCCTTCTAACACCATGTCTTCGAGCTCAACCAGAATTGCTACAATATCTGATCAGTATATGGAATTAAAATCAAGAGAAGTTCATCCTACAGGATCAAGAACTTGAGATTGATGTTTCTGACATGTACTTCGTCATAGGATTATCGCAGAGAGGTGCAGCACCACTCCTAACCAGCACTCGACCCTGCATGGAGAACATGACTATGGTGATAGACAAAGTATGTCAAGGAGCGCAGAAAGGATTAGGTAGTGGGAAAGTTGATATACAAACTATCCTAGATTTGACACTACGTGTGGTATTGCATACCATCACATGGGCTACGGGATCACAAGCACCACATGAAGCAACAAAGACACAGTTGCTTCTTGCTGTGGACTGCATGGCTCTGACCATCTACAACTAGGCAGAGGCCGTGACCATAAACATGAAGCGCCAACTAACCAAATGCAAGAAGACCAAACTGAAGTTTTTTTGTTATGGATCCATCTTGGTATCATTCTTCTTGGAATGATTACCAATTTTTTAGCGACAGGAGGTCATATTTCTGACACCACCAACGAGAGAACCACGGATGGCTCGATGGGCAGCATTTAGGCCAAGGGTAGGGGGTGTCCAACAGATGTCTTGGAGGCTAGAATTTTTTGATTGGCTCCATCAACAACTGATTGTCATGGAGGATTGGCCCTACTCTAGCACATATTTCACTAATGATCTGGACCTCCCACTCCCGAAGGGAGAATATTGGGATGAATATTTGGGTAAGACTCAAATTTTAATTTTTATGAGTATTATGATTTTTTGGTTTATTTATTTATGTTCTAACATTAAATCCATGTGATGTAGATGTTGGCCCAGAGAGACTTGTCAATATGTCACCGATAGTGAGGTGAATCCCTCGCGATTTCGACCCCCAAGGTGAGGGCGGCGAGGAAGATGAGATAGTGTGCAACCTGGAGGGGATCACCCGAGGAGTCTCGGATTATGCACGTTTTGATGATGTTCCTCGCGCCTATTAGAGACATATTGTAGGGGTGCCTAACCGAATCCACTGCTTTTTGAGGTAGCTAGTACGGGCCGTGACATGTTATCACGAGCATCATGCTGATTAAACACGTAGTTTTATTTTATCTGCATATTTTGCGAGACATGATGTCTCAGGATGTAATAGAAACATACATATATTTTTTGATGTTATGATGCACACAGTTGCAAACATGCGATATATATATATATATATATATATATATATATATATATATGTATATATATAGATATATATATATATCCTTACATGGATCTCTTACATATGATGATGCTTTTACAAATTATGCAAATGTCTGTCTAATACAATGTTAGCCACTATATCAATTAATGTGTTCATTCGTCTAGGAATATGTTGATAAGTAATAAAATCAAAATTTCTTTCCAACAAAAGAATACGTAAATACAATCTCAGAATGTGTGGATTTCTAACCGAATAATTATTATTGAGTTGCAGAACAATAAGCTATGAATATAGATTTACAATAAATGTGCATATGCCGAGGTTGATTTCCTCGGTTAATAGCTCAATGACAGCGCTATATTCAGCGACACTGTTTATAGTTCGTCCTAGAAAAATACCTTGCAGATCTGTCAACTCACCAGCAGGATCATAAATTACCCAGGCTGTCGAAGACAAATTCCTGGTACTGCGAGAAGTACCATCTGCGAAACTGACATAAGGGGTAATAGACATCTGCATAATAAGCAAGACCCAATAAGAAGGAAAACGCTCACAAAGCACACCAAACCCAAAAACATGTATAAAAATGAAAGTAACACCTATATACACCTGTTATTCATGAATGAATCACGCATAATATTTTTTGAGATACAACCTTTGTAATCAATTAGCTCATAGGCCCCATTTTGCAACACACGTTTAACGATGTAGGGCCCATGCCACATAGGTTGAAATTTTCCTACCCCCATCTTATCATGAGCTTGGTCATACAGGGGGATGAGATCTCCTTCAACGAAAGAACGAGGGGAAACTGATTGATCAAAATGAGCTTTGACTCGCTTCTTTTGTGCTTCGATGACCCAAGCGGCTAAGCGATGAGTTTCATCCAATCTCTCTAAGTAGAGGAGACACTCTTCTTCCGATGAAGTTTTTGGGAGTAATTACATAGCTAACTTGAGCGAAGGTATTTCACACTCAATCGAGAGAGTAGCTTCCAAACCATAAACCAACTAAAAAGGTGTGAATCCGGTCACACTCTTAGTCGAAGTTCAGTATGCCCAAAGAGCCAAAAATAACATGAGATGCCAATTTGATTTGTGGATCCCAATCGTACGCTGAAGCATTGTGACAAGAACTTTGTTCACAACTTCAACCTGGCCATTATCTTGAGGGTAGTACGGCATTGAGTTGTCATGACACAGACCCAACTTAGAAGTCAACTCTGCCACCATATAGTGCCGAAAATGGGAACCATGATCGGCAACGATGGCTTGAGGGACACCAAACCTAGCAATAATATGATTGAATATGAACTAAGCAACTGTCTTACCGTCAGCAGAAAGTGTAGGCATTGCTTCGGCCCATTTGGTGAAGTATTCCACGGCTATGATGATATAAGCATGCCCCCTGGTCGAGTGAGGGCTACACATCATAAAATTGATGCCCAACTTCGCAAAGGGACCAACGGTAATGACAGGGTGAAGAGGAACAGGTGGCGCACGCAATTTGCGTTGATAAATCTGGCAATCATGACATTTACAAACTGCGACAATACAATCTTTGAAAATGGAAGGCCAAAAATACCCAGCACGAAGTATTTTTTGGGTAGTAGTGTAACCAAACATGTGATCACCACAGGTGCCACTGTGAAAATCATTTAATACTTTCTCGGCTTCCTTGAGGGTCAAACATCGGCGGAGTATGGAATCAACTCCAACACGATAAAGCATATCTCTGACTATACGATAAGGTTGCTAGTGATGCAGGATATGGCGGCAGGCATCCTTTGTCAACTTAGATTGGAATGTGGAAGTCTAGAGATAGTTGATGATATCACCGTACTAGGGGTCGAGGGTGCTAATCAAGAAAAGTATGTTTTCCGAAGTACGATCCTCAGAACGAGACAGAGCGGAGTCGGAAGGGAGGGAACAAATCAAATTAGAAAAAACTAGTGATTTCTTTGATTTGGCAGCAGTAAATTCCAAATCTAACTCTTGAAGAATAATGATCCACTTCTAGTATTTTCCTCCCAGCAATTTTCGAGACAAAATATAGGTCATGGGGTTGCAATCGAAAATCACAGTCACCGTACGCAAAAGGATATAATGATGAAAGTACTGGATGGCCTGGACTGCAGCTAGTGCTAACTTCTCAACATGAGCATAACGCATTTCAGGATCAAGAAGGTTACGAGACAAGTAATAAATGACATTTTCATGACTTTCATCATCATCTTGTACCAAAACCATAGCAATTGTACTAAAAGCTGCAGCGAAATAGAGGGAAAAATCACGGTGATATTTTGGAGGATGTAATAAAGGAGTTTTGACCAGTAATGTCTTGAGTGTATCAAAATATTGTTGAGAAATCTCATCCCAATAGAAAGGGATGTCTTGTTTCAAAAGTTGTGTGTATCCTTTAGCCACTTTGACATAGTTCGGGATAAAACGGCATAGAAAATTTCCCTTTCCTTGCAGACTCTGCAACTAATGTAATGAGGATGGAGAGGGGAGATTGAAAATAGCCTCAACCTTAAGTGGATCGAGGCAAATTCCATCTTTAGACATGATAAACCATAAAATTCTACTGGAATCAATGCAGAAAACACATTTATGCGGATTAAGTTGAATGTTGTAGTGTCGAAAACGAGGAAAGATTTGACGAAGATGGTCTGGATGGTCTCTACGCTTAGCTGAATGAGCTGGAAGGTCATCTAGGTAAGGCTTAATGATGTGACGAATGTCATGGAAAGCGTAGGACACCGCTCGCTGGAATGTGGCTCTGGCATTCTTCAAGCCAAAAGGGAGCTTCTTGTATGCGAAGATACCCCAAGGATAGATCAACGTCGTCTTGTGCTAATCAGCTGACAGAATGTTAATCTGATTATATCCATAAAAGTCATCCATAAGGGAAAAAATATCACTCCCAACACAGTCGTCAATGATCTGATTGATGAAAGGAGTGGGATAATTATCCTTAGGACAGGCTCGATTTATGTCATGGTAATCAACACAGACACAGATATTTCCTTGTTTCTTATCGACAGGAATGATGTTCGAAACCCATTTTTTCAAGGGAATTGGATAAATGAAACCAGATTTGAGAATTTTTTCAACTTCACCTTTAATGGTCGCAGAATTTCTAGGGTGCACCGGACGAAGACACTTGCGAACAGGCTTTGAACTGGGATAGGTAGGGATTTCATGCACCACTATAGTATGATCAATGCCAGGCATTTCTTCGTAGGACCATGCGAAGACATCACGGAATTCGCAGAAAAGGATAGTATAAACTTGGACTTCATATGAAGAACAAGTGACCCCCACATGGATGTTCTCGATGATTCCTAGCTTCACGGAAATGTCAATAGGAATTGTCTGTGTGATATTTCTCAAGTTTCCTTCTGTAAAGACTTCATGTGTCAGGATCCGCATTTGAAACGAAGGAGAAGGAGCTTGAGACGCAAAATTCTCAAGACATGTAGACATAGCCCCGATGTCAGGCATAAACAAAGAACGATGATGACCATCATCCCATGGCAGGTCTTCGAGAGACATGGTTTCCACAATGGATTCATCAGAAGGAAACACTTCTTTCAAAGGATCAAGTGAGTCTAAATCGCCGAGCCATGGGGATTGAGAATACACGTCAAGAGACAAGCTCAAAGGAGCACCATCAGAAGGTGGAGTATCCGATGCAGCAATGAGTTCACAATAATCGATTTCAATCAGACTCAAAGGCATTAAATATCCAAATGAATTGACTTGTTCAGGTGAAGGGATAATCCATGGGTCATTGGACCAAGAGATCATATTAACCTGAACAGTATTTGGTGGTGAAAGGGGAAAAATACCCACGAGGGCTGGATCCTTGAAGAGACCCAACCCAACACTCTCGAAGGGAGTAGGGATCTTATCCACATACAAAACGTTGTTCTCAGAATAAGAGGTGAAGAATTCCAATTGATCGATAGTAACAATCTTACCCTCGTGTGGAAATTTCAAAACACAGAAGAGGGTGGACGAAACGCAAAGCATAGCGTGAGTCCAACTGCGACCAAGGAGAAGATTGTAATTGAGTTTGGCATCAACTACTTCTACTTTAGCATTGATTTTCTTCCCTTTCAAGGTAATCGGAAAACTTGCGAGAACACCCAAAGGTTTTGATTCCCTTCCATCAAATGCTTCAAGGGAATTTGGTGAGGAATTCAAGGCCAGAGAGCCAATGGCCATCCAGCAAGAAGCGGACATGACAAAAGTCAATGCACCTTCATCCACAATGGCTCGATGGATGTCGAGACCATTAATAACGACTTGTATAATGAGTGCAATCTGGTTCGGAAGTCGTGGGATGAAATTCTCTAGATTGAAATAGAGAAGGCTAGTATCAGCAGGATCAACCCTACTGATCGAAAATAATAAAGCTTTCCGTTGAGACAGACAACTCTAAAGTACTTCTAATGCAGACATCGCGGACGGCACCTGTGCTAAATCCTCAACAATACTGTAATTTTGAGCAGCACGGGTGTTGGGATTATAAGAAGACTTCTGAAGAACACCTTTGGAAGGTGGTCGCACAATGAGTTCAGAACTGGGCCTTTCAATCTCAAGAGGGCTGGTAACAGGTGGGGGAGGAGGACCATCAGCGATCTCCTTCCCTGTTGCCTAGCGCAACCCAGCATAATCTTTCGACTGAGTAGAAATACAAATGGATGCAGAACCGTTCATAATGAACACCTGAGAGCCAAATGGAGCAAACGACTGAGGCTGCTCGACCATCTGGGTCTGCTGAGACAGAAAAGTTTCTTTAGGGACAGCAGGAGTACCCTGAGCACCCTTGACAAATCTACTCACTTCGACCCAACGAAGACAATCCTTGGTGTAGTGCTCTTCATCACAAATCAGAAAGGGGTACTTCAGCTTACGCTGCGAACCATCATCAGCACGATATTTGGACGAATCTGGTTTTGGGGCATCGGCCTTGGCCTTTCCTTTACCCTTCTTTTCCCTTTAGAAGTCTTATCCATAGGATTGGTCTGAACAGCTTGACCTCCGAGGTTTTACCAGGAATCGGACTAGACTGAGGAGAAATATCATTGGAAGAATTAGACTTTTTCTTCCCAGGCTTGGAAGAAGAAGACTTACCCGAATTCTGAGACACAGAACCAATAATACCGTCGACGGATGGGGTCGCTAGTGCTTTAGAATTTCCAGTTCGAGGGGCATCATTCAAAATATCATATAATATGCCTGATTGAGAGTACACGAGATCAAGGTACTAGGCATGAGAAATGGCATGTTCCTCGGTTACACATGCCCCCATGGCTATGTCTTTTGCAATCTGATTGACAAAGGAGGTAGTGAACCAATGAGTAAGAAGCTGATCAGAAATTTCAAATTTGATCAAGCGACGACGTCATCTCCATTCATGAATATGGTCTGAGGTATGAGTAGCCTGGTCCTGTTTCAAGGAGGTGAGGAGATGCGTCCCGGCTTCATAATGAATCAGTAACTAAAAATGAGTAAGGAACGCCATGGCGAGAGAGTTGAAATCTTGAAAGGTACCATGAGAGAGCTCGATATACCACTTAGCAGTAGCACCAGTAAGAGTCCGTTGGAAAATACGAAGCCGAATAGAATCGTCAACCCAAGAGTTAGAGGAACACCACAAGTGGTAAGTCATAACATGTGCTTGGGGGTCTTCTCTGGACTTGTCCTCAAATTTGGGACAATCATCAGGAATATTAGTCGGAACAGGAGGCCATTATGGGTAATGAAGAATAGGGTGATTCGTTAACTTTGACACATCCGGTAACTCCAATGTGGCGAGAAATGGTAATTGAGGGTTAAAAGGCATAGCAGGTCCTTGATAAGAACCCGAATTCACATTCCATCCTGTTTGAGAAAAATTCTACCCCATTTGGTTCTATCCTGAAGGATTTTGACGATATGGGGGATAAGCCGAATAGTTCTGTTGATATTGAGGACCAGGATACTAATTCTGAGTATACCATCGAGGTCCTTGCTAAGCAACATAAGGATTTTTCGACGGAATGTAAGCATGGACTTGCGGTTGATTATACTGCAACTGAGATTGAGGGTGATAAGTAAAACCTTGAGGCGCACTATATACTAGTCGATATTGACCACGAGGATAATAAACGCCTTGGGGTTGAACTGGCTGTTGATAAGTGGGGCCCTGTTGAGCTGAATAAACAGGGTGGACCGGCTATTAAGAAGACTGAGCAGGTTGCTAAAAAGTAGGACCCTGTTGTGAAGCAGAGTAAAATTGTTGTTGAGAAAATTGAGCCGATTGTTGAGCCGGTTGAGTAGGTTGCCCGTGCAGAGCAGGTTGGCCTGGATGTTGAGGGCCACCAGGTTGCCCTTGCTGAGTAGGTTGGCCTGATGGTTTTGATGGACCACGTTGCCCCGGAGGAGGACTAGAGGGTTGTTCTTGTTGCCCAACGTTCGGACTAGTTTGAGTATATGATCCCAGTTTTTGGACAAAAGGTTGTCCCTGCGATGAACAGATTTTCCCCCAGGACCATAAGAAGGTCCTGGTTGATACAAAGGTTGGCTGGAAGGCCCCTAGGGTTGTCCTTGTTGGACCATAGGCTGACCTTGTAAAGGTTGACCTTGTGGACCATAAGGTTGTCCCTGAGGACCTAATGCAAGCCCCGACTGAATTGATGGTTGTCCCGGAAAGGGTTGTCCTTGTGGGCCAGGGGGTTGCACCTGATAAGTCCTCCCAATCTCAGGAACGATTTCATAGGGGTCATAAATAGGAACACCATGCTCATCATAATGGTGGGGAGTAGGAAACACATAGATGTGGGTACCGACAGCATCATAGTGATGAGGAGTAAGATAGGGCAAATAGATAGGATTACCATATTCGTCATAATGGTGTGGCGGATTAACAGGAGCATGAGGTTGCTAAGAAACCTGAGAGTTCTGTTGATGAATAGATAATAGATACGCTTCAAAAGTGAGGCCACCAAGTATCTCAGTTGAGGCCGCTACTGACTGAGTGACTGGCACAAACGCAGCCATGTAGACAGTAGGTTGAACTGGGACAGATGTAATTGAAAGCGACGAAGTAGGTGTCATCGGTGACAATCCTAATGATGGAAGGACTGGACTTCTGGATGGAGTAGATGCTGCCATGGATGAAACACCAGCAATAATCTGACCCAGGGACCTATATCCGGCTGGAAGTGACACCGATGGTGAAGATTGAGCAGACACATGAGGGGTGTTTTCAGGGAAAAGTTGATATTCTTCAGTAGAAATAGGAATTCCATCACTACCAATAGGACCTTATGTGTCCATGTCTGACTCCTCCATAAGATCTTCCAAAATACTATGGGGAGTAGGAGGTATAACAATAGCTAGAAATAGTGATCTCGACATAAGAGGAGGGAATTCTTCCTCGTCCCCAAAACCAGACCAAGTGCCCAAGGGAGGCCAATTGAACTCAACTGGCTCGTCAGCGGGAGATCGAGTAGCAAGAGGTAAGACCGACGGGAGAATAGGATGCTAAATTTCGACAGACCTAGAGGATTGAGGAGTTTCAAATGAACTATCCGGTAAAGGACTACCTCTAGAAGGGAGCGAGGAAGATGAAACCGGTGGTTTTGCCACCGTGACTACTTCACGACAAGAAGGAAAAAAAAGAGATCCAAGCAAAGACTCAAAAACCAAGGCAAACAAAAATAGGACAAGTGTTAAAATTTTTAATGGGCATGTGATCGTGGGTAGTTTATTTTATGACACTGAAACCAAACTTTGTTGCTTCATGTTTTAAGAGTCAAGAAACAGGTAAAAGATGACTCTAGTCACTTTCAATTTTGCACAAGCACGAAAGGACAAATGCTCGATGATCTTTTCAAATTTAAGGAGTCAGTAAAGATCAAAAATGGCTGCTCAGGTATTCTAAGCAAGAGAGTCTGCCAAGTTTCCATGAACTTCCATATACACCTTGGTGATCAAATGAAAGATAAATGACCAAGGACTTAACGTACATGTAGGTAGTCTCCCCGAATCCTGTGTTTGGTGTATCATGGTTACAAGGCGGCAGACTTGGCTTCCTATGGATAAAATTATTGTAACCTAGAAGGGTCTCCCTTTATATACTTGATGGTACAGGGAGCACAAGTCTGTACTAGCGCTGTCTGGAGCCAGATGGCGAATGACAACTACTAGGTTTTAAGAGGCCAGAACACGTCTCTAACTTAGACCACTAGAATATTTCATTAGGTTCCAATGTTTCCTTAGGTTAATTGAAATAGATTTTAATATTGATCTTGGATTAAGTTTCAATTTCCAGGCCTTAATGTATGTCGGATCTGAAATTTCCCTAAATGCCAAACTACATGTAGAAGGATACCATTTTCGCTCAATGAAAGCTATCTACGAGAAGGAAAGAAGACTTTCAAGCAATAGTGAATAATGAAATCATGCGAAAACTTCCACTAATGCATCTAATGCAATCTACATAAAACAAAACTCTTTCCTAGCCTAAAAAAAGCTATTTATGCAAGAGAATGTTTCATTTTCAAAGCAAAAAGAATGCAATATTTTGGTTTTTTCAATGCAATAGAGAAAATAATGCAGTAAATAACATGAAAAACAAAACTAAACACTATCTTGAGAGAGTGAATGTAAAAGTTGAAACGGAATGACTCCAACAACATGAAATAAACACAACAATACCCAAACCAATGCTACAATCTTTTCAAATCAAAAAGAAATCTCTAAAATGACCCATATAAGAAATGTAATTGGTGCTTGGAGTAAGAGGAAGAAAAATCAAACGAGAAAGGCAATGACCATTCAACCAATGAACGTACTCAATAAGATCAATGAGACCAAGAGTAATTAAACAAGGAATGAATTCGACAACTATCAAGAAATGCGATCTCCAAATAGAAGGCTCAGTGCACCAAGGCACTCAGAAACCCTAAGACCTCAAGCTACACTAATAAGAAATGGACAAACAACTGAGGAAAACAAGCCTATAGCAATCAAAGACAGTCCAAAACACTTCAATGACTCTTAAAAATAACTTAGAAACAAGTACAACTGACCAAAACTCATAGAAAAGCTCACACCCAAAAACCTGTAGGGGTCAGCATGACTATGAGACAGTATTCAGTGCCAAACAGGGGATGGTGCGAGCGCTACAAAGGCAACATGCACCAATCAGCATGATTGTTCAGAGAAAAACCACTCCAAGCCAGTTAACCAAGGAAAAATGGAAAAACTCTACAGAGCAGAGGTCAATCTTGACACTCTGGGGTTGAACAAGGGTTTGAAGCACAGTTAAACAACCAGAAAGGTAAACAACAAGACAAAAAACCCAAAACACGACCCAAAAATATCAAAGACAAACTCGTATGGATCCCTAACGGAGTCGCTAACTTGTTATGTAGGTAAATCCTCTCTACAGACAGAGATGATCCCTCTAGCCCTAGAGTGGGTCTAGTAATAAGGAATCATGCGAGAGTGTAGGTTCCTAGATTTTAATGAAAGAGGACGCGATAAGATGGCCTACTTGTGGTCCAATGCTATTGTCGGCAATCATAGTGGTGACGAGAACTTCTTGCTCCCGATTTGGCAGGTCACAATCCCTTCGCTTATCACGCTTGGACACCTGCACACGCATCAGAAGATGATAACCACATACCACATACTAATTTCATCCAAAAACTACTAGTCAGTCAGAGAAGACTAAGCATTTTGCATTCGATAAAGACAAAATACAAGATGGGAACCAGAGAATAGTCACTTATATTATTAGGTAGAAAGAAGAGATACAACCATGCTCTAATGTTGCGGTCTCCTCCAGGGGGGTTCGAGTGAAGCACCTCTCAAAGCTCATCAAGGAATTTGGACGGGATAAGGGCCCTCTCGATGGAGTTTCTTCTTGATCTACCTTCTCAATAACTTAGTTATTCAGCTATAGTTCAGTTCTCCGAGTTCAGCACTTCAGCTGTATAATTCTCTTTGTTCAGCTAGCTTTCATAAAGGGAGAAGGCTTGTTTATATAGAGGAAAAGGAGGAGGTTCGGATCCCTACGAAGGTGGAAGGGAGGCCTATCCTTTAGGAGTGTTCCAAAGGAGGTGGAAACTACTAACTAAAGGAGGAAGCCCGTGGTTGTTTCAGTTCAACCACTCCCAATGACTCATCCCCGAGGTGGTTGGAATGGAACCTCTACCTCTATTTTTAAAAAACATTCCCAAAACAGCCTGGCACGAGTATTATAATCGGACAGAGCGCCAGGTGGCGCGGGGCCTAGTGTTAATCATCCACATCAGCGCAATGGTAGAACTGGCTACTCACGCCAAAGCAAAAATAGGGGTTTTTGATGCTCTGTTCAGGAAATTTTCAACAAGAGGAATGTTATGTTCATGTAGAGGGATGCAATGAGGATTTTTGCAAGGCATGACAATTTTTATAAGTCACAGAAATGACCCTCCAATGTGCGAGATGGGGATTGCAGGGATAGTGACAAAATGTTGTGTAACAACTTATCTTAATTAGGTTGCAATTAATTATCAACAGAAAGTCTCACCACCCAACCTCAAGACTGGAAATTACATCCAGCCTCTCCCTCGAGCCTTTTCTACACTAACAATTTTGGAAATGTAATTCTAGTTTGAGGTAACCTATACCTAAACCTCAGGACCTATCCAGTCCAATCCAGTACTCTACACTCATGGATCGGTTTGAGGGTTCCACTAACTCTAGGTTCAACTCAAGAATCTCCTCCATTCCACAATATTCTACCGTGATAAACAAATATTTCATTTTCTCCATGTCCTCCAGCCTATAGCCATCCTTGGACCTGTTTTCCCATTGTGAGAAATTTCAAGATTTATTTTTCTTTTCATTTACTAATTTATATTTTCCACCAAAAAATCCACACATCATATTATTGCATTGAATTAAATTTCATCCACACATCCTAGTATAAATTTTCCTTGTCACGCTTCTATTGTCAATTATAAATGAATGAATTATGCAAAGTAAAAGTAATTCTATGTTTAATCAATAGTCCTAACATCGAGGTGTTACACCGGTCTCCACTACATCCACAGGAAAATATAGGCAGATCAACCCAAAGGGGTCTACCTGCAGGTCAAACAAGCAGGGCCTAAGGCCAAAGGTGTCGAGGAGATTTGACCCTGTGACCTCCCAACTGGCAAGCTACTTAGCAAGAGGAACTCAACCAACTAATCTATCCCTTGGGGCTATTACTACATTATTATTATTATATTTATTTTTGTAAGTCAGCACCCATGGGGATTTGATGGTGATATATCTCATGGAGTTCCTTAACATTGCAACCTTCATGTGGGCTATTATTATTATTAGTAGTAGTAGTAGTAGTAGTATTAGTAGTAGTAGTAGCAGTTAAACATATATACATTTAAATAAAAACATAGAACAGATTCTTAACCATAGAGATTTATATCCATTTTATCATGGAGATTTTTAATCTGTAAATAGGATTTGTTATAATACCATTGATCCAGGTGGACATCGGTGGCCTCCCACCTATTCCATTTGGACCCGCAGCATCAATTCTTTCAGTTTTTCAAATATTGGTCGCCGATGTACTTACTATTGACACCAATGCAAGCTTCTGTCTCGCACACCCGGAGCTACTTTAAGTATTAATAATCCGTGGATATTGGTGGCCACCCATCGATTCCATTTGAACCCCCACCACCGGGCCATTTCAGTTTGTAATTTTCGGCACAACTTACTATTTTAGCGCCTTTCGGTTCAACCCTGTGAGCGTTTTTTGAGGCCCTAAACGACGTTTTTTGGGAAAAACTGAGCACAGGTCCATGGACCGATTTTTCTCGTTCAAAAGTTGTACTCCTTGGACAGATCTTTCTAACGAGCTATGGGAGCGTCAGTTCGAGGATCGGATGCCAAAGTTACGTCCCCGGGAAGTCGAACCCACCGACCGACCAAACGGCCCACAGCTTTGGCGCCTTCACTTCCCACGGTTAGGCTTGGACGTTCGGATTCCCACATTGCTTCGTCGAACAACAACAGGCCCCTCGAGCCCACGAAGATGTGGGCTTCTAGGGGCTGGGAGCTGATACATCTCTTTTCAGAGATAAGCGCTACCGGTGCCCTAGCTTGCCAGATCTCCATCATGTCTGCGTTGTAACACAGTTCAGGGGCTGGTAGCCACCACATCTCTTCTCAGGGATACGCTGCCAGTACCCTAGCTCATCTATTTCCATTATGTCTGTAATAGGCCTGCGAGCCTTAATGTAACACAGTTCAGAGGCCTGTAGCCGCCACATCTCTCCTCAGAGATAGCTACCAGTGCCCTAGCTAGTTTTATTTCCATTCTGTCTGTAAGAAAATTTCAGTTCTTTGATATTAATAAAACGAAGCATTATTTTCGTTGCATCTCTGTATCTATGGTTATATTTGTATTCTGTTGCGTTCCTGCATAAAATCTGGATCAGTGGTATCAGAGGGGGTCTGCTCTTTCTCTGTTTTTCTCTTCATGTCCCCAACGTGGCCAGGGTATAAGGAGTTCAACCTCGCAACCCCGACGACTCCCCATGGCGGAAGGAAAGAAAGACGAGGGAGCAGGAGATCCTATCAAAATCTTGCTCGATGATGCCCTCGAGAAACAGAGGAACGCGATGATGGACAATTTTTTTTCAGATCCTTCAATGGTTGCCCACCGGTGGCACATCTAAATCCAACACCAAGTTCAGCAAAATTTCCCCCCCCATGGAGGAACTTAACGCAATGGAGACCATTGCTTCCTAAGGAGGGAGGAATGATCCAGGTGGATATCGGTGGCCTCCCACCTATTCCATTTGGACCCGCAACATCAATTCTTTCAGTTTTTCAGCTTCAGCACAACTTACTATTTATAGCAGGTTTTCGGGTCCTGCACACCCGGAGCCGTTTTGGGGCATTAATAATCCAGGTGGATATTGGTGGCCATCCATCGAGTCCATTTGAACCCCCACCATCAGTTATTTCAGTTTGTAAGTTTCGGCACAACTTACTATTTTTAGCAGTTTTTCGGGTCTTAAACTTCTGGAGCCGTTTTGAGGCCCTAAACGACGTTTTTTGGGAAAACGGAAAGCAACATGGGTCCATGGACCGATGTTGCTCATTCAAAAGTTGTACTCCTTGGACAGATCTTTCTAATGAGCTATGGAGCGCGTCAAACGGAGATCATATGCCAAAGTTACGTCCCCGGGAAGTTGAACCACCAATTTACCCAAACAGGGCCCACAGTTTTGGCGCTTCATCTCCTACGGTTAGGGTTTTGGATGTTTCGGATTCTACACTGTTTCTCAACAATAAATAGGCCCTCGAGCCTCATTGTAAGACAGTTCAAGGGGCTGGGAGCCGATACATCTCTTCTCAGAGATAAGCGCTACTGGTGCCCTAGCTCACCAGATCTCCATCATGTCTGCGTTGTAACACAGTTCAGGGGCTGGTAGCCGCCACATCTCTTCTCAGGGATACGCTGCCAGTACCGTAGCTCATCTATTTCCATTATGTCTTTAATAGGCCTGCGAGCCTCAATGTAACACAGTTCAGAGGCCTGTAGCCGTCACATCTCTCCTCAGAGATAGCTACCAGTGCCCTAGCTAGTTTTATTTCCATTCTGTCTGTAAGAAAATTTCAGTTCTTTGATATTAATAAAACGAAGCATTATTTTCGCTGCATCTCTGTATCTATGGTTATATCTGTATTATGTTGCGTTCCTGCATAAAATCCGGATCAACCATAGGCGAATAACATGGTTTATCAATACCACATTCCCAACAAACCATAACCCACTTCATATGACATTTTTTTTAATTTATCAATTTAATCAAAAGGGAAAAACACACATAACTACTTTGAAAATAAATCTCAACCTTTGATTTGTTATACTACTTTAAATATTCTATAATATTCCATGGATATTAAATCCCTATTGTTGTCCTAATAATTATTCATAATTAAATTACAAGTTTCAAAATAGGCACACAGAGACACACACACATATATATACACCCTTTTCACTGAATTCAACAATTTCAAGTAGGATTGTGATTTTTTGTTATTTCGAATACATTTTTGAATGCATAAATTAATTTAGCACCTTGAAAATCCTTAGCCTCTCGAATTCTACTAATTAAACAACTTAAATTGAAGTTTTTAAAAATATGGATCATATTTTGATTTGTTTTGTTGCAATATCAAACTAAATCTTAATGATTATTATTAAAAAAAAATTAGAATATAAATTAAATCTTTATCATATATTTAATAATTATTGCTAATTAAATTAAAATTATGAAAATCTCACTCTAAAATAAATATATCTATAAATATAATTATTATAATTTAAATTATCTTTATTATATCTATATATAAATTTTTTTGAATTTGTTGAATGTGTTTTTAAATATCTTCACAAAAATATACTCTTTTATACGTATCTCAGATTTTTGTAATATATATAGGAAATATAAATATTCTAAAATGTAAAATTTCTATTTATACTATAATATAAAAATTTGAAAAAAGAAACACTTTTAAACTGCAAATTCTGAAATATAAATATAACTGGAAATTTAAAATTAAAAGTTTTATATATGTCATTTTTCCTAAAAAAAAATTAATACGTTGTCTCATTTTAAAAATGTAAGTAATGCCATTTATATATTATTTTTAATATCAACTAATTAATTATATAAATTTTTGATTTAAATAATATAATTTATTCACTATTTTAAATTTTAATAAATTACCATAAATTTTAAAATATCTATGTAAATAGTTTCGTTTCTTATTCGAATTTTTATTTTCAACTCTATCCTTTATTTTTATAAAGATAATTAATCAAATTTATAATCATGGAAACTCTTATATTATTATAAATTAAAACTGAAGTTGAAACTCCTAACTCTTATATGGTTTAAAAATGAAAACTTAAATTAAAGTTACTATTCATATAAAAAATTTGTACTCGTTGTACATCATCCTTCAAGAATTGTTTATGTAAGAAATATTAAATTATATAAAGAAAAAAAACAAATCAATTCATATATGTATAATTTTTTAAAAATTATTTAGTTTAATTTTGATGAAAATTGTTTACATAAGACATACTTTTTAAAATATCATTATTATGATATAATTATTTTTTTAATTTTAAAAATTAATTTATTTTTAATAAAATATTAATATTTTTATGATAACAATAATAACTCTATTGGATATGAATATATTTTAAATTTATTTTTGTTTAGCTAAAAGTTTTTTTCTTTGAATGTAAGGAAACAACTCAAGATCTAGAGGTATCTAGCTAAGAGTGAAAGCTTACCCTTTATGGACAACCAGTAAAGTAATTTCAAGTGTGATTTTTCTTGAATAGGAGTGATTAATCAACTTACAATAGATGATGATGGTTGTCCTGCGTTAAGCCATTCATATATGACCATTTCCATGAGAGGTAGTCGTAACTGACTAATTTCTCATGATTTTTTAATAGTCCACTTAGAACTCATTGCACTGCGGAAAACCCTCATACTTAAATACAAAGAGTAAAGGGAACTCTACTTGAATGGTTCATGAGGCACAATACTTGCTAAGGTTTTGCAAATGGGGTAGCAAGCTAAGTGGGCTTGATTGTGGGGAAAAACTCCACAATTAAGCGCGCTTGAGCCAGAGGAGTTTTGGGAAGGGTGACCTCCCGAGAAGTCCTGGTTACCGAGTGCAAGCCCCAGAAGTGATGATTGACGCTATGTGATTCAGTTCACTAGTTTCAATCCCACTTCTTCACCCGTGTTTTCATCACCCGATGCAATGAGTGCTAAGTGGACTATTCAAAAATCTTGAGAAATTAGTCAGTTACAACTACCTCTCATGGAAATTGTCATAAATGAATTACTTACTTAATGCAGTTGAATCCCAAAAATGATATCTAATATAATGCACTGCAGAAAAACCTCATACTTCAATACAAAGAGTAAAGGGAGTTCTACTTCTACCTCTCATGGAAATTGTCATAGATGAATTACTTACTTAATGCAGTTGAATCCCAAAAATGATATCTAATATAATGCACTGCGGAAAACCTTCATACTTAAATACAAAGAGTAAAGGGAGTTCTACTTGAATGGTTCATGACGCACAATACTTGCTAAGGTTTTGCAAATGGGGTAGCAAGCTAAGTGGGCTTGATTGTGGGGAAAAAATCCACAGTTAAGCGTGCTTGAGCCAGAGGAGTTTTGGGATGGGTGACCTCCTGTGAAGTCCTTGTTTTCAGGTGCAAGCCTTGAAAGTGATGATTGACGCTATGTGATTCATTTCACTAGTTTTAATCTCACTTCTTCACCCCTATGAGCATCACCCGATGCAATGAATGCTAAGTGGACAGTGCAATTATAATTAACGCAGTTGAATCCCAAAATTAACTATAACTCCTTAAAAATAAAATAAAATTTTATTCAAATCTAAATTATTTAATATGCTTGTCAAAGTATTATTTCTTACAAATATATTTATTATTATAATCGTGTATTCTTTAAAATATATATATATATTATTATAATTTAAATTATCCAATATGCTTATCAAATTATCATCTTATATAATTCATCAAAAAATCATAACTAGTATGAGATTATGTTATTTGATGTGGAAGGTGTTACTTAAATAACGCTAGTATAGACCGATTTAAAAAAAAAGATTTAGCAAGGTTAGAGAGCAAAAAAAGGATTTAGCAAGGTTAGAGAGCATGAAATCTCTTGAGATGCTAGGCCTTTTAGAGTATAAAATTGAAAATATTGTTTACACCTAAAGAGATTAAATCTCTATATTTGTGGGCCTTGGCCTATATATATATAATTTAACATGAGCATTGAAATGTCTTATTTATAGATTAGATAAATATTTTATTTGTTAATTACCACATTATTATTATTATTATTAATGTGACATATCTATTTTATATTAAAACTTAATTGAATTGTACATCTCTCTTTATTTTAACTTATTTTGTAATGAAATATTTTATTATGATTAACCCTAAAATAATATTTATATTCTTTTTTTACTTTTATACTTATTTTAAAAATTGATATTGAAATAATTTATTTATTTAATATAGATATTCAAGTAATTTATTTAAGTACTATATTCAAATATATTTAAAAATATTTAAATTATACATCTTTTTCACATTCTCAAAAGTGAATATAATATAGTATGTTTAAAAATATTTAAATTATATATTATTTTCACATTCTCAAAAGTAAATATAATATTTTTTCGACTTTTAATTACTTTTCTCTTTTGTTTTTTGGAAAATATTAATTTATCTCTTTTTAATGTTAATAATTGAAATATTTTATTTATGAATGAGAGTGAGAGTCAAATATTTTTACCACATTTCCTTTAGGTAGGTTGTAATATCAACAATGGAGCAAATTGTTGTTTTATAATGTTTTTAATTGAAACCAACCAAATATATATCTTTATTTTTACTTTTTATCATAATCTACATTACTATTTTTTTTTTTTTACTTGGAAAATATCTTTATTTTATTTTAAAGTATGTGTGAACTATAAGTTGATTACAAACAAAATTATACATCTCCCCCATACCAAACTAACATCTCTCTCGTACTAGACTATAAATAATTTTTTAATATAAATACTATATCATAATACAATAATATTATATTTATGAAACACAAAAGTATCAACTTTAATATCTTCATATTGGAGATATTAATCTTATAAAATACAATATTAAACCAATAACATCTATTTATTTATTTTTAAATGAGAAAGACTTTATCTTATGCAATGTAATTTTAGATATTGAATTAGATGAGGTTTTGCTAAATTTTGTGAGGGTAATTAATTTTTAAAATAACATGAATATTGCTAATCATATATTAATAAATTATATATATATATATATATATATATATATATATATATAAATTTTTTAAAAGAAAGAGTTATGGTTTTTCTATTAAATTAATCTAGTTTAAAGGTCAAAACCTTTTACATCTCTTAGAAATTGTTCATCCTTTAAACTCGGAAATGTTTAAAAAAGACTAGATCTAATCATTTCTGACTACATACTACTATTCTAAGTTGGCTTGTCGTATATATCCGCCAAAAGACTCCTAAGATGATTAAATATTTGCATAACATCAAAATAAATTGAAAGAGAAACTATCCATCAATATTCACCCTAGAAACAAATATGCCTATGGTCTTAGCATTTTTAGACCATGTTTATTGGCTGGAAGAAGACATTTCCTCATTAATTGTCTTGGTTGTCATCTCCAACTGAATTAATACCTCATTAGGGGAATTTTTAGTTCTAAAATGGGTCTCCTAAATAAATTATAAAATAATAGTGGACATAATCAAATAAGATTAGATTACATCATCAAATGTTAGAGGGAAAAAAGAAAAAACTACTTTTTTAACAGGTATTTTCAACTTATCTCCCTATTGGTTTACTAAAATTTTGAGCAGGAATACTCATTGGAAATAGAATTTGATTCCTCATCCAAGGAGTACCCATGTTGCATACTTTCGATGAACCCTGCTACATGAAAAATGAGAAATACATGAAAAACATGATTGTGATAATGTTTTTTCATGTATTTCTCATTTTTCGTGTAGTAGGGTCCATCGAAAATATGAAACATGGGTATTCCTTGGATGAGGAAATAATTTTTTTATCCAACGAGTACTCCCGCTCGAGATTTGATTAAAACCTTAGGGAGATAAGTTGAAAATACAAGTTGAAAAAGTAGTTTTTTTATTTTTTAATCTTTTTAATTTCTACCAAAAAAATGGTGAATCATTCCACATGGTTGACATAATAATATTGAATCCTATTGGTTCTTATAAAGTTTATTTTTGTTGTAAATTTTTCTTAGGAGACCCATTTTAGACCTCAAAAGTTTTCTAATGCTCCCAGCTACTCTTCACATTCTTCATTCACATCCATTATTGCTCTATTATGTCATAATTCCAATCGAAGGTGTTGTTCTCTCCAACTTGAGGCTTAATCTCTCAACAACTACTTGTAATTTGTCTAGCTTTGACTACATCAGACTAATTCTCTGATTCAATAAAATCAAGTGTGCTTCATATTGTATCAACACCATTTTCCCTTTCCTATAAAGAAAAGACATAATTAAATCCACTGATGCTTCCAACTAAGCCAATTGACCTAGAATTTCATCTTTATGAGCAGTGGTATGGTGATCCATGCAAAACTCCACACCCCTCGCCTTCCCTACTTGAGCATAAATAATATCCCAGACAAATAATCCTAGGGAACCATACAATACAACCTATCATTATAAAAATGAAACCAAAACTCCCCATGCCTATTTATTGTCACGATGTTTCCCATATGATAATTAATCCCTTGCAGTCAGTAGATAAGTCGTTCCATCACAAAGTTAGTATCTCTATAACTTGAATCCTTCTCCAATAAGGTTGAATAGTACAAGCCAATATGTTACAACTGATAAATGAAAGCGCGAGCGCTCTGAGACCATCTAAAATTAATACCAAGTTGATCTGATGACCACCTGTCCTCCATCGTGACACCTATTGTGAGGAGAGACCAAGTGGGAGCACAATTCCATCCTTCAATTAAATGAAGGAGTCATAAAAGAGTGTAGGAAACAAAAATATTGTTTGACATTCCTTGGTGGAGTCTTACATGTATGTGTTGGACAAACCACCTATCCAATCGACCATTATTTCTGTTTAATACCCCTCATATTTATCTTGAGAATGGGAATATCATGGAATGGGTTTAAAAACATTATTTCTTCCATTCTGAGCCATCACTCCTTGTTCGATGAAGACACTCTGATTTGCTGAAGAGTCTACGTCTAAATTTAGATTCCTTTTTACATTAAAGAATTCAATTTCCTCAAACTTGTCTATTTACAAGCTGAGTCTATGTAGGATGGAGGATTGAATTGGAGAAAAATCCTCTTTGATATTACAAACCTGTTGAATTAGGACCATCGAATCTCCAAACACCAATAATTGGCGAATAATACAAGATATTTCCAAGTCTAAGCCCTGTCACAAGGCTAAGAACTCAGACTCGTCGTTAGATGAAATTCCCAAGACCAAAACATATTAAATTTTGCGTGATGGTAATTAGTTGTATTATTTAACATAATAATAAATGTCATATCATTGATATTTAATCTTTTCTTTTTTTAAGTGAATTTGTAGAATTTTCTCAAGAAATTATAATTTAGAATAACATAATCATGTGGTCAAACTCCAATTAGATAACTTGTATTGGTGGCCTTAGTAGTAGTGTCATATATTATGTGATATCCAATATCCCTATTTCCAGCCAAATTGTATATTTTGACCTCTTAAATGACCATAATCCTCACTCTGATCATAGACCTTTAATTTTGCAATTCACAAAAGCCACATGAAAAATAATCATGAGAATTATAGGAACCCCTTTTCTACAAAACTAAATTGGAGCTCTTCTGAAAGTATTTATATAGTGATTTACACCGGTTAACTTAGATTTATATAGTGATTCACACCAGTTAACTTATAAGGATATGCATCAATTTGAGCTCTACAACCCATTATAGGGTGGATCTGTGAGGGTTAGATGTCATATGTGAGATGTTAGATGTGTAAGGGTGAGATTTGAGATGTGATATTTTTTTTTTTTAATCAATTTTTTTATTGTAATTTTTCTTTTTAGTAATAAAATGAGTATAATTTTTTAGATAAAATAAAATATAATATACATATCACATTAAAATAGATAACATATAAATATTACTTATACATTAACATGCATTTTACCATATAAATTAAAATAATGATTCCATAACCATTTTTTAATTTAATTAATTAGGGGATAAAAATATAATATTACAATATAAAAATATTTTTAATCATGAATATTATTAACTTCTAAATATTTTTTTTTACAATACCACGGGCCAATACTCGAAGAGAAAGATGGAGAGAGGGAGAGGAGGGAAGAAAATCATAATACCATGGGCCATCTAGGCTTTTGATTATTATGTTATGGATCTATGATTCTAATTATTCGCTTACAATACCAACATAGTTACCGATCAAATAGGTAACTGAACTGGTGCCTACTTTTTTGAGCTAGAAAAAAAAACACTGGATTTTGAAAAGTGGTCATGCGGAATCACCCCCTTTTTTTTAGCATATTTTTGACACTTTAATTTTTTTATTTATGAGGTATGAACATTTACTTTAAAATGTTAGTGATTTTCATCCTAATTTTGAAAAGTGTTGATGCATCATCAACCATTTTTTTTAGAGTGGTAAATTTCATGTTGGTAATAAAATATAAAAATAAAATAAGAAAAACATCACAAAAAAAACTCAAATATAAAATAATAATAAAAAAACCAATAAAAATATAGAAAATAAAATAAAATTAACTTGTAAAAAAATAAATAAATAAATAAATAAATAATCGAAAATTAAATAAAAAAGGGAAAAAAACAAAAAAACACATAATTTAAAGAAAAAAAACAAAAACTCACCCAAAAAATAAAATAACATCAAAAACATTTTTTCTAAGTTATTATTATATATATATATATATATATATATATATATATATATATATATATATATATATATATATATATATATATATATCAAAATTAAAAGAAAAAAGTAATACAAAAAATAAATAAAAAGCATTTTAAAAATTAAAATTTAAAAATATTAAAAGTTAAAAAAAAAAAACAAAATAAAAATATTAAATTAAAAAAAAAAAAAAACAATTTAAAAAAACAAACAAATTTAAAAAAAAAACTAAAATAAAATTAAAATATACAAATTAAATTTAAAAATTAAAAATTAATTTTTTATTAAATTAAAAACAAAAAAAATTGTATATAAGAAGCCAAATTCCTAAAACAAAATAATTTAATTTTGAAAATAAAAAATTAAATTTAGGTTTAATATTGTATTTTATAAGATTAATATCTTCAATATGAAGATATTAAAGTTGATACTTTTGTGTTTCATAAATATAATATTATTGTATTATAATATAGTATTAAAAGTTATCAAAAATATAATTAACGCAGTTGAATCCCAAAATTAATTATAACTCCTTAAAAATAAAATAAAATTTCATCCAAATCTAAATTATTTAATATGTTTATCAAACTATTATTTCTTACAAATATATTTATTATTATAATCATGTGTTCTTAAAAATAAAAATAAATATTATTATAATTTAAATTATCCAATATGCTTATCAAATTATCATTTTATATAATTCATCAAAAAAATCATAACTAGTATGAGATTATGTTATTTGATGTGGAAGGTGTTACTTAAATAACGCTAGTATAGACTGATTGTAAAAAAGATTTAGCAAGGTTAGAGAGCAAAAAAAGGATTTAGCAACGTTAGAGAGCATCAAATCTCTTGAGATGCTAAGCCTTTTAGAGTATAAAATTGAAAATATTGTTTACACCTAAAGAGATTAAATCTCTATGTTTGTGGGCCTTGGGCTATATATATATATGTATATAATTTAACATGAGCATTGAAATGTTTTATTTATAAATTAGATAAATATTTTATTTGTTAATTACCACATTATTATTATTATTATTATTAATGTGACATATCTATTTTATATTAAAACTTAATTGAATTGTACATCTCTCTTTATTTTAACTTATTTTGTAATAAAATATTTTATTATGATTAACTCTAAAATAATATTTATATTGTTTTTTTACCTTTATACTTATTTTAAAAATTGATATTGAAATAATTTATTTATTTAACATAGATATTAAGTAATTTATTTAAGTACTATATTCAAATATATTTAAAAATATTTAAATTATACATCTTTTTCACATTCTCAAAAGTGAATATAATATAATATATTTAAAAATATTTAAATGATACATCATTTTCACATTCTCAAAAGTGAATATAATATTTTTTCGACTTTTAATTACTTTTCTCGACTTTTAATTACTTTTCTCTTTTTTTTTGGAAAATATTAATTTATCTCTTTTTAATGTTGATAATCTAAATATTTTATTTATGGATGAGAGTGAGAGTCAAATATTTTTACCACATCTCCTTTAGGCAGGTTGTAATATCAACAATGGAGCGAGTTGTTGTTTTATAATGCTTTTAATTGAAACCAACCAAATATATATCTTTATTTTTACTTTTTATCATAGTCTACATTACTATGTTTGTTTTAACTTAGAAAATATCTTTATTTTATTTTAAAGTATGTGCGAACTATAAATTGGCGACAAACAAAATTATACATCTCCCCCATACGAGACTAACATCTCCCTCATACTAAACTATAAATAATTTTTTAATATAAATACTATATTATAATACAATAATATTATATTTATACACACAAAAGTATCAACTTTAATATCTTCATATTGAAGATATTAATCTTATAAAATACAATATTAAACCAATAACATGTAGATATAACATATAACATATATATATATATATATATATATATATATATATATATATATATATATATATATATATATATGTTATGTTATCTATTTAATATATTTTTTTTTAAATTTAATTTTTTATTTTCAAATTTAAATTCTTTTGTTTTAGGAATTTGGCTTCTTATACACATTCTTTTGTTTTTAATTTAATAAAAATTTAATTTTTAGTTTTTAAATTTAATTTGTATATTTTAATTTTGTTTTTTTTTTTTTTAATTTAATATTTTTAGTTTGTTTTTTTTTTTAATTTTAATATATTTTTAATTTTTAATTTTTAAAATGCTTTTTATTTTTTATTTTTATTATTTTTTTCTCTTAATTTTTTTTTTTAATTTTAAAATTTAAAAAAAAAAATTAATTGAAAAAAGTAATGAAATTTGTTTCTTTTTCAATTATTTTAATTTTTTTTTTTTATGTTTAATGTAAATTTTTATTATTCTAAAATTTTTGTTTCAACACTTTCCATTTTCAGGGTGTTTTTTGCACAAAAAAAATTGGTTTTGACGTCTTTTTTTTTAAATGTTGAAAATTTACTCTGAAAAAAAAAGAGGTTATTCCACAATACAACTTTTCGTTTTCGGGGTATTTTTTGCACAAAAAAAAATGGTTTTTTCTTCCATTGTTAAAAAATGTTGAAAATTTACCCCCCCCGAAAAAAAAAAAGGTTATTCTAGAATACAACTTTTCGTTTTCGGCTTGTTTTTTCATGGTTTTTTGATGTTTTTTTGGTTAGAGTTCCCATTTTGAGGTAATAGTTCTCGTTTGATCGGTAACTATGTTTACCATGGGCCAATAACATGGCTTACCAATGCCACATACCCAAAAACCATAACTTATTTCAAAATCAAAATATTTTACAAATACTTTATTTTAATTTGATTTTAAAACATTTTTTAATTAACTCTGAAAGAGAAAAAGTTATAATTACTTTTGAGGCATATCTAAACCGTCCATCCTCACCTCTACTAAAAATATTCCCATAGATATTAAATTGAGGTTTTAATAAATTAAAAGTGAGAATACTTGTATATATACAAATGTGAAATTTATATAATTTAAATAATATTATAAAGAACCCGATAGATGCATCTTAACCAAGGATCCAAGGGAAGAGAGAAATCTAAGTGAGTAACAATGATAGAGGAAATATAGTGCATGATTATTTTAATTTTTTTATTATTTTATTTTCTTTGACATGATTGATCCAAAATATAGGTTTAATATTTTAAGACCAATTGTGTTTTTTTTTTGTATATATACTTTCTTAAATACAATACAATGGGATCATATTTAAGAGACAGAGTAAGATGGAGGGGGAATAGAGTGGGGGAGAGAGACATAGAGGTGGGAGAGACAAGGAGAGAGAGGAAGGAAGAGAGAGAGAGGAGGGGGGAGGGAGGAGGAGTGAATAAGGGAAAGATAGATGGAATTGGAGGGGGAAAGAGAGGGAGGGAAGAATAAAGGAATTGAGAGATATAGGTGGAGAAAGAGAGGGAGAGACAAGGGAGAGATGAAGATGGAATGAGGGAGAGAGGAGACGAGGGAAGAGAGATAAAATGCGAGAGTGGAGATAGGGAAAGAAGGGGAAGAGAGAGACGTCAAGACATAGATATGGAGGGCGGAGAGAGGGTAGAAGGAGAAGGAGAGAGGGATGGAGATAGTGATAGATTTGGAGGGTGAAGAGAGAGGGAGAGTGTGATGGGGGATGGGAAGATAGAGTGAGGTGGGAGAGAAAGGGAGAGAGAGGACGTGAGAGTGAGGAGAGAGTGGGGGGGAAGAGAGATGGAGTTGGAAGGGGAAGAAAGGCATAGAGAGAGAAAGGTGGAGATGGAGAGGGAATGAAAAGGGAGAGATAGAGAGATGGTGAGGGAGTGAGGAGAGAAAGACGGGAGAGAGAGAGAGAGAGAGAGAGAGAGAGAGAGAGAGGGGGAGGGAGAGAGAAGGGGGAGAGATAGAGGAAGGGAGAGTGAGATATATAGATATGGAGAGAGTGTGTGTATGTTTTTGGGGTGAGAAGGAGATACAAGGGGAGATAGAGATATAGATGGAGGGGGGAGAGAGGGAAGAAGAGAGAAAGGGAAAGGAAGATGAAGGGAGGGAGGGGGAGAGAGAGAGAGAGAGACATGTGCTTATGGGGCTGAGATATAGATACAAATAAGGAGAGATGGAGGGAGGTATATATATATATAGATGACATGGGGAGAGAGGAAATAAGAGAATGATTGAGAAAGAGAGGGAGAGGAAGACAGAGAGAAATGGGGGGGAGAGGGAGGGATATAGACACAAAATTGAAGGTGGAGATATATGGAAGAATAAAGAGACACATAGAGACAAATATAGACATAGAAGTTAGATCTAGAAATTCATGAATATTTTGGTTTATCACTAAAATAGATGTAGTGATTTCAGTGTAGTTGTTAATTTCTAATATTAATTGATCGCTTGCACTAGATACAATGATTTCAGTGTAGATGTTTATTTCTACTATTATTTCATTGTTTGCACTGGATGCATTGGTTTGAGTGTAGATATTGGTGTCTAATCCTATTTTATCACTTGCACTAGATTCTTTTATTTTAGTGTAGATGTTGATTTCTAATCCTATTTAATACCTATACTATATGCATTGATTTCAGTGTAGATGTCAATTTCTTATCCTATTTAATACCTTACACTATATGCATTGATTTCAGTGTAAGCACATCTATGCCCCCTTCATCTATATCTTTATCTCTCCTTGTCTCTCCTTCTTTATCTCTCTATCTCTCCCCCAAACATACTCTCTCTCTCTATATATATATATGTGTGTGTGTGTGTGTGTGTGTGTGTGTGTGTGTGTGTGTGTCTTCCTCCCACGTTGTCTTTGCCTCTCTCTTCTTCCCTTTCTCCCCCCCTCCATCTATATCTCTATCTCCCCTTGTCTCTCCATCTCACCCCCAAAATATACACACACCCTCTCAGCGTAAGCAAATAAAAATAATTCATGACATTAATTGTATTTTTTTTTTACATTAATTCAACCATAAATACAATAGTCAAATTTTCATCCTAAATAAAATGTTCACTTACCCTAAATGTTTTCTTCGTGAAACCGTAAACTATTTCTAATTGGCTACATTTTTATTATTCTCATTTTTTATCATTCAACATTGTTAATCATCTTGCATTCAAATGTGGTAATAGAAAATAACTACCATTGAAAATTATTTGGGGTTTAACACTCCATAAATCACAATGATTGACTTTGGAGAAAACTACTATTAGTGTTGGAGAACAACAGATACAAGATATGATTTTTATTACAATAGCTCGAGTTAAATATTTGAATCGTCTATGATTTGAACTACCCTTTTCATATGATCGATATGAGAAATGGAAAAACTAATAGGTGTGACAATAAGAACAATAGAAGAAAATAGTTTCAGATTAATCACAATGAAGATTGTTTGTAATAGACTATATTCTTATTATTCACATTTTCTATCATTTAAAATTGTTACAATGTCACTTTGCACTCAAAATTTTATTTCATCATTTTTCATCATTCAAGTTACTAACAATCTCTCTCATCTCAAAAGTTTGAGGTAACTAAGAAAAATTAAAATTAAATTGACCAAATTAATCTTAGACATATTTAGCATATTTAAAATGATCAAAATAATTAGATGTTCAACAAATTTTGTATGACCGCACACGAATGAAACCAACCTATATCCATCTTAACCTCGGATCTATCAAGCTACGAGAGGGATAAAATCTCTCGAGCTGCAAACCTTTCCTCAAGTTTTTCACTAAAAAAAGAGGTTTTCACCTCGAATTATTTGTCCCTCTTGGTGCTTGATAGATCCAGGCTTCAGATGGATCTAGGTCGATCATAATCTTACTACAGTCCTCTCTACTTCAACTAGCAAGTTCTTTGTCAATGGGTCATATAAAAATAATAATACAACTACCAACCCATGATATGATAATGATTGTAAAAATTCTGAAAAAAAAAAAAGAAATAAATAAATTAGGTATGATCCTAATGAATCTTTAAAGCTTGATGAGATAAATGCATACAAGACTCTTATTAAAAGGGATAAAATGTACTATAGAAATAGAAATCAAGAGAATCTACAAAATTTAGTTAAATATAATCCTATAAAGTTTTGGAGCAAAATTATAAGTTATAAGGCCAAAGAAAATACTATGATTCTCTTAAAAGACTAGAATTCCTCACTTAAAAACTTTTATGAATCCCCTAGCGCCATGGGAACATATTGAATGCCCCTATAGAGGACAATACATTTTCTTTAGAATAAATTGATTTTAGGATTAAGTGGCTTGCTAACGGGAAGCTAAGAATATTAAAGGATGGAACGTTCGAATTTTTAAACTAGGATGGTGTATACTCATCCCTCACATGCACAAGATATTCAGTTTGATAGTGAAGAAAGACTTCACTAATCCTTGGACATAGAGCTTCATTATGCCTATCTTTAAAATTCATAATAAAATATTCCTCTAATTATATGACCATTATGATTAGCCATATTTTATCCAAGCTATACATAATTATTTTGGAAAAGAAGATTATCCTATTACTAGAAATATATGGTAAGAGAGATAAAGGCCATGTCGGGTTTAGGAGATATCATTCAATAGTCATGACAACCTTGTTACTCTTAAGATCGTTGCAGAGGAATGTCACAATATTAAAATTGATTTATGATATTGTTTCATTTACTTTAAAAAAAATAAAAATTGTCATCATTCCTAAAAAAAAATTGTAGAAGACAGCAGGAGAGATAATGGTTCTCGAGTTAGGGGTTGTTGTGAAAATTCCATGTGAGAATGTTATTTCCAATTTTAGGATCACTGAAGTTTGTTAGAAGAAATGAAATGCAAAATCTAAGTCAAACAAGGGTACCTCTTATCCCATACCCTCTTTGGCATATATATTGATAAGCTAGAAGAATGTTTGGAAGATGTAGGTTGTGTTGACCCCAAAATCACTCATATAGCCACAATTTTTCACTTTTATGTTGACGATATTTTTCTTTTCCTTACTATCCATTATTATCTTAGTAAACAACTATGACTACTCCAGGATGGTTATGACTAATACCGACAAAGTCATGATAATTAAATCTAGAAAGATTACATATGATACTTTCACATATGAAAACAATTGCTTGAGGGAAGTTATTTCATACAAATATTTTGGAATCAATATCTGTCACAATCTCATGTGAAATCATAATATTGAAAAAAGGATAAGTGTAGGATGTAAAACTTATTATGGACTTGAAAAACAATTCTAAGTCAAGAGATCTTTAGATATGAGAATTAAAAAAAAGTCCTCTTTGAGACTCTCACCACCCATGCTATTTTATATGGATGTGAGGTTCAAAGTTGTAGTGTCTCCAAATAATCATAATTTATAACCTACAATCTCAAGATGAAAGGAAATATTCCCTATTGTATCCTCTCAATTGAAGCAAGTCTTTCTCCCATTGAATGCTTGGATATGACTATGAATCTTATGTGTAGTAAGAAGTTAAACAACATGGAACCCAAGAGGTTTCCTAAAATTACTTCTAAACCTAGAAAATACCCTGACATTTGGCTCAAGTAGGGATGGCATAAGAATTCCCAGTCTTGACTAGATCATTGGGGGATAAAAGTGAAGATTATTTTGGAGTATAATGTTAAAAATACTTTTGCATCGAAATTTAACGAGAAATTTTTCACTGATAAAGAGAGAGAGAAAGTAAAACTAAGATATTATAAGGAGATCATCAACCCAAATATCTAAAATAAAAAAATATACCCCTGTCTTGACTAATGTTAAGAAGAAAATAAACATTTCTAATACAAACAAATTCTCATGAGCTTCATAGTGAAATTGGGCATCGGTCAATTCTGAAAACACCATGGAATGAAAGATTCTTATCACCTATGAAAGAGTCTTATCACCTATCAGAAAGATGAAAAGCATTTTCTGAGATTGCATGTCTTTTTTCCTTGATGCTTTTTAAAAAGAGGACATGGGGATGAACTTTGATCCACTTATGTTTGGACTAGTCACAAAACCATTTAATATTATCTCTTTTGGTGCAACCACATGTTCAACCATTAGCTTGATATACCCCATGGCTCCAAGAAAACCCTCATAGAAACTCTTTTGGATATCTTAAATAATTTGTCTATACTCACATTCAATCTAATTTTCAAAATATTTGTCACTTACAATTTAAAATGTATATAAATATATAATAACTTATAAAAATTATAATATAATTTCCTATTTAAAAATATAAATTTTGATATCATTTTATATAATTAATTTAAAATTTATTTTAAACTTATAACTAATGTATTTAACTTTTCTTACGTCAAATTAAAGTGATCATTATATATAATGTAATTATGTTTCTATATAATGTAATTATTTCATATTAAAAAGTAGTTATTCTGTATTATATAAAATCAAAGACGGTTATATCAAAGTGCATGCATTAAATGATTTAATAATATAATAATTTATGATCTATTAAATTTTTATTTCTCAAAATAATAAAATGAAGGTTTTTCCATATACATTGATTTAGTATAACTAATTATCAATTATATATATATATATGAATGATCATATAAAGATCAAAGAAGCCGTTGAATACATAGAAAAATTAAATTAAATACATTAGATGATTTATATAGCGTACTTTTAATGAAATGAAATGCTTTAAATAATTTATATCTTGCTATTAGATTAGATACATTAGATCATTTCCATCTGATGCATTTTAAGAATTCATTAAAATTAAAAATAATTATATTATATGAAATTAAATATATTAGATGGTTTATATTTTAAAATTTTATTTTAAAAAATTAATATCAACTATTATTTTATATAATTAATATCTACTATTATTTCATCCATGATCAAATGTCACATTTTGACAAATATTGTCTCAATATGAAAATTACCCAGCCCAACCTTGGTCATAGTTGGTCCAATGTCGCATTGCGGCAACAATTGTCTCAATGTTTAAATCAATTACCTTGGGTTCACCAATTCCTTTGGTTTATAATATTAAACTCTTGGGTTTTATTAATCTCTATTGTTTTTAATATTGCCTTTAGTCTTATTGATCACTGAGGTTTTTAATATTTATCCCTTGGGTTCCCCGATTCTTTTAATTTATAATATTAAACCCTTGGTTTTATTAGTTCTTTTGGTTTATAATGTTAATCACATATTCGGTTTATTACTCTCTTGAGTTTAAAATATTAATTCTTAGGGTTTGTTAATTTCTTAGATTTTTCAGTTTAAAATATGAATTCTTAGGGTTTATTAATCTCTATTGTTTTTAATATTCCTCTGTTAGGTTTATAATATTTATCCTTTGGGTTCACTGATTCCTTTAGTTTAATATATTAAACCCTTGGGTCTATTAGCTCTTTTGGTTTATAATGTTAATCGCTGATTCCTTTAGTTTAATATATTAAACCCTTGGGTCTATTAGCTCTTTTGGTTTATAATGTTAATAATCACGTTGGTTTATTAATATCTTATGTTTAAAATACTGATTCTTATGGATTATTAATTTATTAGGTTTTTTAGTTTAAAATATCAATTCTTACAGTTTATTAATCTCCTATATTTTTAATATTGATCCCTTATATTTATAATATTTATATCTTGGGTTCACCAATTCCTTTAGTTTATAATATTTAAACCTTTGGTTTATGATGACATTGGGTTTGTATTATTAATTATCCCTTGGGTTTATTAATATCTTCAGTTTAAAATATTAATTGTTAGGATTTATTAATCTCTTAGGGTTTTTGTTTTTAAATATTGTTTCATATGCTTTATTACTCTCTTCAGTTTAATATATTAATTCTTAAAGTTTATTACTTTCTTATGTTTTTGGATTTAATATTATTAATATATTATTATATATTATTAATAAATATTCTAATATTTATTAATAATATATATTAATAATATTATAATATTATTAATAATATAACCAACTATGATATAATATATATTAATATATATTATTAGTTTTTTTGGTTTATTAATAATATAACCATCTATGATATTAATATATTAATAAATATTAAAATATTATTTATTATTAATATATATTATTATTAAATATTAAAATACTATTAATATATCAATAAATATTAATATTATTATTATATTAATAAATATTATTAATATATTAATATACATTATTAATAAATACTATTAATATATATATATAATATTTTGGTGATTTTAATCATAATTAATGTATTAATAAATATTATTATTAATATATATTATATATATTTCAAGTTAATATAATAATATTATTATATATAATATTTATTGATATATAAATTAATGTGCTGAATAGTGGATATAGGCCTATCGACGTATATCAACCACATTGGTGAATGTGGTTGTAAATCTATTTTATATATGCTTATCGGCGTATATCAACCATATTAGTAAATATAATGTGGTTGTGCTAGTTAATTAGTCTTTTATAAATAAATTTAATTTTTTTTATTAAAAACAAAAAATCATATCATCTTAATTCATATATAACTTTGACTATTATCAAAGACGTTATTCTATACATTATAATTTGTTAATTTATTTTATAATTTTTATATATAATATAATTCAATAACTTTTATTTAATTTATTAAGATGAAAATGGTTGTTTTTTTTTTTAATTTTATATTTTAAATTAATCTAGATTTATCTTAATTTTGAATCTATCAAATGTTTAGAGGAGTTTCTCTTGAAGCTTGATAGATGGATATAGGTTAGGTTAATTATTAATTTTATTTTTATGTAATTTCACCTAGTCCAAATATTTTAATTAATAATTTTATATTTTATTTTCATTTTTATTTATATGTAATTTGACTAGGTCAAAATGTTTAGATAACATAATATAACAAGAGATATTACAACATCTCTTCCTTACTCAGATAGAGATAAAAAGTTTATATTGACACAAAATTTTAATAAAATTATATATATATATATATATATAAAATATGGTTTTTGGGCATGTGGTATTAAGTAGCCAGAGTATTCATGTTTAAAAATATTGTTATACTCTAAGTATTATTTTGATTGCCAAATGAGAGATGGATTTTGAGCATGTGGGGTATTGAGTCATGGTATTGGCCCATGGTAAAGTGGAGATGAATATATACAATTAAAGTATTGTTATATCATAAGTATTAATTTTTTATGTGCTTATTAATGAAATTTAAGTATGGCTACAAAATTAATATTTTACTTTATTTGGTAAAATGGATCTTAATTTATAGCTAATATTTATATCTTATATATTTTAATGTGATAAAAAGGTAGATATATTTCAAAGGTATTTATAATTTTTTTTTCTTAGATTTAATGGCAAAAATGTTATAAAATTAAATTCAAATAAAATAATTACAAAATATTTTGATTGAGAAATGAGAGATGGTTTTTGGGCATATTGCATTGATGAGTCAATGTATTGTAACAAAGCCTATTTAAAAATATTTTGATTGATAAAATGAAAGATGGTTTTTTTGGGCATGTTGTATTGTAACAAATCCTATTTGCAAGTTAAGAATATATATGGCAAAGTGGATGTGAATATCAATGGTTAAATATTATATTGTAAGTTTATTGTAATTATTAAAGTTTTTATGTGCTTATTAAATAAATTTAAATATGGTTACACAATAAGTATTCTATTTTATAAGGTAAAATGGATATTAAATTATTTTGGCCACTTATTGTTATATATTTAAACTTAATATGTATATTATGATATTTTTTATCTAAAAATTACAATGTAAAAAATTGAATTTTATTGTTTTTATTATTTTTTTTAGAGACACTGCAATATCTTTCCCTTATTAACTTTATATTAATTTTAATTGACATGTAAATTTTCACCAATTATAAATTTGACATATTAAACATGCATATAAAAATGTTTGATAAATTTTCTTACATTACACCTTAATTATACATTGTACATATTAAACAAACATATAAAAATATTGACAAAATTTCTTACAATACACCTGCACTGAATTATAAAGCACTTCTTGGCTCAAAAATATATAATATAAAATTAAATTAAAAATAACTATACTAAATTAAATATTTCAAATTAAATTAACACAAAGTTATAATCATATTGAATTAATGTATATGATTATATCAAAAGACTCAGTTATTCCAAATGAAATTAATAACACCAACTATATATATGTTTATAATTATAGCAAAAGAATCAAAATTATATTCCAAATTATTATTTTTTTTTTTTCTCTAAATTTGTCTACTCCTATATTGATACAAAAATTTTTACAAAGAGGCTGTGGCCTCGAGAATTCTAGCCCAGAGATGCAGCATTCACCCATTACATAACTGAAAACTGACCAAAAGAACTTCAAAGATCTTGACAGTGTCAAGCCGAGAGATGCGGAAATCGCCCATAACAAAACTGAAAACTAACCAGAGTAACTTCAAGGACCATGACAGTGTGACTCGACCCATGCAAAATAGCAGGTAGGTGCTGCCCATAACAAAACTGAACTCTGTCACGTTAAACTTCAGTAACCATAACAGAAACCCAAACAAACGAGTAGAAGAGTGCCGCCCATGCAGGGAAACCGGCAAATGAACCTTAAGAGTAAAATTCTGAGCATGAGAATTGATGAGCATATGACGATTGTAAAACAAAAGGGAATTGAGCCCATTCAAGCAACAAGGAATCAAAAACCTATGAATGCAGACCTGATTAGGATTCATGGGAGGTGGGAGGCGACTCTTCAACGATGCAGCATACATATTTGTAGGGGTCTTCTTCCTCAGCAAGATGTCCCTCCTTGCTTGTAAAACCGCCACTAGTGGGGACGCTCGGACCAGCCTGAAAGCTCAAGGCCTAGGGAGCAATGCCACTAGGATCCTTACTCTGCTTATTGTCAGCCGGAGGTGTGCCATGCCTATCTTCCGCCCTCGTCTCCAAAGTCACCCCCGAAGTCACGGCAACCAGACCCGAAGAGTCCTCTCGAAGCACAATGGTAACAGTTGCTGTGAAAGAGGAATGTCTGAAGGTGCAGGGGAACTGAAATTTAGCAGTATGAGACTGCAAATGGGAGGAATGGTGAGAGCACACCGCAAAAATATGCTGCCCACTACCCCGTCCACGACCACTCCTGGTGTTAGGATAGCGATCAGTGTGGAAATCCGAGGAGTAGGTCGAGGAGTCAGAGGTAGAGGATGAGCGCTGGCGGACCACACGCCCCCTAGAGCTACCCCTCCTGCAGCGCATTCTCTAGCACATACGGGGCATGGTGTGAAGAACAGGTAGTGCAGAACAGTCGGCAAAAGTGTGGAGGCAGTGGAGGGCAGTTGGGGGACGAGCTTCAACCTGCAAAGGAGCACTGGAGGTGACAGAGGATGAGAGGCGACTAAGATTGCAGAAGGGACTTTGTGAAACATGAAAACCCGGCAGCAATTCGAGACAACAATCCAATGTGCAGCGTTTCCCAGTGCTGGTCCTTGAGCGAGGCTCAGCGGCAGCAAGGGAACAACACGAGTGCAGGGGAGGAGCGTGAATGAAACCTTGGGGAGGCGCCATGGCAAATGAACTTGCGAGTTGGTATGGAGGGTCAAGCTGCATTAACGCAGCATTGAAGATGGATGCAGAAAGATTAATGACAAACATTACGTGAGGCCTGATGGCGGTGGTAATAAGCCACGCGCCAACCCACCACGCCGCTAACATACTGATCACCGAACTAAACACCCGCATCCAAGAATATTCCAAATTAAATTAATAACATCAACTATATTTCTTTATTTATTTATGATTATACCAAAAGAATCAATTATATTCCAAATTAAACTAATAACACCAACTTATAATTTTATTGAATATATATATACATATATAAATATAATTGGTATTATTAAATGAAAAATCCAACATTATAAGTAAACATATACAAAAGAATCAGTGTTATTAGATGAGAAATCTAAATGAACTCTTATTCATTAAGATGAATATGGAGGAAGAGGTGATGCTATACAATGCAAAATTAGAAACATCTATATTAAGAATATGACATTCTATAATGAGAAACTAAGAAACATACAACTGCAGAATTAAAAACATGGAATAAGATGAATTTTCATTCTTTGACATAAAAGAGGCCAATAATATATAAATACTCAGAAATATAACAATCTAGTTAAAAATTTCAAACCATATTTCCATTCCTAATTATGAAAGTAATCATAATATATAAATAATAAAAAACATAACAATGCAAAATTTAAAAAAAAAAAATTATAGAAGAGACACTTCCATAATATACAAGTATGTCATTATGGTGAAATGAACTACTCCTTGACAAACAAATTCAAGAAGTCATACTATGCACTACATGATATGAAGAGAAATTGAAACAAAACAATCCTATGCCAAATTAAAAGAGGCCTTTATTGCTTGACATGTCACTATTACAGTAACTTACATCACTTCACGTGGAAGATTTCATTGAATAGAATGTAATATCAGATGGATTCTCAAATAAGCTATCACCGGATGGACTCTCAAATAAGCCATTACTGGCAGCAAAGAATTCCTCTAATGGGTTCTGAAGTAAGCTATAACTGGAAGCAAATGATTTCATTGAAGGAAATGATAACAAATGATTGAAGCAATAAAGCTAAAAAGGACATTGATTAATAATTAATGGAACAGTAATAACAGTCCTGAGCATCAGATCAGAAATTAGTCGATGCTTTATGTATCGAAGGAAAGCAGGGTTTCAAACCAGAGAGGAGGTAGAAAATTTAAATTTATTGAATTATGAACCGATTTTTTTTTATAATTTTAGTAAACAACGATAAGATCATTGATAAATTAACAATATTCACAGTGATAGGATCTGAAAGTCTCTCTATACACACAGAGACAAAGAAGTTGAAATAAGAAAAAGGAAGTTCAGTTCAAACTCTTCAAAGCTTAATATGCATGCATAACCACTCTTTCAAATACAGCCCATCGTTTCAGCGATACCCAGTATCACTGAAATAGATTTCTGTGGAAAAGGCTCGGCGTGTATAAATTTCTCCTCATAACGCTCCAGAAAATAGAGAGAAACCACAAAAAGCGGAGAGGAATTGACAAGTATCTCTCTGCTTCAACGGCATTAGAATGTCAATCCATGTGAAGCAAAAATGCCGTTACACATCAAATTAAAAACAGATAATACGTGCCATAGATATTATAATACATTTCATGTTTTATTTTTTCAGGAAGAATACACTTAGAGTTTTATAAGAAGAGTATTATGCTGAAGAATTGATGAGAAATTCCAGAACTTGGTTGAAAGTTTTTTGAAGTTAGTTCATAAATAATATTTTGAAATATATGATATCAGAAATAGCTGAATTCATGAAAATAGAAAGAAATTTGATGTAAAAGAAATGCTCAGAATTTGGTTGAAAGTTTTGTTTTCTTGTGATGTTAGACTTTCAGAAGTTAGTTCATAAATGATATTTTGAAATATATAATTTGAAAAATAGCTGCTGAACTCATAAAGATAGAAAGAAAAGAAATTTGATATAAAAGAAATGCTCCATTTTATATTTTATATATTTAAAGATGATTTAAATGATATTTTGAAATATATAATTTGAGAAATAGCTGCTGAACTCATGAAGATAGAAAGAAATTTGATATAAAAAAAATCTCCAGTTTATAAAAGATGATTTTTTTCAGTTCAGAAAAAAATATAATAGTTTGGAAAAAAAAAAAAAAAAAAAAATTATAGTCTCTAAAATATTTCTACAACAAGAATTTATAAGTTTCCCTTACTAATTCAAAAAGCTTTTGCTAATTCAAAAAGCTTGGTTTTCTTCAGCTGAACTCATGAAGATAGAAAGAAATTTGATATAAAAAAATGCTCCATTTTATATAAATATATAAAAGATGATTTTTTAAATATTATAGTCTCTAAAATATTTCTACAACAAGAATTTATCAGTTTCCCTTGCTAATTCAAAGAGCTTGGTTTTCTTCAGCCTAGCCTAGAAGTTAGTTCATAAATGATATTTTGAAATATATGATTTCAGAAATAGCTGAATTCATGAAAATAGAAAGAAATTTTATGTAAAAGAAATGCTCAGAACTTGGTTGAAAGTTTTGTTTTCTTTTGATGTTAGACTTTCAGAAGTTAGTTCATAAATGATATTTTGAAATATATAATTTGAAAAATAGCTGCTGAACTCATAAAGATAAAAAAGAAATTTGATATAAAAGAAATGCTCCATTTTATATTTTATATATTTAAAGATGATTTAAATGATATTTTGAAATATATAATTTGAAAAATAGCTGCTGAACTCATGAAGATAGAAAGAAATTAGATATAAAAGAAATGTTCCATTTTATATAAATATATAAAAGATGATTTTTTTCAGTTTAGAAAAAATAATATTATAGTTTGGAAAAAAAAAAAATTAGTCTCGAAAATATTTCTACAACAAGAATTTATCAGTTTCCCTTCAGTTTCCCTTGCTAATTCAAAAAGCTTGGTTTTCTTCATCCTAGCCTAGATTCTAGGCTAAATTGTTTTAAATTGCACAAACAAACATTGACCCATCTCATCTTCAACTCTATAAATATCATCATGAAGTTTGACAAACAAATTTCTACATTTCAATAGTAATGATGAGGCCCAACTTACCCTCTCTAGGACAAGCCTTTTCACAAACAAATTTCTACATTTCAACAGTAATGATGAGTCCCCAACTTCTCAAACATCATCTTCTAGGACAAGCCTTTTCACAAACAAATTTCTACATTTATCTTCTAGGACAAGCCTTTTCACAAACAAATTTCTACATTTCCACGTAATGATGATGAGGCCCCAACTTCTCAAACATCATCTTCTCACTGAATAAATTATCCAAAGAGCTCCATGAATAAATTATCAACCCCTACTTCTCAAAAATCATCTCCTGGCTGAATAAATTAAATTAAAATTATCAGCCCCAACTTCTCAAAAATCATCTACTCTTGAATAAATTATTCCCAGATATGGCTGAGAGGATTAATAAATTATCCCCAAAGCTGGCTGCTAGGATTAAAAGGGTACATAAAAGTGAAAAAGTCGAGTGAAAAAGGCACTGACTGCAAAATGCAGAACACTTAAGTTGCAGAACAATTAAGGTTTACGCCCCCAACTTGATAGATCTGCATTAAGATGGATCCATGTTGTATAACATGTTACCAACTTACCGGGTCTCTCTCTTACAGATCACTTTGCCTTGCTCTTCGTACTAAGTAATCAAATAAGCTCATAGAGATGTACATCTCTAATTACATGGCAAAAATACATAAGGATTGCTGACATTTTAACAGCTCCAAATGCCAGTCAGTTGCCATGTTTAGATGGGATTGAAAGAAGCTTGAAACATTTTTTTACCAAGTCAGACTCTAATCACGAGAAAATCACAGTTTACTGATCCGACCTTATCATACAAAATTGTACTGAGAGTCACGTTGCATATCAGAAACAAATCATCGGCAGTGATATAAACCGCCAGTACCATACACCCCCACTGCAGGATCTGCAAATTACACTCAACAAAGTTGAGATGTTTGTTTGACAGACCGCACAGAAGGGCATGAAACAGAAAAAATGCAATTATTAAAGACAGAAAAGGAGCTGTATGTGAGATTCCATAGTATTTTAAACTAAAAGGCAGAAATTACAGATAAATCATACAAGGCTCCATGCTTTTCCCCAAAAGTACGTGGAAAATTTCAACATATATATTTTACGAACGCCTGAGTGCACAGGCTCGCTTCCTGGGAAAATAAAATAAAAAATATTCTGTAACAACAGACCAAAAACACTCATTAGATTCATATATTAATGATGCAAACTAAATTTTCAAAATTCCTTCACACAAAGTGATCACAGAATAACTTCATAAACCAAAGAATCCAAATTCCTTCTAACTACATTGTATAACTTTACTTCATGCCATCTATCTGTTATTCCCTGTGAAGATATAGCTCCTAGAGAGTGTAACGCAGACAAATTTAGAGAAAAACGCTCTAAATCTAGTGGAAATTTTCAACACGTATAAATTACAAACGCTTCAGTGCACAGACTCGCTTCCTGGAGAAAACAATAAAAATAAAAATAGTCTGTAACAACTGCCCAGAAGCAGTCATATTAGATTCAATATATTGTTGCAAGCTAAATGTTCAAAATCCTTTCACACAACGTGATTACAAAATAACTTACATATAAACGAAACAATCCTAATTCTTTCTAACAATGTATAACTTTATATCATGTCATCTATCTACTATTCCCTGTGAGGATATAGCTGCTAGAGAGTGTAACTCCAAATTAGAACACAAATTTAGAGAAAAACACACTAAATCTAGTAAAAATTTTCAACATATATAAATTACGAACGCCGGCTCGCTTCCTGGAGAAAAGAAAACAAGAAAGTCTGTAACAACTGCCCAGAAACACTCGTATTAGATTAAATATATTGATCCACACTAAATGTTCAAAATTCCTTCACCAAAGTGATTTACAAAATAACTTACATATAAACCAAACAATCCTAATTCCTTCTAACTACATTGTATAACTTTATTTCATGTCATCTATCTGCTATTCCCTGTGAGGATATAGCTGATAGAGAGTGTAACTCCAAATTAGAACACTAATTTAGAGAAAAACACTCTAAATCTAGTGGAAATTTTCAACATATATGATTTACGAACGCTTGAGTGCACAGGTTCAATTCCTGGAGAAAAACAAATTTTCTGTAACAACTGTCCAGAAGCACTCATATTAGATTCAATATATTGATGAAAACTAAATGTTCAAAATTCCTTCACACAAAGTGATTACAAAATAACTTACACATAAACCAAACAATCCTAATTCCTTCTAACTACATTGTATAGCTTTACTTCATGTCATCTATCTGCTATTCCCTGTATCTACTAAGGAGTGTGTAACTCCAAATTAGAAGACAAATTTAGAGAAAAAAAGCTTTAAATCTAGTGGGGGCTTGTTGCTCTCAGAGTCCTGCGATGTAGGGAAGCATGATGCTGCATAAATCCATAGCTGATACTGACAAAAACTCACATATCTCTAACTTCAAAGGCACTGCGATTCTTGACAACGATATCATACATATGAATAGACTTGAACTTGTTGAAATCCCTGGGCAGGGAGATCAGATGAACTGAGCAGCTCTTGTGATACTGTAGAAGGTCTGGATCATCATTGTTATTGTATCTTTCCCAACCCAGGGCTAGCAATTTTGTCTCCAGAGCAGCATAGGAGGTCATGACCTCGTTGGTGGACCTGTATACCAAGACCTTGCGTTTTGAGCTGGTCAGTTCCATTCCATCAATGGGTTCGGCCATTGGATTGGACACCAATCTCGCCACCCCATTTCTAAAAACCCAGACCCCAGACATGCTGATCAGTCTTTTTTTTGTTTTCTCTCCTTTGTATTTGTTTTTTTCTTTTCCCTTTCTTTGTCAGCAAGGCGTTCAGGTCTTGGGAACTTGCAAGAAGCTATGAGGCCAACAGCACGTGAGAAGAAGATGATGGGTGTGCAGAGATGCAGCGGGGGTTGTGTGATGTATATAATTTATATATCACAAAGCTAGGGAAGGAGGGAGCGGGAGGGAGGGTTTTTTTGAAGGATTCAGAGGGGTGTTGTTGCTGTGGAGCAGGAGAGTAGAGAAGGATTTATAAGGCGTTTATCTGGCTAGTGGGTGAGGTTGTCTGGGCGTGCTCTGCAACTCCCCTGAAGGGGATTAAATGGGCACGTTCTGGAATAAACAATTCTTGCAATGAGCGCAAGGGAGCACGTTGTTCCTCCCCCTTTTTCAGCGACGAAAAAGGTTTTCAGGCTTAAGAGGCTCAACCAACAACAAACCAACAGTGCAGCGTGTGTGAGTTGTATGCCGCTCAGCCCAGCATTCCAGGAGGGAGCTTTTTTTTTTTTTCTTCGCAAGGCGTCCCCTAGAGTATAGGTAATTAATGCCCACTAGGGCCACTACACACAAAAACCATTTGCAGGAATGGATTCAGATTCGAACCCTATGAAGTACAGTGAGCCAGCCCACATAAGCCCTAAAAACGACAGTACAGTCGGCAGAGTCCGCCCTTTTTTTGTAACCCGGGAAATGTGATTATCGGGATTCCCTATACGAGATCGATCACGTCGCGGAAATTAACGCCAACCCTAAATGACCAGAGCAAAAATATCTGAAATCTTAAGTAGTCAGTTGCGGGGTCGAATCTGACTATAAATGCAAAACACTCACTTCTGTTAACGGGAAATTAAATCGGCTTAAAAGACTCTGGAATTTGAATATGGGTCTACCACCGAGGATTCCTGAAATGGTTAAGAATCTGCCCATAATTTAGGGTTTCCGTGAATATCAATTTGACAAGGCAGGGGTTAAGAATTTGGCAAATGAATTAAATATAGTGTTCCATGATTTTAAGCTCGCTTAGGGTTTCGTGAATATCAATATGACAACGCAGGCAATAGTCCTCAAATGGTTCTGAACTCGGAAAATGGAAAATGGAAAATATAACCTGTCCATGGTTTTAACCCGTTTAGGGTTCCGTGAATATGAGGGAGTAGTCCTGATTTAACCCGTTTAGGGTTCCGTGAATACCAGGGAATAGTCCTAAAATGGATAAGATGAGATCCTGGAAAATCAAAAAGATAAATATAAATATCCCGTTTAGGGTTCCGTAAATATCAGGCAATAGTCCAGATGGTTGATTAATTAGAGAGAAATATGAAAGTGGCAATGATTGGAATCCCCACATCCCCATGGTTTTAATTTTTACTCATGAAAATATAATAAAAAAATGCAATGATTGCAATTTTATTTGCATTAGCTAAAAAACGATCCTCAGTTGTGCTTTTACATATACATAAAAGGAAGGACGTTTAGGGGTAGAGAGAATCATGACACTTGCAGGTTTTTTTTTTTTTTTAAGTAACGGGTTTCGTTAATCGATGATTTATTTGCATAGGGTCTTGTGAAATCTAGTCCTAGGGCTTAGGAACTATCCTTTGTATTAAATAATTCAGGGCAGTGGGAGTGAGCGCCCGGGACGACGGTAAAGTCAGATAAGACGGCCGTAATTGATTGACGCTCTTTGTTGGCCGTCTTTTTATGGAGTAAAGGCCGTCAGCCGTGGAGCCTAGCCGCCGTAGGAGAATTATAAATGGCGAGCCGTTACGTCGCCGCGCCGACGGAGCGGGAGCTGCGGGGCGCACGCCGTCAAACGGATGGCAAGACAAGGCAGGTCTCCCCGCGTGCGGACAGTCACATTCATTGCCATGTGACTCTGCCCCCTTCCCACAACCCCCTCCCTCCCCACGAGTGACCACCGACAATAAAAGTCGACACCCAACTCGTAACATCAAATTTCACCACAAGGAAGGTGAGGTCATGTAGTGCAACGTAGGCCAAAGGACTTGCCTTTATCCTCGGGACTTCTATCCTTCCCCATTTTCTCTTCTATCCTTCCTCATTTTCTATGGTACAACTTCTCTTTCTCTTAGTTACACTAAGTGTAGTCACGTTTTAATAGCTACATTGAGAGAACTCAACCTTTGAGTATGACTTTATACCTATGTAAGTGAAGTTAGGTTTTAATAGCTAAAGTGAGAGAATTCAACCTTTGAGTATGACTTAATAAATATTAAATGTTTAGTGAGGAAAGGAAACATATTACAATGTTTTTGTTTTGTTCTGTTATGGTTAGAGAATGAGGTTGATAAATTTAATTTTGCATTTTGAGTAACATAGTGGTATTCATTATCATTCTCATGACCATTTAAAACATAAATTTAAAGGAGTGTTATAATGATATTTCAAAGATTTTCTATGTGAGGACATAAGATCCCTTCAATTTTGTAGAGATTTTTTCCATATACGAACATTGAATTAGCAAACGCAGAGATAAAAGTTATCAAAGAAGTAATGGAAGATGAAATCAACTAGAGCTTTGAGACCATTTATGAAATAAACTTAACCATGAACAATAATTAGAAATGTCAAAGAAGGTTAAGCAATGAAATTGAAAACAAGGGCAAGCTTCATGAGCCCTGGCTCTTCAAAACTACCATTGAAAACCAATGCAAGGTGTCAAAACCAGGAGAGAAATGTCTGAAGAAATCTAATAATTGTTTCCTAGAAACCAAACTAGTAAAAATTCAACCAGAACCATGAGGTAAATATTACCAAGGCAAGGAAACCAAAAAACTTCCAAATATTTATAAGGCAAGAGGTGGAAAGAGCTACACGGTGGGATTAAAAAACATTCATCATTATGAATAGCCTAGGGAACAAACTCAATCACAGAACTGAAAAAATTATACAATAGCCATAGCTCACTTTCCAAATTTTAGACCAAACCACATCTAGGAGTATCCCACCTCGCATGTAGGAATTCATAATGAGAGGAACAAAATCGAGGATGAGGAGTAAAAATTGCATACCATATACCAAGAGATGCATCCTTGCAAGTCCTTTTCGCATGCTTGTAAATAGAGATAATGGTTTCGAATCCGTCTAGTTAATAAATGAAGTTCTACATGTATGTAAAAACAAGTGAATCGAAAATTATGCAGACAAAGGAAACATTAACATCCCCCTTCCCTTCGGCACCATTTTAAAGTAAAGTTCCTTAAGCTTTGGAGGGTTTCTTATTCACTAGAGAATCAACTAAATCATTGTGTTTCCTATTAATTTGTTTTGTTGATTTGTAAAACAATTAAAGCAAACATACTACTTTTTATGATTATTTATATATAAATCATTGTGCTTCCTATTAATTTGTTTGGTTGATTTGTAAAACAATTAAAGCAAATAGACTAATTTTTATAGTTATTTATATATAAAATATTTGATGATAACTCCATAATATTAAGTTATTATAAAAAAATATATATTTTAAATTAATTGTTAAAACTAAACTCAAAAAAATACATAAACTTTGATTTATAAGATGAAATCCAAACCAAAAGTTATTTTTTATTTTCCTTAAATAAAAAATAGTATTCATACAATTATAATAAAAAGAATAAAGTGAAATAAAAATAAAGTACATTTTATTTTCTATATAATATGCATTCCATTCTTTCTATACTCTAAAAATAATTTATTTAATGAAAAAAATAAAGTACAATTTATTTTATATATAATATGCACTCCATTCTTTCTGTACACTACAAATAATTTATTTAAAACTTTATAATAATAAAGATCGGAGAAATTTTAAAATAAATAAAAATATGGAAAATTTTAAAATAAAATTTATCAAAAATGTATTTTTATAATTTTAACTATATTAAAAAAAAAAAACAATTTATTCCTTATACATTGTGCATTCCATCCCTCCATTATGTAAAATATCTCCTTGAATTTTGAAATGATGGATATAAATTATGAATAATGACTATATATTAAAAACTAATATATTTTAAAAAAACAATACTCATATATCATGTAAATATTTATCTATAATCTTTATTATATTAAAATGTAAATATTTATTTATAATATTAATTATGTTAAGATAGATGAAACACTATGATATATTTTAGGTATTTATATTGAGATAAATGAAACCTTATGTATTATTTAAAGTATTTATATAACATTTTTATAGATATTAAATATAAATTAAAAATAATTAAAAAATAAATTTTAAAATATCTTTTTGAATTTTGAAATGATGAATATAAGTTATAAATAATGAATATAAATAAAAGAATAGTTACTTATACATAATGTAAATATTTATTTATAATATTAATTATATTAAGATAAGTGAAACACTATACATTAATTCAAGGTATTTATATTAAAATAAGTGAAACACTATGTATTATTTAAGATATATATGTAACATTTTTATAAATATTAAATATAAATTAAAATTAATTAAAATTAAAGTTTATATAATATGGATATATCTATTAATAATTTTAATTATATAGAGAGTTATATTTTGTTATGTGAAGTTTATAATTTCATATTTATATTAATATGGATTTATGTTAATCTTGCTTAATATTAAATATAAATATATTATTAAGTTCAGCATATAAAATTTGGTATTTTTAATCATATTAATTTGTATCTGTATTTTATATTAAAAAAAAATTATAATTAAATTTAAATAATAAAATATAAATATATTATTATTTAATATACATTTTTAAATTTTATATTAAAAAAAAATTATAAATACTTTTTATTTAAAAACCTTTTTTAAAATAAAAATTCGTTCATTCCAATTTTCAATAAATAAAAAATAATTTAAAGAACAAACCAACATTGAACTCAATATTTGTACCACTTAAACTTTTGTTAAAATACAATTAAAATTAATTAAGAAGCAAACCGACCATCCACTTTAAGCTCATTTTTATCATTCAAGTTTTCCATTAAAATGCAATTAACATGTTCTAAGATTTAAGATTTTTAGAATATAAAGAAATTTTAATAAAAATATTTAAATAATTTTTAATAATAATAATAATAATTAAAACTTACTATAAATAAAAAATATATAAAATTTTATACACATTTAAATAAGATAAAAATAATGTGTTTCAAATATATTAAATATATTTTATAATTTTATAATTTATTTAAGGTAAAAAAACAACAAAACCAATAAAAACAATCACTTTTACCAAATAAACATTACTCCTTGAACTCATGAATGAGTCAAGATAATATTGCAAACTCTTTTTAACTCTTTTTTTTTGAAATTTTTTGATCTTTCGGTTTTTTTTAATGGTTGAGATAGTATTGGAACATTTTTTAACCTTTTTTTTGAACTTTCGGTTTTATTAATGGTTAGAATGTAGATATAATTTTGTTAATATAAAAGTAAAATATTAATTTTAAAAATAAAAATAATTTTATATTAATTTTAATTTAAATATTTAATATAATAATTTTTAAAAATTAATAAGACGAGATTTCTTAAATATTTTGATATATAAAAATAAAATAAATAATATATTTATTTATATATTTGATAATTACTTTTAATTTAAAATATATATATATATATATATATTAATTATTAGTATAGTATATTATATTGACGATAGACTTATATTAAAAATTTAATATCACTAATTAATATATTCATTATTAACTTAATATGTTATTGGTTAGAATTGGATTTTAATGGAGAAGATAATAATTATTTATTTCAAACCCCCAATATAATTTAATTGACAATAATAATAAAAGTAAATATAAAATGTTTCTCGATGGGGTGGGTGCAGTGGACGAGGGGGAGGCTTGTGGGGAGAGCCTACCACCCTACCGACGTGATGGGCATTAAAGGTCAGGGGGCACAACTCATCCTTGACATGAAAAGGCATGCGAGAGAGAACAATTGTTATTAATTTGCCACAGAGGGTGGTGGGGAGAGCCATGAACCTGGGGGAAAGTGATGGAGGTTTAAGCATGGGTACGATTGTGAAGTCGGCCTCCCTACTATTGGCATATGTTTTCGGCTCCTGTCTTGAGTGAAAACAATTTGGTTCAAGGTTCGAAAAGTAGTTGGAAGTGGCGAAGGTCCATCGAGGAAGGGGGAGTTTCTAGGAAACGTTGGTCATTAACAAAGGCAAATAATTTCCATCTCACACAATCAATTATGGTTCGATGGTTCAGGTCTTTTTTTCTTTGGCATTTCTCCTTTCACCTATCATTCTTCATGGTTATGTGAATACCAATCTTGTCAATCTGTCAATAACTATTTGTCTACTAGGATGTGGGGTTGCTATGGCAGATTCTGGTCTCATCTCTTGTTATTCCCGGTGAGTGATTCAAATTTTATTGTATGGTTGGTGTATTTTGAAAGTAATATTTGGTTTCTCCTCATGAGTGCTTACAACACTTTATTTATGTTTTAAAAAAGAGGGTCATCACTTGGGAATGTCTCTTCTCTAGGTTTGTCTATGGCTTTGTCGTAACACTCAAAGGACCAAAAGCCTTAATGGTGGAGAATATTATTACCCTTCTAAGCCTAGTAGGGGTAGTTTTGTCCTTGGATCAATATGGTGTCATTTGTCTTGTGTCGGTAATTTCCTTATCGTCAATCAATGTTATGATAATGTTTATGCTCCTGGGTTGAGCACACCACAAATCTTTGGTTGTAGGTGTATATGTGGAAATTTGAATAAAATACCTCTCTTACATGCCATGCTGGCCGAACAACGTATGCAGAATAGGAGGGGGGCAAGTGTAATGATCCTTTTTAGGATTCACAAGATTCTATTTCAGAGATGGACTACAGAGGCATTTACTAGATATGTCACCTTTCAAAGAAAGGATGAGATCCAGAGGCTACCTGGCCAACTGTAGACTCTGTCTATAGTTCTTGGAATAACCCCTTTTCAGAACTTTTAATAAGGTGTTCAAGGAAAATGTTGTATAAGTGAAACTGTGCAAAAATAATGCAGATCAGGGCTTGGTTCCCCTCATTTATGTTGTATGTGACTTATGTATGGAATTTCATCAGAAAAAAATCAGTTTAGGCACATTAAACAGATCTCCCAAAAACTGGACTAGCTAAAAAGCACCCAAAGGGGAAGGCTGCAGTCAAATGTAAGCACTGCTTCAAGAATTGCGTAGTTTTAGCTAATGTTAAGTGGAGATCAATAAGAGGACTGATATCTCATTATTACAGCAGCAAATAATCATTATGATAAATCCCTTTCATTATACAGTAGAAAGCATGAGCCAATACAGCAATAAATATTCAGAAAAGAGAGAAGGAGCACATGAATATTTGCAGAAATTCTTCAACAACGTTTTTTTCAGGAGATTCAGCAGATATAAGTTACAACTTAGATCTAGAGTAGATCTATGGACAAAATACTAGATCTATATCAGATCTGGAAACTCTATAGTTTTCTCTACAAAATCCACTTGGAATTTTGACAAAAGCATGCATGAATAAGAGTAGATCTGATAAACAAGTTGCAGATCTGGAAACTGCTGCAGTAAATTTCTGAATATATCATTTCATTACAATGGATCAGATCTGAACAAAACATAGATCAGCAAGCCAATCTTTGGATAACCAAGTGGAAGGAAAAGCCCAACACAAGAGATCTCTGATCTAAACTATGAGCAAGACAACTTGCAAACCCTCATACATAAATAATGCAATTTTCCCAGTGGGACAGCGCTGTAGCTCAAGAGACACAGAAGACTACTAAATAATTGCATATCTGAAGTACAAGAAATGATACACTCTTCCAGGAGGTTAAAGGACCCACTCCATGGAGAGAGGCTCTCAAAATACACTAGATCTCTGCAGATCTAGATCACCACTTGCTGCAGCTTGTAGAGACAGCAAACCCTCAATGGATCAACCCTGCTAATGTAAGTAGGAGCTTGGCCTCAAGCCTGATAGTGGTTCATTTCAGCAAACTTTCATCCTTGAATCATCAAAGGAAGAGGTGAAACTCCTGCATAGGAATTCCAAATACAATCCTCCACTCAATAGCAGAGAATGGTATTTGTCTAAGCAGACAAATACTCAGAAATATAATCTATTAACAACCTTCTCTTGCTGCCCTCCTTCTCCTTTTATAAGATGAGAAAGCTCTTGCAAACCCTAAACAATCTTCATGAGTTAGCCCTTTTCACATTAGAGGCTCCCTTCTAAAACTGTGTTATCCCTTTTGAAGATGCAATGAACCTAGACAACGTTGTTGATTTGGTCAAGGTTGACCCAGTCTTAAGCTCAAACCTCTTTCACACCTACAAGTGATTATTTACATAGCCCTGATTTGTCTTTGTTTACATGGGCATTGATTTATTCAGAATTTTTAGGAGTTTTACATGTCCTCCTTTATTCATTTATTCATGAAGTAGAAATTAAAACAAAATTGAATGTTCCTCTTAACTGAGGCTAAGTGGGAACATTACAGCAGGGGCAACAACTCTCAAGGTCAGCACAGGGCCCATATGTTTGCTCAGGAATTTGTCGAGGCATATTTCAATGTTGTTCTCCGAGAAACTAGGAAAGAAATCCAAAATCTAGAAACTATGGTGGGTGTTGAGAGACACTCTTATTCTCACTCTAAGTTTTTGGAAGAGGTCTCTTTCTAAATTCCTAACCTTGGTCATACCTGGGGAAAAGAATTAATATCTCAATTCAAATGCACTTCACTAGAAAATGAAGACCCTACTTGGTATGGTACTGAAGGATAATAAAGTTGAAAGATATAATGTGTTTGTTGCATTGAAGGATATCGAAAGAATGTTGTTAAATCAATTATTCTTCATGGATAGGTTTGATACAAGGCTTGCCCATGTTGAAGGGAATCTTCAATGTGATTTTGATACTCCTACTCCTCCTGAGTCAAGTGCAAATGACCTAGCTCCTATTTCTTCCTCGGAGTCTTACTGGTTTACAGATTTGGTGGCTTATCTGATCTCATCTTTTGTAATGTCTAGAAATAACCAAAATTTTTGATTTTATTTTGTTTTCTAAATCTTTTTGTAAAGGTTAGATGGGTGACTCTTTTGGCTACCCTAGAGTTAGTTAGAGTCCTTCAACATGAAAAGAAAAATCAACATTGTATAGTTACTCTATGTAATCTCGTTTGAAGACATTACGAAGAAATAAATATTTTAATTAAAAAAAAAAAAAATTATAAAATATTACAACTTTTATTAATTTTGTTGTTTAAATCTCTTTCTTTTATTTCTTTTTTAAAATACGATATCTATATAATAAAAAACCTATAATAACTCACTTCTGAATTAACAACAAAGATAATTATTACTAGTGGCTATCCATAAATATAATTCTAATTGTGTGTTAAAGGACTAGTCCATTTCTTATTTCGATTGATTAATTAATTACAAATTATATCTGAGTTTTATTAAAAGAAATAACAATTGTAGCATGAATTTTAACCGTGGCTTGATTGCAAAATTGTGTATCAATTAGTGGAAACTTTACTTGAAAATAACAAACTTCTATGGAACTTTTGGGATATTGGAAGACAAGAATTTGTTTGATAGAATTTCATTGGGGAGAGAGAAGGTTGAGGCAAAGAGAATCTCGGATGGATGATGTTGAGAGGGGGCCGACAAGAATTAATTAGAGTTCCCTATGTTTGTGATTAGTGTCACAGTGACTTCACTCATCGCCGTGCCACGCCGTTGTGTAGCCTTCCATGTTGCAAGCATGAGAACCAACGTCTCGATCACCATGAAACTAATTGTTAAATGTCGCTTCTCTATCTCTCCAATTTTTTTCCGACGTGTCATCAAATTATATTTTATGTGACAAGGGAATTGGAATCGAGTAATGATATCACATTGTTGCATAAACCTTAGCGCCACATGAGAGAGCCCAAGGCCTCGATAAAATTACAAACCTTGAAAATAAAGATGTGAAGATCGTGATTCATTTTACTTTATTTCTCATCATTACCATCCCATTTTTACCGGAGGTCTAGAATTCTGGGTAAATTTTACCAATTTTGGGTATGTATTACTTGTGTAGGTGTTCTCAACTAAAACAAAATGGTGTATGTAGCATAGTTTATGTTGAATATTTTTAAATATAAAAATGCAATATTTTGTATCAATAAAATACATTAAATTTAAATTCAATATTTAAATTTCTAAGTTTAAATATTATTTTTAATTTTTAAAATATTTATATATAGAGGGGTAGAATTGCAAATATTTGGAAACGGTTTATAATTTATGTTTATGTGTAATCTTTGTTAAACATATTGAGTTTCTATTAAAATAAGTCTATTATTCTAATAACTATTTGAATAAAATCTCACAAATCTAAATAAATAGATTTATTTATGAAATACTTTAAGAAATGAAAAAAGGTTATGCAAAATTTTGAAACCAACAACTCCACTTATGGTATTGAAATTTTAGAATGTAAGATTTGTAAATAAATCACCGAATATTAGTACCACTATTTTTATACTCTCCTATTTTAACAAGATAAATAATTTGAAACAACCATGCCACATATAATCTTGGTATAATACGAAGCATGCAATTCTACTTCATGTGATAAAAATTCCATTCAATTTAGATTACCCTACAAACTTACTCTTTGTATTTGATATGAATTTAAGATAATATTTAAAAAAGATATCACATGTTAGTTGACACAATAAAACCATAGGGATATGCAATATAAACCTCTATATAATGTTAATTGTGAGAATAAATCCACAAGAAACTAGTGAAAAAACATCTTTTCAAGTTAGTATCTGATTGCAAATAATAATTTTCAGGAGGATATTAAAAACTCCACAAATATTAGATATAGAAAATAAGGCATTTATTTTGTAAATCAATGTTTCAATGTTAGAGATATAAGGAGCTTCTTGATTCTCTATTTAATGGTAACTTTAAGTTTAGGATTCTTTGACAATTTAAGGATGGAAATATATTTATATGAAATCTAAATTGTACAAGTTTTGGGAATCACTTATCCTCCATTGTATCCTTTGATACATATAACATTTAATATGTGGTGTTTCTCTTTATTTCTTAGGGAACCAAAATATAACTTGTATATTTAATACATGAAGGAAATGCTAAGAATCCATCTAAGGGGGAAAAGAAAAAGCTTATAATATTAACACGGGGGATTAAGGATGATCTTGACTTTAAAAATAAGTATGCACAACAAAATTTTCATGATATTGCACAGTGTATTGCTTAGATATAACTTAATATAAGTTGATTAAATCCAAATAATACCTTCAATATGAATCCTATTTAATTTGAAGATTAAGAAATAAGACACAATAAACACTAGCATTACCAACTTTGCACTATTCTATCCAACAACACTTTGAAAATGGTATGAAACTATTTTTTATTAAAATTTGCTTTTATGTATTCACAAATATCGTCTACTCCATATAAATAACATAAATCATTTTATTTAAATATCAATAAAATATGGTAAAAATAAGCTCTCGACACTAAATAAATAATGTAATAAATAATGGAAAGTAAAAACAAAGTGGAGAACTAGAAAATTCAGAAAATTATCACCAAACAATTCATAACATTACTCAATAGGTATACCACATGTCCCTTATATATAAATAATCATTATTAATGTAGAATACACACCTCAGTGGCAATAGTTGTGGGGGTAAGAGTACAAACATCTTCAATGTCAAGTTCTACTGCAATATATGCATTTGTAGCATAATAACAAATTTGTTCTACATATTCTTTGAGAATGACTAATGGTAAATTAAGGTTCATTATATAATATTGAGCCCCAATGTGATTTATATTGAATAACGTGATTTAGATTGAATACTTTGTGCATTTACTCTAAGACCATTAATGCAAATAGTAATTTGGTTCTTTTTGATCAAATCTTATAACTTCAACACTATTGCTATTGTCACATTCTTAACCTACTAGCCCATGCTCAATACAATTACTATATTTGACAAAGTGCTACTACAATAGAATTTCAATATTAATGAATTTTCTTATGGGCTTGAGGGTGATGCATGGAGCATATTATGAACACTAAGCAAGATCTAAGGTTGGGCATTGCTCCCAGTTTAAGATTCCTCTTAAGCTTATCATCCTTTTAGTGTTTAAAAAATAATGGATATATGAAGCGAATATGGATAAAGTCACTTTTATACTAAAACATAGTAGAAATGGTAGTAGACACTCCACATAGAATTAAAAACCAATCACACTTAAAATATCATATTCAAGAATTGGATAAAGTGAATGAAAATGTATCATTCCTTATGTATATAATAAGATATTCAATATAGAGATATATTTATGAGGATGTTCACAACTTCTTATATTATTGCATCATTTCTCGTTAGGTTAAATTGGGGTAAACACGTGAGAACTCAAGAGGAATCTCCATATTTTTACAAAATGAAACCACTTGAAAATAAACAAAATTATGAAATAATGCTAAGCATTAACTCATGAAATGCATGGAATAATGTAAAACCAGATAATTTTGGATAAGAAGTTATAGTGGTAATAGTGGATGATGAAAGAGTCCAAGTATATGCAGAAGAGGCCTTCATGGAAGTGGTGAGCTCTTGGTTGATGTGCAAAAGGAAATTTTGGTGGTGGTGGAGGCCATGGGAAGGGTTTTGTTGACAGTTGTGTGGATGATGATGGATTAACAATTGAGGAGGACATGGAGAAAGTTAATAGGACATGTATATGCTAGGTGGCGTTGTATTCTGGGAAGGTTGTAGTAAGACCTTCAACTTATAATCAAATTAGGTGTTTCAAAAATGTGTGTGTGCGTATGTACCAAAGTTAAATATTGCATATTAAATTGGTCAAATTTGAACTAATGTAGTCAATAAGGAAATTGATTTCTATACTCCCACTTTAGTAGGGACTAATAAGAGAGACACAAACACTGAAATGTGGAAAAGAAAATGATGTTTTCTAAAATAATTTCAATTATTTATTTAATTATTATGTAAATATTAAGATATGGTTAATTTGATTAATAAAATATTTCATCTTTATTTTTAATTTTTGTAAAATTTAATATATTTTATTATATATTTATTTTTATGAAAAAAATACAAATATTTTCTTTATTGTAATTATGGGTATTTACGATATAGAATTTGGTTAATTTATTAGGTTATAGGAGAAAAATACTTGTTTTTCAATTTAAACTATGTTAACTTTAAATATATGATTTTGATTGAAAATTATTATTGAATGAATAAGTGATTGATTGAATTATGTGTCTTAAAAACATTAAAATTAAAAGACTTAATAGGAATGTGATACAATATAATATATCATGGATTGATTTTATTAATAATTGTCAAACAAAATGAAATTCAATAATTATGAAAGAAAAATAAAATTGCATGTGATAATATAATTAGTGCTACAAGATATAAAACAAACATAATACGATAATGAATTTAAATAAATAAACATAAACACATAAAATGTATAAAAATATAAAAATAAACCTTGAGAACATTAATATATTTTCAACTATATATGTATTGAGGAAAAAAAAAGTTATAAAATTAGTAAATATTGATGCAACATAAAGAATCACTATGACTCAAATCATGACAATTGGTACACATAGTTCATCAAATTTGATTCTTTGATTCAATATGGGGAGAGTGTTTAGAATGAAGTGTTTCACAAACAAACATACTTAGATCAAAGAACTCTTTGAGAAGGTTTCCTTCGCTCATATATTCAAAGAGTACAATCATAATGTTGATCATCTATTAAAAGAAGAACTTACCTAAGGAACGATGTCTATTTAAGAATTCAGGGATCAGATTCCCTTGAATGTTGTCGAATTGTCTCTCTTCTAATTTGTTTTTTTAGTGCTTGTCTTCACAAATTTTCTTGTTTGGAGCATAATTAGTATTGTTTAAATTATTATAGGTATTTTATGTTTGGGAAATAATTATTAGAAACCTATTTTGAAATAAGGAAGAAAGGAAAACTATATATATCTTGGTATAAGAAGAGGTGAGTATATTTAGGTTGACATTGAAATCATGTGGATAGGCTTAATTTTTTATAATAAAGCTGAAACGATATTATATATGTATTTGATTTTTCTTCCTTAGAAGAATAAATTCAAATATTTTTTCTTGGAAACGCACACAAATATAATTACAATATACAATACACTTATGTAGGTGGTTCGTAATACTTTTCCCAAAGAAAAGAGAATAGTTAGGGCCAGTGTTAACTTGATTTAAATTGATCTCAAACATTGAAATTGAGTTGATTTATTCAAGTTTAATCATTTGATTATCATATGTGTCCATATTTTGAATTGATTTATTCAAATTTGATCATTTGATTATCAAGTGTGTCAATGTTATGAATTTTCAAATATGATCATTGTGTGTATTTGTGTTTTAATTAAAGTAATGAGTTAAATAACTAATTGGCATATAAATTAAATGAATACTATATAAATTATATGTTAGCAATATATCAATAACATATTAAATATCAATTGTATTTTAACAATATACCAATAACAAATTAAAGATCAAATAATGATTATAAAAAAAAAAGGAATTTCAATAAGCATAAACATTAAATAATTATTATAAAAAGACAAAGAATTTCAACAAGCATAAACATTAAGTATTTAGCAAAGTGATATGACAATACTTTGGAAAAGTTACACTTTTCCTAACACATTAAAAATTCTCAAAACTTTCTATATCATTATTTTGAAAAAAAAAACATAAATTATTATTAAAAGACAAAAAAATAACACCACTATATCAATCCATTTTAAAATTTCTCATAAATCATATTACTATGAATAAACCAAAAACAAAATATCATTACATCAATTATTTTTAAATGTGAGAGAAAAAATACAAAAATCACAACACTTTAAACTCTTTATATTTCTCATATATTCTATACTAATACAATTAAAAAAATTATAAATTTAAGTTTATTAAATTATTTTTTCCAAATATATTAATCATTTTCATATTTAAAATAATTTAAAATATTTTAATATATAGAAAAGGCATGTGAGGCAAACCAAAAGAACAAGTATCAATATATCAATCAATTTTAAACTTGAAAAAAATTATAAAAATTATTATAAAAACATAAAATTTTATTTTATTAATTTTTTTTTCAAATGTATAATCATTTCCATATATGTAATAAAATAAAAGAGATGAGATGTAAACTATTTATAACAAAATAGAATGAGGTATCAATTGCCAACTACCTATTCTAACACCTTTATAGTTACTTAGGAGCATATGAATCATTAAATATTGTAACACCTTTATTACTTTAAATAGGAAAAATTAGAAGCCTATGAATCATTAAATATTCTAACACCTTTATTACTTTAACCAGGAAAAATTAAACATAGTTACACTATAAAATTTAACATAGAATTATAATATATTAAAAAAAAACATAAAATTATAACATATTAAAAAAAAAAACATAAAATCGCAATACATCTTTTTCCTTTCCTATGAACCAAATGAGGGTTTCCATTTTTTTCGAAAGTACCTCAAAGCTAAATTTACATATTTTAATGCACCCCATCGGTAAAGCATATTCCGAGACAATTATTAAATACATGAACTTCGATAACACTCCACCCCATTTTAAATTTTAAGATTTAGACATTGTCACATTAAACGTATCCATCATGTTTTTTTTTTTCAAATTGTAACATATTTAAAAATAAATTAATTTATAATATGAAAAATAAGGAATAATTAATTTTATATTAAATAGGAATAATTAATTTAAAAACATAAAATCCCAATACATTTTTGGTCTCACGTATGAACCAAATGAGGATTTACATGTTAACGTACCACATTTCGTAAGGTCAAATTTACATATTTTTAATATATACCCATCCATCGGCATATTCCAAGAAATTTTTTTAATGCAAGAACTTTGATAGCATTCTAATCCTCCCTATAGATGATAAATGATGCGAAACTCAAGGGTGGAAAGAAGCCCCATTGATGCTCTTGTAAGATGCCAAGACCATATTATATGTTTCTCAAAAGTATTTGTTAAGTTAATGATAATAAGAGAATGTTTTAGTTGTGATTATAAAAAGGTTTAGAATCTACTACTTCTCTATTTAATTATGGAGTATGTATTACTTCTTGAAAGGTGAGATGCAGCGAGTATTTATTATTTATTTAAAGGTGGAACATATAAAGTGGAATATAAGGTTGTATGGTATATAGTGAGTATCTATTGCTCAGTGAAAGATGAAATATAACAATTATTTATTATTTATTGAAAAGTAGAACCTATAAAGCTAAATGTTGTGTTGTAGTGTAGAGAAATTGTTATCATAATATTATATATATATATATATATATTTTTAATTTTTTTTATTTGAAAATTTTACTTTAATTAAAGAAAAAATATCATTATTTTTTTTTATTAGTTAATTAATTTTTAAATATATATATTTTTAATTGAACTAGGAAATATTTTGTACTAAAAATGCATATATGAGATTTATACAAAATTTAGAAAAAATAAATTAGATCTAAGATTTTTGTGATCCATAAAGTAGATAAATGTTTGTCGGATTAATCATATTATCTTTTCTTCCCACCTAATATCTGTCATAAAACTTGAGAAAATTCCTCTTATTTTATGTGTATTCCACCGTGACAGGTTTCAAAACAATTCCACGATCCAATTAAATCTACATTCCATGACCATTAGTTCCATGTAATAGAATCGTCCTCCTTGAGCATACACAGATGCTCCATGGGAGGAGCTACATTAGTTAAATAAAAAATTAATTCATGATTATAATAGAGAAAGATACTAAACACTAAGGAAGAATTACTTCGTTGTTATTTTCGACGTGTTGGAATTTTCTCAATTTGGAGGTGCACGTGTCTAATTTCTTCCTTAGCATTTCAAAATTGTGTCCATTGATCCACAATATCTCCATGATGGTGGTTAGATTGTTATCCAATTATTTGTACCAGATTTGCAGTTACAACATTTCCTCATATAGGCTCTATAGTTTTTTATCTTTCCTATTATGGTAATTACTCCTTTATATTGTCCAAAACAATCTCAAACTCATAACATATTCAATTCCTAATTGGAGTTGAAGACCACACCAACTAGGATGAGAACCTACATCAATCAGAGATATAATGATCCTCTATCCAATCACCTCATCCCCAACCAAAAACTCCTTTTGCAGTCATTCGAATCCCCACTGAAGTCTCCGACGATGGAACTATGTAAAAGGTAGACATCTTGAATTCCTTATCAAGTACTTTCTGACTCTCTAAGACAAAATGCCAAATTTTTCAACCTATTTAAGCATATAACAATAAATCCTAGCCTTAAAGGTAGCAAAAACACTTTGCGTTGTACCTGCCCATTCCCACATTTGTAATCTGCTGCCATGTCCTTCCATTATTGCTAGATATATCCCATATCCTAACTCAATGTATATAATATTAGTCGAAGTAGGTTGTCAACTTCGAGTGAGGATCTATGAGCTTCTATAAGAATAATCCTCATAATTCTTTCTATGTTTCACACAATTCCAAATTAGGAAAGGGAAATATATGTCCAAAGAACACCATAACCTAGATGTGGAGGTGTCCATGATGAATTCCGTCCAAAACCTTCCTCACCCCAGACAAGACGAACAATCAAATCCACTTAAGAATGAATTCGACATACTAGTACATCCCTACACATGGCTACATTACTCACCCTCCATAGGCGCACACAGGCATAGCACTTGCCCGTTTTCTTAATACCCCTTTGAATGCAAAAAGCCATGTGGAACACTAAATTAAATGAAAGGATTTGAACCCACTTATTCTTAAAAGACAATTTCATAACTAATTAAGGTGTTGAGAGATAAACACCTTGCCCATTAACAACTAGGGTGCCTTGACCTAGAGATGAAACTGTGTTATCCATAAGATCAACTGCATTATTTTTATGACAAAATACATGAAACATACACTATATTTCTAATGCATTCGTGAGAGGATGAATTTTTTTCAAGATATTTCATAGCTTGAGATCCGTAAGGAGGGATCCTAGGATAAGGTGGCATATTATTATTTGTGATCCCCTCATAATAATTCATTTCTAAAGATAAGAACAAAGGTTGGAAGTAGCCCCTAAAAGAAGGCATATGCTTCTCCTTATTATTAGTGGCATGTCATAGTGCCTACGAGAATGAATGCTCCACTTGTCCATGGGGGTGAATGATCACCCCCACTTACTCCTGTCACCCCTAATTTTCAAATATTTAATATTTTATATTAAACAGTAAAATACATATTTATTAATTTTGGTTTTTTGTTTTATTATTAATTGTAAAATTCATTTTAGATTAGTAACATAATTTCTATAAGAATGAAATGTGTTGTGTATATTTTTTTGATATTTTCTTCTGACCAATATTGGAATTATTATATTTTTTATGCAAATTGAGAAGGATAATAATAATAATAATAATGTTATGACTTGGCGAGACACCAAAATGATGTCTAAAATCCTCCTATTTATGGAACAAGGGATCCGCCTCTATGTAGCAATTTTGTTGTTAAAGTCTACATAGTTGTACATGCTCTACCCCATTAGATTTTTTGATCGAATTTAGAAGTTAGTTTTCTCTTATACTTTAAATGCATCCTGTAAAATGTAAAGTTTGTTTTAGTAATTGAGAATTGGGATTCTTCATAGAACATACTTCTCTTATATATATATATATATATAATAATAAAAAGAACCCTAATTTTTTTAATGTTTTTCTTATTATAATATTTATAGTATAGATATTATTACTAATTAGAGATGTTTACTCTTTGAGATCAAGAGTGATTTATATAACTTAAAAATGTGTTACTTTTTATTATAAAATATAGTTGTTTTTAGAAAAAGTTGTTATATATTCTTAGACCTAACTTCATCTACAACATTATTATTTTTATATTATTATTCAAGAAAATAGAAAAAACATAAAAATGTGTTACTTTTTATTATAAAATCTAGTGCTTTTTAGAAAAAATGTTATATATTCTTAAACCTAACTTCATCTAGAATATTATTTATTTTATATCATTATTCAAGAAAATAGAAAAAAACATAAAAATCATATTGGTTTTCAAAGAACATTACACATTAAATTTATTCCATAACCCCAAACTCTAATTCTAATTCTAGTTATTTTGAGGTATTGCTTCACTCCATATATTAATCAAAAAAAATTTATATACACTTTTAATAGCTACCACTCATCCTTTCTTTCATTATAATTATCTAATTATATTTATTCTTTCCTCGTATTTTTCCATATTATATATATATTTAAAGTTTGTGAATGTGTGTAAAGAGATATATTTAAAAATAATTATAATCAATTAATAAACTAAAATATAACAATTATATATATATATATATATATAATTTTTATATTTTAGTTTATTAATTGATTATAATTATTTTTAAATATATCTCTTTACACACATTTCCAAACTTTAAAAATGTCTCCGTTCCCAATTATGACAGATAACTAAACTTCGAGATGTCCCAATGAAATGAAAATCAAAGGCATTAACCTCTTTTGCTAGACACTAAGAAAGGGGGAATACTAAAAGCAAAGGGTACATGTCTAAGTCAATAGCTTCTATGCCATAACACTCGTTTTAAGATTCTAATTTAAAAGTTAAGCACGACATTCGTTTGTAAAGTTCTAATGCTCTTCCAACTCAAAAAGAAAGTAACTGTGAACGACAGAATCCAATTTCCAACCCATAAGATACCCTAAACTATAGACGAGAATAAAATTTAAAGAAAATGTCAAATCATTTTAAAAAAAAAGTAAAAGCAAAAGAAAGCCATCAGACGCAAGGAAGTTATGATGTATATTATAACAATCAAACTTGTACTGAGACAAAAAAAGTATAATATATATACTTAAAATCTAGTCTAGGTCATTAAAAACATATAATTTACTTGTTTAACTTACATATAAAATTTAATTTTGAAACTAGAAGCTATATATATCAAAGTCACTTTTAGTTTTAAATTTTAATTTTATATGTAAGTTAAATAATAAATTATATGTTTTTAATTACCTATACTATATATATATTATACTTTTAATTTCAAATTGAATATATAAAATATATATATATTATATTTTATATTTTTCATTATTCAAAATTTATATTATAATTAAAATTTTAAATAATTATTAATAATTATTATATATTATAACTTATATTTTAAAAATATATTTTTTATTTTTTAATAAATAATTATTATTTGAATTTTGGTTTTTGTGATTTATAGATATTTTACATATATTTTCAGGTCATAATTACATGACACAGAACTTTGTCAACGCTTTTGAACTAACCAGTGTAGTTCATCTTCAGGACTAGATGAGAGATCAGATCTAATCATTAAGCAATAGATGCAGAAAAGTGAAATTGTTATTAATCTAATTTAGAGTAAATTATTCTCATATAAAATATTTAGAGGCATTCCACCCAACTACTACTATATTCAATAATAATTACAATATTATCAACTTAAAATTATAATTGTTGAGTAGAAGTTATAAAAGGTTATAAGTATATACAAAGAAGTTTAAAGTTTGCATTTTTGGTTTTTGTTGTGTTGATAAATTCATTATGAATATTATAAATAATATAAAAAGTTTTGTATATTTATTATATAGATGGTAGTTCTAAATTATGAATTAGGTAACCATTTATATTAAGTTCAATATTTTTTTTTCATTTTAATGAAATCTTAATTTATATATTTGATTAAGAAGATATAAAATGTATATTAATAAATAATAAAAGGAAATTAAGTTTATAAATATCTTCCTACAATATATTTTTCTCTCTTTTAATGTATGTACAATGAAAGATTCTTTACATGATGAAATCATTTTTTTCCACTTTTATTGTTGAAAATATGGAAAATTATTTCATCAAAGAGGATTCCTTTGAAATTACTTCCCAATAACCAAACAAAAAAGAAAATTTGTACCAATGTGGAATTGACAGTATAAGGCATGAAGTTAACTAAATAATGACAAGTACATACAAATAGGACAATCAGTACCAATATCATAAAAACACACTAGATAAAGTTCTACCATATATGACCTTTAGGACCCACCTCTTTTGTAAGCAAGGAAACACAAGACCCCATGCCATGACCAACTTATTTAGACCACTTTTCTGAAATGTTAACAAGTTGAAAAACACACTAGATAAAGTTCTACCATATATGACCTTTAGGACCCACCTCATTTGTAAGCAAGGAAACACAAGACCCCATGCCATGACCAACTTATTTAGACCACTTTTGTGAAATGTTAACAAGTGGAAATTCAAATCACCATGTAACAACCAAGGAAAATGAAGGATTCTCTTTGGTTTAAAAATGCTAAGAGATATAATGAGATGTACCCACTCCATACTAATGAAAAATTAATCTTAGTACCCTTGATATTTTACATCTTGTAAATTAAAAATTCATATGATGGGTCACAAGGACAAGATAATTGCAGTAAAGTAAAAACTATTCCACATTGTCAAAGAACATGATATATTAATTGCTTATTGTAACTAAACTTATGTTGAATATGGTTAAGGTGACATGTAACCATTCATCACAATTAGAAAATAGGTGGCACATTTCTTTTTAAAAATTGGTTGGCCACTTAAACCCCTCACTAAAACCATTAATTTTTTTCCATTGTAAAACATTATAGGGAAACTTAAGGGATGCGTCCCACATTCATGGATGACATCCCTAGTAAATTTTGTTGACATAGACTAGTGTATCTCACTCATGGTGGGTTGGAATCAAGCACTTGTTAACATAGAACTAGCAAAATTACCAATAATGTTAGAAAAAAATGATTTAGGTAACCCCTTGGGACAAATCATTACTTGATTATGAGAAAATAAATAAAACAACAAACTTAGTTATTATATATATTTTCGTTAATTGAAACTAACAAAAGTAGTAATATCTATATGCACTCAAAGTAAATGATAAAGAACTATGATAGCAAGAATGTGAGAAAATAGAACTAACTCATAATCTAAGAAATTGCATGAAATGAAAATGCAAGTAGATAACCTAACATAAATATAAGCAATTGAACTAAATATGCTTAATGGGGATTCAACTAAACAGAAATAGGGGATTTTATTCTCCTCCCCTTAAGTGGGTCATGCCCATGAGATTCTCATGAAACCTATCAAAACTTCCTAAATATATTTTGGAGCAAAACATTTATTTATCATTGATGTATGAACTACATAACAACTCTAGCTTCTTTATGCCCCATTAAAAGGAAGTTTTAACTAAAATAATAAGATCAAATTGATATAAGGGAGTGGAAAACAACTCATTAAGTGGAAAAAATTGCATAATCTTAAGTTATATTTATAATAGAAACACTTTGGATTCTTCAATGAAAGAAATCCTTTCATTCTACTATCTAAACCACAAAATCAAACATGTTTTCTATCTGATTGATATTCCATTTAGCTACAACTCATTTTAGAAATTAATAGTTTCCATAACTTGTCTTAGCCTATGATGTAGCCAAGTTTGAAATTTTAGCACCCAAATAGATTGATGGTTGTATCTTGAGGTTTGGAAACCTAGTTTGTCACTCATATGGATTGTAGTAGTAGGATTCCAAGAGTAAATACTTTGGTTACTAGATAAAAAGGCTCTACAACTATCATATTTCAATTGGTTACATGGTGAGGATTAAAACTTTCCTGGGTGGAAGATACAAGAAATGGTTTCGTCGATTTGTATAATGAACTCTATAACATATCTTCAGTATCCAACGAAATTAGTGAGTAATATCTTGATCAAAATCACATGATCGAAGATTATGGCATAACATTTACACATGCTACATTTCCTTGAAACTAAGAAAAAACTAATGCATGTAGAAAATAATAAACAATATTTCAATTGGCCATCAAGTAAACTATTGAAAATATTTTATTTATCTGAGGGATATTATGCAGTGACCATGCAAAGATGGGTGTGAAGGGATGAGTAGTATTGGATAATTATGAGACTCTTTATAACCCCACTATTATAATATGAGCCTATAACATCGCTTATTTACATTGCTATATCCCATTGTCCCATAGTCATATTTTTTTTGCTATTGTACATTAGGTTTATGAAAATATTTTGCATCATGTTTCTATCATGCTTATGCACTCAAAATATTGAATTTTTTTTTTATTTTCCTTTGATTTGTTCATGTATAAAATCCATTGAATTATTTCATACTTGTGTTATTATCATATCATGTGTACATAATTGCAATCTAATCTACATTGAGTGCATCCTGTGGCATTGTATTAGAGTCTTGTTCATAAACATATAGTGCCTCTTTAGCATAATTATAACATTGTTTATTGTATTTGATTAAAAAACTACATGTTATAAAATTGTTGTCATATTTTTGCACAATTTTGATGCTATTCTTTTAGATAGTTATATATGAACATTGACAATAATGGAGACTACAACATGATAACTATATATGAACTTGAAGTGAGGAATTGTTAATAACATGATAAAAATAATTTTAAGATTCATTAGGTAACTACGAAGGAAAACATACAAGAGGTCATAACACATATTTATTTTCTTAGGAAAATATACATCATCCTTAAAACCCATTTATTTGATTTGAAGTTCAAGTTAATACACTACACTAAAGAGGAAAATTTTGCGTTCAAGCTGCTATTAGGCACCTAATGTTGTCATATACAACCTATTGTAGATTAATGTTAAATATTTATTTATGATTAAATTATTTAATTTTAACAGGAATTATAAGACATTAATAAGACATATTCAATGATATATCTAGAAACATAAGCTTCATTTTTCCAATTACCCTTCTTGTCTTCACCACCACCTTTGGCTTCATCACCACCCTTATCATCGCCATCCAATCCTCCATTTTTCTATTCATTTACATCCTTCTTCTCCCCTTCTTTCTTACCCCATTCTTTCTTGTCTTTTTCTTAATTATATACATCTTACTTGTAGAAATATAATAACTTGCAATTCCTATTATAAGTAATGAATGGATAATAGACCATATATAACAATTAGTCATTCAAAAATGCTTTCACATGAATGATATTTTATATAAAATCTTAGAATAATATTATTAATAAATTTTCTAAATAATAAAAAATACTTAATTTAGTTAATAATAATTTAATAAAACTATTGAAGAATATTAAATTGAATGAGTTTAAAAATAAAAAAATAAAATATATCATGTTTTAATAATAATAATATTAATATATTAAGAAAAGAACCAATATTTATTTATAATAATTACTTAGTCATAATCACGTGAATAAAAAATAATGATGAAGACATTGGAGACCATATATTCATATATTCAAAACACCTAAGTGCTATCTATTTACTTGTATGCACATTAATTAGCTAAGCTAAACATTAGTTGATTTCTATTCATTATAATATGGATTATGACTTAGGAACTATGGTTCATTTAAATTTTCCAAGTAAGAATATGAACCAACCGTATTTGTGTATATGTGTGACTAAAAAACACTAAGTATAGTGCATAGTATCTAACAAAACTACACTTCTTATTTTATCACATATATGTTGACATCATTTTCTTCTTGACTTATTGCAACAATAGTAACAAGTACATTATCTAATTTTTTTTTTCCTTCAAGTATACCCGAAATAAAAAAAAATACCAAATTTTTCTATAAACATCAAGATGGAAGAAATCTTAGTCATGGTGTTCTAAAAGAATAAACTGTATAACTTGAAATGCTAGCATTTCTCTCTCTATATTAATAAAATATATTTCTACCATCCAATTCATATGTAATATATCTTCTAATGCATTTAGATTTAAAAATAATTTGTTTAAAGAAATTATAATCCAATTAAATTATCTTATAAATGATGCCAAACCATCAATTTGTCCTCCTGTTAGGCTTGTATCACTTGAACTTGCACATTTTTTTAATTAAATGAAAATGACACTCCACAATTATATGGTTGTTTCTAGGATTTTCATTCACAACTCTAAAATAGTGACCATATTTCCACATTGTAGAATATGATAGTACATGCATGCCTAGAAACGATTATTTATTAAAATAAATGATTAAACTTCAATTTGTAAGAATCCATAAAGATGTTTAATCAAAATCTATGCAATTAATATAATGATTAACCCAATATTTCATACTTTCTCTTCACATAATTCCTATGCTCAATGTAGTTAATTTACTTTCGTTGTTGGTTAATTCCAAATTCCAAATTTTCTCCTCCACCCATGTGTTTGTGTATTGAAAATGTAATTTTTTTAAGGACTAGAATATTTTTTTTATTTATCTCACGATACATACGTGAGGCTTTGAGTTATAACATTTCTTTGTTATACTATTGTTTTTTCTTATTGGCTAGTTAGATGTTTTAATTGTAATTGTACCAATTTTCTCCTATATATCTCGGAGACAAAGTTTTAGTGAGAATTTCATCTTTTGCATTGGTTATATTATAAAATAATTTTCTTCCCTTGAAGTTACTTCTCATCTATTTTTGTATCTAATTCTCAAGGTGTTGAGTTATTTCTCTTTTTATTTTTATTCTATTTGTATGTTCCATTGATAATGTTTGGTATCAAGGCATATGATGCTTAGGTTTGACTCCTTCAAATTAGTCATATTAGTATTTTCATGATAATTTTTTAATTTTTCGTAGATAGTTCAGATTGTGACATTTTTTGAAGCTTGAAGTAATGTAGCAAGTAAATTTGGTTAATATTTCAAGTTTTTGATCACTATACTTTCAAAGTTATAGGCTATGGAAATTGACATTTTTTACTATACTTTCACCAAACCCTTACACAAAAACCCTCACTAATTTTGTGTTCATCTTTGATGAACGATTGTTCGTTGATGGATATTAATCTTCAGGCAAATCGATGATGTTTTTCTATTTCTTCCACAAACAATATACACCCTTTACTTATCCAAAGCAGACTTCTTCAACTACTCTCACAAAACATTTTACCATATGATTACCCTCATACTCTGTCTTCTCCACGACTACTCCCTCTTGAAATTACCCTGGTTATTCACTCTGATCTCTAATATCACATTGTTTCATGCCTTTTCATGTTGTTTCAATCCAGAATCCGTGTTTTCTTTCATTTTCGACCCGCACATAGGTTTATCTGCACTCATTGCACCCATTAGCTTCACTCTCAGCCGTCACTTTTTTTACTAGAATCACTCATGATTCTACCCAACCATTAAGTCTTTTTTCACATAGTAAGACTTATTCATTCATTTAGAATTAATTCAACAATGACTTATTACACATAAACCATATTTTCTCAATTATGGATCACTCAGCACATAAAAGAGATAACACACAGTCACAATGAATTCAATTCTCTCACTAATAAATAAATCGTATAGATACAAAACAAAAACCTGTTTCTAGTCTGTCTCTTAGTCTGATGTGACGTTACATGGCCTTTATCTCCTCTACACAGAACTCTCTCTGTTCTCAGGCTTCTCCTCTCTACTCTACTTTTGGCCTAGTTTTCTTCGTTAAATTGGCCTCTGCATAGTCTTCTTCGTTTAGATTGGCCTCTGCCCTCCTTTGAGGCTTACAATTGAATTTATAATTACAAATCTGGGCTTATCTAGCTCTCACAATCGACTCCTAAAGACTTGCAACAACCACTATTAAAATCAAATCCTTCTTATCCCTAATTTATGACCTATCTAATCTCTGAGCATAAATAGAAAATATCTTCTTTAATATCCAATTTTATATGGATATGTTTACAAAAGTCAACTAGAATACTCCCTACCCATGCTTTGCTAAGAATTAAACATTTTTGAAGAAAATTTTACAATATTTACAACTTGACCCCTCCTTGGGCTAATATAAAAACCTTAGGTCTGATCAAACAAATTAAAATTTAGCTCGAGAGCTTATGCTCCTGCATCATCTTGGTGTTTTCTCTATACATTTTTTTTCCTGGGATGATTCAAATAGTGAACTTTTTAGGAGACTGAGGAGACATAAAAAATAACATGTGGTACATTATTAGGTTTTATTTTTTTATAATTTAAGAAATACAATCTATACAAATCATGTTTTTTTATTAGCCTTGAAACTAGTTTCAAATGAGCATTCTTGAAAAATATTATTGTAATATCAAAACCTAGTTTTCTAGCCCTATTTTCCACTCAACTACAATGAGAGAGGTTCTATTTAAAGTTACCTCAATTTCTTTCTAGAATTCATTCCCTTTCACATTTATGTTTGCTTGTATGAGTTTAATTCAAAAGTTATTAAATATTATAGGGGTGAAATTACATAATTGAGCAATTTCTCATAATTATTTTGTCACAATTTCATAATATTATGAAATAATAAGTATTTCACAATTGAGTAAAAATCAATTGTTGATAACAAGGTTCTTAGTAAGTTGGGAAAAAATCATTATTAAGCATGAAACTTGTGCATGACTTGTATCCACCCAATTCACATGCCATCAAGCCTAAATTCTCATAGCCCTAGTTGTCTAGATACATTCTCTTGGATTTAGGAAAGGCCCATATAGTGAGACCCTCTCAAGAGGGAGGGGGAAGTAATAGAGAGAATAACTCTGTAATGTTGTTGAATTTTTACTAGAACTTTCTTCTTTTTCATGTGAGACGAGCATAGTCTTTGTGTAAGCTAAGGGGAGAAGAGTGCCAAGTATTGGAGAAGATTCTACTAGTGAATCAAAGTATAATGTATTTTTGTAATATTTTTGTTTAGGAATGGAAATTGTGAATTCCCTTCCATTTTTCATGTTCTTATATGTATGAATGTGATTTGGTTATTATTATATATTTTGGTGCATACTAAGTTCTTAGAGGAAAAAATTATCTTGTTTGGTTGTGTATGTGTGTATGAGATTAGATTAGGTAGCTTGGAGTGGGATCTTTAAATTGGATCATGATTTCCAAAAAATATATAGGGTATGCTAATTACACCAAACTTTGTGGATTCATAGGTGTGTTCTTCTTATCCTCTTCTATTTTTAGTGCATTAGATCTACGAAATTTACTTGGATCTGTTAGACATTGTCTGGCTAATATTGAGGAGAGATGGGTGAAGTCACCAATTTTGTTAGCTTAAAAAACTCTTAGAGGCTAAGGAGTTATTTTTCCACTGATCTTGCCTCAAGATAAAATAAATAGTCTATGAAGAATTTAAGTAAGCTCCTTATATTTGATGCAATAAAAATCATTTATATCATATAAGAGGATAAGAAGAACACTTTGGTGTATCCAAACAAGTTAGTGTAGTTTGTAGATCCTGTAGAGATATTGGAAACCCTAATCCAATTTATATATATCACTCCAAGGTCATTGATTTAATCCCCTACACACATACACCATCAAACAATATGATTTTTGCCTCTGTAATAGGCAAGTTAGTATGCACTAGAATCTATAGTAATGACCATATCACTTTCATACAGATAAGAATATGAAACATATAATGGAATTCACAATTCCATTCATAAACAAGAATAGTACAAAAAGAAAACATACCTTTATTAGCCTATAAAATTTCCTTCGATCCTTGTCACTCCTCTCTCCTTGTCTTACAAGAATATTGGGCTTATCTCACATGAAAAGGAAGAATTTCCTAGTGGAAATTCACTAGTATTACTTTCTTGTTCTCTTTATTACTCCCTTCTCACCCTTGAGAGTGTCTATCTATATAGGTATTTCCTAAGTTTGGGAGGATGTATTTGGAAACCTAGGGAAATGAGAAGTTAGGATTGATGACATGTAGATTGGATGGATACGAGTTATGCACAAGTTTCCTACTCAATTATCAACCTTTACCAACTCACTAAGAACCTTTTTCTCACTTATGATTTTTTAAATAATTACTATTTCATAATTATTAAATTTTGACAAAGAAATTATGATAAATTACTAAATTGTGTAATTTAAACCCTGTAACATCTTATAAATTCCTTGTAAGACCCATATAAGTAAAAAAAGGGGTGAGATGTGATGCATTATAGTGAGAAATTTTGGTAAGTTAAAATATTATCTCTCTCACTATAGTGGAGTGAAAAATAGGGTTATAATAGATGCCCCTAATGCATGAGGTTAAAATAGAAATCGATTTCCAAATTTAATTACGAAAACATGGATCAAAATGCAAGGAAGTAGTTTCCACCAAGTAATTAGATTGAAGCCATGTTGAAAACCAAGTCTTAATCATATTAAGATCATCCCCAAGGAGGGCATACCCATGCTTCACATAAAAAAAAACTTAACATGACCACCAAACTTACACTATATATCCATGACATTAAATGCTAGTACATGGCCACGAGACATACACAATGGATCCATGCAAGAGACCAAGATTGCATAGCCACTAATAAATACATGGTGGATTTATGTTTAATATACACCAGCAAGGTTATGGACACATAGAGAAGAGTTTCCCTAAAGTATCCCTCAAATTAAATAAGATGGTACATAACAATTGTATCCACTAAAACAACCACAAATTTTCGACGCTTTCAAAATATTGAGTCCCCCCTTACTTAACACTTTCTCAAAATGTTTCCTATGAATCCCTAAAATGTCATCTCTCCTTTGACTTGCCTATAATTACATCACATTATTGAATGATTAGCTATAAGTCTTGAAATAATTGGGCCTCTTATCCTAGTTGCAAGTCATAATCAAAACTTGTAGTGATACCCTATGTATTTTCTAGAGTTGCGATGTCAGATTAATATTATAAAGATAATCTCCAAAAGTCGCAAATAAAAAATATAGCTCTTCATGACCTATACAATGGCTTCTAGAAATATGACTTAAGAAAAAGAATATAGGAATACCTCCCAAGTCATAAGTCACAACTTCAATGCCTAGTGTCTTATTAACTATATTTTATAAATGTGATTTGCGATTAGTCATTCCACTCATCAAAATATGAAAACATGACCTAGACTTATTACATGCAACTTAATATTGTTGTGATTCTCCATTGCGACTCTTTCACACGTACACCTTAGTTATATAATGAGAATTCCCCTTTATCAATTCATTGTGCACACCAACCTTGGATGAATGAGCCATCTCTCCAGCTAGAGACTGTGACTATCATTTATCTTGATAAGTAATACATATCTTTCTATCATTACATTTTGTCTCATTCTAAGGAATCCCAATAAATTCAAATTCTCTTTTTCCTTGAATACTTATTCCATTATACACTATTGCTACTACTCCTCTCTACACCTAGTTGTGATATATATCTGATTGCTCTCTCCCTTAATCATATGAGACATACCCTTGCATGAACACTCTGATCTCCACTCGACTCTCAAAAATTGTATCCATTTTCTAAAACCCTCACACATTTCCCTTCCTGTGATGTATTGCATAGAAAATAAAAAATGGTTTATGTATTGAACTAGACCCTCATTCCATTGACTAAGAATTTTGGATCTTTGATTTTCACAGTAATCCCTCTAAGAGCATGCCCACAATTTTAATTTTTGGTAGTCACTTAGGGTTTTTGTTGCCCATTTGCATAGCAGGATCTTAGTTTTCATGTCATCCTTTTCTTTCCACAAATATGTTATTTTCCCTTAGCTTAAGTCACTAATTATGATTCTAGTAGATACTCAGAGACATTGCAATTTAGGAATGTGATATGCTACTTGTATGGGAGTCACCACTTGCTTAAGTCACTAGTCGCGTTTGCAAATCTCATTAGCACTAAAATATCAATATGTAACTTTTATGAGTGTCATCACTTCTGAAG